>CM029382.1:18169866-18809866 GCA_017165825.1 Hepsetus odoe
GGAGTCAGAGAGAGAGAGAGAGAGAGAGAGAGAGAGAAGTCAGAGAGAGAGAGTCAGAGAGAGTCAGAGAGGAGAGAGGTAGAGAGAGAGAGAGAGAGGGGAGGTCAGAGAGAGAGGAGAGGTAGAGAGAGAGAGAGAGAGAGAGAGAGAGGGAGTCAGAGAGGAGAGGGGAGGGGGGAGAGAGAGAAGTCAGAGAGAGAGAGAGAGAGAGGTCAGAGGTCAGAGGGGTGGAGAGAGAGAGGAGTCAGAGAGAGAGGAGTCAGAGAGAGAGGTCAGAGAGGGAGAGGGAGAGAGGGGAGAGAGAGGTAGAGAGAGAGAGAGTCAGAGAGAGTCAGAGAGAGAGAGAGAGAGAGGAGTCAGAGAGAGTCAGAGAGAGAGAGTCAGAGAGAGAGTCAGAGAGAGAGAGAGAGTCAGAGAGAGAGAGAGAGAGTCAGAGAGAGGAGAGAGACAGAGAGAGAGAGAGGGAGTCAGAGAGAGAGAGAGAGTCAGAGAGAGGTAATGATATATAAATGTATAAACATTCACCTAATTAAAGCCTCTTCTCTATTTAGTGGTTCTCGGGGAGAATCATGTGGGACCATCCCGGTGAGAGGACAGTTTACAGTTATTCTCTGAGAGTGTGAGACTGTGTAGGAACTCTGAATATTCATCTAAATACAAAAACACACTCGCCTTTATCTCGTCTCCGTAGAACCGGGACATCGAGGCGTCTGCGACCACCAGGGTCTCTATGAACCTTGGCGAGGACACAAAGCGCCTGCGCCTGAAGCTCGTCCTCCCTCTCTCTGTAAAAGTCCCCTGATTGTCCCCTGTCCTCTCTGCGTGCTCTCTCGCGGAGCCCTGTCCGGTGTGGTGTCCGGTGTGGAGCCTCCTCCGGATCACATGCGTCTGCTCGGTGCTGCTGTCCGAGCCCGGCCGCTTCGGCTCGATCTGGAAGTGCTCGCCTCCGGTAATGAAGGAGCCCAGCATGCCGCGACAGAGACTGACGGCCACCAGCGAGTCCGAGCTGAGCTCCACGGTGCCCGTGAAGAAGCAGCCTCTCAAGTCCGCCCCGAGTCCGGCCGCCACCTGCCTGCCCCCGTCCTGCGCTCTGAGGCGGTAGACCTTCATCGCGGGCGACAGGAAGCTGCTGTCCGCCGTTAAGCGGAGAGTGAAGTTCCGGCCGAAAGCGCAGAGCCTGAAGCGCGGCTGCTCCTCGCTCCTCTTGGACAGCCGGCCGCTCAGGCGCACCGGGACCGTGTCCTCCTGCTCAGAGGAGCAGCCCGAGCGCAGGGGACACAGCAGCAGCAGCAGCAGCAGCAGGGCGCGCGGAGAGCGCATTTTCTGCAGGAGGAGAGAAATGTGGAACACGCCTTCAGGCTGAGTTAGAAACACACTGACCGCTTATCCAGCGCGCGCCTTCGTCAGTGAGCTGAGAGAACTGTCCGTCCAGCTGCTATTTATACCTCCAGCCTGCTCTCAGACAGAACCGAGCCTATTTTTAAAGTCCAGCTCCGGCTGTTCCCTCCTCCCACTCTCACTACTGCAGAAAAACCGCCCAGACCCGCTGCTCCAATGGAAACCGGGGGCTTTCCCCCCCAGCTTACACACAGAGGGGCTTCACCAGCCCTTCCAGATGTTCCTCAGCAGAGTCTGCAGGTACTTCAGGAAAGGACACGCAGAAATAAAGTACGCATGTGGAGCAACAGAGCAACACAACACCATTTACACATTTACAGACAGACTGGTCAAATAAAGAAAAGAGAGGAGTTAGGGCTGGACAGTATTATTATAGATTTATCATCTCAATACTTTTATATTTCAACGATACATGATACACACACACCCACACACACACACACACACACACACACACACACATATATATACTGACATCAGAAAAGTTTGAATGAAGCAGCAGTATTACAAAAATAGGAACTTTTAAAACACTGTACTGCCCTCAGTCCAGTTAAACCAGTTCATTGTAATGAACCATGAAGTTGTGGATTTTACACCCAGTACACTCAGAAAACAGTACCGTGATGGTCATTTATATACAGCAATCATAAATACATTCAGGACTTTATATTTCCGTGGCATCTATTTATTTTACAGCAGGGTAGATTAATCTACAGCTGTTCAGTAAATGCCACATAAAAAAGTAGTAAAATGATCAAATTCAATTTGAAAAAGACTCTTTTCATCGTTCACTTTTTCATTTATGACTGCTAAAAAAAACAGAATTAGTTATGTTTACATGTGTTAACACCTGAGCATAATTTTTTTTATTTTTTTTTATTTTATAGTTTGGAAGCACTCAGTAAAACTCCATGATATACCTGAGGATTAAAGGTGTTGGTAAAGGGTCTGAAGTGGCTAAAAGGTAACCCTGATTATCAAAACTCCGTGCAGGGAAAGAAGTCTTAGGGATTTTAGATGCCACGCCGAACAGAACAGGTACTTCACCGTCTCCTCCACCAGGGGGCGCCGCTGCGCCGCTAATCCGCGCTCCAGATTTAATCTCGGTAAAGATCTGCAGGCGCTCCAGGGGAGCCGAGCCTTTCAGTGACTTTATACTGAGGCTCTCTTTGTTCTTTAATTAAAATATCTGTTAGAAACGCCCCGGTGCTAAATATTCGTTTTGTGTCTCTCTGTACACTTCTCCAAACCTAAACGCATGACTGGACTCCAGAGGGCAAACAGATCTGAGCTCAGCAGCAGCCAATCAAACACAGCACATGAAAGGATGCTGAAGCCCTGTGTGTGTGAACCTGAGCCTGAGATTAACTTTACCTTTAAACTGTTTATATAAGAGAACACCCAACCAGAGCAAACCTTCTGTTGCTTTTCTTCTTTAAACAATCTGCAATACAACCAAAAGTAAAACAAAAAACACTTCGAGAGATAAATACACTGTGTGCAGTTATTCAGCAAGAGAGTATTGTGAGGATTCATTTTAATCTTGAGCACATCCAGCGCTATCAGTCAGTCCACAGTGTTTAAACGAGGAAATGAGTGTGAGTGTGAACATTCTCAGGGGATACATATGTGTGCACAATAATCAGGCGAATATTAGTGCAGAATTATTGCACAACTAAAGGAAAAATGAACATTTTCCCATCTCACTTCTTTATCTCCTGTTTAAGAAGGTCAACAGGTTCTCAGTAGGGTTTAGATCAGGTGAGGAAGGGGGCCATGACATTATTCATTCATCTTTAAGGCCTTAGAGCCTTACAGCCGAGCCACGCAGTGGAGACCTTCCGTGCATGAGATGGAGGATCATCCTGCATAAAAATCATGGTCTTCTTGAAGAATGCAGACTTTTTCCTGAACCACTGCTTGAAGAAAGTGTCTTTTAAGAACTGGCAGTAGGTTTGGGAGTTGATTTTGAGTCCATCTTCAATCTGAAAAGGTCCAACTAGCTCTGCTCTAAAAATACCAGCCCCTACCAGTACCCACCTCCACCTTGCTGGTGTCTGAGTGGAAGTGGAGCTCTGTGCCCTTTACTGATCCAGTCACGGGCCCATCCATCTGCACCATCATGAGTCCCTCTCATCTCATCTCCATAAAACCTCTGGACACTCCAGGTAGGTTCAGTTCTGGAATATGATAGCACTGGAGGATCATGGGTTCCTGGTAGCTTCACGTTTGATTCTTCTCAAATATTGGGCAGTTAATCTGCATTTTTTTTTCCCAACAAGTTTCTTGTGTCACCATCGTTTAATGGTTTTGTGATCTGATCACACCCCAAATATCTTAGCAACTTCAAGATTGCTGCATACCTCTGAAAGACTTTTTACAGTTTTTGACTCTTCAGAGTCAGTTCTGTCTCTTTTTTAGCTCATTTTGCCGGAGGAGAAAAAGAAGCTGCCTAATAATTATGCACAAATTAATAGGTGTATAGGACACCTAGGAAAGGGTGTTGATCTCTTTAGGCCACACCCTCCATAATTACACAAATACACACCACCTGATGTGCTTAAATCCAATCAGAAAAGTTTATACAGTTTAGAGTTGCAATATATACATCAAAATGATGATATGATCAAAATACTCACTTGCTTAATAATTATGCACAGTGTAGATAGATAGATAGATAGATAGATAGATAGATAGATAGATCATTCAAACACACGTGTAACAGGTACTGATCGTGGGTTTATTGACGGACTGTAATAAGTTATTGCAGTGATCCCGGCTCGGCTGTTCATTGGCTGCTGTAAAAACGAGCGCTTCCAATCAGCGCCTCTCCTCCACTGGCCCCGCCCCTCCCACACGGCTGTGTTTACAGGTGACGCAGAGAGTCGCACTGCCAGAGAAGCGGCGTGTCCTCCAGCTCCGGCATCATGAGCGGACCCTCACCGCAGCATAAAGCAACTAAGTTCATCTCAGCACATCTCTGTTGAATTTTTACGGATCTCACTGCAGGTTCTACAATGTACATTTTAGCACGGTTTACATGTTTTCTCCTGAAAGTCCTGTTTTATATTCATTCATGTTTCTGTATGGAAGCCGATTTCTGCCATCCGTTGCGCCTGGACGTGCCTGATCCGAGGCACGAGAGCACAAAACATGTAGTGGTGAAAATAAGCGCTTTTAAAGAGGATTTTTATCTGAACCTGTCACCCGACTCTGCGTTTCTCGCACCTGATGCCACATTTGAGACTCATGCGTCTCCCCAGGGCGCTCCGCTGTCTGAGCTGAGAGGGTGCTTCTACTCTGGAGATGTCAACTTGGACTATGCTTCATATGCAGCCCTCAGTCTGTGCGCAGGGATGCAGGGAGTCTTTTTCTACAACGGGATTGAGTACCAGCTCCAACCCACAGGGAACCACACGGGTGAAGGGTCCACCTCAAGTGCAGAAAAGACTCACATCATACAACGAAGGCATGCTGGCATCAACTCAACTTCCAGATGTGGGGTGGCATCTGCTCCTCCTCAGGGTGCCACAGAGTCCTTGGAGAAATACAGGCACCTGTTGGCTAAAAACCTCTCTGGAACTATGTTGGAAGGCATCACCAGATCTAAGAGGTTTGCGTCCCTCCCTAGATACGTTGAGGTCTTGGTCGTGGCCGACGAATCCATGGCTAAGTTCCACGGCAACGACCTCAAACATTACCTGCTGACCCTTATGTCAGTGGCTGCCAAGCTGTACAAGCACCCCAGCATCCTAAACTTCATTAACATTGTGGTGGTCAAGTTTATGGTGATCACCGAGCCCGAGAAAGGTCCCAAAGTTTCCAGCAATGCAGCTCTGACGCTGCGGAATTTCTGCACCTGGCAAAAGAAGCTCAACAAAGGGAACGACAAACACCCCGAGTACTGGGACACTGCCATATTATTCACTAGGCAGGTAAGGACGGATGGTCTCACTAAAGCTTACCGTCAGCTGCTTCTATTAAGGAGAACGAAGCCAAATATTTAGAAAGTTTTTGAAAGTGAAAGTGACCATTCTTGTCATTGTTAAACACGACACAACACACAGTGAAACAACGAAATTACACCTCTAAATTTAACCCACACACAAACACGTGCAGCAGGGGGCAGCTATTGAAAGTGCCTGGGGAGCAGTGATGGGGATGGTACCTTGCTCAAGGGTACCTCAGGACAACCTACTGGTCTTGGATTCAAACCTCCAATCTTCTGATCCTGGGGCCGACTCCCTAACCACTAGACCACCGCCACAAATGTGCACTTGACTCAAATTTCTGTCATCTCACTGTGTGAACATAAAAAAAAAAAATGTAAAAAAACATAAAATTGATAGCTGTGTAGTGTGTGTGCAACTTACATTTCAAAAAAGTGCATAAAATGGCCTTGGAAACATTGTTACCCACAGTTCCTATCACCATCATGAAGAAGTTAGTTCCCCTTCAGTTAATCACATCAGATTAAAACACACTGAATGACTTTGCTTGCATCTGAGCAAATTAATGATGCAGACTTTAATGACAAATCAGCAGAATTCCCCTTTAAATGGGGCATCAGGTTTATGTATGTTAGGCCCTTTGAGAGTGATAGCCCTTCTCTGTGGAAATAATGATGAAGACAGTTCCAGGAGACTAAGATCACAACCACAAACTCAGTTTGCCTGTGAATGAAGGAAAGCTTCACATAAAGTTTAGTTTTTTCCAGCAGCGCCTAACTCTGCAGCATCCAGTGGGTTAGCCATTAAGTTCAGTGTGACCATAAAGATAGACTGTATCAGAATTTTTCAGTTTCTTCTGGAAAACACCGTTCTTTATTCATGAGGGCAACAGGTGGCCCTGTCATTTTCTCCATGTTTCCATCTGTGCTCTTTATTAAAGCTCTTTATTAACATTGCTGGTCATCTCAGTCCTGCACTTCTCGTTTCGCCGTGACAGTAAAACGCTGCTTAATACGTGCTACACGTCTTAACTCTGATGCACACAATCTGTGATGTTAATGTTACAGTTCATTTAAGTGGAGAACACATTTTTAAAATAATTAGTATATATGAATATATAGTATATATGAATTACAATATAATATCTTTGTATGACTTCCAGCACAGTGCTTTAGGAAGTTACAAATTGTATTTTTTTATCATTTGGGGATGTCTGTCTTAAAACATTATGACATTAATTGTACCCTTCTCTGTATTCAACCACTGCTTTCAGCTTATTACCAATTTTTCAATATTCTGCTAGGACTTGTGTGGCGCCACAACCTGTGACACTCTGGGCATGGCTGACGTTGGGACCATGTGTGATCCTAAAAGAAGCTGTTCAATCATTGAGGATGATGGCTTACCTTCAGCCTTCACCACAGCTCATGAACTGGGTAAGCAGCACCCTGTAAAATCCCCCTTTTGATCTGGAGAGAGAGAGAGAGAGAGAGAGAGAGAGTCTCAGACTATCTTATAATAGTCTCATTAATTTAATTGGGTTGTTTTAATTTTCTTTTAGGACTTTCTAAAAGTATACAAACATTTTTATGACAATCTGATCTCATCATGTTTTAGGTCATGTTTAGGCAAAAATACAGATATATAAAATATAGGGTTTGAAATGTATTTGTGTATTTGTAATGAAAGTGACTCATAAACCACTGTTATTAACCCCCCAGCATTAACATTAGAGATGGACCTTGACCTTTAATAAACCATTTAGCTACCCTGAATGTGATGCAGATGATTTACAGTATGTCGGGCTGGTGGTCTTTTTGAATCAGTCCTGTCTTCATTCTCGAACTTTTCTTGCTACTTTGATCTTTGACTGCCACTCAAAGCGTCAGCTGCTACAGAAGTATGTCAGGGACTCATTATTAATGACAAAATCAATGACTATCTGCTATCAACTGCTATCGAGTCTTTCAGATCACTTCTTAATTGCTGTGGAAGCAGAATTCTACACTGAAACAGATGGTAAAGAAAATACTACCATATGCTATCACACACAAACACACACACACACACACACACACACACCAAATCATCATCATCATCATGTAGTTTGTATACTTCTTTGAAGGATCTTATGAAACTCCACTAATCAACTATGTGTATCCATTGTGTTGAGCGGAAAGAGCAGTGTCAACCTACAGTAGACATATATATGTGTGTGTGTGTGTGTGTGTGTGTGTGTGTGTGTGTGTGTGCGTGTGTCTGTGTCTTGTAGTATATGTATCTGTGAACTGTCTTGACCTTAAGTGAACCCTTTAGTTATCAAACACCTTAAATGTGGTGCAGATGTATTACAGTACTTCCTCGTTCATTGTCAGCTGCTACAAAAATGTGCACCATCAAGGTTTTTTTATTGATGACAAAGATGAAGACAGTTGCTATCAAGTGTTTTAGTTCTACACAGAAACAGGCACAGTACTGCCACAATGCTTAAAACCTCTGTCCTGCCTATGGATGCAAAGCAATCTGAAATAATTCAATAAAAAATATGATTCAAAAGATTACAGTTGATATTTCATGTTATGTTTTTTGTATCTTGTCCAGGCCATGTTCTCAATATGCCTCATGACAATGTGAAGGCATGTGAGGAGGTCTTTGGGAAACTGAGAGATAATCACATGATGTCCCCCACCCTCATCCAGATTGACCGCAGTAGTCCCTGGTCTGTCTGCAGCGCTGCCATTGTCACTGAGTTCCTGGACAGCGGCCATGGTTAGTCCAGACAGTTCGCCTCCATAACTTCTGCTATACAGTATCATGGGCCTTTGATAACAAGCCAGCTGTCATAACACACTGCCTGCTCTCACGGTAAAACAAGAGGGACCACACATTGTACTTTGGCATCACTCATGTGGTTGCTTGTAGAAATGGCTTAGGTTTTGTGTGGTCACAACTATAATCATAACAAATCTATTTTCGAATGCTTCACTATGAAACAGTTTAATGTAGTATTTAACTATCAGTGTTTCTGAAAACTGAGGTCAGGTTTAGAGATTGCCCTTTACTGAAGGGCAGTATTCATAATGACATTTGCACAAACCCTTCATGTCAACTGATATAAACCCAAATTAACTTTTAGTAAGGCATATCCCAAGAAGCATCAGTTAACTGCTTATGTCCATTCTGATGCCCTTTCATTTCAGCACATGGTAACAGATTTTTGCAGCCGGAAAGGAAATGTCCCTTTACATAAGTGTTCAGGGCCTTTTTTAAAACACTTGCAGCTGCATGGTGTATCCTCAGTGGTCCTTGAGATACTTCTACACCTGCACCTGAATTGAACTCCTTGTGCATGATTAGGAATGGCACAAATCTGACTTTAATAGGTCTTGAGCTTGAGAATGAAAGAATTGACTGTAGAGCTGTGAGAAAGAATTGAGTAGGGCTGCAAGAAAATTTCTGCACCTGCGTCTTGTTTCTGTAGTTATCAAATGAAAGAGCTTTAGAACCAGCAAGTCTTCTTATATCTGGCCGCCCACACAAAAAGTCATCTGAATGAAGGGAATTGGGTCCCACAGCTAACTAAGAACCTAATGATCATTAGTTATGAGCTCTCAAAATCATTTCTCACCAAAAGGCACTTGATGGTATACTGAGAGTTTGCCCCAAAACAAAACAAAATCTTCTGGTTTCATGAAATGAAGAGTAAACTATTTCCAAAAGTGTAGAACCAAGAACATCATCACATTAACACCTTTCCTACAGTCAAACACGGAAATATAATTTAAAAAATTTTAATAAGACCATGACCAGAAGAAAACCTAAAAACCAACAAAGCACAGGAGCTTTTGGAAAACGCTCCACATCCCAAGTGAATGAGAAGAAAGAAATACACCAAAGAAGACAGAAGAAACTTCCAACAGAACAATCAGCCTCTGATCTGAACATGTCTATGACCACGACTTTATCCACCTTTCTGTTTGTCTACCAAAGCAGTCTTTTCTCCACTACCACTTGTTTTTGTCCCACTCATTTCTCTACAGCAGTTGCGCCTACTAACCGTATCACATTTCCTAAAACCATTTTCCTAAAATTTTCCTAAAATAAAAAGCTATAGACACTCTAAGATGTTCTTCCACCTTGACCTGCTATATAACATTCAACCTACAAAGTCGATAACTTTGCTTTTTTCTTTACTGATGAGGTGGCAGGTATCCATAGCCAGTTCTTTGATCCAATCAGTAACAACCAGTCTTCTTCAATTAAGGTCACCCTTCTTGTGTCATTTCTCCAAAGACAGGGTATCCACAGACCAAGCCTGTAACTGTCTTACTACACGTCCTCCATATGCTCCGGTCAATTGTGCATCTTTCTCACACACTCCTCTTATGATAGAAGGCTATCAAATCTCCTGATGTGTAGCCATTCTACTACTTGTCCACTTGACCCAATTGCGGGAGTTATGGACTGACAGAGGTTATTGAGTATTGAGTCATCTTTCACTCATGTGATAAATGCTTCACTGGCCTTGGAATGTTTCTGAACTCATTCATAGAGGCTCAAGTTAAACCTTTGCTCAAATAACCTTTTCTCCCCCCTTACCAAGCTGACAACTATTGGCTGGTCTCTCTAATTCCATTCCTGTCAAAGGTTATAAAAATGGTTTTTCAAACAGATCTCAAGGTGCCTCTTATGGAATTACCCCCTGATTAAAAGCCTGCCATGCACAGCGAAACCGCTTCAGATGTTTCAGAATGAAGCAACACGCTTGATGTTTGATCAGCCAAACAGGGCTCACTGAAAATCCATGGCCACCTGAATCAAATTCACTAATGCTAGCTAACAGAATGACTTCTGTAACTGCACCCAATAATCTAAACATGATCATATAGTCTTATATTCCATTTTGTCACTTCTTTTTTGCATCATCCTTCATTCTTATTCTTAGTTCTAGCAGTGGAATAAGCTGGATCCATTTGAAAGTAGAAAGGCAAAAACTCCTGCTAAGCAAGAGAAACATAAATGCTAACATTTGCCAAAAACAAATGACCTCCAAAATATTTGGGAGATTGTTCTGTGAAAGTGGAACTACCCCTGTCTACAATAACACAACACCCACAATCAAACATTGTGGTGATGTGTGTGGTAGTGTGTTGGTGGGGGAATGCTTTGCTGCCTCAGAGCCTGTGCCATAATGGACTGAAGAATGAATTCGCCTCTCTACCAGGAAGTACATAAAGAGAACATCTAAAGTCTGGGTCTTGTAGCTGGACAACAATCTATAGCAGAAAAAAAATGTCCACCTTGGAATGTTTGAAAAACAACAAAAAAATATGATTTTGGAGTTGCCAGGTTGCCAAAAAAGGTTCTATAGCACTTCCAGAATTGAAAACAATTCTACCCCCTGGCCAAGAGACTTACTAACCAGAACTGAGCTTTTATTCCTATTCTTTGTACACACACACTCCATATTTATAAAGCTTTACATATTTATCCTGCTCTTTTGCTCAATTATTTATAAAGACTAGTCTTTGCAATTTGCACTTTAAACATCATGCTGCTAAATACAGTGTTTGACATTATCACTTTAATAATGCACTAGTACTAGTAATTCATTGCTTTATACATTCCTTCCAATGTGACTGCAATAAAAAAAAGTAAAGGCCAAAAATGGTAAACTGCAATGCCAAGGACTGATCGCTCATTACTGGAAGGTATTGAATACATATTTTGCTGCTAAAAGGATCACAATAATGCTTAAATTAAGAGGCCAAACACTTTTTCACATAGTTGATATTAGTGCTGGTGAATTTTGTCCTTGTCCTTTGGTCTTCACATGATCATTTGGAAAACCATGCATTTACTCTTAGGTGTATCAAGCACATTTTGGGGTCCAGAAACAATTGTATTATGTACAAACAAAAACACAGGATGTCAAATAATTTTTCAAGGCACAGTACATAGATCTTCTGAATTCTACTTTAATGCGCCAAGTTAAAAAAAACCTGAAAACCATAGATTACTGTTAAAAAACTACATTGAGTGGCCGAGGAATTATTATTTTTTATTAAATTGAATAAAATGTACATTTGTGTAACATTTATCATATTGTAGTTTCTTGCAGTTAAAAAAAAAAAATCCACTTAAAGCTGTGGGCAATTTTTTCACGGCAGTAAAAAGTTTAAGACCAGTGGAAGTGGCCTTAAAGTATAGTTCTAAGCATGGTACAAGTGATCAGTAGAGTAGTGTGTGCAGTAGTGTACAGATGTATTCTTAATGTAACCATTTTTACTGGTTTAACAATTACAACCTGGATTGGATTTTATCAGTCGTTTATGTGCTGAGTGGCTTTATTGGTTTGTAATAGCACAGTATTTGTCTTTCTCAATAAGGTGACTGTCTACTAGACCAGCCTCAGAAACTACTTGCTCTGCCTGAAGACCCTCCTGGACTTGCATACAGCCTTAGCCGCCAATGTGAGCTGGCCTTTGGCTCTGGTTCCAAGCCCTGCCCTTACATGCAAGCCTGTTCCAAGTTGTGGTGCACGGGACAAGCTAAGGGGCAGTTGGTGTGCCAGACCCGCCACTTCCCTTGGGCTGATGGCACGAGCTGTGGCAACAATAAGATATGCTTCAGAGGAGGGTGTGCTGATAAGAACAACACAACTAAAGCCAAGGTAACAGCACAGATAGTGCTATTATATTTGGATTGATGATCTCATTGCTCTTGTTATGTGTTCTTGGCTTTCATATTTCAAATAAATGCCTGTAATTTTTTATGGCCTGTCAGATATGTTAAGGTTTTTGGAAATACTTTTGTTTCATGAACCATGGAACATACTTTGAATAGGTGGAGCCGTGCAGTAATTCTTCACTTTCATAGCTATTGCTCACTGTAGCTTATGTTGCTATAACAAGATGACAGAATGTTTAGTCTGAATCTCATTATCATATTATAGAGCGTCTGCCTGCTGAGAGTAGTTGTTTCCATGACTGTGATACAGGTAAAGCCTGTAAATTAATATTTTTTTATTTATCTACAGAGATACTGAATATTGAAAAAAGCATACATTTTGTAAATGCATTAATAGTAATAAAAAAGTGACATTTTGGTCCCCTTTAAAATATGAACTGCGGTGGAATAAAGAGGAATTATGTTCCCTAGATAATGGTATTGAAGGTAACACACTGACACAAGAGGTACAACACCAGTGATACCCCTGTCCCATTTTCATGAGAATGTATAATACTTTAAATTACATTTTTAACAGCAGAGACTTTTAGGAAAGATGAATCAATCAGATTATCTAGAATTCCCTGAAGAAAGTCTGTTCAACAACGCTTAGGATATCAAATTGGACTGAAGGTTCAGCTTTCTAACAACAATGACCTAAAACACAAAGACTAGACAACACAGGAGTACCTTTGGAACATGAAATGATCATCTGAAAATCTCTGGAGGGATTAGAAATATGCTACCCACTAAACAAACTAAACAACCCTGAAGAAGTTCTGAGAAATATGATTCATGTGTGCTAAACATATGGGTTCACACCCATGGGTGTAATTGACAGCAGTGTTTTTTTTGTTTAATAATGAGTAATGAGGGTCTAAAAACTTGTAAAAGTGTCACTCTGAATGTCCAAAAATTTGAGCACATTTACAAAATCTTTAATACTCTTTAAAGTTCTATGCTTTTTATTGAGTACCTTCTTGTAGATTAGAGATTAAATGAATAGAATAAGTTTAAGGGGAAGGCTGTAAAATCAATGAAGAGTTCTGAATATTTTGAGAATATATTGCATATATAATGTACGTGTCTTGGATTTGCATTTTATACAGTAATAGGCTATTGAAAGTTCTTTGGTATATAAAGCACACCGCCTCAGCGGTTCATGCAGTGCTGCAGTTTTTCTGAAACCTGGTCTTTAAGTAGTTTATTGCTTTCTCGCACCAAAACATTGCATGGTTCAACTCATCGGTTCAATAACAAGCTTTCCCTGAGTTGAAATGGTTATGTTCCAGCAGGTAGAATAGTTTAATTAACTATGTAGGCCAGAGGTACTCCTTCCTTGGATTGAGGACCAGTATAAATGGCACTGTTCATACAGAACACCCAGAGCAGAATTTTACTAGTTTCTTGCTTGAGAACCTACATAGCTTTTGCTGGCCCTGAATATGGTACTTTTCCACAGATAGATGGCAAGTGGGGTAAGTGGGGACCATATGGACCATGCTCTCGGACATGTGGAGGAGGGGTTCAGCTGACCAAACGAGACTGCAACAACCCTGTTCCAGAAAATGGTGGCAAATACTGCCAAGGCCTGCGTGTAAAGTATCGTTCCTGCAATCTGGAGCAATGCAAAGACACAGGTAAACCGCTTGCATTTTCACTTGAAAAAAATCACAGTCATTTACATATTTCAGGAGTGTCCAATCCTGATCTTGAAGGGATTAGTTCATCACAATCCTCAAAGTACTATCTATAAACAGCAGTTATACAGTTAATATTTGTTGAAAAGAGCTTAGTAGAGCAGAGGAACTGGAATTTGCCTATTAACGTTCACCCCACAAATATGTCCAGCAGTTTTTTAGATTGGACAGAATGCTTGCAAAAGACATACCCAAATATGTTTTATTTGGAGTTATATAAAGGTTTGATTAAAAAAAAAAAAGAGGATGGCTAATGAGGGCTACTTTCAGATTGAGCTTAACAAATTTGCATTGTTAGCTTAAACAAATGTGGTTAAAAAGAAACGTTTTACTAAATGAAATAAGCATTTGAACTAAATAGAAAATTGATATATCCTACTTGTAAGCTTTTTGCACACAAATTAATATCAACTGCAATTTAGAATGCACTTTAAATTTCTCATAGTTCTGAATTACTTATCTTTTTACTATCCATCTATCTATCAGTCATTTGTGCCGTTTTTCCTAACCAGGTTTGCATGGTTGCTGGAGCCTATCCCAACACTTTTATAGCAAAAGGGGAAGAATTTTTACCAGCGTTCTTTAAAACTTGTCCAACCTGGCAACCATTGCTTTGTAAAAGAAATAAAAATAAAAACATTGATGGATCAATGAAATCAATAAAACATGTGGCATTAGATAAAATGTTCTGGGTGACATTGTGTGTGTGAGTGTTTATTTCCAACATGCTTACACTGTGATACTTTTGGCAGGAAAAAGTTTTCGAGAAGAGCAGTGCGAGTCTTTCAATGGCTTCAGCCTCAACACCAACAGGCTTGGCTCCTCTGTGGTGTGGATTCCTAAATACTCTGGAGTTTCCCCAAAAGACAGATGCAAGCTCATCTGCAGGGCTAATGGCACAGGATATTTCTACGTTCTTGCTCCGAAGGTATGGAAAACCATCTTTGCATGTACTGTTAAAAATAACATAAGCAACATCCATGTTTTAGAGAAAATGGGTGTCACTGATGAGTAATGGGTGGAGCTTATTGCTGTCAGATATGGATATGTAGAGTGAGAATGAAAAGGGTGGCTAGTTATGTCAAGGCTACAATGGGACCCAAGTGAGAAACAGCAGTCACACACAATCAAATACAGATGTATCATATCAGTCCTAAGTGTTTACAAAGCCATCTCAGAATAAACCACTTTCAAGCTGAACCACTCACTTTACATTGCTTTGAAACATGTTGGTTGGGTTGTTGGTATGGTAGACAAGCTTCAATCTTCTGAAAGTTTTTTGTAAGTTAACACCTTCACTCCATATGTAGCTAAAGAGGAGATGCTGTCATCAGGGAGGTGTGAATCCATGAGCCAGTTAAGAAGAGTGTAGAGATTAAAAGGTTTATCTGTGTTAACAGGTCGTGGATGGAACACTATGTTCTCCTGACACCTCGGCGGTCTGTGTTCAAGGGAAGTGTATCAAGGCAGGCTGTGATGGCAGGCTGAACTCTAACTTGAAGTTTGACAAGTGTGGAGTGTGTGGAGGAGACAACCAGAACTGCAAGAAAGTCTCTGGAGTCTTCACCAAACCTATGTAAGTTCCATTCTAAGGCGTCTAAGCATCCATAACGCAAATCAAAGTTAGTTTAGAAGACTGTGAACAGAAGAGTTTCAAACAGCAATGACTAAAACCAATTTCTTCAACGTTTTCTGAGACAGGGCTCTTCAAATACTGCAATAAATATTTCACAATGTTTTATATTTCATCCTTTTAATCAGTTGTTATTTAATCATCAATTGTCAAACCTTCTTCATACTTTTTTTTCATTGATTAATTCACATTGAACATACAAGTGATGTAAAATTAAAATTTCTGCCTTGTCCTAAAACTGACATTAAACAATCAAATAAAACTTAGAATAATCTGTTTATATAAACTGAGCATGGCTTAACATGATTCCGTCTATAGGTCACGATATTAGCTGCATAACTATAATTATAACACTATAATAATAAAAAATCCCCAGCTAGTGTTCACTCACAGCAGAGCATTACATTCATTTCTTTTAGGTCACTTTGCACTTTGGCTCTGTTGTTTGTGGATTTTTTTTTTGTCTTTTCAGAGAAAAAGTATCAGTATGTTTGCTGGAACTTTCTGCTTCCAAGTACCTAGTGGGTTCTTGTGTTTTCAAATAAAATCATATCTGTAACGGAGAAGCTGGCGAGCAAGAAGCTTACTTCATCTTAGTTGAAAAGGGTTAGAAACTGACAGGGTTTTTAAACACCATTCAAACTATATGTCAAGTTAGGTTTTATGTTTCTCTTTTTTTAGCTGTTCTTCCAAAATCAGAAATCAATTCAGAAGTACTTTAAATAAACTATTTTGTCCATAATAATTAATGAAAAACAATCATTCATATTCAGATTTAGGGCAATGGATATATTACTGCAGTGCAGCCATTTCAAAAGTAACTTATAATATATCGATTTACTTTAGCTCCCTTTAGTTACATATGTATTGCATTAAATTAATTATGAAGTGAAACTGACTATTTGTCATTGTGAAACAGCACAGCAAACAGAGAAATACAGCATCTCACAAAAGTGAGTGCACCCCTCACATTCTTGCAAATATTTTATTGTATCTTTTCGTGGGACATCACTGAAGATATGACACTTTGATACATTGTAAAGTAGTCTGTGTACAACTTGTATAACAGTGTAAATTGGCTGTCCCCTCAAAATAACTCAACACACAGCTATAATGTCTAAGCCACTGGCAACAAAAGTGAGTACACCCCTAAGTGAAAAATGTCCACATTGTGTCCAATTAGCCATTTTCCCTCCTTGGTGTCATGTGACTTGTTAGTGTTACAAGGTCTCAGGTGTGAATGGGGAGTAGGTGTGTTAAATTTGGTGTTATCACTCTTACACTCTCTCATACTGGTCCCCTCATGGCAAAGAACTCTCTGAGGATCTGAAAAAAAGATTTGTTGCTCTACATAAAGATGGCCTCGGCTATAAGAAGACTGCCAACACCCTGAAACTGAGTTGCAGTGTGGTGGCCAAGACCATATAGTGGTTTAATAGGACAGGTTCCACTCCAAACAGGCCTCCGCATGGTCGACCAAAGAATTTGACTGCACATGCTCAGCATCAAATCCTGAAGTTGTCTTTTGAAAATAGACGTATGATTGTTGCCAGCATTGCTGCAGAGGTTGAAGGGGTGGGGGGTCAACCTGTCAGTGCTCAGAATAAACGCTGCACACTGCATCAAATTGGTCTGCATGGCTATCGTCCCAGAAGGAAGCCTCTTCTAAAGATGATGCACAAGAAAGCTCCCAAACAGTTTGCTGAAGACAAGCAGACTAAGGACATGGATTACTGGAACCATGTCCTTTGGTCTAATGAGACCAAGATGAACTTATTTGTTTCAGATGGTGTCAAGCATGTGTGGTGGCAACCAGGTGAGGAGTACAAAGACAAGTGTGTCTTGCATACAGTCAAGCATGGTGGTGGGAGTGTCATGGTTTGGAGCTGCATGTGTGCTGTAGGCACCGGGGAGCTACAGTTCACTTTGAGGGAACCATGAATGCCAACATGTACTGTGACCTGCTGAAGCAGAGCATGATCTCCTCCCTTCAGAAACTGGGCCGCAGGGCAGTATTCCAACATGATAACGACCCCAAACACACCTCCAAGATGACTACTGCCTTGCTGAAGACACGGAGAGTAAAGGTGCTGGACTGGCCAAGCATGTCTCCAGACTTAAACCCTGTTGAGCATCTGTGGGGCTTCCTCAAACTAAAGGTGGAGGAGCACAAAGTATCTAACATCCACCAGCTCCGTGATGTCATCATGGAGGAGTGGAAGAGGATTCCAGTGGCAACCTGTGAAACTCTAGTGAACTCAGTGCCCAAGACAGTTAAGGCAGTGCTGGAAAATAATGGTGGCTACACAAAAATTGACACTTTGGACACAATGTGGGTATTTTTCACTCAGGGGTGTTCTCACTTTTGTCGCCAGTGGTTTAGACATTAATGGCTGTGTGTTGAGTTATTTTGAGGGGACAGCAAATTTACACTGTTATACAAGCTGTACACTGACTACTTTACATTGTATCAAAGTATCATATCTTCAGTGTTGCCCCACGAAAAGTTACAATAAAATATTTACAAAAATGTGAGGGGTGTTCTCACGTTTGTGAGATACTGTACAACAAAACGCACCCTCTGCTTTTCACAAATACACACCGTGCAGCAGGGGGCAGCTATATCCAGAGCCTGGGGAACAGTGAAGGGGATGATACATTGCTCAAGGGTAGCTCAGGGCAACCTACTGGTCTGGGATTCAATCCCACCACCACCTTGCCATCCTGGGGGTAACTCCCTAACCATTAGGCCACCACTGTTTATATTTATATATACACTTCAAACTGATCAAACATCTTTATAATACATTCTATTATTGCCTCCTTGGTGTGAACTAGGGTTAATATAAACCAATGATTTAAAAACAAAAACTGCTCTTCTGTTTTTCAGACATGGATATAACTTTGTGGTCACTCTGCCAGTTGGAGTTTCTAATGTTGACATCAGACAGCGTGGCTACCGGGGTTTGGTTAATGACGATAATTATTTAGCTGTCAAGGACATCCATGGCAAGTATCTACTCAATGGGAACTATGTGGTCTCTGCTGTGGAGAGAGACATCATTGTTAAAGGCAGCCTCTTGCGCTATAGTGGGACCTCCACAGCTGTGGAGACACTGCAAGCCACCAGACCTCTCCAGGAGTCCCTAACCGTGGAGGTTCTCTCTGTGGGTAAAATGACACCTCCGCGGGTACGCTATTCCTATTACCTGCCCAAGGATGCCAAGGAGGAGAAGGTCCTGAAGAAGGAGGAGAGGAAACATGCCCAGAACAGCATTCTGGAAGACACTAATAAAGTGGAGCTAAAGAAGCCAGCCTATCAGAAGCCATCCAGTAAGTGGGTGACTGGTGGCTGGGAGAAGTGTTCTATAAGCTGTGGGAAGGGCTTCCAGAAAAGACTTGTCCAGTGTCTGGACTCTAATGGGAAAGCAGCCACTTACTGTGATACCACCCAAAGGCCAAGTAACATCAGGGTCTGTGGTGAGCCTTGCCCTATGTGGAGCATCGGCGAGTGGTCAGCTTGCTCAAAAAGCTGTGGGAAAGGTTTTAAGAGGCGACCTCTACGCTGTATCACTCAGTCAGGACTGGTCCTACCCAGAGACCATTGCTCTGGGAAAAAGAAACCCCAGGAACTAGATTTCTGCACTGTTCAAACCTGCTAAAGACTTGCTAGGACTTGTTAGGTCTCCTTCATTGGTTCAGTTAAAATTCTGTGGGATCATTTTGTCACAGTTTAAAGAAACTTATTTTTCTTTGTTGTTACTTTTGTATCTCATGCTGCCTCACCTTTGCAAAAGGAGCAAAGCAACAAATGGAGATGGATGTAAATGGAAAGGCTTTGTAATTATAATGGATGAGCTGAAGTCGCACACAGCCTACCTCATAAAGACACTGAAGTATAGTCAACTATAGTATATCAACTGAAATGAATGATAATACAGTAACACAGTCCATTTGGAAAATGTAAGAGGAAATACTTTTGTAATGCACATTTCACACTGTTTTTGTTGAAAAATGTATTTGTTACAAACCATTTGAATTCACTCCATGGTGAATGGTTGTAAATAATATGTGACAAAATCGTATACCAATATTAGAGACGGTACAATATAACTTTTTATTTTCCAAAACAATTTCTGTCATTACCGATCCAATAAGTAATCTTTTAAAACTACTTAGCTGAAAAATGAGCTCTTTGTAACCGAGGCAGGAAAAAATAGACAGCCAACCTCACTGGCATGAAAACAGGACAGGATCGGATATATTCTTTTTTCTAGTTACGTGGCTCTTGCACTATGAAAAGTCCTTAAGGTGATTTTAGTCAAACATGATACTTTAATTGAATGTGACTTATGCATAATTACATATTTTAAACCATTTAGAGTCATTGCACATAATACAGCAAACAAATGTGATCATATTTAACTTTACTGGAAAAAATCCTGGTGCTAAAAATCAGATTAAATAAGCATTTGAACATTGATTTTGAGAATAATTGTGGAGACTGGCAGTATCAACGTTAAAGGAGATATAATGCTTCACTCTTAGAAGAATCTGCCCAGTTAGTGTTTGGAATATAAAATTGGACTACCAGAAAATCCATAAATGTCCAAAATATCTATAGTGAAACTTGTGCATGAGAACCTAATGAAACACTTTTGTACAGCTAAAGTTAAAACTGAACAAGCCTAAAGGTAGATAGCTGTTCTTTTGTTTCTTTTTTGGAGTTTCATTGTTTTCAGCGGAGTGGTAAAATGTTCCTCTTGTACTGCAGAACAAATTTATACAAGAATGTTAATGATAATCCCATTTTCTTGTTATTATCTCTAATCCTAAAACTTTTATCATCCAAAATGTGGCAAACACTGCATTGCATTTAGTTTTATAATATAACCCCATCTGATAGTACAAGGGGGCTACAAACCTATTCATTTTTGACCCCAATGTTAAATCATGTTCTTCCTTATGAGGCAATTGAACGGTGTGTATGTACTAAATCTTTTCCCTGCTGTATATGAAAAAATATGTTGTGTCTAGTGTAGACAATGCCTATACATCTGTCATGCTGTTGGTGACTCTATTCTTACAGCTGACTCACTCTGAGGACTGTATATTTTTATGTTAATGCAGCAAGAGGCACTTGTATTTTATTACCAATTTCTTTTGTATACTGTGTATACATTCGTGTAAGTGTGCACAAATAAACATTGACATTTAAATGTGAACTTTTTGAAGGGTCTCAAATCCCATCTGTCTTCCAGCACTCATCTCCAAGCATGGGAGGTCTCAAGGGTTGCCATGTTCACTGACTTCCTGACCATCAGACTCACAGAGTGTTCACTAGCGCCTCCACTGCATTTAGTCACACTGGAATTCTGCTGATGCAACCGTTGTCCCTCTCCAAGAAAAACAGGCGCAGCCCCACTACCTCATGCCTAATAATCCTATTCCATTGTCAGAGAGAGCTAGGCTTTCTCCCACATTTCATCTCTCTCATTGCACATCAGGCCGGCATCTAGGCTTGGGCCTCTGCACTCTGCACCACAAGCTGTTCAAGCCTGAAGGCTTATGAACAAGCATTATGAATGAATGCATAGTTGCACGGTTGGTGAACCATGGAACTTTAACCTTACACATCTATCCGCACTCAAAAATAACAACTAAGTTTCTCATTTGGGGTAATATCGTGTTTTGTACGATTTGGGTGCAGTAACTTGGGGCAGTAAGGAATCAATAAATTAAGTTTTGTGAAATAGTTCAACCAACAATACAGTTTCAAAGCTAAGAAACATTCAGTATTAACTAGGCTCTCCAAAAAACAACTCTAATACTGTCATAAATAGCAGTATGACCTGTCTTTGCCAGCTCTCCACTTCACCTGTCTAATGGAGAGCCAGGTGGTGGGCAAACTATTCTCAGCTCAGTGATTTCATAACAAATAGAGTCTCCAACTGACGGGGATTAAATGGAGAGTAGTTCACTGATTGTGAATTAGCTGTGAGTTATTTGCTGTGAGAGGTCAAAAGAATAAACCTGCTTTACATCATGTCTAGCCAACTTGAATTAAGTTATGACTGAAGTCAGAAGAGAGCAGATTTTAACGTTGCCTTTCATTTCTTGGATCTCATGCACTCTGAACAAATTTTTATAATGGAAAATTGAATTTCCATGCTTGTTTAAAAATAAAATAAGCTAATGTAGAGAGGTACCATTGTTAAAACTCAGTAAGAAAGCTGCAAAACCAGTTAATTCTGAAGGCATTGTTTTTGCATTGCCATAAGAACGTCTTTCTATTCATGCTGTGTATCAGCGTGTAAGTGTATCAGCTTGGTCTTCTGAAAATGAGGCACCAAATACTATCATTTATATACAATGTGTGCACAATTATAAGGCAAGTGAATATTTGGAGGATTCATGTTAGCATGGAAAGTAAAATCATGATCTTCTTGAAAGATGCAAACGTTTTCCTGAACCACTGTCTGAAGAAAGTGTCTTCTAAAAACTGCAGTACGTTTGGGAGTTGATTTGAGTCCCAGCCCATACCAGTACCCCACCTCAACCTTGCTGGTGTGTGAGTGGAAGTGGAGCTCTGTACCTGATACTGATCCAGCCACAGGCCCATCCATCTGCTCCGTCAATCTCATCTCATCCTTCCATGAAACCTTTGAAAATCTGTCTTGAGATATTTTTTGTTCCACTCTTGACATTTCAGCTGATGTGTCTTGTTCAGTGGTGGTCGGCTCCTTACCTTGGCCATGTCTCTGAGCACTGAACACCTTGTACACCTTCACTAACACCTTCCTGGTAGTTTCACGTTTGATTCTTCTAAAATCTTTGGCAGTTCATGTGCGTCTTTTTTTCTCCAGCCATTTCAAGAGTGCTGTGTCCCTATGAAAGACTTTTCAGAGTTAGATCTCTTTTTTGACCAATTTTGCCTGGGGAGGAAAAGTAGCTGCTTAATAATTCTGCACACCTTGATGTAGGGTGTTGATCTCCTTAGGCATTACACAAACCCTCCCTCATTACACAAACAAGCATCACCTGATCTGCTCAAATCCAATCAGCAAATCAGCAAAAATGATGATATGGTCAAAATACTCAGTGGGATATAGAGAAGCTAGATTACAACTTTTTTTGGTATTCACACCCTAACAAATCTCTTTTTAAAGAAGAGAAAAAATGTAAAATAGAAGAAAAATGTAAAATATCTGCAGAAAGAGGGTTAACTGCATGATGCCGTGGAAAGAACCACTTTTGTAAAGAACCTTCAGTTAAACATAACTCCTGTTCATAAAGCTACATGATGTCTGCAGGATCTTAAAGTATAGTATCAACCTGCTGAGGCAAAAAAAGTCATGTGTGCTATTTTATCATACCATTGTTCATTTACTTTACATGAAAAAGCATAATAGGAATGAGTTTATGATTTGGGTAAATGCTATATCAGTGAGTCCTTTAGAATCACAAGTGTTTTGCTTATGAACAGACCACAAATTCAACAGGAAGGTCTTACAATTATGTTGTTTAAAAAAGTTAATGGAGATCAGCCGCTCATGACCAGGAAATCTCAAGATGTCCTTCATTTCCATTTCTAAAAAGCTGGATGACCACAATGACCTAGAAGAAGTGCTTTTTATACGTTTCTCCCTTTGTAAAGGAAATGGTTGCTCTCCTTTTCAAACAGCAGTCACAGGGCCTTTAACCCTGCTGGCTAGATATTTTCCGGGGCTTTGAATCTATTGTACCTTTGAAATGACCTACTCCACTCTTCAACCCTGCAAAAAGCCATGGAAATCTATATGATCAGCGTTGCAGAGGGTAATGCTACTAGAAGGGCATATTAGTGACTTCAATAGGATGCAAACATTTAGAGCAATTTTGAAGTAAAAGGCCCCTCCATCTGGCAACCATGCAGGTTTCTCACAGTGTTTCAGTGAGTGTGTGTGTTTCTAGAGGTGGAACCAAGGGAGTTCTTTTTAGTGGAGCAGAATTGCTTCATATATTCCTACTTTACATTAAAAGGTTCATTTATAGAATAGAATAGAATAGAATAGAATAGAATAATCCTTTATTATCCCACAAATGGGAAATTCAGGTGTTACAGGGCTCTTTAACAAGAAAGAATAGAAAGAAAGAGAGAATATATAAAAACAAATATAAAAAATATATAAAGATATCCATATACATATCCATATACAGAGCTATGTGTATATATATACATATATATACATACTTACAGGGCAATTAACAAAAATGAAAGAATATGAAAAGAATATGAAAACAGAAAGATTTCCTTATACACAGAGAGCATATAATAGTAATAATAATAATAATAGTAATAATAATAATAGTTGCCCCATTGTCAGTTCTTAGCTCTTTGTCCTCCAATAATTCTTTGTTTGGACCACCAAAGAACTCAAGAGCAAACAGCGAAAGCAGCTTTCAGTTTTAAAGATGGCTGAGAAAAAGAGTCATTTTCTTTACCTTGGCTGGTGGTCTAGTGATGTACAGCTTTCAAAGGGTTTGTTCAGAGGGGCCAAAGTAATGAACAGAGAATTCTGCTAGAAAGGTCAACTCTGCTAGAAGGGTCTCACATAATAATGAGAGGCTATAGACTCTTCAAAAAACAGGATTAACCTTGAACAGGCAAACTTCTCCATGTGTGACATGTTTAGAACACAAGCCCAGTAGTTGAGAACCCCAAGGCCATTGCATCCATGTTAAAATCCAAAACATTTGTGGCCTAAAGCCAGTAGTTTATTTATTTGCTCATAACAGGGATTTAAAAGCCTTCCCACAAATCCACAGAGTTCAAAAGTGAAATAAATGTAATGGTTAGAGTCAGTGTTGAGATACTTTGAAAAAGAACCATTTTGTGGAAAACTTGTGTAAGTATTTATAGCAGCTTCAACAATCATCGGCTGCTTTCTAGGTATGTGGTGTAATTGTATTCCAAATAACAAGAAAATAATTTATCACAGTAGATTAAGCATAATTGTTAAGCATGCATTGTTTTGGAAAAACAGTACCGGTTAGCCTTCAGCAAAAATGGGACTTGTTCACTGCAAACTGGTGAATGTATTCAGGGCACTTTAGAAAATAAGTTTTCTAAAGCTAGTCAACTCAGAGGATAAATGGGAACTAGTTCCAGACACTTTAAATTCAATTATAACCACTATAGTCAATACTGATCATTATAATCAATTGTGACCCCATTAAATCATTGAACCTTAAGAAATGATGGTGAGATAGGGTTAAACAGGCATGCTGCATAGCACAAAAACATGGACACTTGTCAGTTTTTTTGGCTTTTAAAGATGCTTATTGAAGTTTCTTGAAATCAAGTGACAAATCACAATCACATGAGCAATCACAATGTTGAAGCATAATATTTAATGAGTATTTAATGTGAATTTAAATGTGTTGTGGCATACTTTGAAATCTGTCAAAATCATTTTTTATTTAAATAAGTTATACTGTTTGCATAAAATATATCATTGCTCCTCGTTGCACTGTCCAGCTACCAAGCTTCCTACATTTGAGAGAAAAAAGCTAATACAAGCTACTCATTATTTTAATCAAACTATGTCTCAAGAACAGCGATCTCACGTTTAACAGAATTATTGCCAGACTTCAGCAAATCCCTCTTAAGATATGCTTACATCAATTTTAAAGGTGGGTTTACAAAAAGACTTGTCCTAAATACAGGGCAACCATAGCATGGTTCCTCCAGTGTGTGTCCCTTAGGAAGACAATAAACATAGGTCCATTTAGGGATAATGTAACCATTCATTCTTTAAAAGTCAATCTAAAAAGTCAATTTAATCTAGCAGGTGATGTAGAAACTCTATGACAGCAAGGATTGGGCATTACATCAGATTGTCTAGTTAGCTACACTGCAGTCAGGAAATTTCCCGTCAACTGGTGTACAAAATTTAAATCAACAAGATATTTGCATGTCTAGGGTTAGCAGCAGAAGCTATGGTAAGTAATGCACATATACCTGAAATCTTTGCAGTATAGGAGGAAATGACAGAAATGCCTACACTGCCATTATCCATGCAGATTTGACATGGCAAACTACTGAGATTACAAATCTTTCCACAAGGTCACACTGTATCTATCATAAACCATAAGAACCACCTCCATATAACTTGAAGGAAGCTTTTAATTCAACTGTAATTCTGACCACACCGAGGATAAAGTAATTCAGTGAGACGTGGTCAACCCGAAAAGTCTGAAGAGGTCTGTTCTTAAGCCATCTTAGGTCTTATGGCCTAGGACATGTTAGCACTATTGATTGGACAGGCAAGGCATGTTTCAAAGCTTAGATGAGAAGCATGCTACTTCAGTTGATTGATATGTTCTAAGATCATCAGCTACACAAATTGCAAACTGGCCATATTCAACATATGTTCACTGCTTAAGACCATGAAAAAATACATCTTAAAGGCTAAGTGGAGGAGAAATAATGTTGACATGTCTGGAGCACCTATACACATCATTCAGATATAAGCCTGAGAGTCTTATAGCTAGTGGTCAGGGACTACAAAGCTACAGAAGGTCCAGAGGGGTGACTGCAATATCATGCCTATTTTAATCACTTTGGTCTGACATTGCAAACATACATAAGGAAGTCATCCTGTGCCTAAGGAAGAGTTTTCCCTTTCTTGGATCTCTGTAAACAATTGAATTGCCTGAGCAGACCCGGTGAATATTCCCAGTATCCTTTTGTATTGGAATCATGCTAAGAATAGAACCTTGAACCGATATGCCCTACCTTGGCAGACAAATCTAAGGAAATGCTCAAGAGAGAAGTCAATAGTTATACAAAAGACAAATGTTTTTAGCTCTGTGAACATAGCATTCTTTCAGAGGAACAACATGAGGCACCTCAGTTATGTATAAAATGTGAAACAGCAGGTGAAGAATAAACTGAGCCTGTAAAGACCTTAACTGGAGAAAAACCAAGTGTTGATGGTTGCTCCAAATCATGGAGGTTGAGAATGGGCTGGTAGTGGAGCACAAATGACAGCATTCATTGTGTAGACATGGCAGTGTGATAGATCCTAATTAGGTTCTAGTTGGTACAACTGCAGTCCACACTTGAAAAACAAGTTGTAACAATGTGATTCCTCCTGGTGAAACCATCCCAGGAGAGCAGCCAGGCATTCACAGCTGCATTCCCTCCAGGCTATATTGACCAGGTTCCATCATGATCACTTGTAAAAGATTCCACAGGTTATGCTGCTCTCCATATTCACTGCATCTTGTGTTAGGTTAAAATATGGCAAACATCTATCTTGGATTGATACTACTTGTTACTGTCAAAATATGAAATTAAGTTTCAGTAAAAGTTCACAGATACTTGGTAGACTTTCCTTTCATGTAGCCTAGAATATTTACAGCTTAAAGTCATTTATATTCTTTTGAGGAATCTGTTATGAAGCCCAGATTTAATGACTGTACCAGGTTTCATTACAAATATAAATGTAGTTTTGTGCAAAATTCAGAGGTGACATTTAATTTTAATTTAAATTGCCATTAAGTACAGAAGCAGTAACATATAATTACACAGAAATCTTAACAACTTTTTCTTATTATTTTATTTGCATATTTATTCATTTTGCCTTTATTATTTGCCTTTATTATTGCTTCTATTTTTGGGGGGGAGATTTGCTTTTGATTTTTCAAAGCAATTTGCAGGAATATTTTTCCATAGCTCTTGTAAACACCTAGTTCATTATATTTTCTAATCCATCAAGCAGGTTGGGTTCTAGTTCAAATTCTAAGAAAGACCTTTCGAACAGCTGGACATCATTTCAGATTCATAGCACTGAGTCATCTTCTGAGATGGACAAAAACACATCTTCGCTATGAACACTTTAAGTGCTGTTTTTCAAAGGTTATAAGTTTCAGTGATCTTCCTGGTTGTAAAATGGCCTAGTTTAATGTCTTAAACTTTAATGTCAGAAACTCCTGATTTGTCACCTACTTTCCTTTGAATGCTTCCTATCCCTTCCACTGTTTGGTCAGTAAACTTCAATTTATCATTAATAAATTTCATAAAATGAAACAAATATTTTCTGGAACTATGGGAGATATTTAGAGGATCTAAATGAATGATTGACCTAAATTCTTTCTTGGAAAGAAGTTACTTCCAGTCAGTTGGAGAAGCAGGATCATCAGTGACCCAGTCTGCAAACTAAAGATCTGCAAGAACAATAACCACTTCTACAGCCTACTTGCCTTCACACAATTCAATGCTTGCTTACCCTTCCACAACAATCCTGCCTTTTGTTATCTTATGTGATGGATAGAATGGATGCCAGGAATCCACAGGCAGTGCCAATGCTTTGATCCTTCAGGCACTCCTCACTGACGTTTGACCTTCATATAACTGAGGCAAGAACTCTTGCTCAATAAAAACTTCAAACTGTGTGACATGAAATCTTAGATTATTTAAACAGATCGTATACATAGTATATGTAAACTCAATGCTATGCATCACAGTGTAATCTCAGTAATAAATCTGCGAAAACTGACAGCTATAGCTGCTCCACAGCTGGATCACAGCTATTGTCAGGGCTTTGGGTTTCTCTCAATTACTCTGAAGCAGAGTCTGTGAGGAGAGACGGCATGAGTTCAATCTTAATTTTCTTTAAAGCTGTCTGCATGGCAGGTTCACAATAGACTGATTGGCCTTCCCTCCCCACTTGCTGTGCTGTGCCTGGCATCTGAGAGAGAAATAGAGCTCAGGAAGATTCTTTACAAAGATGAGGGTTGGCAGAGCCTAAGCAAATCACTAGACACTTACTCTACCATGGTTGGATAAAAGTAATGAAATCTTTAGTGGTTTTCACCCTTCAATTGATTTCGACAATGCAGTTCAGAGGAGTCCAATTAAGAGATCTGTGGGATAGGCACCAAAGTGTGGACTTGGCCAGTGCTCTAGATCACTCCTTACATATGAAATACATCAGGGAGTAATATATATATATACATGTCTATATATATCTATATCTATCTCTCTCTCTCTCTCTCTCTCTATATATATATATATATATATATATATATATATATATATATATATATATATATATATATATATATATATATATATATACACAAACATATATGTGTGTGTACATATATATATATAAACTGACATTTAACTGAGTCAAAAAACTTAACGGGTAAAAATGCTCAAAGGCCCCTTCAAGCGCAACTTGCACAAAAGAGCAAAATGGACAAAATGGACAGAAATACAATGATATAATAGTAAGCCATCATATAATATTTAGCAGAACCTTATTCACTAGAATGATCACTGCACAATAAAGCATGTTGATTTAGTATCAAGTACAATTTAGCATTCAACCCAGCTACTAGGGATGCATAAGCCAGTGTATTTCTTTGTGCCCATCCTAAGCCCAGATAAATGGGTAAAGGTAACATCAGGAAATGCATCCGTAGAAACGCTTACAAATCAATATGGGGATAAAAATAGACTTCCACTGATCAGTCGGGCTCAAGTTAACAACCACCACCAGTATGAGGGCAATGGGACATTGGCGAGATCTGCAGTAGTAATGACGCTTGAATTTAAGATAGAGGTTGGATTACATTAAGGATCAGTGCTGAGCCCATTATTGTTTGCGAAATAGATGGGACAGGTGACAGACAAGGTGAGACAAGAGGCTGTGTGGACTGTGATGTTTGCTGATGATATTGTTATCTGTAGCGAGAGTAGGGAGCGACTTAATGAGAATCGAGGATGGAGTTATATGTTTCAGAGATGAGAGGAATGAAAGTGAGTAGGACAAAAACAGAAGACTGTGAATGAAAGGGAAGAAAGTGAAGTATTTAGGATGCAAGGAGTAGAGGTGACAAAGTGAAGGAATTTTAAATATTTGAGATCAGCAGTTCAGAGTAATGGCAGGTGTGGAAGAGAAGTGAAGAATGGAGGTTGGCAGGTTGGAATGGGTGGAGAAGAATGGCTGGAGTGATTTGTGACAAATGGGTAATCCATTGTTCTACCCTAATTTAGTCATTGCTTTTACCCCTAGATAGTTCCAGACATATCATACAATGCCACAAAACTGGGAGTATGAAGACAAAAACATGCTTCCTTCAAGAAAAGCTTGTTTACGTTATTGGACAGCTTTGCATACTTGAACAAAAATATTAATTGTCAATTATGGTGTGTATGAAGCTACCAATTTCTGACATACAGCATATTCTTCTTGGGCAGCGGTGGCCTAATGGTTAGGGACCAGGCCCAAGGACTGGAAGGTTGCCCTGTGCTATCCTTGAGCAACCATCCCCATCATTGCTCCTCAGATCCTGGATGAGGCTTCCACCTTCTACAGGGTCTGTGTGGGTGAAAAGCATAGATTGCATTTCATTGTGTTTCACTGTGTGCTGTGCTTTTGCTTACAAGCACAAATATAGTCATTTTCACTTTAGGCAGACACCCTCACTGTCAAGCATCATGCTAAGTAATGTTGTTCATGTCTTGTTATTTCTATCATGCATGGTTAAATTGTGGTCATGGTCATAATTACACAAAATCTGCTAGGTCCTACGCAGTTGTTGTTGAGGACCTCCAAACCTGTAGTGGTGCTTATTATTAATTACAGCCACTCCTGATCCCTTTTTTTTCTCGGTACGCCCCTATAAACTTGGGATCTCTCCTTGTCCCAGCCCTCTTTCTACAATTCCCCTGAGGGAGAGGAGCTGGAGTGGGCGCCACACTTATTCGGAGGTGCGTGTTTCTCTTGTGTATTATTAGAATAAAAGAAGAAAGACCAAGGAGACTCCCGTGTCTTGCCTAAACATCACACAACGCAGAAGTTCACCGGTCACACTTGACATGCACAAGTGGATACCCAAAGGGATTTATCTTTATTGTGTGTTATTGTTCATTTAGTTTTGGAAATGATGCAAAATAATAATGTTGAATATCGCAAGCTGTTTTTCTGTCAGCTCCTGAAATACTTTGAAATTAATACAAGACATCTGTTTTGAAAATGCAAAAAGTACAGATATTCATATGGTAATGTAGGGAAAGAGGAAAGCATCAGAGAAAGAAGTACTAGGTACAAAGTACAGATCCCTAAAAACCTTACTTAAGTACATTAAAAAGTATTTGTCCTTTGTTATTTTCTAATAATACAATGCCAGTTATGCTCTTCTGAACTCCCACCTAAGAGCGTTCTATTGAACTCGCACCCAAACTCCCAATGAGAAGACCATTGCTTCAACAGCTGAACCAGTTGTGAGCCCCTGACACCTTGAATTTTGGTGAGTGGAGAACATCCTGACAGACATACTGAATCAGTCCAGACACGAACAGCTGAAAAGTATTCAAAAAGTAATTTTGTTTTCTCAAATCAAACCAGGCAACAAAAGTCATACACTTACCGTTATTCCACAGGTAGCAAGAAAACACGGAAGAAAAAACTTGAAAGCAAGATTATCCGATTACAGCTTAATGTCTGCAAGGGAAAACATCATCTCAACAGATTACAATCTTTGTCAGGTGTCTCCTGTAAATACAGACTTCTCTGTGTTCACTTTATGAATCCTGTCACTCTTACAAGGAGAGAAGTAATGGCTCCTGGAGGGGCCTTGGAGGACATATGTGCTCACTTCCTCTCTTCTCGAACACAACAGTTTAACTGATGTGGTGCAACATTAGCTCCACATTAGTAGTGACTGTATAGCAAGTCCTAAGAGCAGAGCAATAAGTCTTTTATTCAGACCCAGGAGAGCAATAAAAGCTGAGAGGCTTGCAGTGTGCATACAAAAGGAACCTGTGTGGCATGCATTCAGGAAGGTATGCAGTGCTATAGAAAGAGTCCAGTTTCCCTAATATATTAAGCTGTGCATCACTGAGCTCATTCAAACCCGGATGAAGTATTTCAGATAAAAACCAGAAGTGCAGTTACATATACAATTTTCTGTTTCACTATTGTCTAGACATTAGGAACACTCCTAAGTCTCCGCTTGTGTAGATGACCAGGTTTACTTCTAGACCTTTTGCATGTGGGTGTTTAAATGAGCTTTGCTAAAATGTCAAATTACCATGAACACAAAAACATGAATTTCACTTGATTCAAATGCCTACACTTTAAAATTCTAGTCAACTGTCCCAGAAAATCTAAAAAGACACATACAGGATAACAAATTTAGTGACAAAATATAATTTCAAAATGCTCAGTATTTAGTGTCCCCCCCCCCCATTTGTCTTTATTATAGCTTCTAATCTTTTCAGAACATTTGTTTTCAAGTTTTCTGCAGTGATTTTTTTCAGTGCTTCTTATAACTAACTTCAATCATTTCTATCTTAGAAGTTACTTGCATTCTGCTTCTCACTATCCAAGTATCTACTTTCATTACTCAATTAAACCGCTCTGTTCCAATCAGATGTGTTTCTTGTTCTCAGTCCTGATCAACTACACATCCTTCCAATCCGAGAGGAAGGATGGACAGAAACATCTGAGTATGTTAATAGTTAAATGAGTTTTTCTTAGAGTTTTTTTCTTAGAACACAGGTACAGTGGTGAGAAAGTGCTCCCAAAATAACTTTAAATAACAAGACATCAATTTTAATGAACTTTAAAGTACATAATCAACCTGAACAATTGTCACCATCACTTTAATAAAACAACCGGATGCTTTTCATAATGCCTCCATTTGTGTATCAGCCAGTGAGAGCTGTAAATCATTTATATATATATATATATATATATATATATATATATACTGGGCATGGGCTGGCGACCTGTTCAGGGTGCGGCCCCCTGCCCTTTCGCTCTGTGTGCTGGGTTGACACCAGCACTTCACAATTTCAAGCTATTGCTGCAGATAATGGAATGGGATATATATATGTATATATATATATATATATATATATATATATTGTGCAAGTTTTGTGTGGCAGTGAAAAAATGCTGTAAACAAAGAATGCTTTCAAAATTTAGTGTTAATCATTTATTTTCATTAATCAACAAAATGCAGTGAATGAACAAAAGAGAATCAAATCAATATTTGGTGTGACCACCCTTTGCTCAAAACAGCATCAATTCTTCTAGGTACACCTGCACACAGTTTTTGAAGGAACTCGGCTGGCAGGTTGTTCCAAACAGGACTGTGTTTCAACCTCCGTGTGACGTTGATGATCATCAGCACCTGTTTGCAAAACTGGCTGATCAGACACCCAACTATGGTAATCCCACAACCTCTGGACTTTGTGCAAGTGTACCTAGAAGAACTGATGCTGGTTTGAAGGCAAAAGGTAGTAACACCAAATATTGATTTGGTTTTGATTTTTCTTTTGTTCGCTCACTTTGCATTTTGTAAATTGATAAAAATAAACAATCATTATTTATTCTTGAAAACAGCCTCGTGTTTCATATATTTTTTCACACTCTGCTCAAAACTTTGCACAGTACTGTATGTATATATATATATATATATATATATATATATATATATACATATATTATATATATATATATATATACTTCTGATATGCTGATATAAAAAATGTAAAAACTTTAAGCAAAACTTTGAAAACACATCAAACTTAAATTGGAAAAGAAATCATACTGGATATCCATACTGATATGGAATGCGTAATGTGTTAGGAATAAACGGATGCCACATCATTTGATGAAAATGATCAGCCTACAGAGGGCTTAATTCGAAATCACCAAGAAATTGAAACTGAAAAACTGATGCGGCAGGCGAGCCCAATTTGCTGAAATGTCATTGCAGCAACTCAAAATGGTACTCAGTAGTTTGTATGGCCCCTACGTGCTTGTGCTCCTGATGAGATGACGGATGGTGTCCTGGGGTATCCCTTCCCAGATCATGAACAGTGCATCACTGAGCTCCTGAACAGTCTGAGGTACAAACTGGCAGCATTTGATGGACCTAAACATGATGTCCCAGAGATGTTCTATTGGATTTAGGTCAGGCAAGCATGGAGGCCAGTCAATTCCAATTCCTCCAGGAACCCCTTGCAAACTCTTGCCACATGAGGCCGGGCATTATCGTGCACCAGGAGGAACCCAGGACCCACTGCACCAGCGAAGGGTCTAACAATGGGTCTAAGGATTTCATGCCGATACCTAATGGCAGTCAGGGTGCCATCGTTTATCCTGCATAACGCTCACCGCGGCTTCTCCAGACCCTTTCACGTCTGTCACATGAGCTCAGAGTGAACCTGCTCTCATCTATGAAAATTTTTTCCGGTGTCAACCAAAGGAGGATGGGTTCCCCTTTTAGGTCTTGGTTGCTCCCAAGGTTTCTTCCTCATGCTTTAACACCAGAAGTTTAACTGGCATGATAATATACCCTGATTAAAATTTATTTCATACCCAGTGGTAGCTAGTGATCATATTTGGTTTAAAAGTAGCATGGCGGAGACATTTGATATTCAAAGAACTGTAGCTGGTACCATCTAATAAAAAATAAATCAATTATGATTTGCTTAGCTAAATTTCTTGACAACAAAAGCAATTCATTGTAATTTCCCATTACACCTGCATAAACCTTTTATGAAGCTAACTTAAACCTACATTATATTTATATTTATAAAGGCAACAATCATTATCTGTCATAAAGATTACTTTAGTCAAGGCAGCGGTGGCCTAGTGGTTAGGGCATTGGCAGCATGATCGGAGGATCAGGGGTTCGAACCCCTTCCCATCACGTTCATCCTTGCGATGGGCTGGCGACCTGTCCAGGGATGGACTCCAGCACCCCCCCCCCGTGACCCTGCTTGGGACAAGTGGCAGAAAATGACTGACTACTTTAGTCAATTTTGTTAGTCCATCTTCAAAATAACTAATAATTTGGGGTGTTCCCAATGTGTAGATGGTCTCGGAAAAAGACAATGTGCTCTGGGCAATTTTCTGTTGAAAAGCTTGTATCCAGACATTAATGTGTATTTTACATTGACACACACCACCTAAGTGTGGTGTTCCCTAATTGCTGTGGTTACCCTTATTGATCATGACAAAGAGCTCCAGTTGTTGGCCTCTAAATTTCCCAGATCTCAATCTGATCGAGTATTTTGCAGGATATGCTGAAAAAAATAAACCACTCTATGGAGGCCCTGCCCGGCAAAAGTCAGAAGCAAGAGAAATAGTCTCAGTGGAAATCTGCAGCCCAGCACTCTTACTAAAGCTAAGATAAGAACGTAACACAGCACTCAGTTAGCAGATGTTAAAACTGGAGCACCAGAAGAACATTTATAACGCAGAGGGAGTCATTCTGCTCCCATTACACAACCATGGCTGGACACACAGTATAAATCTCTAAGACTTCTGATATAAACTGACAAATAAAACCTTTTAAACTGGATATAACCTGTGTCTGGACTCTAATCTGCTGTAATGAGGCTCTATGTCAAAAATAATCACTGGTCAAAATGCAGATATTAAAGATTAGATGTTACAATGTTCATATATAATATGAGACACCAGCAAATGTCTTTCCAAGTCTAACAGGTCTAACCCATGTGCAGGGGTGAGTTAAGCTGAGGTGGAGCTAGAAAGCATAAGACAAACCATTAGACTTGCATTTAGTTTCATCAGCACAGTCATGAAAATGTATTAGTGATCTTTTTTTAGAATCACAAATAGCTTATTGCTCGCAAGAGAAAATGCTTATGTTACAACTGTACAGACAGATCAACCAGCAGACACAAGTAACAATGTGAAACAAAATAGAAAAATAAAATATATAAAATGTAAATAAAATAGATGTCAAATAAATGAATGTGTTTACTTGAAGGACTCTATATTATAAAAACCCATTTGTAGAATGCAGCAAAAAGTAATTGCACCTGATAAAACTGCACGCAGGCAACCATTATTGCACACCATCTGAATCAGAAAAGTTACCTTTGAGCAGTATAAATATAAATAGAATATTAATATTAAAGGTATTGTGATGGTGAGTGGAGGAGTTATAGTATCTGATGGCTGAGGGAAGAACAGATTTTCTGAACTTTTCTGTTAGACTGCATCTAAAAGTGAAAGTGCTTCAATGTCCAGACACAACAATGTAAACGATGGTTAGCATTTTCAGTGATGGATGGTCTGGCTAACAATCTCCAGTCCACTGCTGTTTCCAATGAATCAAGTAGTGATTCTAAATGTCTGAATCTGTCTAAATCTGTCTAAATCTAAATCTGTCTGTTGAAAAAAAAAGAAACCTGGATCCACTTTAGGGAGGAGCACACTAAGAACACTGGGGTGGTGGGTAGTCTAGTGGTAGGGTACTTGCCAATGGATCAAGAGGTCCCAGAATCGAATCCCTCCTCTAGCACTACCACCACTGGGTCCCTGAGCAAGACCCTTAACCCTGAATTGCTCCAGGGGGACTGTCCCTGTAATTAGGAAGTCCCTGTAATGGAAGTCACTCTGGATAAGAGCGTCTGCCAAATGACGCAAATGCAAATGCAAACTCAGTCTACACCACGCCAACTTTCACCCACATTACCAAAATTATCACAGTGGTAATCATCCCTGACCCCGCAGATTTCTGCTCCAGCCTAAATCAAACGCTGAGTTAACTTTTTAAATGGACTGATCATCAAGGTCATGTGCTGTCCCTGAGGTACCCTTGAGCGGGGTACTGTCCCCATCAATGCTCCCCAGGCACTGGATATGCTTCCCACTGCTACACTGTGAATGAATTAAATGCAGAGAATGTGTTTCACAAAGACTTGTAGTCGCTTTCACTTTCACTTCATTTCATTTTAAAAACTGTATGAAACAGGTAAGGACAATAGTGTAGATACTCCACATGCAGATCAAGGTAATCAGAGAAAAGCAGGTGTTTCTACTAATTTACCTGGTCATCTTTGCTCTTTTTTGCTTTGCTCTATTACTTTATTTAAAGACCTTTATTTGGTAAAAGTAAAAAGCTGGTTCAGATTTCAATGTCGAAACACAGAGAAACCAAAGAAATGCAAGTGTTTAGCAAAATTGTGTAAGACCACATACGACCCGTCACTCTAATTCACACCCTGAAATTTTCAGCTGCCAATGAGACTGTGTATCCTCCAAAAGCTTGATGTTGATGATTTTAGCACCAGCTCCCCTCTAATAAGACTTCTGGGAGTATTGTGGATACGGATGTTTAAAAGGAAACACACCTGGACAATATAATGGGTCTCTTTTAGTTTATCTGTAACCATGGCGCCCTCTCACCCACCCTCACATAAATACTGCATTATTTTCAGTCCTGATGTTCTGCTTTAGTATGTTAGAGGAGATTCTCCAGGGTGTGTGGGTGAGTCTCAAGGGTTTCAGAAAGAAATCTTTTGTGTGATCAGCAGTCTTGTGTGCACACACATCTACAAAGGGGTCAATCAAGAAACATTGGAAGAAGAGATCAAAAACAAAATCTAAAGAATCGAGTCCTGGAATCTACAGACCCACTTTAAAAGCCCAAGATCAATATAATTCATCAGTTCCTTTCATAAATGCTGCTTAGAAACATTGAATGATTTGACCTTTGACCTCACCTCTTTTCTGCAATACAAAAAGCTACTTACTTGAAAAATGCATGTTATTGGCTGCCCTCATTGCCCACTGAGATTTGTACAGGAAAAAATAGTGTAACTGAATATTTTGTTTTTCTTCTTGACACTGTGTGCAACGCTGTAGTGGTGTCGTGGTCTGGACATCAGTGCAGAGCCGAGAAGTTCTTATAGAATTTAACTTAAATGACATCACTGTGCACAGGAACACAAAATGCAAAGAAACGTTGACATGTACAGACTAACAATGACCGACGCTCTGCTCTAGCTCAGTGGGGCTTATAAGGCCAACCCTAATGAAGCACACCTGTTCCCTAAATGGAGACCCGGCACGCCTCATCCAGAACTGAGCAGAGCGCCATCTGCTGTTACACTGTGTCTGTGAGAGACCACTGAACAAGATATTCTGTGACCTCATTAGACGTATATCCCATGCTTTTCAGCATTATTTGTTATTTTTGCTTTTTCCTTTAATCAATAGCCAGGAAACCACCAGGTCTACCAGTGAGCAGTTACTTTTTAGAAGGTGGATCAATCTTAACACAGAAATGTGTTGACCAACACCAACAGAGTGCACATGTCATGAGAGCATGGACCATGAGATACCTGGTAGCAGTTTGTCCTGCTTTCACAGCACTGTCACAAACTAAAAATAACTCATCAAAAACGAAAGAAAGAAAGAAAAATAAAACTTCCTTTCCCATCTGCAATGGGATCCACTTGCTTGTCAGCACTGCCATTTTATTTAGAGAGTTCATAGGCAAACAGATCAGCCCAAACCAAGGAAAACAGAACATTTTTGTTCACTCAGGTACTCAGCCACTGTTTGCCAGTTCTCCTGCAGTTTGCTCTGCTCTAAATGTTTAACTTCACTCTAGAAAGGTAGGCAGCACCAGAGAACAGAACCTCCCACTCACCACAAGAAAACACTGATCCTTTTTATGGCAGCAGGTGTTCTTCATTTATCATGGAGCCCGGAGCTTAAAAAGACTTGCAAGATAAATAAAGAATCAAGATCAAAACTCTAAAAGCAGGACAGACCAAGAGATAATTCTAATTGTTTAAGTTTAAATTGATGTAAAAGTTTGCCTTTTTTCATGTGATTTAATTATTTTGGTTTCAGTTTATTTTGTTCCATTGAAAGTAGCTGAGTTGAGGTTTAGTCATATGTTACTATATAAATAATCAATATTTATCATGAAATAAGGTCAATAATTATAAATAAATTTATAATTATAAATGCAGTTACAACTTTGAGAGCAGCTTTCTTCTTTATTTTAGTTTTAATCTTCATAATTATTCTGGAAGAAGGTAAGAGCATTTTTTTTTCTTCTTAAAGCGGCAGAATTTAATTTAGTTAGAAATATCACTTCTCTGTGGCCTTATGAATCTGGTCAAATCTTTTGCGATTTTACAAAGTTCAGCCAAAGCTTTGTCCAAACTGCATGAAATAAAAGAGAATGTATTGTATAATGTAAAATAATAAAACAGAAAATATCCAACTCAAAGAATACTTAACCCCACTAAAGTGAACAGTGAATCTCTACACATGTCACGCTAAAGAAGAACTGAAGAAGAACTGGCCTTTCAACATTTCTTTAAATGAAACATACATAAAAAGCACCTTTTTAACTTTCATAGGTTGAGGATTTCACACAAACTAAATATCTTGGGGATGCTGCATGCTAGAGACATATTCTTTTTTGTCCATTTTTTGTCCATTGAACTGTTCCAAAGATGGCTTTGGTGTGACCGTTCCCCTTTGCAGTCTTGAAATGCATCATCTTCCGAGCTATTTTTGTGTAAACTAAATCCATAATGATAAACCCAACACTAAATGAATTAAACTTTACTTGTTGTACTGTAATAATTAGTTTAATGCTCTTAACACTTTTCAAAACACCTTCAACATATTACATTTACATAACCAATTTTTCCCAACCACTTCCAAGAAGCGGTTCCAAGAAGAAATGCTTACCTTTAAGGTTACACTGAGGTTCCTAAAATGCCAATGAATTAAAGGATATCCTTCTGATTTAGGACTTATTATTATGACTTTACTCCCTGTCCAGAAAATGTTATAAAATCAACCCAATACAGACAATACAGGCCTCCGAGCAGATCCCAGGAGGATTCTGGGATGCTAGAAGATTTGGCTGAGGTTCAAGGGTTTGATCACAGCTTTTGGCTAATGCCAGTGTGCACTTGAGCACTTTGCCCCAAGTTGCTCCAGGGGGGCTGAATTCACACCTGGTTCATGAACGACGCTTTGGGCAAAAGTGTTAGCTAAAGGACTGAAACTGAACTATTACCACCTCACCACTGAATGCCAGCAAAGAACCATTAAGATAATGAGCAACATGGGGAAAATGCAGCTATCAGGTTTTATTGCGAACAGCTGAGACTATGCAGGCTACAATACCAATATCAGCCCCACTAGTTTCAGGCTGAAACTAGTGGCATTGATTAGAATTTTTACTGAAGTCATTCATCACAGTGGGACCATTTCCACTGTTGTGGGATGAGAAAGACAGAGGAAGGAAAGCATTCCCTGAGGCACAGGTAATCCTCACAAGTCAAAAGAAGCTGACACCCAGGATGAGAGATTGAGTCCAACGGCAACCTTGAACATTCCTGTGCGCTCAGTAAACAGAAAGGTCCCTGAACTGCAGAGAAACGAGACCCAGCAGGCTGGGAGTGAAGCTTTGATTTCAAACAGTCAGCGTGAAGACGAATAAGTGAACATACAAGAGAGGCACATCTAAATGAACCCAATCTACTTGGGTGTTCAGTCCTGTCCATTGGGGCTGACATATCCCTGAAATATCTGTCAGGTCCATAATCCCCAAAGTCTCAAACAATATTTACCGAAGTACTCGCTCAGTGCCTGTTTAAGGAGTTTGCAGTGTTTTTGGATGGTTTCTATGGAAAACAGAAATTAATCAAAGTAATCTTCAGTCAAAACTTTTTCATTTAGGTTTTATCTTCAGTCGTGTGCAATTTTTCTTTGTAAAAATAATGACAGAAGTTCTGATTCTTTCTAATATTGTCAAGAACACAAGACATTGCTATATATCTTCTATGTAGTATTTTGCTCTAAACTGTATTTTGTGGAATTAGTTCAGTATCAAACTAATATAGTATATATATATTCCCTCAGATTACACTGGTCATAATATTAATACTACCTGCCTAATACTGTGTTGGTCTCACTCAAGAATCCTAAAAAGACTTGACTCAACAAGGGCAGGACACCACAAGATTTCTGCACAAAGAAGCAGAAGATCCTGTAAGTCGTGAGTTCACCATGGATCACAGTATGTTTTCCAGCATATGTCTCATCAGACTGAGATCTGGGGAATTTTGAAGCAAAGCCTTAAAACACCTTGAACTCTTTGATATGATCCTCAGACAATTTCTGAGCATTTTTTGCTCTGTGCCAGAGCACTTTCTTCTGCTGAAGGAGGCAATTTCATTCAGTGGCTGCAATAAAATTCTTGTCCTTGTTCTGCTACAATTTTTAGGTAAAAATCAGAGTATTTGCAACTTTCCTTCATTGCTTCATGACCCATTTTTGATGTTCATGTGCCCAGTGTTCAGTGGTGGACAGTTGTCACCATGGGGACTACAGAACACCATATTGGTAAAATGTATTATTTGTTCTGACCTCTTTGGATTATAGGTAGCTTGAATTTTTTAGCACTTGTCCATCCTTGCAACACTTTTAGCTGGTACTAACCCCTAAATACTGAAAACACCCCACAAAGCCTCATATTTTTGAGACACTCTCAAACAGTCATTTAGACATTACAATGTTGAGTTTTTTTCAGCTTCCAAAACATCACATTTCAATAGCTGATTGTTCGCTCACAGCCTAGTATAGCCCACTCCTTGGCAGATGTCACTGTAACATCACTATTCCTGTTATTCCCCTGTCAGTGGTTTAATGTTGTTACTAAAGTGTATATCACCTGGCTTAAAATTTTGTACTAGCCAAGAAATGGATCTGGTGATCTCAAGCAAAAGTGGGTTCTGTGGGGTTCAGTCCAAGAAGGGTAAGGTTTAGAGGTGTATCAATTTGGTAGATATTGAACATTTTTGGGTGGGAAACTATAGAAGCAAACTTACCTGATGTTAGGTCCAATGCTAATACACAAGTTAACTTAGTAGACTTTATACAGCAATACATAATGTGATGTTATGGTAGATTACAAAACAATACAATGCACTGCACTGACCATCCCTCGTTATTATTAACAACTAAGTAATTACACTGATATCAGCTCATATCATCGTATTTGAGCAATCAATTACAGCAAAGTTCACACCATAATTCAGACATTTGAGCTTCAACAGGACATGCATATGTTGGGGGAGAAAACAAGGAAGGACTGAGCTTATGTCTGCCAAAATTAATGAGTATAGCTCTAAAATACAATACTGAAACATTCTTTTTAAGAAAACATTTAAAATTGAATATTTATCCTAAAGTCAGTTGCGTAGAAATGTAGTGGTCTTTTGCTGGATGTAAGAAGGTAGGCATGAGTTTGTGGTCACACTAACTGAACTGCTAATCATAATTAGTGATAAAGGTTCTTGCTAAATGACTCTAGTTCAGAATATCCACCTGTAACTTAGCAAAAGTTCAACCTCTGACAATCACTCAAGCAAACTGAATTGTGTTCAAGAGCTGCTACTACACAATATTGGAGCACTTAGTAGATGGAGTGGTCATAAAGTGTGCCAAGTGCTTAGTTTCTGTTTGAAATAACAGCACTGGAGTGGTGAAGCAAAGCACCAGGAGAAGAGGTAAGAGGTTTTTGAAAGCAAACAGATTGTGACTGAAACAATGCGTTCCTGTGCTGCTTTAACATCTGGATCTCTTTACATCCAAAACTGATATTCAACATCCTGTGTTTCGTGATGCATGAAACGTTTTCTCTCTGAAGAATCACCTTCTGCTCTGGTAGTCAAAGTCATTATCTGAAGCTTCTCTGTGATCTTACAGTCTGACAGCCACTGGCGCACATTCGAGACTCAGGCATCTCATGGTTTTCATTGCCAATTTCTATGCCTGTTCTTTTCCACTTCCTCTCTCCTGGCAAATACAGCCTCCCTTCAGCCTCCATGCAAAGCAATGTGACACACTGACAAGCCTGATGGTCTCAGCTGTGTTTCAGAATGATATGGTATTCAACACAGAAGGCTTTTATATCAAACCAACACCATTTCAGTGTCACACTGTTGCAACTGCACTGGATCTAAATTGGTTGGTCACATAACCAGAGCTACACTGCATCCTTCAACCTCATTAGTTTAATGGAATGCATGGCTTTCTGTTGATTTTATTGATCATTGTTCTCTCAGGACAATAACCAGCATGCATCATGCAGATTGTAGCATACTGACTTATAGGCTAATGATTTGGGGTGGTATTTATTGATGGAGAAATCAGCAGTTTTCTAAAAATGTAGTCACACTGGCTGCATTTTACTATAAATACAATCAAATATTCCAAAAATAAAAACTATTACTATCTGAACAACCCAGGAGACACTGAATATACACAGGATATTAGTCCATTTATTTTGAGACATTCACATAATTAAGGAACAAATCAAGTCAATAAATCCCGTTAGAAGCATAGATCACAAGTTCTCTGCTCCTGTGATTAAATATTGTGATTAAATATCAAATATTGACTGTCAAATTTTTGCTGGACTTTTAGGCTTTATTTTGAATTGTCATCACAACAAAAAAGCTCCAGTGTGTTTTATTCTACTTACAGTCCTTTACTTCTGGCATCATGCCCAACACCAAGCATCTAGGGCACGCCAGTATTACACTGAGGAGCAGTGGAGCCATTTACTGTGGAGATGAAGCTCCACAGCAACACTGTTCCATCAACTAAAGCAGAGTCTTCCCCGAAGAGAAGAAACTGTTACTGCACCAACCAATAAATTAACTTGTTAGTAATAACCTTGATTTCAGAGGAAATGCTGGATGAGAAGATTTGCAAAGGCATCAAGGTATGAATCTCTAAAATAATTATACTAATTCAAGTCAAGTCAAGTAGGTTTTTATTGTCATTTCAACCGTATACACAGTACATAGTGAAACGAAATAATGTTCCTCCAGGACCCTGGTGCTGCACATAAGACACGACATAAGACACAAGACAAGACAAACAGACAAGTGCAGATAACAACAAACAGAACAAAGACAGTATATTCAGTACATTCATCCAATGGATAGCCGCAGTGTTACAAAACAAAGCAGCACATGTTGTTGGCAGTGTGATGGAGCAGCAATGTTATGATTAAAGTGTCGGTGCAAAAAATAGTAATAATAAGTAGTAAGTATTGCAGTGGTAACGTGATTATCAGTTCAAAAGTCTGATGGCCAGGGGGAAGAAACTGTTTCCCAACATGGAAGTGGAGGCATGTATGCTGCGGAATCATTTCCCGGATGGCAGGAGGGAGAAGAGAGTGTGGGACGGGTGAGAAGGATCATCCACAATGCTTGTTGCTTTGCGGATGCAGCGAGTGGAGAAAATGTCCTGAACAGAAGGCAGAGAGACCCCGATGATCTTCTCAGCTGTTCTCACTACCCGTTGTAGGGACTTGCAGTCTAAGACGTTGCAGTTCCCGTACCAGGTAGTAATGCAGCTGCTCAGGATGCTCTCGATGGTTCCCCTGTAGAAGATGGTAAGGATGGGTGGTGGAAGATGGGCTTTCCTCAGTCTTGAGGAAGACTATCATGAAAGCAGTCATGAATTCATACCTCTGCATAAACAGGAGGAACTCTCTTTCTCTCTCTCTCTCATACACATACACACACACACACACACACACACACACACACACACACACACACACACACACATACAGTATTGTTTTTTAGCTAAACATAGGCTTTATACTGTCAAAAATCAACTCCAATATAATTGCCAATCCAGTGAGTCAATGGAACATCCATTATATAACACAGCCATGAAAAAGAATATGATGCCAAGTGAACATCTAATTAAGCCCGCAAGGCTATCTCTGCTCACTGTGCATATAAAGGTTTTCTACTTTGCCCTCTAAAGTGAAAGTGACTACCCTTGTCATTGTGAAACGCAGCACAGCACAACACAACACAACAAAATTCAACCTCTGCGTTTCACCCATACACACACGGGCGGCAGGGGGCAGCTATTGAAAGCGCCCGGAGAGCAGTGACAGGGACGGTACCTTGCTCAAGGGTACCTGAGGGCAACCTACTGGTGAGGGAATCGAACCCACAATCTTCTGATCCAGGGCAACTCCATAACCACTAGGCCACCGCTTCCCCTTAACAGCTCCTGTGCACAAATATGAAAACATACAATTCTGATTTAAAGTCTTACTGGAATATTTAGTAATTCTCACAAACTCTTTTTCTTTTTAGAACTTTTTCTCAGAAGTCCTTTTTTTAAAATGATTGCCATGCTGTGCCTGTGCAGCACCCGAAAGTGATTTAAAATACAAGCCTATTAAACATGCTGTTACATTTCATGATTGATGCTGTTGCCGCTATCTAAGATGAATCGGCTGTGCAGGAGAGTTCATTAATCCCATGCAAGTAAAATAAATGGCATGTCAAGAGAGGACTAATACAACAAATTGTTCAAACAAATAACTCACCATTCATTTTTCAAAAGGACGGAAACTTCAGAAACTTTACCACTCTCAAGTTCTTTTTTTTCAATAAATGTGCTCCAAATACCTAAAGGAATAGTATAACCATAATTCAGATTTCATTCTCAAAGAAAGAATGAGCTTCTCAGCATCATCTCAGTTGCTTATATAATGCTAAATGACTAACTCTGTTAGCAACGTTATAATTTTAGGGTGAAGTAATCATTTACATTAAGAGGTTACACAAAATCAGGAGTATCATCTGTTGAATCTTATTGCTTTATAGCAAGTTACCAAAAGCATGATGACCATAAACATGTAAATATCTAGGTCATTTAGATCAAAGAAAGACTTTAAAAGTAAAAAAAAAATTTGTCTAAAGCATGTATTTGTCCTTTATATGCAGAATTTACAGAAGATGTAAAAAGTCCTACATAAACTTGCCTCTGTTTATCTTTTGAACCAATGGTAAGAATGATCTTTATTTTCGCAGTTATTAGAATAGAATAGAACATTTTCCTCCCAAAACTGGACCGACCCACAGGAAATCAAAAATGATTGATCGATCCATACACATTTAAAAAACATCTAGAGTAGTCATATTTTGAGCCTAGCCATCTTTTGGCATGCTGTGCAGAATGAAGACACATGAAACCACCTGTTATGCCATGGATGCAATTCTTCAAATTCAGTCAGATAACAAATATCTGTGTTTTTCATCTAACTGGCTACAGATGGTCTCATTTGGAAGGAGGTGCTTGCATAGACTGCAGGGTCTAGATGTTTTGCACTGAAGGGGAATTTTAAAGCCTTCACTCCAACGTGACAGGAGTGAATCATTAATCAAGAGCAGAACCACACTTTAACCGCGCGGACCAGTGACATTTCAGCCTGCACACTTCTGAAAATAAGAAAGTTGCTGTTTTCATTTTAGTCTGCCATCCATCATCTCCTAAGAGAGTTCTTTGGGGAGTGATTAAACTTCATCCCTAAACTGTGAGCTTAGCAATTATTTTTATTCACAACTCAGATGGTCCTCAGCATAATAAAGCATTGTAAGGCTGTGCTTGTAAGTTCTGTATAGATTTGCTGGACATGTAGACATACACTTACTGTAAAACATGAAAGGCTGTTTGCTTAAACCAGGGGCAGTGGTGGCCAGGTGGTTAGGGACTAGGCCCCAGAATCAGAAGGTTGTGGTCTTGAATCCCAGAGCAGTAGGTTGCCATGAGGTACCACCCCCATCACTGCTCCCTGGGCACTTTCAATAGCTGCCCCCTGCTGTGTGTGTGGGTAAAATGTAGATTTCTAATTTGGCTCTGTGCCATGCAGTGTTTCACAATAACAAGAATAGTCACATTCACTTAAAAGCAGTTGGATCTGCACTGTATTGATTTGAATGAAATGCAAGCACAGTTATGGTCAGTCAGTCATTTTCTGGGCTGCTTGTCCTAATTAGGGTCCCGGGGGGGTGCCGGAGTCCATCCCAGCTCACACAGGGTGAAGGACGGGGGGACACCCAGCCCATCACAGGGAGGAGCGTGACGAGGACCGCACCTTGCTCAAGGGTACCTCAGGGCAACCTATTGGAAAGGGGTTCGAACCCCCGATCCGTCAATCATGCGGCCATGTGTTGAAATGAGCCCTAACCACTAGGCCACCGCTGCCCCAGCACATTTATGGGTCATTCAGGAATGTGAAGAACTGTTTAAAAATGAAAATACCTGAATTTGTTACACAATCACAATGATGAACAACACATACGGTCAAACAATGTCCACATTAAATTGCTCCTGAAAACCAAATCAAAGTGGGGCAAAAATGTCCTTGAAACAGACAAAAATGTCTGTGATTTTTGACACTCTACCATAGCAGTTACTGGTCAGGATGCTTGCTTTTAGAAGCTAAAACCTCAAAGACAGGAGGTCATAAACTGTCATCTTTCTAAGTGTATTCCCTGAACAAACTATTTGACAATTCCAACTTCTGTAGAAAATGCAGAGCAAAAGAATCCCCTCATTTCAACACATTGCAAATGCCTTAAAGTTCTATAATCACAGACGCAAACAAGCAGGCTAACAGGCGGTTAAGCCAAGTTCTTGGTCACTAATTATACAATGCTTTTAACTGAAAAAAAATTAAAAAACAACAGTTTCCCAGTTGCTGACAACCAACCTAACCTCTCTCACTCTTTATTTAACCGTTTTCCTTGCAACTCATGGTTACCAGTGAGTAACAGCACTCCATTGTCCACTTATAGTTTCATGTTATACTTATTACACAAGTAAAATTCCTTGCTGAGCAAAGATGTCGGGTGCATTACATCATGCATGCAGTATGTAATGCCCCCACTTGACCATGACGGAATCTGTTGAAGGGAACTGTATAAATTTTACCCGTTAGAGCAGTCCCTTTATGAACATGTTGGTTTTATAAATTGAAAGCAGATTTCACAGGTTTTACAGAACAGATATCACATCCAAACCACTGAAATATTGGCACTTTATTCTAACTACTCTATGAACTAAAGAGAAAAGCAAGTGGGATGCATCTCTGAAAGATAATATATTTCACAGTTGGAGAGTTCTGAAGTGAACATAAATCTAATCACACTTACTAGTGTGTAAAAGCTAAATGCAGTGCTGTTTAATTGAGTGAAAATCCATCCTTTGAAGAAACGGATCACCAAAAACGTCATGAGAGCCACAACAGACTGACTCTTTTTATAATACTTGATAAGAATTGTAATGTTTTTGTACATTTTATATGTGACATATACAGTGAAAGACAAAAGGCCACAGTTAAAAATCTGGTATTTTGTTCATTAAAACCTGGAAATTGAAAGTTTGAAAAATATTTGATAAAGAGGTTTTAAAAATATATATATATTTCTAGGCCAGCTTGTGATACTGAGCGTGATGAAGTCTTTTTTTTATCTACTCCTTTTCACTTTAGTGTATTTTGAGAAGTCTCTAAGCTGGTTTATGCCAACAACAGTTGTAAAAAATGCTTTATAAATAAAACTAACTTGACTTGGTTTGAAGTTTAAATGCACACATTCATTAAGACAAAATGGCAGGACTAATTTTACATAAATACTTCAGAGACTGTAAATGTCTAGTAATATAATTCGTAATGGAAAACCTTGTATTAAATCAGAAATTCATTTTAAATGGAATGCTTTTCAGTGGTGCAATCAAAATATTTACCACCACTATGTGTGACTATTTTGTAAAGGAGACTAAAACATGCACATGATGCTTATAGTGCAATTCTCTCTATACGCCACATAGAGTACCACAAATAGGTCCTGGAGAGTTTGAAAAACATGAAGTGCAAGTATGTGGAATATATAGGAATGCTATGATGTTACTTACCTCTAATTAAAGAGGTCAAAATACCTAATTATCAATTTTAAAAAGACTGCCTGGCCAAGTGAGATTAAATCTCACATTCCTTGTAAGATCAAAGTGTACACAGTCTTTTGATCATACTTAAACCGACGTGATGGCTGATCTTCACCAAGAAATAAAAAGGATGAAGATGTTTCAGTTATTTGTATTTGGCCCAAAAGATCTGCATACTTTTGGCAGCTTCTTGGGATGATTTTAGTTCCATGCATAGTTGGACCAAAACAAATTTTTGTCTTGAAGAGGCTGCTTGTGTTTAGATCACATCAGCTGATAAGGCAGATTTAAAATCGGCAGGTGGTCTATTTATCCCAACTGGAGCAGACATTCAAGAATGAGAGGTCATACGGCCAATTAATGACACTCAACTGGCCAGCAGAGCTCTCAGCAGACACGCTGCTTTGTTGGAACCACAGAACTGCAGGCCAGCGTAATGGATGTGGAAATGAACTTGCTAATGACTTGGACTTGGACACCACCAGCATATTAACCCACAACAGGAAAAAAAAGCTTCTCTCTCATGAGCTGTGTGGACTCTATTAAAATTTTGGCTTAGTTATTCTTACAACGTGCTTTTACCACAAAGGAGCATGTGTTTTACATTGGTTTGAGATGCCTTAGGCAAAAACTCAGCTCAACAAAACAATTGCAAAAGACAACACCCAGCCAACGCGTTGCAAATGCAGACCTTTCTGTATAAACTCAATGTGTGTTTGAAGCAGTCCTGTGAGGGACTCATCAAATTGTTGGTATAAAATGTGTATTGAACAAGTGAAAGGTTTTTTGGCAACGCAAAGATAAGCAAAATTATTATTATTATTATCCACCCAAGCATCTGAACAGCTTATCCTGACCAGGGTCACAGAGAATGCTGACGTCTATTCCAGCGATCATTGAACAAAAGGACATGGGGAGAAAACCCTGGACAGATCAATCACTGTTAATACAATCATGATTACAATAATAATTACTATAATTACTATCGCTATTTCTATTGTTATGAAATAGATTTCAACCTGCAACATTATATCAACAGGTCCAGAAGACCCAACACCAACCTAACCAGTACCGATGAAGTGTCACAGTTTATCGTGCTCTCAGCACCAGACTGGAAAATCCATTACAACAAACACTTACCATAAACTTTAACTTGGACTCAGCAAATCTGAGGATGTTCTCAAAGACTCTTTTTGTATCAGCATGGGATGGTTGGCAGTGACAGGCCCTCTATTGGACAGATTTTTATCCTCCAAATAGATGCTGCTTGTGCAGGGGCTGTGTACAGACACATAACATCATAAACCATGCATTGTATCTCCTTTGGCACAAAAGACTTTCATGATGTCAGATCTGTTACTGTTTAAGGAAAAAAACGCAGTCCAGTCTTTATTTAGGATCTAATGCATCATCTGTTTCAGTGCTCTTTTTAACATGCCCTTGGCAGGTGACCCTCACTAATCAAGGGTTCCATTACTGTATTACGTAATGACTTTAAGGACCAAAAAATGTGTGACAATTGCAGAATTTTTCCAGGAGTTTTTGACATTGCTGGTGATTTCCTTTAAAAACCTTTTCTAAATATAATGTAAGTTAATTCAAATAAAATAAAAATGCTAAATATAGTGTAGATTAATTGTAAATTACAAAGCAACAGCAACAAAAAAGAAGAATAAGAGACAGTTCCAATGGTCTGTTGTCTTTTTCACAGAAGACTAAGCTACTCCACTGAAAAGCAGTTATAAATTCCCCTTTGACCTGACTGCCCACACCCATCATTTCTTCTCCATCATGAGGCATAAACTCACTCCTCCTATGAGGTGCAAACTGAGAGCAACTGTTAGTGGAATGCAGCTTGAACAGGGCCAGTAAACTGTGCACTGAAGGGAGGGACCCACAACCGAACAGGGTCGGACTGTTTCCCTTGTACGGGAATGTCATGGCAACATACTGTTTCACCACTCCAGCTGAGGGTAGAGGGAGGGAGGCGAGAGAAAGCAGGAGAGGGAGAGTATGCGAGAGAAGGAGAGAGCAAGAGAATGCATGTAGGAGGTCAGCTGTCGCACACCTGTCTTTTAACTCATGCAATTCAGCCTAAATCCTGACTCATTATTCATTACATCAATTCTGTGCAGGAGCAAACAAATGCTGTCTAAAAAAGAAATGCTGTCTAAAAGTCCCACTCATTTTACTGGGAACGTAAATCATTATCAGCACATACTTGAGGAATATATGACATTGTTTTGTTTGTTAGTACTACTGAAAATAACACACACGTTGCGACTTTTGGTTTTAAGAGTCAGGGACACATGTTAGGTAGCTAGAGTGTCCACATAGTGCTCCAAACATAACGTTAGTTCAACACAAACAGACTTTCTATTAAAACACAAAAAACCTTTTAATAACAGGAATAACAACTATTCTGATATCTATTCTGATATCTTTTTCTTTTGTCTATCAGAGCAGCTCTTATTCCAAATAGCATATTGGTATAAATATTTGAAATACCTCAGTAATTATAAACGTGATTATTATTAAGCAGAAAGATAAAGAACTATTAATGGCAGTGGCTTATGGGGCATGGGATAAGACTGCTGCCCTTTACACACCAGACAGGGCTTCAGTTCCTTGTGTGGGTATGCACAAAACACCTGTAATGTCCCTGGGTACATTGCTTGTACATCTTGTACAACATGCTTGTACAACATGATTAAACTGTAAGTCATACTGTTCAAGAGCCTCAGCCAAATCTCAACCTTATGGCAAAATAAAACAAATAAAAATATTATAAACGTGATACGTGAACAGCATAATAATCTTGAGCTACATGTTTTCTGGAAGACCTACAGGCTAGTTGATTTCCCTGGCTGAAAAAAAACTGCGGTTTAACAATTTATTTTATATTATGAAAATTAAAACTATTTATTTGACTGTAGAACTGTTTGGAATAAGGATGGTTATATAACTTACTTTCAGGCTAGGAGGGGAACTGGCCACCACCCTTTTACAAAGACGCCAAAAGAAATAAAATGCTGAGCTGCAAATTAACATTAAGATAAAGAGTCTGGCTTATTTTCATTATCAGTTTATTCAGTTGTTTCTTTTTCTTTTTTCTTTTTTCTTTATTTATTTTATTTATTTATTTTTTATTTATTCCACGTAAAGAGGAATGGAAAATAAAGTTAATTTTAAGGCAGAAGCAAAACAAAACGAATTAATATCTAGTGGGCTTTTAAAGTCACACTACTGAGCTGCCCGTGCCAAACAGTGGTAGTCTGTATGGAACAAACTGGGGAACTCAAATGGAAGCTCAGTGTGTGAAGTGTGTCTTCACACAAGCAGCTGTGCTTTGTTGTGGTGAGGGAGACTTTATGGAAATGTTATTCCCAGATATGTTATTAAAGGTATAAAGTTTTTCTTTTCTTTTTTCAACAAACACCCTGCATTTAACCATTTATCCTGAGCCATTTCAAAAAGACTGGGGATTTGCCCCACTAAGGACATCTGCCAAACAATATAATTCATTTATAAGGAGTATCAGGGATTCCTATTTGTTTACTCTTACATAAATATTTTTTCTTCTGATAATAGTTCTCCAGAGCAAAAGCACATTCATACACTTGGGTGCATTCCCAGAAATAGACAACATGCACAAAATGAGGCTTAAACATGCCTTTAAAAGGATGAGAACTTAAAGGGTTTTTTTACCCTCAAGTAATTACCAAGCGCTTGCACCTCATGCACAGTCAAGCATAATATTAATATGAACATTAATTTATAACAACTTTTATAACAACCATGAATGCTTATGTATACAAGTCCCCTATAAAAGTATTGGAACAGAAAGCCCGATTTATTAGCCTTTGATGAACATTGATGACTGTTTTGAGTTGAAAGGATCACATTTTCAGCTTTTATTTCCTGTTTTTTTCATCTAGATATTTAAAGAACATAGCCTTTTGCATCCTGCCACTCAGGTTTTCAGTTATGTAATTATTTAAGTATTAAGTATTTGAACAGAAGAAAAATAAATTAAAGTGAATTATACTTAGTATTTAGTAACCCAGTCACTAGGGATGCAAAAGCTACTATTCTTTGTGCCAGTGCAAAGCCCAGGTAAATGGTTAACAACAACCCGCACCAGTGCTGTTAGCCAACAGGGTGTGGGTGGAATTGGGGCTACTGTTGGCCAAAGGAAAGAAGAAGAGGAGGAGAAAAGGAAGTGTAGGAGAGTGCAACTATGGTTAGGAGCTTTGAATGTTGGCAGCATGACTGGTAAAGGGAGAGAATAACCTGATATTATGGAGAGAAGGAAGGTGTGTGCAAGATAGAAGATGGAAGGGTAGTAAGTCCAAGTGTATTGGAAGTGGTTTTAAATAGTTTTACCATGGTGTAGATTGGAGGAGAATTGGGGGAGGTGTTATCCTGAAAGAAAAGTATGTGGAGAGTGTTTTGGAGGTGAAGAGAGTGTCAGATAGGGTGATTTGGTTGAAGGGTGGTTTGAAGCTTGAAGTTCAAGGTATGATAATAAATGTTGTTAGTGTTTATGCCCTGCAAGTAGTTTGTGAGAGAGAGGAGAAAGAAGAATTCTTTGGTGAGCTAGAATTGAGGGGCAGATGAGTAAAGAGAGAATACTGGTTGATGTTAGCATAATGAACTAGGAAGTGCAGCAAATTAGCAAGAAAGGCAAAGCTGTAGAAACATTTTTGCGACCACAGCAGATGGCTTATGGGAAAGAGTAGTGGAAACTAAGTTAAGAAAAGAGATCATGATTAGTCAACAGCAGTATAGTTTCATGCCAAGAAAGAGCATTACAGATGCAGTGTTTGCTCTGAGGGTGTTAATAGAGAAGTACAGAGAAGGTCAGAAGGACCTGTATTCTGCCTTTGTGGGCTTGGAGAAAGCATATATGACAGGTGCCTAGAGAGGAGTTGTGGTTTTGTATGGTCAGGTGTGACAGAGAAGTATGTTAGAGTGGTAAATAATATAAGTACAGAGTGACAGTGGTGAGGTCTATAGTAGGAGTGACGATTGAATTTAAAGTAGATATGGGATTACATAAAAGATCATGGAGTCCATTCTTGTTTGCAATCACACTGGGCAGAATATCAGGCAAGTTTAGACAGGTGTCCCAGTGGACTATGATGTTTGCTGAAGATATTGTTATATGCAGCAAGAGTATGGAGCAGCTTGAAGAAATGCTGGAGAGGTGAAGATATGCTCTAGAGAGGAGAGGAATGAAAGTCGTTAGGGCAAAGACAGAATACATGAATATGAATGAAGTGAAGTGAAGGGGAATGGTTAGTATGCAGGGAGTAGAGGTGGCAAATGTGGAGGAATTTAAATACTAGTTGCATATTCCTAGCTTGCAATAACTGCAACAAGCCTACTTCCCACTGAAAACTGTTGTTTTGTTCTTTGGTCATGGTTTTCCAGGCTTTTACCACTGCACCTTTGTTATTTTTTGTTGGTTGTCTCCTATTCTAAAGGTAAAATTCCAATATGCTTTTCTGGTTCTTACTGCAGATAAGGGGTTTGTATAAGGTGGTATGGCCTCTATATTTCTGCTTTCTTAGTCTTCTTCAAGCAGTCGATTTTGACAAACACTGCCCTGAGGAGGTGGCTCATAATGTCACTGGCTGTTGTTTAAGGGTTTTTCCCACAATTTCTCTGTCATCAGCTCCTCTTGTTTTCCTTGACTGACCAGTTCAATATCCATTGTTCAGTACAGCAGGGGTTTCTTTCTTTTGAAGGACATTCCAAACAGTTGTGCTAACTAAGCCCAATGTTTTGTAAATATTGACTTTACCTCTTTTTTTCAACTTCAAAATGACACGCTTTCCCCCATAGATGGCTCTCTGGTCTTCATGATGTTTTTCATTCTTTAACAGCAAATGCAGTTTTCACAACTGAAATCCAAAGCTTCTTCTGAGAATAGATGTCAAGAGCCAATTACAGTTTAAACAATCAGTCTAACTGATGAATGACTGCATGACTATTTTAGACATTCTACTCTACACAAGCTCTTTGTTATAGTACTTGATGCACTGTAAACATAACCCAGTCTGAAAAGGAGGAATGGAGGTTAACCTGTAGCACCTTGTCATGAAGGAAGCTTCAGAAGGACATGAACCCAAGCACAGTTTCAGCTGAAAGTTGAAAAACATTCCTAGGATTCAACAGTGCTTCATGAGAGTGGATATCTTGACCTTTCTTGAGATATCTTGACCATGTACATGTAGTCATGTTGTTTTTGCTATGTTTATGTGCTTACAGGATGGAGTTGGTGGTAGAAGAGCATTCAGTGTTTCACAACACTAAGACCTTGTCCTTTTGTGATCAAAAATGTTAATCTAAACAATACCTAATGTTCATCTAAATGGTAATGCACTATTGTTTTTCATGTATGCCAAACCTATATACAAAGCAATTAATGGTGGAGGTGGAGGAAGGAAAGATGAAATTCAGGCTTGAAGGTGGTTGAAAACTACTGGTTTTAGTGACATACTTTTATCACCATTTTGGAGAAATGAATGATATACCATGAGAGAAATAAGCAAGTCCAGATAGCCAATGGTGGTCTTCATACACTTGCATTAATAGTTTTAGGTGTATAGTTTTCTCACATGGACATTGCTGATGATATTGTGATCTGTGAGAGTAGGGAGCAGCTTGAGGAATGGTAGAGGTGGAGATATGCTCTAGAGAGGAGAGTAATGAAAGTGGTTTGGACAAAGACAGAATACATGAGTGTGAACAAAAGGGAGGAAAATGGAGTGGTTACGATGCAGGGAGTAGAGGCAACAAAGGTGGAGGAGTTTAAATACTTGGGGTCAACAGTTCAGAGTAACGGCAAGTGTGGAAGAAAGATGAAGAAGAGAGTGCAGGCAGGTTGGAATGGGCGAGAAGAGTGGCACTGATGAAAAAGATAAGAGGTGGAGCTTGAGGTGTCAGAGTGAAAGATCATCATTGGGTGTGATGAGGATGGACAGGATTAGAAATTAGATTTTTAGAGACCGCTCAGGTTAGACATTATTCAATTCAATTCAATTCAATTTATTCTTGTATAGCGCCTTTTACAACAAAGCTGCCCCAAGGCACTTTACATTGATAACAGGTTACAGTAATAGATGTTTAAGATGTTTATGCCGGACGACTACAGAGGAGAGGAACCAAAAACTCCACTATGTGGAGAAAAAAAACCTCTGAGGGTCCAAGGTCAACCGGCTACCCAACCCCCTTGGGTATACTAACAGTACAGAGTTAGTTTGGTTTTAAACTCCAGGATCAGTGAGGAGTCCCAAGTTGCTTCCAGGTACCAATGAGCCGCCAGACCCAAGTTGCTTCCAGGTACCAATGAGCCGCCATTATGGAGACAAAGTTACAGAAGCAAGTTTGCGTTGGTTTGGACATGTCCAGAAGAGAGACAAGGATTATATTTGGAGGATGTTGAAGTTGGAGCTGCATGGAAAGAGGAGAAGAGGAAGACCAGAGAGGAGGTTTATGGACATGGTGAGAGAGGACATGCAGAGTGTCGGTTTGAAGGAGGAAGATGCAGAGGACAGGAAGAAATGGAAACAGATGATCCGCTGTTGCGAACCCTAAAGGGGAGGGGGCAATGGACATAGCCATAAATCTATAATACAATTGTGTGATTACCAGTTTATTCATTCACTTTGCAACATACACAATGTAACAAATGCACATACCTGAGTGAAACTGAAAATTAGTCATTGTTTCATCAATGCAGCCTTTTGCTGAGTGTAAGAGTAACTGGTAAGCCCAATAGTCAAATCTCTCTTTTGTGATTTATTTATTAATTCTTTTTCTGTAGACTGGTGACCTCAGCAGTAGGCTTCCATAATGGGCCTGTTGTATTTGCACTGTAATTCCAGTGCACTGTGACACAGCCAACTCCAAAAATGAGTCCAGATCAGACTTGCCTGACTAGCATATGGTTTATTTATCTTAGGAAATGTCCTTTCCTCTGGCAGAACTCCTATCAATTCTGTTGACTCCGTCTTACGGCAGCTCCCATATAAGGGTTTCCACAGTGGATCATCCGTATCCACGTCCCTCTTGTCCTCTACATTTTCCTGTTGTGCTCCAAGTGCCTGCATGTCAAGCATTGGAATTATGGATGTTCATTTTCACAGTAAAAGTTTTGCCCATGGTGACTCCTTTATTGCCTCTATAGTTCAGACAGACAGAAGGACTGGATGCTGAATGATGGCCACTGATGATATATTACATTTATATGAAATTAATAAGAAATTATGCATATTTGGCAGAAGTGGAAATAAGCAAATCAGGAACCAGTTCTGTGATTGCTGCCTTTTCTTTGGCAGCACTTAATAATTATTGTATCACAAAAGAACACTTTTCAAACAGCTAAATACAGTAAACACAAACAGATTGTCAAACTGCATCCACTGATTTTGGGGCTGGTCCCAGTCAGAATGAGTGCCGTGGGAGAAGGTGTGGTGAATGGAGAAGAAACGTGAGAATACCACTCCTCTCTGTCTAACTGACCCACACTGTTATGATACCTAATCAGGGTCCCAGAATTCAAATACTTTCATCATGACGTCACTGTAAAGGAAACAAGAAACTATTCAGCGCCAGGCTCTGAGTGACCCTTTAGCTTGCTTGACTCTCTGAACAGACCAAGAATACATTAGTGGTTAAAAATTGCTTACACACTGATTGTGCACCAGTGACTTCTCATTTCTGTTCCTGGAGTTTTGGTGCTTTCCTTGAACTAGCAATGCTTTGCGTTCTGTCTTTTTAAATACATGCTATTCAGAAAAGAAGGACCAGATTTTTTAGTGAACTTCCTGTTTCAGATGTAAATTAATGTAACAATGCACAATTTGGGCAACCTACAATGTACAAATGTGTACTATACAAAATTTTTATCAGCTGCTTGTGTCACAACACCCTCTGCCATTCTAAATTCAGTCAAAATTAGATCATTAAAAAACAAATAAACACTAAAAAAACTAAAATACCGCATCCCCAATAAAAGAGTTAATTTGCTTATTAGTTAGATCAGATGTGTGAGTAAGGAAAACTAAACTGCAAGTGTACTCCAGAACCAGTGCTGGGAATTTTCCCTCTAAAGCTACAAGGTTTAAAAAAAAAAAAAAAAAAAAGGTCTCTCTAAAAGACTCCTTCTCTGTGTGCTGCTTCTCCTGTGTGGTTCAACAGCTGTGCAAACTAGGCCCCCGTCTGCACAGCCCTGGCAACTTCAGGCTCTCCCATGATGTCATGAGGGTGAAGTCAGTGCTGTCAGTGAGTGTCCCCTATAAGCTGAGGTCCTGCGGCCTGGCCTGTCTGTCAGAGCAGGTGCTGAGGGCTGGTGACTGGAGCAGCAGCTGAACCTCAGGCTCCTTCAGCACTGAGCCAAATACAACAGCTCCAGGCCTGCTTTACTTTCACTGACCCAATGTCATATGAGGGGCAGCTTGTAAGCCACAAAGCAGCTCCATGGCATATGAAGGAAAACATATGGATGGTAGCCGAAATGGGTGGGGGAGCCCCAGTGTTTTTAGGAGCAATGTAACCAAACCTAGAAAGAAATTAGCAGATAATGCTACAAGAATTTTTTTATCTCTATTCAAATAAGCAAAATAATAAGTACATTCTAGTCAGAAATAATGTTTTTTGTTTCAGGTCTTAAATTGCGTTTTACAAACACTCCTGTTTTACTTTTGAAATTACTGTACGCGCACACACACACACACACACACACACACAAACACACACTGTAAAAAGTTACTATTCAGTCCTCTGCATCTTATTCATGCTAAACCACTAGTGAACACATTCCAGGAGCATGGGGCTGTGATGCCCGTGTCTACAGGGCAGTTTTGGAGTTAGGTCCCCTTCCCAAGAGCACTTCTGCTGAGGATGCAGGACTAGGAAAGAATTTTTCACTCAGCCCTCAGTGAATCTAACTTCTCTAAACTTTATGCTACAGCTGTCCCATATAGGCTGATTTGAAGTTTCTGATTTTTGATCAGAGCAGCAACTGAAAAAAATCAATTCCAATTTAAGATGCATACTAAAAGTTTTCAGACCCTTTGCAATTTTTCAGACTTTCTTTAAATGTTTTCCATTTTCTTGGCCAAATCATTGAGGTTTAACCAGATTGATTGGTTAAAGCACATCCATTATCAGTTCTCTCCAAAGATGCTTTATTGGGTTTTGGTCAGGAGTCTGATTGGGCCATTCATGTACTTTAACAGAGTTTTCACAAAGCTGCTCCTGAAGTTGTTAGCACTCAAAAGAAAGGGCCACCACCATATTTGACTTTAGGGATGGTCATTCCTAGTGCCCAATTTTCTCCACACATTGTGGCCAAATAGTACGTTCTTCATTGCATCTGAACACGGACTTTGTTCCTCATGGTCTGAGGGTTGTTTTGGCAACTCCCAAAGGGGCTGTCATGTGACTTTTAGTGAGAAATGGCTTCCGTCTGGCCCCTTTACTCTTTGAGTGGGGGAGTGCTCCACTAATGGTTCTCCTTCTGTAAGGTACAAAAGAACTCTTGATTTTTCAGATTTTGTCCAATAGGTTCTTGGATACTTACTTGTTAGACAATCCTTGTCAGTTTCTGTGGGTGGCCAGTTCAAAATAGATGGCAAATCATCTCCTATTGGACATTGATGGAGTCTACCTTGGTCTTGGGCAATATCAATGGTACAGAAATTGTCTTGTATCCTTCACCAGATCTGTGCCTAAAAATAATCCTGTGATGATTATCTCAGTCTCACAGCTTTTTTGACATGGCCTCATGTATTAGCTGTGACACAGTTTTCTTATTATGTGGCACAGGTGGACTTTCTGCAGCATTATGGAGTTTTGTGTGTAGATCGATGAGAAAAAAAACAATTATTTCTTTTGAATATTAGTTAAAATGCTTAAAACCTGACCAAGTAATGGGCTATAAAGATCACAGCTTGAACAAACCACTTCGCACTTGCACAATAAAACACTTCTTACTCTACAATATTGCTTGCTTTTCTGTTTGATTTGCTTGAGACAAATCAACAAATGTTGCCCTGCAACCAAGTCTCTGACATGGCCAGAATGTATGTTAACATCCAGCAGAAATGAATCATTCAAACACAGTCCTTTCTTCTGTGTAATAATTATCATGCACTATTTCCTGCTAAATGAGTAGGACATGGAGAGACTTCTGAGCCCAATGCTGTGCTAACTTATCATTATGCTGACAGTTCAAGCCATTCTCACATATTCCAGGCCTCTTCCATGGTATATCACGCAGAACCAAAGTCAGGGTCAAAGCTCTCAAAGGGGACTTATGACATAATCCAATCAAGGAGTCTGAAAAACAAAACGCAGCAGTGGTGTTGCATCTATGAATCACCACAACACCCAGCTATCTCTCCTCATATACCAAAGGGCAGAGGGTGGGGATTTATTCTGTGATAAAGCCTTTGGCCCCTTAGCAGGGCATGCTACATGACATAACATGTTTCTCCCCTGATGAACAAGCTGTAAGATCTTGAGTTATTATGATCATTTTGTCAAATAACATAAAATCACGTTTCACTACCTGAAGTTTTCTTTGCAGGTAGTAAAAGAACATAGCTTGCCCTCCCTCAGTAGGATTCTTTGTTTTACTTTCACCACCCAAAGCACATTTGACAAGAATGCATTCTGGCTAAGTAGCTCTCATGAGCCAATGATGGTTTAGTGGCAATAGAAATGATTCAAAAACTTGGGTATAGCAATCACTAATGACTCTACTCCCCAGAGACTCTGACAAAATATAGAAGTTTTTTCCCACCAAAGAGCTGAAAGGTTCCAGCAGGTGCAGCTGATTAAAAGATCTAATTCACAACAGACCCATTATTGGAAGAAAAAGATTCTTAAGTTCGCAGTGCTTTTTTTATCCTATTGCCATTTGTTTAAGCACCATCCAGATGTTCACCTGAGAGACCCCTTTATGATCTCAAATGCTTAAGACTCACAGACTGAAATGTTTTAAGTGAGTGGTCTGTACTCTGTGTGACGTGTAGAACATCTAGCAGGTGATCTCTGCTTTTTATCCTCTTCTGAGGTGACTTACAGTCTTATAGCAACAGCAGTTTGAAACCTCCCTCAATCAAATATGGTATGTACTGCCGAGGACCTTGGCATGACATAATCTCAGTTACTTAAACTCAACAGTGCAAGATATACACCATCTCAACCGCTTATCCTGACTTGGGTCACAGGCAGAGCCTATCCCTGCAGGAGGAGCCTATCCCAGCCCACCAAGAGTAAAAGGCAAAGAAAGACCCTGGCCAGCTCACCAGCCTGTCATAGACAACAATACAACTTTTGTTATTAGAGGGACACATAGTTTGTTTTTAAGCAGACAACATCAATGCAGACACTAGGACAGGAGCCCAGTCTGCTGTTTGTATGGTTAATAAGCCCTCTGGAGGCAGAAGGCTCTGAGGATCTGACTGTGTGAAAAACGCAAGAAAACAAATTACTTCCCTGGAGAGGTTTCAGTACAGTACTTAAGTAAGAAGTAAGAAGTTCATTTTGTCATAATCAACCAATGCTTTTTCTTAACAAAGAACAAAAAGGGGTTTCAGCTGACCTCTGCAGCAGTAGTGGATTTTTTTGAATGGGTTGTCCAGACGTGATAGTCATGTGTCCACATGCTTTTCCAAATGGTGTGGTTGAAATTTTTTGTATATATACCGTACTGTGCAAAAGACCTCTCATTTTTTATGTTTTGTAAAGAAAAAAGAGACACTAGGTAAATATTGTTGCAACATGCCCAAACATTCATGTAAAAGCAGAATGTGAAACAAAGAAAGAAAGTCTAATAAGCTTTAAAGCAGTTATTTGATATAATCACAAATATAATAATAACAAAATTAATATATTTGGACTGTCCATGCATGGCAGTTCATGTGTAGATTTAATAACTTAGTCTATTTCCTGATGACCTAAACTTGTTGGGCAGCGGTGGCCTAGTGGTTAGGGCGTTAGCCGGAGGATCGGGGGTTCAAACCCCTTCCCAATAGGTTGCCCTGAGGTAGGTAACCCTTGAGCAAGGTGCCGTCCCCATCACTGCTCCCCAGGCGCTTTCAATAGCTGCCCACTGCTGCACGGTGTTTGAGTGTGCATGGGTTAAATGCAGAGGTCCAATTTCTTTGTGGTTCACTGTCTGCTGTGCTTTGATCTCGCAATGACAAGGGTTTTCACTTTTCTTTTTTTTTGTTAACAAGTTTTGTGAAAAATCTCCTTCAATACCCCACTGGATCAGAGTCTGTTCACATCTGCGCTGTGGTGACGGCTAAGCATCCAGGACATCAATGGCATACTCCAGGATTTACACAGCACTCAAGCTGCAAAAAAAGGGAAAAACAGTCAGTAGGTGAACAACATAGTGGCACGTGACAGTAACTACATGAACAGAGCAAAACATGAGTGAGGATGACAGTGTAACAAGAGACAGCCTGCACCACGGTGATAAAAGGGCTGTTATGCCAGCTGAACAGGAAACACTCCCCACAACAATTTCAGTGACAGGTTTTATCAACTTTACAGAAGCTTCTGAGCTCCTCAACCTATTCATATTCAGCAAAACAGCCCAGCATTACTGTTGCTACAAAAAAGGATGAGTTTGAGAATGGACGCACTCAGAGCTGACCTTGAGCTAATGCAGCATGTGATGTTCTTAACCATAACTGTGGCAACAAAACAATCAAAATGTTCAAACTTTACAAATTAGATTAAGTGGATTAAGTCATTCATCATGTGCAATTTGAGCAAAGCACTTCTGGTAAATATTTACACTCTTCCTCTATTACTGGTTAACTTGTGGTTAAGCTGGTTAATCTTAACTGGGGAATGTTCTGGTCCAGGCAGAAAATGAAGCAGCATTATTATACTAAACTGTTAAGATCACTATAGCTTTGCTGAATGTTTCATGTATTTTTTATATGGCTCAGCAATTATGTAATCAATCAAATTATTGTAAAAAATAATGTAATGTAATGTATTTGGATCTGATCCATTCACCGTATGGCTGAAACTGCTGTAAATGCCATACATATATACAGTACCGTGCAAAAGTTTTAGGCAGGTGTGAAAAAATGCTGTAAACAGAGAAGAATGCTCTTAGAAATATAAATAATGATTGTTTATTTTTATCAATTTACAAAATACAAAGTGAGCGAACAAAAGAAAAATCTAAATCAAATCAATATTTGGTGTTACTACCTTTTGCCTTCAAACCAGCATCAGTTCTTCTAGGTACACTTGCACAAAGTCAGGGATTTTGTAGGATTATAGTCGGTGTCTGATCAACCAGTTTTACCAAACAGGTGCTGATGATCATCAATGTCACACGTAGGTTGAAACACAGTCACGTCTGGAACAACCTACCAGCCAAGTTCCTTCAGAAACTGTGTGCAAGTGTACCTAGAAGAATTGATGCTGTTTTGAAGGCAAAGGGTGGTCACAGAGTGCTTCTGTCCTGTGTCCCATCACAAAAAAACACTACTGTCCCAGTGCCACTGGCAGGCATGCACGCCCAAGCCATCACACGATGAGCTGTTCCACGCCTTCTCCATACTTTTCACTTGCCATCATTCTGGTGGAGGTTGATCTTGGTTTCATCTTTCCAAAGAATGTTTTTCCAGACCTGTGCTGGCTTTTTTAGATGTTTTTTTAGCAAAGTCCAATCTAGCCTTTCTAATCCTGAGGCTTATGAGTGGCTGCACCTTGCAGTGCACCCTCTGTATTTACTTTCATGCAGTCTTCTCTTAATGGTAGACTTGGATATCAATACGCCGACCTGCTGGAGAGTGTTGTTCACTTGGTTGACTGTTGTGAAGGGGTTTCTCTTTACCATGGAAATGATTGTCTTCTGTGTCACCACTGTTGTCTTCTGTGGACATCCAGGTCTTTTTTTTGCATTGCTGAGTTCACCAGTGCTTTCTTTCTTTCTCAGGCTGTACCAAACTGTAGACTTTGCCGCTCCTAATATTGTAGCAATATCTCAGACTGGTTTTTTTCTGTTTTCGCAGCTTAAGGTTGGCTTGTTTCACCTGTATGGAGAGCTTCTTTGAGTGCATGTTGTCTATTCACAGCAAAATCTTCCACATGCAATCATCACACCTCAAATCAACTCCAGGCCTTTTATCAGCTTAATTGATGATAAAAAAGGAATTGCCCACACCTGCCAATGAAGTAGCCTTTGAATCAACTGTCCAATTACTTTTGGTCCCTTTCTAAAGAGGGTGGCACATGCTAAGGAGCTGGAACTCCTAAACCCTTCATCCAGTTTGAATGTGTATAGTATCAAATGAAAGCTGAGAGTCTACACCTTATGTCCATGTCCATTATATAACTAAAATTGTAATACGTTTCAGTAAACAGGTACAAAAACAAAACTGTGTCAGTGTCCAAATTAATCAATGAATATTAGAAAGGCTGTTCTGGCTGCTCAACAACCAAGTGATGTACAGTTGAAGCTGTATAATGGGGTGTGTGTGTGCGTGCGTGTGGGTGTTTTTAAGCACCACTTAAAGCCAGAGCAACAGTTGGCTAAAAAATCTCCTCCGTGTCTAAGCCAGAGCTGCTTTGGCCATAACTCTGCTGAAAAAGAGCTGTGAGAGGAGAGAACATTTCACTCACTCTGCCCTGCTCTCTCATCCACTCTTTTTTTCTTTTACACACACACAGAAACGAACAGTACCACACACACACTATCTGCCCAATCACCCATCTGGAGAACAGCACGTCCATCACACAATTTGGAAAAAACATGCTCTGTGACATCAGAAGGCTAAACTTCCCCCTATATGCTTGCCAGCTGAGATGAAACATGCTTAGTGAATCAGTGAGGACATCTGAAAGAGTTCATACATTCCTCATAACACACACACACATGTTCTGCTGCACACTATCACACACTGTGGGCAGGGATGTGTGTGACCTAATGTTTTGTCAGTGGTTCCCCTAATCCTGCATATTTTGTCCTGCATATTTTCTAGGGGTGTAATTTTTGCAAAGCTTATTGCTATGCCTTCAGTTCAATATGTTTTAAAGTTTTTTTTTAATGGTACAGTGCAGTGCAAAACTCTTGAGCTCATTTCTACATATTTTGATTCCAAAAAGCCAGACTTTATTGTATTTTGAATGTATTGTTGAGGAAGGTTCTTTCAGTTCATTCAATTATCAGTTTCAGAGAGAGAAGTGATGTGGGATTATCGGTAAATGTATGTTTGCACAAACATTCCACAGTCTCATTTTCCTTGCAAAATATAAAGAAATGAGGAGTGGCACATTTGCCTCCTACACCACACCCAGAATGTTGCACACTTACATTGCACACTTTCTGCTAATTTACAAGCCCTTAGGTCAGGAAAACAATCACACAGCAGGAAAACAATCACACAGCAGCTCTAAGACCAGAGCTGAGAATCAGTTTTGTTTTCTTGCTCGTGTACAAATTCATTGTCAAAGCCATGGTATGCACAATGACTAAGACTTAATTTTAAAGCCTTAATTTTTTTAAATGATGTGAGATATATATATATATATATATATATATATATATATATATATATATATATATATATTATATAACATAATACTGCTATCTTGCATCTTGCGTCTCTATTAGGCTTTTAATGAGATAAACAAGAAATGCTCTAATATCTTTTTCTTTCATAAAAATGCCACTGTTCTAAAGGATTTTTAGAAGGGCCACCAACATACTAGAAACACTCCTTGTTTTTATGAAATCTAATTCACTAAATGCTCCTACTATAGACCAAACCATAATAACATATTTACAGTATAACGCTTTGGTAGATTTTCGAGGTATTACAGACTTCCACACATCCCGATTCACAGAGATTCTATTTCACTTATCAATCATAAACTGCAAATGTAATCTGTTGCCAATGTTTTGTAGTGCCCATGCCAGACAGTGCTGGAAAAAAAAAACAACCTATAACACAGTACTGCAGTGTTCTTGCTTTCACTTATAAAGTGTGATCTCACATTGCAGTGGGATTGCTCATTTTTTTGAGTGGGTGTGTGCATATGTGTGTGTGAAAGATAGACAGAGTGAGAGAAAGCTAAAGAGAAACAAATAGGCAGAGAGAGAGAGAGAAGAGAGAGAGAGAGAGAGAGGGAGAGAGAGAGAGAGAGAGAGAGAGAGAGAGAGAGAGAGAGAGAGAGAATGATTGAAGCAGACAGCAGCTGCAGCAGAGAGTGGGCTATTAATCGGGAATTCAATAAACACATACCAGATTCCTGAGAATTGGTTCACTCCTGCAGATGCTCCTGTCAATATGACCAGAACAACCAATCAGCTGGCTTCCAGAATAATAAAATAGATACTCAGCACTTCTAAACAAGCACTATGACAGGAAGAAAACATAGGCTTGTCAGGATTACAACAATATATTATCAAAATAAATCACTGAATTTAACACTGTAGTTGAGTTCATTTGGAAGGCATTCATTAAAGAACAAACCTTAGTTACTGGCTAGCAAGCACTTAGCAGCTTCCAACTGAACAAAACACATGTTTAGCTCAAGTAAACAAACTTTACTTGCTGTTGTCATTTAACTCAGCCACCAGGGAATCATAAGCCAGTGTGACTGTAGCAGTCATAAGTCCAGATAAGAGAAGGGCATCCAGTTAAAAACTTTTGAAGGGTAGGAGAGTGGAAGTGAGGGTAGGAACTTCAAATGTTGGCAGTATCACTGATAAAGGGAGAGAATTAGCTGATGTGATGGAGGGAAGGGAGGTTGATATTTTATTTTTGGAAGAGACTAGATGGAAGGGTAGTAAAGCCTGGTGCATTAGGTGGCTCCAAATTGTTTAACCATGTGTGGATGGAGGGAGAAATGGAGTAGGTGTTATCTTGAAGAAAGATTAGAGGTAATCTTTTACAGGTGAAAAGAGTGTCAGACTCTTTTCAGAGTGTGAAACTGGAAGTTGAAGTTGTGATGATGAATGTTGTTAGTGCTTATGCTCTACAAGTTGGTTGTAAGACGGAGGAGAAAGAAGAATTCTGAAGGAACTTAAAAGAAGTGATGGTGAGTGTACCCAGGGGAGAAAGAGTGGTGATTGGTTCAGACAATAATGGGCATGTTGGTGAAGGCAACCGAGGTGATGGGTAGGTATTATGTCAAGGAGAGGAATGCTGAAGGTCAGATGGTTGTAGATATTGCTATAAGGATGGAAATAGCTGTTGTTTATACTTATTTTAAGAAGAGGGAGGAGCACAGGGTGACGTAAGAGTGGAGGAAGATGATCACAGCTGGATTATATCCTTTGTAGGAGGGTCAGTCTGAAGGAGACTGGAGACTGCAAAGTAGTGACGGGGAAAGTGTAGCTAAACAGCACAGGATGGTGGTTTTTAGGATAACCTTGGAGGTCAAGAAGTGGAGGAAAGCAAGGGCAGAGTCCCTTTTTCAAATGGTTGAAGAAGGATGACGATAAGGTGGAATTCAGACAAGGGTCAAAACCGGCAATGGATAGTAGTGAAGAGTTAACAGATTGCTGGTACCAGATTGTGTGAGATCTGGACAGAAGAAGGAGGAAAAGGAAATCTGGTGGTGTAATCATGAAGTTCAGCAATGTATATAAAGGTAGAAGTGGGATAGTAAGAGAGATGAAAAAAGTAGACAGGAGTGCAAGGAGATGAGGAACAGGACAAATAAAAAGATGTGAAGATAAAGAAGTGTAGAAGTGAAGGCTAAAGACAGGACATATGGTGAGTTGTATGAGTGGCTGGATGCTAAGGGGAGAGAAAAGGATATTTACAGATTGGCTAAACAGAATGACAGAGCTGGGAAACATTGTGCAGCAAGTTAAGATGATAAAGGATAACAATGGAAACATACAAGTGAGCAGAGCATGTTCAGCAGATGGAAGGAATACTTTGAGGGGCTGGTGAATGAGGAAAATGAGAAAAGGTTGGATAATGTGAGGATAGTAAACCAGGAAGTGCATCACATTAGCAAGTAAGGGCTGAAGAGGATGAAGAATGGAAAGGCTGTTTGTCCAGATGACATTCATGTGGAGGCATGGAGCTGTTTAGGAGAGATGGCAGACTGTTTAAAACAATCTTGGAAACTGAGATGAAGCATGAGGAGTGGAGAAGAAACTGGTACCAATTTGGAAGAAGGAATAAGGGTGATGCACAGAGCTGTAGAAACTATACAGGTATAAAGTTGATCAGCCACAGAATGTAGTAATGGAAAAGAGTTGTGGAAGCTAGATTTTTAAAAAATGTCATAATTGGTGAACAGCAATATGTTTTTTTAAATGCAATATGCTCTGAGGGTGTTGATGGAGATGTACAGAGAACGTCAGATGGAGTTGCATTGTGCCTTTGTTGATGGAGAAAGTATATGACAGGATGCCTGGAGAGGAGCTGTGTGCATGTGAAAGTAATAAGTGGCAGAGTAGTATGTTAGAGTGGTATAGCATATGTATGAGGGCAATGCGACAGTGGTGAGGTCTGCAGTAGGAGTGACAAATGCATGCAAGTAGAGATAACTTTACATCAAGCCCATTCATGCTTCCAATGGTGATGTTGGACATGTTGGCTGATGAGATTAAACAGAAAGTCTGCAGATGTTATTGTGATTTGTCGCAAGAGTAGGGAACAACTAGAGAGCCTGAAGAGTAGGAGACATGCTCTAAAGAGAAGACAAATGAAAGTTGGTAGGGAAAAGACAGAATACATGACACTGGCAATGACTTCATACTGATCCTAAATCTCTCAGATTATCTTTGCCTTTCAATATACAATGACCTCTCTTTCTTGTAACTGAGTTTCTATAAAGTTGGTGCACTTCAAATCAACAAAGTGGCAGGCTTTAATTGATACCAATAAAAATCACCTTAGAATCAGTTGCCATCATATAGGCCTGTTACCTCTTTTTAAAGATTGTTAAATAAGGCATTATGCTCTAATGAATACCCTTTGTGGCCCCAGCTCACCATGGAAACATTGTCACATTGTCCCTAAATGTTCCTAACTTTAAAATTACAGATATCAGTTCGGAGCCTTAAAGGCTAAAGTTCATGTAGTAAATCTGCAGCTTATTGAAATTGGTTTTATTATTTAGAGGGTAGAATATTTGTGACAACTGGTTGTTCAGGTAAATGGTAGGTTTAAAGGAACTCTTAACTCTTAAGGAAAAGCATTTAGAAGAGTCTCAAATGAGAAAAGCCAATGACAAGCATATGAGAATCATATGCTCTCCATCTCCAGTTTGTTGGAGACCACGTCAAGCAAGCAGGCTAATGGAATAATGTTTTCATGTTACATAATGGCCAGATACAAGGAGAGCAGTGGCAAAGTCCAAAGGTAAGGTGTTGGGTGAATTGTATGAGAGGTTGGATAGAATAGAGGGAGAAAAGGACCTAAACCGATTGGCTAGACAGAGAGATAGAGCTGGGAAAGATGTGCAGCAGGTCAGGATGATTAAAGATAGAAATGGAAACATACTCACAGGTAAACAGAGCATGTTGAGCAGATGGAAGGAATACTTTGAGGGGATTCTGTGAATGATGTGAGGATAATGAACCAGGAAGTACAGCAAATAAGCAAGATGGAATTAAGGGCTGCAATGAAGAGGATGAAGAATGGAAAGGCTGTTGGACTGCATGATATACCAGTGGAAGCATGGAGATGTTTAGGGGAGCTGGCAGTTGAGTTTCTGACCAGATTGTTTAACACAATCTTGGAAAGTGAGAGGATGCCTGAGGAGTGGAGACAAAGTGTACTGGTACCGATTTTCAAGAATAAGGGTGATGCCCAGAGCTGTGGTAACTACAGAGGGATAAAGTTGATCAGCCACAGCAAGTGAAGTTGTGGGAAAGAATAGCGGAAGTGAGGTTAAGAAAAGAGATGAGGATCAATGAACAGCAGTATGGTTTAATGCCGAGAAAGAGCAATACAGATGTAATGTTTGCTCTGAGGGTTTTGATGGAGAAGTACAGAGAAGGTCAGAAGGAGTTGTATTGTGCCTTTGTGGACTTGGAGAAAGCATATGACAGGGTGCCTAGAGAGGAGTTGTGGTTTTGTATGAGGAAGTCAGGTGTTACAGAGAAGTATATGAGAGTAGTTCAGGATATGTATGTTGGCAGTGTAACAGTGGTGAGATCTGCAGTGGGAGTGACAGATCCATTTAAGCTAGGGGTTGGATTACATCAGGGATCAGCGCTGAGCCCATTCTTGTTTGCAATAGTAATGGACAGGTTGACAGACAAGGTTAGACAGGAGTCTCTGTGGACGATGATGTTTGCTGATGTTATTGTGATTTGCAGTGAGATTAGGAAGCAGCTTGAGGAGAACCTGGAGAGATGGAGATGTGCTCTAGAGAGGAAAGGAATTAAAGTGAGTAGGACAAAGACAGAATACATGAGTGTGAATGAAAGGCAGGAAAGTGGAGTGGTTAGGATGGAGGGAGTAGAGGTGACAAAGGTGGAGGAGTTTAAATACTTGGGATCAACAGTTCAGTGTAACGGCAAGTGTGGAAGAGAGGTGAAGAAGAGAGTGCAGGCAGGTTGGAATGGGTGGAGAAGAGTGGCTGGAGTGATTTGTGACAGACAGGTACTAGCTAGAGTAAAAGGGAAGGTTTACAGGTCAGTAGTGAGACCAGCTATGGTGTATGGGTTGGAGACGATGGCACTGACGAAAAGGCAGGAGGCGGAGCTGGAGGTGTCAGAGTTCAAGATGCTGAGATTTTCTTTGGGTGTGACGAGGATGGACAGGATTAGAAATGAGTTTATTAGAGGGACAGCTCAGGTTAGATGTCTTGGAAACAAGGTTAGAGGCATTGGTTTGGACATGTCCAGAGGAGAGACAAGGATTATATTGGAAGGAGGATGTTGAAGATGCCAGGAAAGAGGAAAAGAGGAAGACCAAAGAGGAGGTTTATGGACGTGGTGAGAGAGGACATGCAGGTGGTTGGTTTGAAGCAGGAAGATGTAGAGGACCATAAGAAATGGAGGCAGTTGATCCGCTGTGGCGACCACTAAATGGGAGCAGCCGAAAAAAAGAAGAAGTTACATCATGGCCAGAGCAGATTGCCATTGTCGGTGGAAAGCATTCTTAATTAGACCACTAAATTCTAAAAGAAAATTTCAGAAAATGACCGAATCTCAAAAGAAAGCACTCTTCATTTTCTACCAAAGAATGCTAAGAGAAGACTAAAGTTAATGTTTTAAAATGAATAAAATTTTGACCTTCGCCCAGTAGAAATGTTGTGGAAAGACCTGATACAAGCAGTTCACGTAGAAAGCCTGTAAAACTTAATTAATTGTTTCTTCATCATCAACATTTAGGTAATTCTGAATGTCTGATAATGTTTTAGGTCATATGCACACAAGAAAGTAAAGGGTTTGCAAACTTTCAGGCCTCACATTATGTACTATTGCCAGAGCGCCTAACATGGTATCCATTCAAAGTAGAGACTAAACTTATTACATTCAATAATATTAATACAGAGTATAAGCAAATTGTACACAATCCACAAATAACTTTTTTCACTCTCATCATGTTCAGCTAAGTCCAAAGAGCACAGAGAGCCATGTTAAAGTAATGTGTGTCCAATAACCAGTGCAAAGACCCTTGTTTTTATACTTGGCCCTTTGCACTGGTCATTGTAAACCGTAGGGATAAATCCTCTAGATTAATCCTCACATCTCTACTGACAGCCTGAGACAAATGAGTCTAATGAAGAACACCCACTCAGAGTGGACTCAAAAACTAGAGCTGTGCATGTCGCAACCTTTCCAGACTGCTTCAGTATTTGAGTGAACATGGAGCTGACAGCTTGACGGCTCTGCAATAGCATGACTATCAAAGGCCTGGAGAGAGAGCCAGCAATTTTTTTCTGCTAGAGATAAACAAAAATAAATAATAAACAGAAATGCCCAACACACTTATCCCATGTTCGCCCAACCAAACTAAAAGAAGATACTATACTATAGGAAATAATATACTTTATAGACTTATACAGTATAATGGGGAAGTGATTGTCTATGAACCATCCAGTCATGGTGGAATTGAGTCCCACACCAGCAGGCTACACTGAGATCCCATCACTGCTCCCTGGGTGCTGGATACATATCTGTCCACTGCTCCACTGCTTGCATGAATGGATTGCATTGAAATGCAGAGGAAGCGATTTATTTTTGTGTCCTGTGGTCACAATGAAAAATAGCTGCTTTCATTTCACAATAATTTATCATATATCATATATTTGGATAAGGGGAGCGGTGGCTTAGTGGTTAGGGACTCAGGATCAGAAGGTAGTGGGTTTGAATCCCAGACCAGTAGGTTGCCCTGCAGTACCCTTGAGCAAGGTACTGTACCTGTCACTGCTCCCCGGGTGCTTTAAATAGTTGCCTTCTGCTGCACAGTGTGCATGGGCAAAAAGCAGAGGTTCCATATTTCACAATGACAATGGTCACAATAGTCACTTTCACTTTATGGATTAACAACTTAAGATTTAACTTAAGAAAACAGATTTAAGGCAGTGCTTTCATTAAAGCTTTACAGAAATAAATGTAACTCCCGTTTGATTATTTATGAGCAAAATGAACCCTGAATTTCAGGACATCTGAACACCCTGTACACACACTGCCACCCAGCGGATTTGCACAAATCCAGCCTAAAGGCAGAGCTGGGACAAAGGTGCCCCCTGCAGGTCACAAAAAATAAATGAATAAATAAAACAGACGCCTCAAGCTTCAGCTCAGTGACACACACTGGGGCAATGATCCTGTTAAACCGCCAAAGGTTTGCCCGAACCTCATATATATCAATAAACGGACAAGATCAAGATAATTATTTCATTGGCCTCAAAAAAATATATATGATAGTCTTATACCTCCACTTTGTGGATACCAGTGGATAGCAAAAGGTGATTTGGAGAATTTGAAGACATTGAAGCTTTTAAAAATAGTGACAAAGGACTAAATTTAACAGCTGTAAATACCAAACATTACAGGAGGTAGAAGATGAATCTTGAGTCTTGAACCCATGAAGACCTGCAGGGGGCACAGTGCAGATATCACAGTGTAAAGCAATCTCACATGCTGAGACCTGCTGGGGGGTCAGTGGTTGTTTTGGTTTGGAAATAAGTTCATACAGTAGGCCTTTAAATTTAATATTTAAGATTGTTGAAAAATAGCACATTCAGTCAGGTATTTACTTTTAAAAGGTAAAACTCTTTTAAAAAAAAGTATTTATTCTAATAATAAGTGACCATTCTTGTCATTATGAAACACAGTCCAGCACACAGTGAGCCACAACGAAATTACGCCTCTGCATTTTACCCACACACAGCGTGCTATTGAAAGCACCTGGGGAGCAGTGACAGGTACAAGTACCTTGCTCAAGGGTATCTCAGGGCAACCTACTGGGATTCAAATCCACAATCCTCTGATCCTGGGGCCTAGTCCCTAACCATGCCCTGGTGCATACATAAACCAACATCACTTTTGTTTATCCTTATTCTAAGCTGAATCTCTGCAGCTCTATGTCAGAGAGGTATTTAATGAAAGTAAAGCAGCAAAGTAGGCCATAAAGCTTCACTGAGCTTTTTCTTACATATCGTTACCAAACATCTGGGTTTCCAACCGAATGTACACAAGCAATGGATCCAAACAGATAAAGTATGCTTTTTACCTGACGTTGTTAAATAAGATGGGGGTACGAATAAGCCGATAGTCCAATCTGTCATAGCTACACCATGTCCTCCTTCATATTATTGAATCAGACAGTAAAGAAAACAGCAAAAGCAGAAAAAAAAACTAAACCATAATGCCTTATAATAGTGCCAAACCCAAAGTATGGTAAATACTTTTGTGTTTTAGAGAAAGAGCATTTAGCAAATTATTGCATAACAGCAGTGAAAACATGTGTTTTCCATGTAAATGAGGCCACGAAGGTTCACACTAATCTTTAATCGTTTGAAAAGGGGGAGCAGGCTATTAGAGGGACTAAGAGAGAACTTGTGAAATCAATTTTCAATTATGCATATGGTTTAAGTTAGCTGTAGCCGTGATACAGCAAACGATGAAACAATTACATATATCATTTATCTCCACACTGGCTGTTGACAAATAAAATAAAATAACCCTATTGTTGAACTTAATTCAATTTCAAAATTCCACTTTTGGTCAGACGCAATTCTAAAGATGTCCTTTGATTAATTTGTTTAATTAAAATTTTCAGATGAACTAATTTGTGAAATGCAATTATTCTTAGCAAAGTCGCTCAGGGTGGTTTAATGTGCATCACAAACAAACCTACTGACTCTGAGTTCATTACACTGGGGGTGAAAGAAAACGAGATGAAAAAAATAACATACAGCATCGTTTGTATCTGAAAACCCAGTTTTTTAAAGTGTACAAAAATACTTGAACAGGAGCTTTTAAAATAAATAAGTAAATCATGCATAATGTTTGGTTTTGTATCCCTTACATACAATAACTGAATCAAGCCTACAATTCCAATTCTTCATCAGAACTTCATCAGATAGTTAGTTTCTTCTTTGGTTATCTTGCAGCTGTTGTTTTTTTTGGGGGGGAGGGGGGTTCTAAACATGCATTATTGATCGTTATTGAAATGCATGTTTAGTTGGGTTAAGATCTGGTGATTGACTTAGCAAGTCGAAAACTTTCCACCTGATGAAGGCCTGTGTTAACTTGGTAGTCTGTTTTGGATCATTGTCTTGCTTCCTGATAAAGATCCCTCTATCCCTTGTTCTTGATTTCACTGTTGTTTTAGGGTTTTTCTTCAATACTCGCACAATTTGTCACCAGGTTGAATAACTGTTAAGCATCGATTGCTTAATACACCAGTAGTTTCCTTCATTTTCAGGACATTCCAAATAACTACAGGCTATGCCCAATTTATTTGTGAATAATTGTGAAATGCTTTTCATGTAGAAGTAGAGATCAACATGTAGATATCAAATGCCACTTATACTGTGTGTGTGTGTGTGTGTGTGTATATATGTATATACAGTATCTCATAAAAGTGAGTACACCCCTCACATTTTTGTAAACATTTTATTGTATCGCTTCATGGGACAGAACTGAAGATACGACACTTTGATACAATGTAAAGTAGTCAGTGTGTGCAGCTTGTATAACAGTGTACATTTGTTGTCGCCTCAAAATAACTCAACACACTGCCATTAATCTAAACCACTAGTCTAAACCACTGGCAACAAAAGTGAGTACACCCCTAAGTGAAAAATGTCCACATTGTGCCCAATTAGCCATTTTCCCTCCTCGGTGTCATGTGATTCGTTAGTGTTACAAGGTCTCAGGTGTGAATGGGGAGTAGGTGTGTTAAATTTGGTGTTATCACTCTCACACTCTCTCATACTGGACACTGTATGAATAACCTGTGAAGCTCTAGTGAACTCCATGCCCAAGAGAGTTAAGGTAGTGCTGGAAAATAAGGGTGGCCACACAGAATATTGACACTTTGGGCACAATTTGGACATTTTTCACTTAGGGGTGTACTCATTTCTGTTGCCAATGGTTTAGACATAAATGGCTGTGTGTTGAGTTAATTTTGAGGGGACAGCAATTTTACACTGTTATACAAGCTGTACACTGACTACTTTACATTGTATCAAAGTGTCGTATCAAAGTGTTGTCCCATGAAAAGATACAATAAAATATTTACAAAAATGGGAGGGGTGTTCTCACTTTTTTGAGATACTGTGTATATATATATATATATATATATAAATCCACCGGACTGTTGAATATATTATGATGTTGATTAAAGAGGGGTAAAATTTGGTAACTATTTTCCTCACAACACACAGTATGTCCCTTTTCTCCATGCATGCTTTTCGGAAAACAAAACATTTAGTCTAAAATCTCCTCAAAGCTATTAAAATGAATTGTGGCAGTGTATGTCTGGTTCCTATCAGCATCCCTGTGAACAGAACTGACACAATGAATTTCCATCCAACTGAGCATTTCACATCAAACTACTATCAGTTTAATTTGTTTACAGTGCCTTAATCAACAGTTTTTAACCATTTAGTTGTGGTTTAAGTTAAATAATGACCATCAATATCTATTGTTCTTTAATATTTTAATTTGAGGCTTAATATTTGCGTATTACATTTAAGTATAATATCTAACTTCTCAAGCTTTTGCTTCACTCTTTTGAGAAAATGGGCCAATTTCTAAAAACTAATCTCCTCTGCTGAAAGGCTTTGAAGTTTAAAGGGCCTAAAAGTCAGCCTCTCCCATCAACAGGCTGTTGGTCTCACGGTCCTGGGTGTGCTTTATTAAGCCAGCTTTTCCAGCCTGTGGAGAGGAAGAGGCCTTATTCACCTCAGTTACGGACACATACACTCAAAATATGTGAGGCAGACTGAGACCACACCGAAAAGTCCTGTTCGACTCATTTTGCTCTACTTCATTAGTGCTACTAGATGTATCAAATATTTGATGTAACTTAAAAAATTACATTTTTCTCCCTCTTTATCTCTTGTAATTTGCAAAATACATTCAAAATGTCAAGTCGGTTTTATTGTCAGTTCAACCATAAAAACAGTACAGTGACCATGATGCTACACATAAGACAATATGAAACGTGACAAAAGACTACAAGTGCAGAAAATACAACAATACCTCATGTAGAGCAAAATGTAACTATTATTCTATATCTGTATTATTTTTTCGCTAAGGAGCAGCATTTGCCTAGTGGTTAGGGAGTTTGCCCCAGGATCAGAAGGTCATGAGCTGCCTTAAAGAAGTACCATTGAGCAAGGTACCGTCCCCATCACTGCTCCCTGGGCACTTAAAATAACTGTTCCCTGCTGCATAGTGTGTGTGGGTGAACAGCAGAGGTTGAATTTTGTTGTTTCTAATTGTGTGCATTGTGTGCCTTGTGTGTTTCACAATGAAAAAACAGTCACTTTCACTTATTATAAATGTGAACAAAAGTATGCGCTGCCTAGCTAAAAAAAAGTTTCGTTCTATCATTTACAATACAGAATTTATGTTTTCCCTTTTTTTCTTTTTTTTTACTGTATTTAAGAGTCTGCCAGGTTAAAAGTGGCTCCTGAGTTTTGATTACATTACTTTGTACCATTGGAGGTGGGGGTTAAAGCAATCATACCACCTGTCACTCCCACAACCCCCCCGCTATCAGCAAGTGACAAAACTCAGCTTGCTCACATACACTCCTCCACTGTTCCAATAGTATGTCCCAGTACAGAGGGAAAATGCTTTCTGATATGCCATTAACCTGAACTCACATTTCTCTCATTTGCTCTTGAGGTTGTTTATATTTTGGACACCACATTGGTGAAAATTGGGCTTTGTTTGGTAGTATTTCTTACTCCGACACACAAAGCCCTTGAAGAGTGTAACTAAAACCCAGAATAGCTTTCCAGGAATCCACCACCCCCCTTTCCCTTCACCAATTGCCACCAAGCCCTTACACACTTTCATTCAACCCCCGCAGCCAGAATCTGGCATGTGAGACACTAAAGGCATTTGTTAACCAATTCTTGTTTGGCCTCCAGTTTTTATCCTGATAGATAAAACTCTATTAAATTATTAAAGTTTTATTTTGACCAGAACTATGTAGCACCTCATAGTAGTGTGACAACTGAAAGCATTTTGAATTGTTGGAGATTTACTGAAGAGCTTTATTCAACAAACAAAAAAAACACTGTTTGTTGTTGACTACATTTGCAAGTGCACACAGCTGTGGTCCTTAAGCCATTTAGAAAAGGTCTGCCAGAAATGTCCTCTGACTTTCTGAAATGGAGGGCAGACAGAAGATCAGAAGATCCTCTGATCTTCTGATCTTCTGGTTGAACTGACATTATTGATCATTGATTGCTGGAGAACAAGTTCCATACTAGGGCTAGAGAAATATTTGGAAAGATTTAAATGATAATATGTTTAGGCATAAGCCATGTAACACTTCTTTTTAAAAAAAAATTATTCGGCTATTGCTGATCCAGAGTAACCTTTCTTGAAGGCTTTGCTGCAGCATGTCATATTTGGACTGATCGCTATTCTTTTTTTTCTGTATAAAATTATGGTCTAGTAACATAAACAGACCGTAAGCCAAACCTCTGTTTGTCAAAGGAGTCCCCAAAAAATTGGTCCCAGAGTCATGATCTGATTTTAATAATGGGAGGTCTGTTTTATCCATTTTTGTTGCCTTTGGACAGAGACCACCATTCCTCTGGCAAAGAAGAGCTTGGCAAAGACATTAAGAAATGTTTTTTCGCATCTGCTTAGAAATGTTGGATGTTGTGGTCCCTAGAAATGTGCTTGTATGGTTTAGTGTTCACAGTTTGTCCTCATCAAACATTTTGTCAAAATTCCAAAAAAAATAACATTATATAAAATGGACAGGATAAAAAAAAATACTGAGTAGGATCATGAATGCTGTAAAAAGCAGGAGTGCATAGATGATTCTACTATATAAAAATACAGGTGTCAAACAACCAGGACATCTATTGAGGTTCCCAAAAGAACCTTATAAATGGTTCTTAAATCAAATGCTTTTCTGACTGAGAAACTTTAAATTTAATTCCACGAAGTGTATATGTTCTTGGAAGAGCCATGAAATGACCCAAAACAACTAACATATCAATTTTTTTTAAAGATCGAGTTTAAGTTAATTTACACTTTTACTTTCATAATGAGTATGTATCTGTAAATTTAGCCTACAAAAGTTTACCCCCTCATCTTCAAAATGAAGCTATAATATGTTGCATTTTGGATTACTTTTTAAATAACCACAGCACAGGACAGCCAATAAAAATGGAGCTCATTTACACATATAAATGAACATGACATATTGGTGAAGGGAACAGAGGTGATGGGTAGGTATGGTATCAAGGAGAGGAATGCAGAAGGTAAGATGGTTGTAGATTTTGCTAAAAGGATGAAAATGACTAGTTATTTTAACTTATTTTAAGAAGAGGGAGGAGCACAGGGTGACGTATAAGAGTGGAGGAAGATGCTCACAGGTGGGTTATATCCTTTGCTGAAGGGTCAGTCTAAAGGGCACGGAAGACTGCAAAGTAGTGACAGGGGAGAGTGTAGCTAAACAGCATAGGATGGTGGTCTGTAGGATGACCTTGGAGGTCAAGAAGAGGAAGAAAGTGAGGGCAGAGTCAAGGATCAAGAAGAAGGAAGACTGCAAGGTGGAATTCAGGCAGGAGTTAACATGTTTACTGGGGGGTAGTAAAGAGTTATCAAATCGCTGTGCAACTACTGCAACATTGGTAAGGCAGACAGCTAGAAAGGTACTCGGTGTAACATCTGGAAAGAAGAAGGAGGATAAGGAAACCTGGTCGTAGAACCGAGAAGTCCAGGAGTGTATACAGAAGAAGAGGCAGGCTAGCGGGATAGTGGGATAATCAGAAAAATGAAGAAAGTAGACAAGAGTGCAAGGAGAGAAGGGAGAGAAAAGCAGTGGTGAAGGCTAAAGATAAGGTGTTTGGTGAATTGTATGAGAGGTTGGACAGTAAGGAGGGAGAAAAGGACCTTTACTGATTGGCTAGACAGAGAGACAGATCTGGGAAAGATGTGCAGCAGGTCAGGACGATTAAAGATAGAAATGGAAACGTACTCACAGGTGAACAGAGCGTGTTGAGCAGATGTAAGGAATACTTTGAGGGGCTGATAAATGAAGAGAATGAGAGAGATAGTAGATTGGATGATGTGAGGATAGTGAACAAGAAAGCAGCAGATTAGCAAAATGGAAGTAAGGTCAGCGATGAAGAGGATGAAGAATGAAAAGGCTGTAGGTCCAGATGAAATACCGGTGGAAGCATGGAGGTGTTTAGGAGAGATGCCAGTAGAGTTTTTAAGCAGATTGTATTGCGCAATCTTGTAAAGTGAAATTGGATGATATGCTCTAGAGAGGAGAGGAATGAAAGTGAGCAAAGATAGAATATATGAGTTTGAATGAAAAGGAGGAAAGTTGAGTTGTGAGGATGCAGGGAATAGAGGCGACAAGGGTGGAGGAATTTAAATACTTGGTGTTAACATTTCAGAGTAATGGTGACTGTGGAGAAGTGAGTTGAAGAGAGATGAAGAAGAGAGTGCAGGCAGGTTGGAATGAGTAGAGAAGAGTGGTAGGAGTGATCCGTGAAAGACGGGTACCAGTGAAAGTGAAAATAAAGCAGCTGGAGGTGTCAAAGTTAAAAATGGTGAGATTTTCATGTGAAAAGGATGGACAGGATTAGAAATGAGTTAATTAGAGGGACAGCTCAGGTTGGATGTTTTGGAGACAAAGTTAGAGAAGCAAGATTGCGTTGGTTTGGACATGTCCAGAGGAGAGATGAGGATTATATCGGGAGGAGGATGTTGAAGATGGAGCTGCCAGGAAAGAGGAGAAGAGGAAGACCAAAGAGGAGGTTTTTGGATGTAATGAGAGAGAACATGCAGGCAGTTGGTGTGAATGAGAAAGCTGCAGAGTACCTGGGAGAAATGGAGATGACTGAAAGAAGAAGAAGAAGAATCTTAAAGGACAGTTAAAAAACACTGGTGGCTTTGTGCTTCATGCAGTGAATCGGTTAAATGCAGAGAGAGCACTTCAGTTTGGTGCAGTGTGTGTTGTGGTGTGTTCACAATGAAAGATACTTTCACTTATATCTTAGGGTTTAATCTTGAACACTCAAATGTCTGTAGATTTTTCTTAATTGCTTTTGTAAAAAAAAAAAAAAATGTCCTACATGGAACTGAACTAAGAGGCAATAATTTTAACATTTTAACAAGAAAAGGTCCATTTAACATCCAGTGTATCAAGTCACCTAAAGGCTGGGTTCCCCGAAGATGCTATAGGTCTTACTGTTCATGAGAGAAAATGGTCAGAGTAGCAGTGTTCCCATTTCTGCTATCACACATCTATGTTTCACAATGTCCTAAGACTTCAGTGGCATTCCTTCAACCAAAAAAGGGTCTCTCACTGACCTTTACAGAGTTGCCAACCATAAGTATCCTGTCATTAGGATCATGATGAGCAGCTCAAAAAGTCTTAGGGACATGCATCACCCCTAATCTCTCGTCCAGCCGGGCTGTGGTCCAGCAGGCAGCAACGTAATGTGGAAAAGCACTAATAATCCACCAGCTCAGGAAATGGTCAGCTCCAGCACTGGGCGTCCTGTACACACAGAGATAGTGAGTTAGCTGTTATCTCTAACAAACAATCGAGATAATTCAATTACTTCATTGGACCGAACAGAATAAACATCTGTATGTCTGTAATTAGGCTCTTTCAAAAGCCTCAAATCAATGAAGTTCAGTCCTACATTCCATAAAAAGAGAGCACTTTCAACTTGTAACAAAACCGTATGATTGGCTAATTGACTAATTCACTTATGATAATATATTACATAAATACATATTCTACAATGTGCTATTTATACTCGAGCCTCATTAATCTGAACATTTTTAAGTGAAAGTGACTATTCTTGTCATTGCGCGGTCACAGTACAGCACACAGTGAACCACAACAAAATTGGACCTCTGCATTTAACCCATGCAAACACCGTGCAGCAGGGGGTAGCTATGAATGCGCCTGGGGAGCAGTGATGAGGACAGTACCTTGCTCAAGGGTACCTCAGGGCAACCTACTGGTCAAGGGTTTGAACTCACAATCTTCTGATCCTGTGGCCACCGCTGCCCCATTTGTTCAGTTCATAAAGTAAGTTTTTAAACCCTGATGAATTTTTCACATTTTTTTTCAGACTTGTCTTAAAACGGATTCATTTTCTCCTTTTCATCCTACACACAAAACTCCACAATTAGAAAGCAAAGCAGCTTTTGATATATTCCATTTTAAGTATTTAGACCCTTCACTTAAAACACCCTTTGCAGCAATAAAAGTTTTTTGTGGGAACCATCCTTCAAGTTAGATACATCTTTCTTTTGAAAGTTTCTTCTGCTCCTCTTGATAGAATCATTCAGGATTGGTGCACAACCATCAGGAGAGCGTCCAAACAGCATGATTATGCCACTATTTTGACTGCCAAAAGTTTATTTTGAGCAAGTGTTGTCCTGCGCCTGGTTATCTCCATACTTACCAATGTGGCCAAACAGGCTCAAACAGATTAATGTTAGTGGGAGGTGTGCCAGGCCTCGAAAGAGAGCAAACAAGAAAATTACAGATTGCTTTTTAAATTTAGTAAAAATAATTTCACGGTGCAATTTTTTGAATATAGAACCACTGCTGTTACAACTCAAATACTACAATAAAGTTCACATTTTTGTTGATGAAATTGGAACTTTGAACCACTTAAAACTTAAATAAACACTTAAAATGAAGTCACTTTGAAACGTCTTTGTAAATTGTAAAGCTCAGGCAAAGTTTAGACTGGAATGTGTGTTGATTTAACTGTTCAGAGATTAAGGTGCACTGAGGCTGAAGTCTTTAGAAGCATTGTCAAGCAGTTCTGTCTTCTGAATATTTTTCCCTTCAAGCTTACCACATATATAAAGGGTTTACGATTAATGTGGTGGATGGTGAGTTGCTTACTCTACACATCAAGTAAACCTTCTCAGGCAAACAACATTGCTTTTTTTCTGAAAGCAGCATCGTTGACAGACCCAAAAAACAAAGGGACCTGCATACAATCTGAAGAGATACAGTGTTACTGCAGGAATGGATCAGACTCTTGGATCAAAATGGCATTTTCACTGTATTTGATAAACAGCACCGATATGTTTATAGAATGGCTTAAGCTTAGTCATGAGAGAGCATCAAATCAAAATTTGTCACTCAAAAAAAGTCACTCGTACATTATAGACAACTGGACCTTCATGTGCCCAAAGTAAAATTCATCGTTACGAGAATTTAAATAAAAAGAAAACTTTTTTCAGTTTTCTCACTTTACTTCATTTAATTAGTATTATTAGAATGATTGAAATGCTAGTTACCCATCTCAAGCACAGAAAATATAATAATTGTTTCTTCTTTGACTGTTACACCCCTCATATATGTTACTAAAATGGGCAGTGGTGGCCTAGTGGTTAGGGCGTTAGCTGCATGATCGGAGGATCTGGGGTTCGAACCCCTTCCAATAGGTTGCTCTGAGGTACCCTTGAGCAAGGTACTGTCCCCATCACTGCTCCCCGGGCGCTTTCAATAGCTGCCCACTGCTGCATGGGTTTGAGTGTGCATGGGTTAAATGCAGAGGTCCAATTTCGTTGTGGTTCATGTGTGCCGTGACCTCGCAATGACAAGGGTTGTCACTTTCACTAAAAGTACCCCACACTTACGTGTGTGTGTGTGTGCGCGCGTGCGCGCAAGTAAAAACCTGCAGACCCTGCAGGGAAGGAAAACGCTTAATGATCTACATTTTCATTAAACATCTATCTGATGAATGGTTTGAGCTCATGCAATAAAATCAACCAGCTACTTTTTCTGCATTCCTAAACTTTAACTTTATATTTTTAACAGCCTTACAATGTGTTTGTCACATCTGAAGACACGTGCGCTTTGAAACTGCTGATGTGCCCGTGTTCTCTCTGTGAACTGACGACACAGCTGCTTGTAAAACTGAGGATGTCGGATTTTTACAGGAAACTTCCTTTCTCCACAAGTACATAACTCAGTAATACCGACAAGCAGCTGAAGGATCATTTCTGGAGAGCTCTGGATGCCGAGTCTTCATATTTGGTCAAGAAGTAAGCATGATACAATATTCACAAGACATGAGTCTAGTAAGTCAAACATATTTCAAGGCAGTAACTCAGCAGGGCATCACAGCTTTATTTTAACCACTGCAGACATCACAGAACCATACTTCCAACTGCAACTGCACTGGTACCATCACAAATAGTGCAAGATTCAAAGCAGATATAGATATAAAAATGAACTGCCATCGAAATTGTGCTGCAATTAAAGCATCTACAGATCAACACCAGTTTATAAACTGTGATGAACATCATTTCAAGAGTAACTTCACATGGAAATAGTTCACAAACGGCAAACAGAAAGTACAAAGAGCAATACCAAAATGGATAAACATTAGCAGCACACAAATGAAAAATTTGACATTTGTGCAAAGTTAAAAGCATTTAAAATGAAAGAAAAGTTTAATGTTCATTTTAGTTCAATGGTCATCATTTTTTACTGCTTTACAGACAACACAACAAAATCAAATATTAAGGCAGGTACGACACCTAGCACTGGTTTTAGAGGCTTAGTGCAAAAAAAACTTTAGTATTTGCAGAAAATAAAATAAATTAACAAATACAAAGGGAACTAACTTAAATGGCACTGTGGCATTAAGCTGCCAGTTAATTAGGTACACTACACTCACTGGCCATTTTATCTGAAACACCTACCATACAGGCTGACTTTGTAGAGCAGGATTACAGGCCCAGTGGCCACCAGCCTCCTGGGGCAGGATGCTAGACACACTCTAAAGCTAAACAGGAGAGCAGGAATACGACAGTATCAATTTAGGAACAAGGTGGGTGTGCCTTAAATACTTGCAACACAGAGTATGTTACTGATATAGAATATATTAAACATAATTCACAATAGAAATAAGGCTATTGAGCGTATTGTAAAGCTCAAAACATTAAGACAATCTGTGTAAAGACAGCTGGCCCTTTTTTTTTTTTTTTTTTTTTTTTAAGCTGTAAGATGTATAACCTTTGTTTCAAGGCCAACATTAAAGACCAACATTAAGAAAGTACTGAAGAGCCAAGTCAAAGGCCATGCACACACAGTTATGCTAAGTTATGAAGATTTGCTGAAAGCTCACAAAGCACATACGGTCAAAGCATGACACTAAAAACACATGCCACATATCACACTAACAGAATGAAAAATAAATAAATAAATACCCGCCCTAAACACAGGGCAAGGAAATCAGAAGACAACAGACAATAACAGGCTATTGATGACTGCCGAGGAAGGCTTTAAGCAAGACTAGAATCAAGTGCTTCACAGTGCAAGAACGAATCAGGTGGCCAGTACACTATGGACTGCAATAGAAAGGCCATCAAGAAGTGGCATATAAGACTGCAATATGAGAGTAGAATCAATTTCCAATAGGTCTTGGTATTATCAAGTTTGATACGGCAAGTCTGAGATGGACCGCGGCTGTGATCCATCTGTAAAAAATGTTTGTACAATAGCAGGAAGGAAGAAAGTAGATAAGAGTTTGTGAAGGTGGCTGACAATACACTAATTTAGATCCGGTACCAGAATGTTTTGGAGCTCAGGCTTGGTCTTACAAAACACAAAACAGGTGGCCAGTAATCAGAGCTAGGCCGGATGCAAGCTCAGACCCAGAAACCTTAGGGCTAAATTAGAGCCAGACCCAAACTATCCATCCAATCCAGAATCTGCTTATTCATTTTATTTCACACTCTATCTCTGTGTCTGTCCACTGACCGTGCCTAGCAAGAGTGTGTGATATGTTTGAATAAACCAAATGTGTGTTTGATGGTGATGCCTTCCAGAACTCCTATGATGGTAGTTTCTCTGCATTTTTGGAAAGGCTGTGGAGCAGGGTTTTGTGAAAGTCCTCATCTGACGCTTCAGGGACGAGTAACTCGATGAGCAGCTCCCAGATACAGTACACTAGATGCCTGTGCAGAAACAGATTCATGAGTCAGAAACGCCAGCACTCATCCACTGGTTTATAATTATTAACAATGTAATAAATGCGGCAATCGCTTCTACATTTAAGACTAACACAGAAAACATTTAAGACTTCGACATGCAGCTGACTACAAAACGAGAAGAATGAACTGCACATGCAACCTGCTACAAGTCGGTTAAAAAAAAAAGAAATAATCAGCTCATGAGGACAAATAAAATAAGTGTTGCATTTTGCTCTGAATAGAGGATCATTTCAAATAGTAAAAAAATAGGACCGTGTCAAGTACATATCATCAAGAATATCTACTTTAATTATAATTCGGAATGTGCAGGATTTTCAAGGAAAGAATCTGCATGTTGCATAAGAAGACTGATTGCAGTATTGATGAATTCATCTGTGTAAATCCAGAAATAGACCTGTTTATTGTAGGGTCCTGGATGGAGTCCAACACCATCTGCCAGGAAAGCTTGTACTTCTCAGAGCCGAGCATATCTGAAAGCAGATCTGTACACACAGAGGACAGGACTGTCACATGCTCGTGCAACAGATTTAGCAGTGCTGAGAGAGGAAGACAATGTTTATGTACATTCACAGTCCTGTGGCCTAGGCTTAAGTGTGTTCTTTTTCCAGTAAAAATATTTTTGCTTAAACAAATATACTGTTCTGAAGCTAGTTATACATGCATATATATAGAGATAACCTCCGTGTGACATTGATGATCATCAGCACCTGTTTGGTAAAACTGGTTGATCAGACACCGACTATAATCCTACAGAATCCCTTACTTTGTGCAAGTGTACCTAGAAGAACTGATGCTGGTTTGAAGGCAAAAGGTAGTAACACCAAATATTGATTTGATTTAGATTTTTCTTTTGTTCGCTCACTTTGCATTTTGTAAATTGATAAAAAATAAACAATCATTATTTGTATTTCTGAAAGTATTTCTGAAAGCATTTTTTCACACCTGCCAAAACTTTTGCACAGGACTGTGTGTGTGTGTGTGTGTGTGTGTGTGTGTGTATATATATATATATGTTTTATCTTTATTTGGTTTTGATAGACTGGAATGAACTTATGTATTTAAAAAATAGATCTGAAAATCTGTGACAAAATGAAATGAAAAAAAAAAAACTATGGAAAAAAAATTAACAATTGTGTTTTATGTATTTTGCTGACAATGACTCAAAATATCCATCCATCCATTTTCTGCCGCTTGTCCCAAATGGGGTCGCGGGGGAGTGCTGGCGTCCAACCCAGCGCACACAGGGCGAGGACGGGGGACGCACCCTGGACAGGTCGCCAGCCCATCGCAGGGATGATTCAAAATATGAGGTTTCAAAATACTTACTTAGAATGATGAAACATAATTACTAATTATTATCAATGCTGAAAGATAAAGTAAAAAAAAAATATGTTGTGGATTTGTGATTTGTGATTACTTTGGGTCCAGCCCTACTGTGACTGCAGTGTCCCACGCAGATCACACGCAGACAGGTAATGACTGTGTTGTGCTGATGGACAACTTTACCTGGTACAAGTTTCATTAAGCACTCCAGGGACTGCCGTTTGGTTTCATCTCTCTGCTCTTGGGTCCGCTGTGGCCGCGGCAGGGTTGGCAGCTGTCCTCCAGGCCACACAGCATCCTGCAGCACCTGCAGGTATGTAACCCAGTACTGCGTGCAAGTCAGATTAGCTACGCCAACCTCCAGCCACCTGCAAACACAAACAAAAAAAAACCCACTAAAAACAAAACTGAGACCACTTTAATAACTGAATCTGTACACAAAACACTGGCTCAGTCAGTGCAGATCCTGCAGATGACATTTAAGGTGAAATATTTGTAAACCGCATGGTGGAAAAAAAGTGGTTGTAAACATGACAACACACTCGCTCAGACAATAAATAAATACTTTTGGCATGGATTTTTGGATTGGTCTGTGACAGCAACATATGCTGCTGAATTAGACTTTGACAGCAGCACACAGATTTACTGAACAACAACAGACAACAGTGCAAACTGCGTCGTAAAAATAATAGGAATACACAGACAAAAAAAAAAGGAAGATAGGAACGGATCAGGAAGATGGGAATGGCTCATAAAATTTAACTTCATGAAAACTTCAAGAAATGTGTTCTCGAATTTTCATGATGCTTCTCCAGCATCAAGTGGGTACAGGTCACTGTTACGTTAGTTTGTTTTAATCCAGTTTAGTTTGGACAATTGTATCAATTTAGCCTTACCTTCAGCAGAACTATCAGGAAAAAAAAAAAATCTAATAATACAATTAATGAATAAGCAGTACAGAGCCTTTGCCTACACCCTGCATTTTCTTGCATGGTGATAATTAACTATACATCACCTCCAACACCTGGTTTCTTATAACAATACAGGCATAATGGGGCAGCAGTGGCCTAGTGGTTAGGGACTAGGCCTCAGGATCGAAAGATGGCGCTTTTGAATCCCTTACCTCTAGGTTGCCCTGAGGTACCCCTGAGCAAGGTACCGTCCCCGTCACTGCTCCCCGTGCTCTTTCAGTAGCTACCCCCCTGCTGCACGCTTGTGTGCATGGGTAAAATGCAGAGGTATAATTTCATTGTGGCTCACTGTGTGCTGTGCTGTGTCTCACAATGACAAGAATAGGCACTTCACTTTTTCATAATAATGGCATTATTTTGGTTTCCATCTAAATAAACGTGATGAAACCATTGGATCTTAATCCGTTTTCAGCATGGACAGCATGTGCCGCTACTATCAGCAAGCTTAGTTACACTACCAGTCTGCAAGCACACTCTGGATACATCATCCAGTTCAGTGTGATGAACCTGATTTCTTCTGCAGCAGATGAAAGTGACTGTCAGATGCACTGACGACGATGTGAAAACTAACTTCTCCTGGAAAAGCGCAAACGTTTTCTTCTAAAAAAAAAAGCTTATGTTTTATCTGCTTGTTCATGAGCAGATCTTTGACAAAAATATAATTATTATCTTTCCATGTGATGAGCAGATCTTTGACAAAAATTTATAGTATGCAAGCAAAGAAAAAAAACTAGATTTGTATAACATATGATTTTGTGCATTAACTGTAAATGTTTAAATAAAGTCAAACAAATTTTTTTTTTTTTAATTACTGTGAAAATATTGCTCCAAAGTTAGAAACTACAAGGCTTGCTTCATTAAAAGCTGGACAAAATCAAACAGACCTGTTTGCAATGTAGGTCATGGCATCACTTAATCAACCAAGTCAACTAGCATCCAGATTCACATGGCAAATCAAGAAAAGCAGACAGGAAAGAGAGTTTGATTAAACTTTTTGGATGATCTCAAACGTTAAAAAAGTTTGCCTGTCTCCAACTAAAAAGCGGATATATTCAGGATTGTGCAACAGCTGAATTAGACTTATATCACAGTGGAGGTAAATGTGCTGTAAAAGTGTATTGTCATGTACACAATAATGTTCTGATGAAACAAGTAATGTAGGTGAAATATAATGTATTCCCTTTTTTCTTTGTGCTTTCTGCCCACAACTGACCTCAAAACTACTCCCCAACTTTACAGTGAAACTGGGTCAAATCCCAGTGTCAGGACTTGAGAAGACCAGAGTTCTCCAGGTCTGTCAAGAGATTTCTCCTTCTAGATAAACTTTTGTCAGAAAATTATTATTGGTGGTGTGTGAAGTGGTTAATACCCATAAAAGCTTCCTCACAGGTTGAGCACAACATGACATGGTTACAAATATGCTGCATGATGCATGTGACATTAGATAGGTTGGGGATTCACTTTTGGCCAGATGCATACTTGCAGAATCCATTCATGAGGAACATGCATGATTTCAAAAGAAAAAAAGTACCCCCGATTTTTTTTTTTGGCTCTTCCATAATTTTATCAAATTTTCATTTAACACAGAGCCCAACTAAGTTAACTGGATAGTAAATACATTTTCTATTTTTGCACTTTAAACATTGGACAGCCTTGTCCCCATCACCTCCACTGTTAAAAGCAGTCAGCAGGCTTTTACATCAAATCACCCTGAATGGCTTAATTTGCACCTCAATACCTGCAATGAAAAGCCATTTTGAATAGTTAGTTATACACCCCTCAAAGTGTCCTGAAAATGTAAGGGGTTTGCTTTCCATATGCCATAAGCAGAGCTCAGAGCTTTTTTTTTCAGTCTTCCAGATCTTTTCTTGATAAACAGAACTTAAATTCAATTTCTTAAACTTTTTTACTGCTTTAGTTTTTTTTTGTTCCTTTAGATTTAGTTCCTCAGTTATTGCTTTTGACAATTTTACCAACAGCACCACTGTGCTCTTGTTCTATTTGGAGAAACTGAGAAACTCTGAGAAGTACTGTGGTCTCACAGGTAGGATGTAGCATTTAATGCAGAGGAGAAACAGTGGGCAGTACAGGCTCTGGTGCAATTTAATAGAGAGGAGTATGGAAATTTGTCCGTGACTGGTGCAGTGGTGGGGCCAAGTCTAGGAATAACCTCCCTGCACTTTCACAAACAGCCAGAAGTCAACACACATCTTTAACACACCTCATTCTGGGTATTCAGAGAGCATTCAATGCCTGTTAAATCTCTTATTTTCTCATAAATTTCACAGTTAAAAGTGGTAATTGCTCAATTTATCATATGATAGTCTGGCACAACCTATTATAGGACTTTAAAGTGTCTGATGAAAGGTGATGCAACAACCATGATCAACAGTAGTACATTTTATTCCACTACTTGTGTTATTAAATATATAAAGTACAGATCATTTTGACTGGCACGGTCTTTGAAAGGGGACACAAGGCATAAGAGAGGAATGCAATGTTTAAACCAAGCAGTGGAAAAAAAGGGTGACTATTGGCTAGAACTGAGCAAATACAGCATAAATGATCCTTTTCATATGTTTATGGTGGTCTTGATTTCTTCTGACATTCCAAAAACATAAACATGATAAGTATATTTCATCTGGAGCCTTGCCTAATTGGCATGCAAACTTCTTTTGGAAAAAATGATACGCTAATGTAGTCAGATGGATGGGCATCAGAGCTGAATTGTAGACTTAATTTAGAGCAGCAGAGACAGCAAAGTAATTGTCTCTGACACTTCAGACAAAGTCATATGCTAAGAGGCAACAGCAATTCCTACAGCCCACTCGTTTCTCATTTGTCAACAGCTATTTTCATATTAATACGTGTAATGCCATACCTTGGCCAGGAGAGAAAACACTGTGGCCCACCAGTAAACTTTCATGCGACTATAAAACAAATGTTCTCAGTGAGAAAAGAGTGAACTTTGCCGGTTGCAAGTTACCAGCCGCTGAATTTTAATGAAATTTAATTAATTCCCAAATTAAAAAAACACTCCAAGCTGCCAAGTGAAAAAAGGGGATTTGCAAAAAGCATTTTTCATGCCAAAATCTCTCATTACAGCTATGTAGATTCCAGTTTGACTGTTTTTTATGAAATTGAGGGCCTCAAAACCCAAACAAAGCTACATGAAGTATGAGAGTGTAAGTCATTCAGGGGAAGGGAGGTAATTAATTCTGTGCCCCAGTCCAGTGCAGGTGTCTCCAGCAGGTGTGTAGGCACACAAATTACTCTGAGAACTTTATCCAAATACTGGGAACAGGGCGACTGGTTCAAGCTCCACCGGTTTACCAAATGGAACATGATGATCTGTCTGGGCAGCCAAGAGCTGTACTGCATTGATTCATCTTACTGAGTAATCAAACTCTAAAAAGAGTCTGGGTCATGAGCCAGTCTTTAAACAAGCCATTACCTACTAGCAGACGGTTTCTAAACCCTGAGGAACTGGAATAAAACAGAGTGCCTTTCCCGTGTCCAACTGGACTAGCTGATCTCAAATGCATCCATCTTCATCAAAAGGGAATCTGTTGTGAAACAATATAGGCTTCACGCTAGAATTTTACTGAGGGTTAGGCTTGGTCAATGACTGGTTGGTATGGATATCATCTTTGTAACTAATCTTTTTTGAAGTGCACAATATTAAAACAAACAAGCAAGCACAGTAACCTAAAATTGACATACAAAGGTTTGATAAGCCACATCTGCAGACATGCTGTCTGCACAGAAGTGTCTCCAGATGGACCTTCTACATATGAAAAACGTGAAGCAAAATAAATGCAGTCCTTCATATGGAGCTACGAATTTCTGAAGACGGTATCACCTGCAAATCATATAAACCAACAGTGTTCAGGTTAACAGAAATAGCTTTGCATGAAATACTCCTGGTCACTAACTGATTCATTTTAATCTTCGCTGTTTTAAAAAGCATGCTCTGAGGGTCCTCCTCTAACAGCAGCATCAGCTCTCACAGCAAGATGAAAACACAGAACTGAGTGCTGAGAGAATATTCACAAGAAATATTTGCTTTTTGTTCTACATTTAACATGATTACAATTTCTTTTAATCAATGTTTGGGCTTTGGAGTAAATTTGACTCTTAAATATTAGTTGACATCTCCATTGCTGACAATATTCCATATTTCACTTTCCTTTTTTTTAACCTTGTTCCGCACAAGAACACCACAATTAGTTCAGCGTATTATCAGCAGTTTAGGTGATTAACTACTGCCTGAACATTACTTAAACATGTATTTAAGGAAATACTTTAGATACATCATGTTTGGGCTTTACCTTCTTATATATGTAGTTTGCCCAGACTGTTCCTTCATGCGGTCATAAGGCGTGTGTGTTGTGTTACCCCTCTCTTACTGTGTGATCTACTCAAGTGCCTGAATGGTGCAAAGTAAATGAAACAAGGAGTTTTCATCTAAACTTACCTTTACTTTGGAACAACATATCCTGACAGTAATCCTATCTGATTACACAAAAACGTAATTCTCTGCCTCTATTTCTCTCGCCCTGTGTTGCCAAATGCTTCAGAGATATGAGTGTATACACAGAGATATTTGTGTATATACATGAGAGACCAAACACTAGAACTGTCTGGAGCAAATCTGCACAAAATAAGAGACACCAAGGAGTCTTCCAGCACCCCGCTATGAGCGTCATTGAATGTTGTTACCAAAGATGAGACTAATTTACCATATTTTTCTTTCATAAATGCACCTTTGTTGTTGTTCGACTTGGGGTAATCAGCCATGACAATAGCAGAAGCTGCTGGAAGCGTGGGTGGAGGGCTGACATCCTAGAAGCCACTGCCAACGTCTCAAGGGTGGAGGATAAGAGACAGAAAGAGACAGCAGGGATCTGAGTCCAAATGCCCAGCTTCTTTTTGTTCCCGACCAGACTGTGGGAGGCTTTCAGTCAGTGGGCTTTTCCCAAGCCCTCACCAAGGTCTGATGTAATTAACAACCCAGCAGAGGCTAATGCTTGAATGGAGGTGCAATAATGACACAGCAGAGCTGAAGTATGTCAGCCCATGTGAATGGTAAATTAATCTCTGCATGGGCTCCAGCCTTCGACATGTCAATAGAGAGCTAATGAATTTCATCAAAAGGTTCAATCAGCAACTACCTGAACAGTGTAATGGCCGCCCCAGGACTAGAGCTGAGTTTACTAACAGACAGCATGAAAACTTTGAAGGAGTAATGCATTGTTCAAAGGTCTGCTTCTTGCAGAATTTGCCAATGTTCTAAGCAATGCCAAAATCTTTTATTATCTTATAGGCAACCTGACCAATCTAAGCATTATGTGATGATTGAAGGCATAAATCTGGCAGAAACAAAGTAAGCTACCTCAGGACACGCTGAAACCAATCTGATTAAGAGCATCAAAGGGTAAAAAGTCTCCATCTTGTTAATGGATATCAATATACATTTCACTATATCTGCTGCCACCATGTGGTTTTGCTGCATTTTAAATTACATACAATGTTGTGTAGCTTACAGAGAAACTCAAAGGTGAACATAAATCTAAACCTAAAACAAAACTGTCCTGTTGTTGTCAACTCAACGTCTTATGTCTTAAGCGAGAAGTCAAAGTGCAAAAACAATTAAGTGTATACACAGCCTCATAACCCTAAACGAAATTCTAAAATTAAAAAAATGCCCACATTGTTAGTTGGGAAACTGTTACTTTCTCTTTGGAAGACATATAGGCGTCATCCTCCATAAAGATCCAAATGCCTAGTCAATTAAAAAAGCTAGCTGATTAGTCTTCAGAATCGAAGTTTTTAAAAAACATTTTGAATGTCAAAAAATTTTGTTTAGTAGCTTACTTATAGGCACTTTGGGCTTTTTTGTTTCTTAAAATCATTTTTGGATTATCTTCCTTCCTGTACAAGAACTTTTCCTTTAGCTGTTGTACTTAAAGAATAGTCCTTGACTAGTTGAGGAATGTCCACATAGTATACTGACTGACCAATTTACTAGACAGTTCTGTCTAAGATACAAACAGTACATACAAATAAGCCAGTGTTAGCCAGGGTGTGGTGTGCATAAAATAAACCACTTTCCATTTCAACTGTGGCTGGCTCAAGGCTAAGCAAGCGACCTTAGTGACTTTGAACTTGGCATGAGTGTTGGTTATAAATGAGCAAGTACAAGCACCATATACAAATGTTTCTGGTTTTTCTTGCTCAAAATTTTCAAGAGTTTACCAAAAATGGTGAAAATAAAAAGTTAAAGACTACAAGCAATTGGCAATCCTGTACACAAAAACAGCTTGTGAATTACAAAGACAAAAAGATTGGCAACAAATGGAAACAGATGTTCCACAGCCAGGCAAAAAGCACCAGACCTTGTCTCATACAGCATAAATGCATCAATACAGGACTATTAACAAGTGGAAAAGGGTTGCCTTGTTTCACATCATGCATACGGGACAAAGAGAACTTGGTTCAAGCAACTTGAATTCATGGAACCATCATGTTTTATATCAACAGTACATACCAGAAGTGGCACCGTGACAATATGATGAGGATTTCCCTGGCTCCTGACACTCAGTGAAGAACATCTGAATGGCACAACATTTCTCAACTCATAGTTAAGGTCTGTCCTTGAGGGCTTCCATCCTCACTTTAGTGGAGTCTTCAAGTATGATTCAAACAGCCACAAGGCACACAGTGACATGAAAGCAAGTTCTAATTTCCTCAGTGGCCTGTAAATTCCTCAAATTTCAACCATACTCAGTATCTCTGAGAAGGTACTAGAAAGGTATTCATAGGCCTGGCAACCCTATGCATGAAATATAGCCGACAGGCAAGTCTGAGCAATTTCTTTCAAGAATACCATGAAACCCTGGAAACTGGAGAATAGAGGAGGACTGGAGGTTACAATTAAAACACACTCAAACACTGCAGACTACACTGATAAAATATAGGTTTATTTCTATTTTCATTCAAAATGAAAAACACATGCCTTCTGCTGTAGTCATACTGGCATCATAGTCTAGGTTTGTGAAATGAGCTTCTTGTTGCTGAAAGTTTAAAACTCCTAGTGTCTGCTCTCTAGGGGAAATGGAAATGGGCAGGCCCATAGGGGCCAGTCTGTCATCTTGTGAGACACTATTGCCTGTGTGTGTTTGCAGCGTGGCACAGCAGTGATCTCAGGTTTCTGTCTCAGAGCCATCATACAGTGCCATTTTGATGATGCCTTGTTTAGCAAATTGAGAGGTTTCATCAAGAGTGCTCTGGCATGACTAACAGTGGCTACTTAAAGCAGTGATCTAATGCTTCATACTGTTAGCAATAGGTAGAAATCGAATTTAAAATGAATCCAAACCAAAGTGCATCCCAGGGCAGGGCAAGGTTTTAGCTAAAGCAGATCATATGTCAGATTCTGGCATTTTGCCTCAGCCAGCAACAAACAGGAGAGTCATCTTGGTTTATTTCACTAACACTTCTGACAGTTTCTTGAACTGATGTCATAATAACAAACTTGATGCCACATAACTTCAATGATGCTTTGGATGGAAGTGTGAAAATATTCAGCAACAAAAATTAATGAGTATTTTGAAACTACATCGCGTAACTCTCTCTTTAAATAACATGCATTTCATGAGGTTCTGTTCACAAAGCATTAACTAAACACCAATAATAAAAACATGCCTGCTGATCATTTGAAATTACATGTGTAAAGCAAAGCCAAATAGAGAAATAAAATATGAAGGTCAATGTTACGGCCCTTTATGCAATGATGGTCATTTCTCATGTTAGTAGTATGAGATTTAATAGAACTGAACTGTTTTACAAAGCTACTTAATGTATGTGCCATTGTGAATGGGCAAACCACTTATTCGTTTTTCAAAGTACCACCAAAATATTTCTAATGAAAAGAACTGAAGAGAATTAATAAGGTTTACAATATTTCACTTAACGTCTGGCATTATAAGAAAAAGACATTAAGAAGAAGTACTATTTAATGACAGTTCTGCCGATATCATTTTTTTTTCAACGTTCCCAGATTTCTCAATGTCAAACGTATTTTTGAGCTGAAGCTGTTCAACCTAAAGTTGTCCACAACCATTTGGGTCATCTGTTTTCCTCTTCTCATTCAAAATAGGCTGGAACCAGATTTGAAAATGTAAAAGAATGATCATTTAAAAAATGACACACAAGAGTTACTATGGGGAATATTTAATTGTCAAAACTATTGATAATCGTTGTTTTGGTTCCATTAAATAATAACAATTGTATTTTGTAAAGCATACTGACTCAATAAAACACAAACTTTAATAGAAAACTAATGAACATTAGGTTGAACCTGCAGTTATGTGGTATTATTTTAATTCCACATACTCTTTACATACTAGTTTTTGCAAATAACCTATTAAGGCATTAACTCTTAATGATAATACATGTCTGGAATGGGCTCAAAATCATAATGAAACAGTCCATTTATACTTGGGCCAAAAATCCAACAGAATGAAAAATACTTTCGACACTGGTAAGCAAAAATAGGTTTTCCAAGAAGACAGTAATGCACTTAAACAAGCTTAAAAACAACTCAAGCAGTTGGACAGCTTGCTCTGCAAATGATTTCAGTATATCTGACACTGGAGCTTGAGTTATTTGTGCACTAATAGAAATGAACAATGTCACTAGAATCTTTGGAGTGAATACAGTTCAAATAAATCTGACTATGAAGTGCTCGATTTGGCAGACCCTAAAAAGAGCAGGCACAAAACTTAATAGCTTACTGATGTTCCCTGCAATATCAACATAACTGTAAAAGAACTTCTGAGGAAACTGCTAAATTACTGAAATTACACTGACACTGGAACAAGTGAAAAATGCATATTAAATAAATTAAATATAAATAGTTTTCCATCATTTACAAAGATGCTTCATATAGGTTTCATTTCTAAATACAGTTAGCTCCATATATATTTGGACACTGACAGTTTTGTTTTTGTACCCATTTACTGAAACGTATTCCAATTATAGTTATATTATGGACATGGATATAATGTGTAGACTCTCAGTTTTTATTTGAGGGTCTCCACATTCAAACTGGATGAAGGGTTTAGGAGTTCCAGCTCCTTAACATGTACCACCATCTTTAGAAAGGGACCAAAAGTAATGGGACAATTGACCCAAATACTGCTTCATGGGCAGGTGTGGGCAATTCCTTCATTATATTATTATCAGTTAAGCAGATAAAAGGCCTGGAGTTGATTTGAGGTGTGATGCTTGCATGTGGAAGATTATGCTGTGAACAGAAAACATGCACTCAAAGAAGCTCTCCATACAGGTGAAACAAGCCATCTTTTAGCTGCAAAAACAGAAAAAAACCCATCCGAAATATTGCTACAATATTGGGAGCGGCAAAGTCTACAGTTTGGTACATCCTGAGAAAGAAAGCAAGCACTGGTGAACTCAGCAACGCAAAAAGACCTGGACGTCCACAGAAGACAACAGTGATGGATGATCACAGAATCATTTCCATGGTGAAGAGAAACCCTTTTACAACAGCCAACCAAGTGAACAACACTCTCCAGCAGGTCGGCGTATCAATGTCCAAGTCTACCATTAAGAGAAGACTGCATGAAAGTAAATACAGAGGGTGCACTCATAAGCCTCAAGAATAGAAAGGCTAGACTGGACTTTGCTTGGGGAGAAAAAAAAAAACAAAAAACCCCATCATCTAAAAAAGCCAGCACAGTTCTGGAAAAACATTCTTTGGACACAAAACCAAGATCAACCTCTACCAGAATGATGGCAAGAAAAAAAAAAAAAAAAGTATGGAGAAGGCTTGGAACAGCTCATGATCTAAAGCACACCACATCATCTGTAAAACATGGCGGAGGCAGTGTGATGGCTTGGGCGTGCATGGCTGCCAGTGGCACTGGGACACTAGTGTTTATCGATGATGAGACACAGGACAGAAGCAGCAAAATGAATTCTGAGGTGTTCAAAGACATGCTGTCTGTTCCAATCCAGCTAAATTCAGTCAAATTGATTGGGCGGTGCTTCATAATATTTTATTTTCAGTTATTTAATTTGTCCAATTACTTCTGAGCCCCTGAAATGAAGGGACTGTGTTAAAAACGCTTTAGTTCCTCACATTTTTAGGCAATCTTTTTGTTCAACCCACTGAATTAAAGCTTAAAGTCTGCACTTCATCAGAGTTGTTTCATTTAAACGTCATTGTGGTAATGTACAGAACCAAAACTAGAAAAGAAAAAAAAAAAAAAAAGTTGTCTCTGTCCAAATATTTATGGACCTAACTGTATGTATTTATCTAGCTTGTAGCATGTACTCACTTAATGTAATAAAAAATCTAAGCAAGTGTGGATATTTATTTTTTTACTTTTTATATTTAACTATTTATTTTTGGTTTTGCAAAAGCTGTGTCAGTATTGTAAGTCACCAAACCTTTTTGGGATGTATTAATGATCCCTTGCAACTGCACTTTTATTTTTTATTAGGTATTTTTCTCTAATCTGCTAAAATGTGTGTGCTACAGATCACCAAACTTCATGTATTTACTGCTACAGGCCCATAATAAGGAGTGGTGCACTTTCATTGAAAGCTCTGGGTTTTCCTTTAGCACAAACAAAAACACAGTGGTTTTATTGCACTATAAATTGTTTTATTGCACTATAAATTGTTTTCAGTACATAGAAACTATCCAGCAGTTACCCATGATTTGAGCCCCTAGCTCCAAGACAGTGACCTCAAACATGCCTCAAAGCTCTCAAAGAAAGGATTGTAAGCAGTCATTGATTTTCTGATAAGAATAATAAAAAAAAAAAAAATTTTTAACTTAAAAAAAGGTGAAGTACACTAAAGAGTCTTAAAAGACTGAAAATGAATCCTAATGTGACCTGCAACTCTATTATACTTTACAGAAATAGCCAAACTAAAACTAAGGCCAATGAATTCCTAAAACAATAAGGAAAAAAAAAAAAAAAAATCTTACCCCACTTAAAGATTACCTTTGATGACCCTAGTGGAAGATATTCCACTTTGTAAAAACAGAAAATATCTCAGCAAAACCAAAATTAGTTTTCAGTTGTCAAGGGGGAGACAAATATAAATTTTCATGATACAACCCAATTTTACACCAAAACAGAGGAATCACCATTAAGCCATCATCTTGATTAGTGGCCAACCGCAGCACATAGCCAATACTGTGCATATGAGACATTTAAATTTGTAAACACATAGTGGTAGTATTTTATTAATAAAAATGGCCATTTACTTACTCTTGCTAGTCACATGTATGCAATTTTAAATAACTAAGATTTGATTGAAGTATGCCCAAAGAAATCTAACAGTGTTAAGGATAAACATAGATATAGAAATGTAGAAAGGTTCTTTTGAAAACCCAAAATAAAACACCACCAGATCTTTGCTTTTGTGGATTTTTTTTTTATGTATTTATGCACATGGTCAAGCGCTGCATTTAACTTCACCCTTAAAACATGAACAAGTTCAACAAATGAATGTAGGACCGTTTCTTCACAAGTACTTGCTTTAGGTCTTTCCTTAACATTCCTAAAAGGTTAAGATTAAGACTCTGACTAGCCATTCCAAAGGCTCTTCATCCTTCTTAAACCCTTCTTTGGTAGCACGACTTATGTGCTTGCTTTCATTGTCTCTCTGTATGGTTCCTTTTCTATTGAAATTCATTGAAAAAAAAAAAATTAAAAAAAATTATATATATATATATATATATATATATATATATATATATATATATATATATATATATCCTGGCATTCTCCTTTAAAATAGAACCAATTGCTCCCTCAATGATGACAAGCCATCCAAGCACAGACACAGCTAAGTATGATCATCACCATCATGTTTCACAGATGGATTTAAGATCTTATGCTTGAATATTTTCCTTTCTCCAAACATAATGTTTCTCATTTTGACAGTGACCCGTTTGCACGTCCCAATGACCTTGCACAATGGGCCACTATGAATTTAAGAAAAAAGAATTTCCCTTATTTAAAAAAATAAATAATATAATTACCTGAGTAATACCTTAGTATTTCTGGCCAAGCGCCTGTTGAGAGAGACATATCTTTCGTGCAGGATATGATCATCTTGTTGTTTCATCAAAATTCCTAGACTCTGTGACGTAAACAGCATGGTCCTATATGGTTGCAGGGTTGCTGAGATTTAAACACTGAGATGCAAGGCTGAAATGATGTGTAATGTAGCAAAGTATGTAAACCAAACAAACTGCTCTCACCAATGGAGGCTTTTGAGTTCTTCAAATCAACAGTCAATGCACCTACAAATTAAATATTTGTCTTAGAAAGAAAGCATTTTCCAGAAGTCCCACTTCAATGACCCAGCATCTCTCAAATGACGGAATAAAGCCATGCTACTAACTAGAATGTGCCTAAATATCTACACAATGCCAAATCTCTTGTTAAGATGGTCAGCTCATGTGCAGCTAAAAAGAAACATTTCTGCGTCCAAGTTTATGCTTCTTGCTTCTGAGAAGAAAGATTATAGCATCAGGCTAATTTTGCTCATTTAGACTTCAGCCAAGGTCTAAATGAGCAAAATTTAAGGTCTTGAGAAAGACCTTAAATTGCTTAGAAGCTACCCTGAGTTTCTATGTGACCTCTGGACTTTTACACGACATTCAATGGTAACAATGGTCTTGAATATCCACCATTTGTACAAAATCTGTCTGACCGTGGATTGCTGGAATCCTTTAGAATTAACTGCTAATGGCTTTGGTTTTGCCACTCAGATCTAAAATCTGAAATTCTGGACCATTTTCCTCAATAAATGCACATTTTAAACAAAAAAATATATATTTTTTCTCATTTGTTTCATTGGATCCTACTGTTCCACATTTGGGCCTTCCACAAAATATGATGATGTTTAAGTTCATAGTACATACTGGATTACAGATAATTAGAGTGGTTTCACAAACTCACTTTACTACCATTTACATAGCACTGTATAATGGTTAGTTTTCATCCAAATAAATGTCCACCTCTTCAAGATGACAGGAAGATGGAGCTCTGCCACTACCAAGACAGCTCATGACAAGATTTAACACACCAGTACTTCTGATATTAGCTCAATCCAAACACGGAAAACGGTTGTGCTCAAGAAATGAATGTACATTCCGTACGGGACGTGACACCACAGCAAGATCAATGACATCAGGCAACATTATTTTCCATTGCTTTGCATTTCCACTCTAAACCCTGAGGGAAGGATTGTACTGCTCTGAATTAAAACAAAAAGCCTTTAAACCAGTAGGAGGTTCTTAAGGGTTGATCTAATTCCACTCTTCCAAAGAGGAATGACCCATAGCTTAGCTCAACCATAGACCCATGCATCGCTCAACCATATGTAGACAGCAGGATAGTATATCTACATGCTGTTAAAATATCCTTTTCAAAACTCTCTGCGGCTGACCAATGTCTATTCCAAAGCACATCATTTAGACTAGACAGATGAAGGACGCTGTCAATGAAAAGTATTATGAAGTCTGATGAAGCAGTGAGGTCTCACATCCATTCCCATATGTTTATTTGACTCTAGGAAAGTGGAAAAGAAAAAAATGGGGGGGGAAAAAGGCCTGTCCAGTTCTTGAAAGCAAAAAATAGTTCCACCATCATTAAATGAACTTTAACACAACTGACAATTTGTATCAAAAAGGAAATCTCTTTGAACTTATGTGTAAAGAATGGCATGAGCCTTTCTTATGTGTTCCCCTCTGGTGGATTGAAGAAGCCTGTCCCAGTAGTTCTCTTATATATGCACAGATCTCCCACAGTGCATCACAAAAGGCAAGAGTTTTCCCTAAGGTCAGTGGCCTCTTACAGTAGAATAATGCTCAGCGGTCTTCTGATGTCCATGCTTTGATGGGTTGTTTAAAATGGGGACATTCACAATGTTAGTCAAGGGGTTTTCAAGTTATGGCTGATCAGTCTAGAATGTTATAAATATGTATATTCATTTTTCTAATCAGAATGACCATGCACAGCATACAGCCATTAATAAATGCAATAAGACATAACTTTGGATGCTCACATACTGCTGCCAAATAGGTCACAATGTTGTCTGCAATCAGATCTTGGGCTGCAGAATATGAAAAAAATGTTACATTCAAAAAAAGCTGTATCAATATAAATGGACATGAAGTGAAAGTGAAAACTTTTCATTGTGAAATAGCATCACACAGTGAACCACTACACAGTGAACACAGCACAGCACACAGTGAACCACTATGAAATGCAGCCTTTGCATTTAACCCATACACACACGTGCAGCAGGGAGCAGTGATGGGGACGGTAACTTGCTCAAGGGTATCTCAGGGCAACCTACTGGTGTGGGATATAAGCAGCAGCAGTGATTCTCACAGGGTTTGGAAGAAACGCATTCTCTTATTCTGTATAAATTGAAATGTAAGCTTCCTTTATATAATTTTTTGCTAACCACAAATAACACAAAATACCAACACAGCTGCATTCCCTGAACAGCTTTATCTATATACAGTTCATATGTACAATAATGAGCCTTTTGAGCTGCGCATGATGAAGGGAATTTGTAATTGGCTCTGCATCTGCATGGTTTAATCACTCACTGTGCAAGCTATAATCAATAAAGCATCATTGTTATAATACCTCACAGCTCCCAGCACCACCTTCTGTCGATCTGATTGCATCACTCTCAAATGCGCGATGTAATTTTATCTACTCTGTCATCTTAACCCTTCGCAATGTGTCCATAATGAATATTTATATTGTAAATATGATTAATCATGCACCCCTAAAAAAGAAATAGAATACAGTCAAATCCATTTTGAACTAATCCAGTATTTTTCCACTGAAATGTTTTGTTTCTTTGTTTTTTTTTTTTTTTAAATGAACATGAGAAGGAAAGGCACATAATATTTCTTTTGTACCAGTTTCATGCATTCCTTCCACCAAAAGTGATTCTCTGAGGGGGTAGGAGATTGTTTTAGGTAATTAATCTTTATGCTATTGTATTTCTTTTACTACATTTACCATTTATAGCAGAAACTCCTACTCCGAGGCATTTTAAGCATTAGTCAAATTCATGAATAGGGAAAAAAACCTTTTTGCAGGGCAGGAGTGTTAAACATTGCATCATCCAGCCCTGCTGCTTATACTACATCATGTTTGATAAACATGCTCACACATTCCAAAAGTATAGCAAGACAATTGCTGTTGAGACTAAAACTGAACTGTATGCCAAAAGACTCTATTAAGGTCACTTTGTCTGTTGCTTAACTTGCCAAATAAACATCTTTTTTTTCATATATATATACGTGATACAAGGCTTTGCCTTTCTAGTAAATATACCCTTTTTTAGTAAATCTTAAACAATAATGAATGCTAAGTGTGCTCATAAAGCACAGTTTTGCCCTTCATGAGAGGACAATAGTTCATGAACTGCCTCAGAAAGAAAAAGTCCATCTCGAAGTATGAAAAATCAAATGGATTTTTGTTTGGATTACTTTGTTTGGTTGTGTGGAGTGGTAAAGTAGATTTTTCTCTTTTGATTTCAATCTTCAAACGTTCACGCAAGATTTCTACACTTTTACATGCTGTAAAATGAGGGCCTCTGCTAAACTAGCCTTATGGTATATGCAATGAAGTAAATTAGGCTTGTTGGCTATAACAGTGACTTTGTGATGTAATGTTTCTTCCTCTATATTAGTATACCAACCCCTCTGGCATAGTAGTACTTAAAGGTGCTGGTGGTCTAGTGGCAGGATACTGACCACAAGGTCACAGGCCTGAATCCCTCCTCCAGCACTACCACCAATGGGTTCCTAGGCAAAACCCTTTACCCCAAGTTGCTCCAGGGGGACCATCCCTGTAATCAGGAATTGGAAGTCACTCCAGATAATAGCGTCTGCTAAATGCCATAAACGTAAATGTAAGTGCAAACTCAGAGGTAAACGGAAGTTTAAGAAAATAAGTTCTTGCTTTCTTCATCAAGTTTTCTTCAGTCCCCCCAGTTTCAATCCATTAAAGAAAGCATTAATCTGCTTCTGACATAATCAGTGAAGCAGTGAAGACGACAGGCACCATGGACCACCACCGTGTTTTTGTTTTCACTGAAGCATGGCTCAGTGACAGCTTTCCGGAGACCGCCATTCAGCTAGCCGGACTCTCTGCATCTTGGTAAGACCCGCAGAGGGGGGCTGTGTGTTTGGACTGTGCTGGTCTCGACATACTGTTCTACATGGCTGGAGGTTGTCACAAGCAGAAATAGACCTTTCTATCTGCCCAGGGAGTTCACTGCAGTTATTATCACAGTGGTTTACATCCCACCCAGTGCTAATGCTAACAGCGCTCTGGCTGAACTGTATGGAGGTATCAGCGAGCTCCATAACTCACAACTGTACGGACTGTTCATCATCGCCGGAGATTTCAACCATGCAAATCTCAAGGCAGTTCCATCATTTTGTGACAAATATGTTGGACTGTTTTTACACAAACATCGCCGGAGCATACAGAGCGAAGACCCGCCCCACCTCGGATACTCAGACCACATCTCTGTTCTGCTGAATTAAATCAATAAAGCATTGATTGACCCAAACAGGTACTGAACAGGAATCATCAATTATACTGGGATTCCCTGAGAAGGGGTTACTTTATATATCTGCATTTTTTAATGTTTGCATTTGTCAGCATTAGTGTGCTTCTGAGTAAATAGATACTTAGACTAATAAAAATAATAATAATAAAAACAAGAAAAACTTCTGAAATCTATTTGCTCATGTGTCAACTTTTGCACAGAGCTATGTATTGTTCATAAATAAATTAAAATTTTAGCATTGACTAACAATTTTCATATAACTGCATTCCTTATTAATTATTCGCACAGAAGCTGGAAAATGAGTCCACACGTCTGTTGACAGCATACAATTACTTCGTTAACAGACATGTCCAAATATCGGACCCTATTTAAAGAGGAAAGTTTATAGCCAACATATTGCGCTTAAAAAAGCCTCCAAGGCTTCTCAACTCTTGGTTAGAACAGAGTAGATTGACAAGTGGTTAAAGCTCACTCTGTAAGGAGCATGTTCTTCACCCTCAAATGCTCCGATTTTCTTAAGAGCTATGTAAAAATAAGGCCAGATTTATAAAAAAAAAAAAAAAAAAAAAAAAAAAAAAAAACATCCTAAATGAAAACCCTGCACAAAAACATTTAAGATCATAACCTAAATCGGCATCATTGTTCCAAATCATTTCCAAATAAAACCACTTATGCTGGAAATGGCTTTCCGTCAATGATGTATTTGCAAATCGAGGGTTTAAAATGGGCTCCTTTTAAAAAACACAGCCAACTAGCTCATGAGTACTGGCAGTGTTATTACATTAAAGTGAAACTGGGGTGAAAACAATTTTGCTAACCTAATTTGAAGAAAACAAAAACGATATAAAAAAGTTTTGAAAATAAACTATTATTTTTAATGATGGTTAAGGTATTAAAGTGTTGCTTTATACTAAAAAGGTGCACTTGGTTGTACATGGCTCCAGCGTGTCAAAATTGGCTGGACATTTGCATTTTGGATTTCTTGTGATCATCTAAACATACCGATTTGTCTGACTCATTAACTTAATCCAAATGAGAGCATTATTTAGTTTTGCAGGACAACACATTCAGGCCTCAGAATAAACACACTGCGTAGGTCAAAGGACTTTGACTAATGCTAAACAAAGTCAAACAAGCAGTTGGTACAGGAAGGAGGTTTTCATACCGGTCTATGAGGGTTCCAAACAACAGTCTGATGCTTCTCTGGATATTCTCAGTGCACAGCCAACTCCACTGCTCCTTCATCAGCAGACACAGGACGTTCAGAGCCATGTCAGCAAGTACCGTCTCTCCTATTGGACCACCAATGGTTATATTATATAGAGTACACATCACTTGGTTCAATGGCACAAAATCAGCTTTTCAGAGTTTTGTGGTCTGATACAGTCTTATGCAAAAGTTTGTATACACTGAATGCTGAACCTTGGCCAGTGCAAAAGATGTAGCTTAATTTCAATTTATGCCTTATTTTTTTCAATATGTTAAACTCAAACACATAGAACATGCCTGATTAAGATTTGTTTTCTACCAAAAAATGTCTACTTATTTTGATACTCAACTAAATGTGTCATTTGACTATATAGTATACAAACAGAATCAGATTTAGCGTTGAGCTACGAATTGTGCAGTTCAACATACTTCAGCAAGAGGGCGTTGTGGAGGAGGCACTTAAAGTACCATCACTCATAGTTTGACTTAAAATTGTGGCAGGCTTTATACATTGGAGCTGGTATTAGTTGGTCTTTACCCACATCTTAATTGTGAAAAACAGTTTGAAAATGATGAAAAAAAGCAATTTTTATTTAAAAGCAAATATAACAACTGTCCCTTAAAGATCTATAAAAAGATTTAAATAAATTAATTAATAAATTGATTTAAAAAAATGCAATTAGCAAGGCTGACAAGCAGGCACTCTTTATTTAAAAATGCTGCACTCTAGAGGCAGAACAAATCTATTACACATCAGTTCCTCTTCTCTTCTTGCATCTTGGGCACTAGATGTTAAAAGCCTTTAAACTAGCCCAAAACTCTAAATGGAAATTCCTATTAAAATGCTGTCAGTCCAGGTTGTGTAGGAAATGAAGCCTAAACAATTTACAATTATATTCTTACACCTCTTTTGCTTTCATAACTACCATGATGTAATTAAATAAAACAGGATAGGTCTGTACATCTCTATGCATTTTCAAATAATAATGCTTTTACTCTCTTCTCCAGTATGTCTGTGGTCTATTTTTTTATACTCTTTTCATATTAAATTTAAACCTGTTCTATTAATTCAGCATCTGCTTTGCTGTTCATTACAACTACTGCATAAAAAGTAGAAAAGAAACTCTCCTCTCTCTTCTATGCACTAAATAGTTTCTACTGCAGTTCTACAAATTACTCAGCACTTGAGATGTTTTTTTAAACACTATACATCCTGCTTTTCTAGACCCACCTTGTACATCACTAAAGCAAAAAAAGTTATGCGGTAAAAAGTAAGGAGAATACAATAAAAGAACTACAAAACATACTCAGTAGATGAATTTCTGGGTGACATCAGCATATTTGCGAAGCAAACCTCTATACTTGCTTCTAGCGATAGTTATAAATTTCCTGCAGGTAATCCTTCCTGAGCTACTGCTGTCTTATGCCAAGTTATAAAACGTCCAGACCAAGTGAGACTGACTCTTGTAGAAAGGCTTTACATGAAAAGTTGCATTAATGAGGCTAGGTTTTAATGCTTGATAATCAGTTCTGGATCACAAACACCACGCTAAATCTTTCCAAAGGCATTGGATGGAGCTCAGTCATTTCAGTGAACTTACTGTTCCAAAGCCCAACTCTGGAAAGGCTTTATACTTTGGACTTTTATTGACCTCGACCTTAGACTTATGTGGAGGTTACAAAAGCTGAACAATACAACATTTATGTCTGCATAGTGAAACCTATTGAAGGCAAGTTCAATGTTTAAAAGAGGTGCCTGTATCATTTTGTGCATATACTATATCTTGAAATCTATATTTCAAGATGGACCAATAATCATGCGGCTCTTAAGTTACATTGAATTATGAGCTTGTGTTTTTCTACAAATATTTTATTATGCTATCATTTCTGCACAGATGCTGTGAAACCAAATACAATATTGGTGACAAAAACACTAATGCTAATGCATTTTTTTGTTGTTGTTGATCACAATTACATTGTCTCAACTGGACCATAATGTTTTTTTTTTGTTTTTTTTTTTTTATCTTGTTAGCATTTTTTGGCCATTTCAGTGAAACTGCAGTTAATAACTTACCCTGATCTTGTACAACTACATTCTGTGAATTTCTTTTCGTACATGAGCAGGGCTCCATATCCCCCCTGGTACTGTGGCTGATGTCTCTCTCTCCTTCTGCATCTCTGATTGGTGCTTTATTTAATAGAATCTCCCGCTCTGAAATAACACTCTCCAAACCATTCAAGGTGAGGCCATTAAAAACCTGAAAAAATAACACCAGTGTTTCAGATCATTGTAGAAACTTGTAGAAACCGTTAACCAATAAGTGAGAAGGCGGGCGGGCAGGTGGTCACTGGTGGTAAGAGTGGTGGAGCAGGTGGATTACTGGTTGAGTTTAATGGGTGTTAAGGAGGTAAGTGAGTTGTAGAGTGCACAAGTGGGTGACTAAGGAGAAGTAGATAATTCAGGTCCATGAGGTCCTTCACAATTAAAAAAAGTTAAACACTAGAAGGAAGCAATTTCACTTACACTGCTACATTCACTGAAGCAGTAAAGCACTTTGGGTCTTACTTCAGACACATTCAGAGCAGGACCGATTTTACTGGAGAAGCGCATCCTGGGCCTGAAAACGGATTCCAAATTTAGTTAAAAGTGACAGCAATGAAAATGTTATGTACTACGGTCTTGCAATTATCTTACTTTGTTTTCTTGTCAGAAGGTAATTTCCCATCAGACTCTGTGTCCACCTCATCAGTTGGACTCTGTGGCTCTGAGCGGGGAAAAGCTGTCTTCAGTGTGTCCACAATAGCATTCACCACAATCTGCCAGTTCACATATAACTCTTATTTCAGGTCCAAGCAGGTAATGCAAATGTTTTGATATTTATAAATAAATAAAATAAAAAATAAAAAAGTCAAAATAATACATTTTTAAAAAGTACAAGTAAAAACTCTTTAAAAAGGTACCTTGTCTATGCGTGAGACAATGCACGGCTTCTTCACAAAGGCAATTCTAGCATCAGTGTTGAGAGCAAGAAACTCCTGCATTTCTTCACTGTTGGCAGTTTCAGGTATGGCACAAAGTTGCTGCAAAAGAAAGCACTACATCAGTTCAGCTGAAGTAGCTACAGTCACTGATTGTGTGCATTTTTCAGTAAAGCAACAAATACGGTATAAACAGTAACTGACCACTCACCTTCAGGAATGTTTCTAGCAAACTTTTTCTGGCTTCAACTTTGTCACTATCCATATTTCCAAAAGGGAGGTCTGGAAAAATTTTCTTTGGTCCTTTTACATCTATAATTCCAACAATTAAAATAAATTAAATACACATCTATACGACAAAGAATGAACCATTTTCATTTGAACATTTTCATTATCAAGCAAAACTTACGTTTAAGAATTTTGCGCAACTCAGGTTTCTCCTCCAAACGTGTCTGCAGGTTTAGGAATTCACTATAGCGACGACTGACAGTGTGATAAGCCACTGGCTGCAGAGTGCCTGGATTCTCTGAGTCCACAGCAGTTTCATACTGCAAATTTAAAAAAAAAAAAACCAAACATGAGATGACAAAAATGAGATGCTCAGGGTGTTTGTCCCACTAAAAGAATCAGCCTCACTTTCTCAGTTGCCTCTCTCCAATCTAACCACCAGAAAACAGGAAATTTGAATTTCATCAAGGAATCAAACACTGCATATATTCTTGTAACCTGTTTATTACAAAACTGAATAAGCACTATTGTTTGGTATTGTTTATCAATGACATTTGCCAGAAATGAAAAGATGGAATTCCTCCATTTCCATCCACTTAAGTAGGAGCCCCATCATACCTTACCACCAACACTGTCAATGCTTTTTGAACAGCTACGTAATGTGCTTACCGATATTGTTGAGATGCCGCTTCTGTTAAGTCACTGCTGATCATGAGGGTGAGTATCCTAACCTATGGGGATCACACTTTACTTCTCCTGATTTCAGGACCAACCCACCACACAGCAGCCCATATTCAAATTAAATTGTGATATTTCAGATGTCAATATTCTGAATGGTTTCCTGGTGGATTGTAACTAAATTAAATAATTAAGCATACAAAGATTCAACAATATCTGGATGGTTCTTGGTTGTTGCAGACCAGACAAATAGTCTAGGTCAATAAATGCTCACCTTTACAGTGTAGAGTGTGTAGGGATGTGATCCGGTTCCTCTGTGCTCTTTTGCAGTTATTGTACCCGTGATGCGAAGGTTCTGTATAACGACTGGACCCTCTGGGCTACTGAGGGATTCAAATGCAAAAGGAGAGAGTGGCATGGCTGCACCTGAAGGGGAAGAGGCCTGTATAGAATCCATTAAAGGAACCTCGCTGGGGTTCAATGTCCCTGACTGCTCAACACCTCCCAGTCCCATGTCCATCTTCATGCTACCCTTCTCAAGGTCCTGGAGAGCACAAAAGCTGGATGACAATTCTTCTGGCCCATCAGCAGCATCGGAAGTTCGTTTTTCAATCTCTGAGACGACCAACTTTGGGCATGAACTCTCTTCTGTGTTCTGAAAGCCACGAAACTCATCCTCAAGGTCAAGCACACCATCAGTTGGTGTATGGCACTCTGCAAGCCTTTCTGACATTGTTTCCTCTGAACCTATCAAAACCAGTGACTCCAACGAGCTTTTTCTGAAATCAGTCAAAGGAGACTCCAGGTCAGAGTCAGTTTCCTGAAAGAAAGGGTTGGATTTTCCAAATCTTGGACATTCCCTTAAACCAAAACCTGGATTCACTGAAGAAAACAACTCCACCCGTCTTGTTTCGTCCTCCCCTGAGTTCTGCGTACAATAAAGTTCTGCTGTGTCAATGACATCATAAGCAGCCAATTCAGGGGTGTCGATCACAGAAGGGATATTAGGTTTGACTTTCAATGCTAAGGAAGTAGTAACCTCAACATTTTGCTTTGAATTCACTTGATTCAAAACCACCTGGCGTTTCAGAGATGAAATTTTTGATTTTGTCAAGACAGGTCTGGGCTGTGGATTACTGGAATCACTGGATGTAAACACATTTAGAATCATCATGTTTAACCAGTCTGGATCGGACAGCTTGGCGATTAAAGGAAGGAGAACTTTGCATGTTATAAGTTCACACACCACAAATCTCCCTGTTCTGGTTTCAAGATGTTGATGAGGGACAAGAACATGTAAAAGCAGATCCACAAGTGCCCTTGCATAATTTAACTCTATGGCAGGGCTCCGAAGAGCTGGATGAGGTGTGCACATTGTGCTGTATGCCTGCCATATGTTGCCATTACCATCCCCACCATCTACTGTCTCTTCTTTTCTGGTCATGATTTCTTTAGCTTTGAAGTAGCACTGGAGGTGGCTTCCACAAAGGTCCATGGTCTTCAGAGTCAGAGCTTTTTGGTCAACTTTCTCTGCCCGATGCTTGAGCTCAATTGCCATAGAGATCATGGCGTTGTGCACCTCCTCCTCAAACTCTTGCTCAGAGGATACTGTGTTGTACCATGAAGAGACAAAGTCTCGTATGATGTTACTAACTATATTCTGGATCTCATGCTCCAGCTCCAGCTCACTATCATCATTAGACTGAATCTTGTCCAGTGTGACAAAACGCTCAAGATGAATCAAACTTTCAGAATCAAGAACAGCCTGACATCCAAGCCAACCACCTACAACTACCAAGAGGCTGGTGAACACACAGAGAAGCCAAACATTCACCAGTAAATGAAACAGGATCATCCAGGCCAGAAGTGCCCCAAATCCAAGGAGTTTCCTTTGTACCATAAACTCAGCCATGCCCATGGGAGGTGTGCTAGGATGTTCCAGCTCAGGCATGGCAGAGGCAGGGGCCTGTGAGGGAAACATAACAATTTACCAAACAACTATAGTTTGTTAGCTCCACAAAAGATATATACATTCTGCATTTTTTCCGTTATGCTGAATTAATAATTTTTAAGCTCAATAACCTACAAATAAAACCTAACCAGAATGTAATGTATTACTGATTAACACAGGAGCAATATTTTTGATGTAAAATAATAATATTCATTGATTATTTGACCTTAAAAAAGGACATAAGTGGGCGACAGCTAACAGCCTTAAAGTAGGTACATATTGGAACAAATATTGAACTGTCATAGCCTAAACTGTGAAATCAGTTTGGCTGAATATCCCCTGCTTTTCAACACTTAGAACAAGAACAGAACATTAAGAAGGAAAAGAGTACGACACCATGTCACTGATTATTCAAAAAAAGTCAGAACAGTTCTGGGGCTGTAAAACCCTTTGAACTTTATGTATGTATGCATGGTGTATGTATATGTATATATATATATATATATATATATATATATATATATATATATATATATATATATATATAGCAGGTGGAGGCCACAGGCATTTTTTCCTCCTCATCTTTGTTTTTTTTCTTCAGTAGTTTTGCATTTGACTCGGGTCAGCGTCACTACTGGTAGCATGAGGTGATGCCTGGACCCTACAGAGGTTACACAGGAAGTCCAACTCCACCAGGATGGCACATCAGTACGTGCCATTGCCAGAAGGTTTCCTGTGTCTCCCAGCACAGTCTCGAGAACATGGAGGAGATTCCAGGAGACGGGCAGTTACTCTAGGAGGGCTGGACAGGGCCATCCGAGGTTCTTAACCCATCAGCAGGACCGGTATCTGCAGGAACAGGACGAGTACTGCCAGAGCCCTACAAAGTGACCTCCAGCGGGCCACTGGCGTGAATGTCTCTGACCAAACCATTAGAAACAGACTTCATGAGGGTGGCCCGAGGGCCCAACGTCCTCTAGTGGGCCTGCGCTCACTGCCCAGCACCGTGGAGCTCGACTGGCATTTGCCAGAGAACACCAGAATTGACAGGTTGGGCACTGGCTCGGTGCTTTTCACAGCTGAGAGCAGGTTCACTCTGAGCTCATGTGACAGACGTGAAAGTCAAATGATGTGGCATCCTTCTGTTCCTAACACGTCACCTATTCCACATCAGTACAACTGGGCCATTTGAATAGCTGTCCCCTGCTGCAGGGTGTGTATGGGTGAAAAGCGGCGGTTGAATTGTGTCGTGTGGTGTCTCACTGTGTGCTGTGCTTTTTCAGTGAAAAGAATAGTCACTTTCACATACACACACATTATAACTTTAACACGCACTTTATAAATCTCAGCGTTAATACAATAACACAGGCGCGCACACAAATATATGCATGCACGCGTGTGTGTTAATGAGGGAGATGAATGCCAAAACCAGCTCAACAACTTCTCTCCGGCAGCTTTAATAGTTCATTTCCCTCATATCGGAGGAACAGCAGGGAGAAGAGCTTTAAGCTCCTGCCGTTCTTCACCGTTTTTCCTCTCCGTCGGCGCTGAACCACCGGCTCACTCAGACACGGGAATTTTAAACAAGTCAAACAATGTCGGGGGAGAGAAAGAGTGAGACTTCACCTGCCTGGACGAAGGGAGAGCAGCTGTCAGAGATGATTAAAAAATAAACTCCTAAACCTTCACATCACTGACGCCTTCTTCGGGGCATGTTTTGATGCCGCTTCTTCGGCGCTTCTCCCGCAGCCGGAGAGACTTTAGCGCCTCCCTCAGGACGGACCGGGAATAGTCCGGGTCATCCAGGAGGGGGGGGTGAAGTGAAAGTGACTAAATGAGTTGTGAAACACAGTGAGACGCAACAAAAGCCTTCCTCTGCATTTCAACAACACACGCGCACCAGTGCGACTCTATTTAAAGCTCCCGGGGAGCAGTGATGGGGACAGCACCTTGCTCAAGGCCGTGACAGAATTTGATCATATTTTATATTTTACAGATTGATTCCAGTCCATAACGTTTATGTTGAGCCCAATTCTATACCCTGAAGCAGGTGGTCATTCCCTTTTATTAACTCTTTAACCAGATTATTATTTGACTACTTCTACTTCTCCTTTCAGCTGCTCCCGTTAAGGGCGTTCTCTTCGTCACCTCATCTGTTGATCCCATGTATTCATCTCCTCCACCTTTACCACCTCTACTCCCTGCATCCTAACCACTCCACTTTCCTCCATTTAATTCACACAACTGTCTTTGTCCTACTGACTTTCATTCCTTTCCTCTCTGGAGCATATCGCCGTCTCACCAGGTTCTCCTCAAGCTGCTTCTTATTCTCACTACAGGGATCATCTTTACACACGAAAAAGTAAAAATGGCTATTCTTGTCATTGTGCGTACACACAGCACACCACAATGAAATTGCATCTCTACATTTAACCCATGCACAAACACACACCGTGCAGCAGGGTGCATGAAAGCACCTGGGGAGCAGTGACAAGGACTGTACCTTAAGAGTACCTTAGGGCAACCTACTGATGAGGGGTTTGAACCCACAACCTTCCGATTCTGTGGCCAACCCCTAACCGCTAGACCACCGCTGCCCCACATCAGAGTCCAATGACTCTTCTGTTCATCACTACAAATAAAAAAAGGGCTCAGCACTGATCCTTGACATAATCCCACCTTTACTTTAAATGCAGCCATCACTCCTACTGCAGACCTCACCACTGACATACTGCCCTCATACATATCCTGAACTACTGACATACTCCTCTTCCTCATACAAAAAGGCACAATTTAGCTGCTTCTGAACTCTTTACTTCAACACCCTCAAATCAAACTTTATCTGTAGTGTTTTCTTTGCATGAAACCATACTGCTACTCACAAACTATCACCTCTTTTCTTAACCTAGCTTCCAATACTCTTTCCCATAACTTCATTAGTATTTATTACTATCCTTGGTTCCCCTAAACTGCTGCACATCTCTCAGCTCTGTCCCTCCGTTTAGAAAACCAGTATAGATCAGTTTCTCCTTCTTTAGCATCCAAACTCTCACACAACTTAGCTACAGCCATTTCCATCCTTTTCACAAAATCTACAACCATCTGATCTTCTGCATTCCACTCCTTGACATCATACCTACCCATCATCTCTGCTCCCTTCACCAACACATACATTAAAATCTGCACCAATCACCACTCTCTCTCCCCTGGATACACTCTCCATCGCTTCATCTCACTCCAGAATTCTTTCTCCTCCATCTCACAACCAACTTGAACATAAGCACTTACAACATTCATTATCACACCTTCAACTCAGCTTCACCACCAACCACATCAAAGTCAGCAACAGGCTTATTGGCACCAATTAACAGTCAAGGTTTAAAACACTGGAAATTATTTTTGGGAAGGTAAAGACAATTCACAAAGGAGGCTGCGAGTACTCACTTGTTCCCACTCCATTTTGACATGCTGCAGTCCAGTGTAGTTGCATCACTAACATCAGTGACTAGTCTTGAGCTATCCGCCGTTCCTTCAGCGAGGGGTTCATCGCGCTATTAACTAGTCTGGTCTCCATACACCTCAGCAAACAGTAGTTGATAATAAGGACAATTGACAAAATGAAGTTTAGACTAAATTAAATGCATTCTTCCACTGAATTATATCAGTAGGAAAATGAAAGTAAACCCCACTATACTAAAGAAGTTGCCTGTTTTTACGAAAGTCATTAGAAAATAATAATTGTGTTCAACCGATCTTATTTTGGACTATGCAAGGTTATAAAAAAAGGTGTTTTCAAGAAACAAACAAAAAAAAGACTAAATAGCACAACAGAAGAATTCATGAGCAAATCTTGGAACTCAACAAAGTTTCAGGTTTCTCACTAGCGCTGACTTTAAATAGTAACACTGGGTAAGACTGCAATCACTCTCGAAAAAGAATCAAATAAAATTAATGGCCAAAAGATAAGCTTTTGCTTGGGACACCCGAGGGACAACTGCAAGCTCTTAGAGAGCAGGGATGCACAGATATGCGGAATTCTTGAAGAATACCAACGTCTGTCCAAGCAGATACCACCAAACCAAAACCTCCCCACATTAGCATCACACAGAATGCAACATTTATTTATAGAGGAATAAATACATCTACATACACAAATGATGGTTGGAAATATTGCTCGGATCTAAACAGCTGTATAATGCCAAAAACATTTTCATAAACTGTAGCGATTCCGATATCAATATGCATCCCAAAAAAAAAAAAAGAAAAAAAAAAAAAAAAAAGTCAAGTTGGGGATATATATATCCATAAGACATTTTTGAGTTTTTATGAATGACTTTATGGGGGGAGGAAAAAAAAAAAAAGTAATGACTGGTTAAAGCAGGCCGTTTGTCTTCCAAGTAGTCGTGTGATAAACTCCTGCAGCTGGGGTTTGTGTTCTTTCAGAGCAGCTGATTTTGTGTGTGTGTGAGAGAGAGAGAGACCCATCAGGTTGCAAAATGTAATACACAACTCAAAACAAATAATAAAAAAAAAAATAATAAAAAAAAAAAAAAAACATGCATAAGCCAGTTACAACAAGCAAATGGTAGCTTTCTTTCAGACCATCTTTTCAGCTGCATTTGAGAGATCAAGCTACAAACATTTCCATAGTGATTCACATTAAATCTATTTTTACCAAAAGAAAACACTTGAATGGTAAGAAAATGCTTTTATAAAAACCTGCAAGAATATCCCCTCGAAACTCGACTTCAGTCATAATGCTCACAAAACTCCTGATTCATGTTTTAAATTCTTCAGTGTAATGTAGGCCAGGCTGAGGGTGAAGTTGCATAGTTTAGCGCAGTGAGAAATATGCACAACCAGTTATGTAAGTTCCTTAAATATGCATCCTCTCTACTCCCATCGTCTTAGAGTTTACACAAGAGAAACTAATTACACACCGCAGTTATTAAAGGTTTCATTCAAATACACCGTTACGCCACTGAACCAAGAAAGTTTAAGGCTGTGCAATGCTTCTCTGAAAACTGGGAAAGTTGAGGAAACTGTTGAGATTCTACCCAAGAAGGTTAGCAGCAAAATCTTGTGTACAAAATAAACCAACACCCCATGCCTAAATACCAAGTTTCTGTTTTTGTTTTTTCTGGGACACTTGCACATTCCATTTATCTCAGTTCACCAGTGGACTGAGAGCATCCAGAACCGTCCTCAAACACACAGAGAGAAAGTGAATTTACTTATTTTACTGAGGTAAGTTTTAAAAAAAAAAAAAAAAAAAAAAAAAAAAAAAAGTTTAGCCACAGAACAAAAATGAGTTATTTTGCGCGAGTGCAAATTCACATCTGTTTGCACAGATGTGTTAGAAAAAGATTTAAAAGTCAACGTCTTTCTTTTTTATTGAGGCTCTTGTGTACTGACCCATCATCTATATATATATATATCTATATATATATGCGTCACTGTGGGATGTACTTAATGTTCAAAGAGAATAAGACATATGCCAGCTTATCAACCCCTGTGTGGTGGAACCCCACAAATTTGTCTCTCTTTTCAATTAACATTTTCATTCAGAGAGGGAAAGCCGTTCTGCTTCCCAAGCAATACTGTAAAAACAAAGCATCCCATGGAAGCAAATCCTCAATAGCACTTGATCATCTTGCAGGGAGCACCACATCATCTAGTCTGCACATTTAGCAAACAATGCCAAGTCAAATTAGATTTTTGTTCATGTGTTTCATATTCCTTTTATGGTACAATCATGTAAAAAAGTCATTGATCCAAAAGAAGGCCCAATCCTGATAATCCATCTGATATGTCATGACAGGAAGCATCTGAGAACAATGTGGTCTGAGGATTTGGGACGTGAGGAACTGAAGCAGTTTCTCAAGCTCAGTGAAGCACACATGCTCATCAGATAGTGAAGGACAGTCTACAGTAGTAGAAGGTCGTGTGGTGGTGGGGAATTTCCATCATTCCCTAGTATTCATACAAAAGTAATGGCGAAAGTAAAGTAAATCTCTAGGTGAAGCTAATGGTCATAGGTTCATACGTAGATGCTCTGGCCTTTTGGACACAACAGGATAAGCTTGTTGTTTAAATGGGCCCATTGTTGAGCCTGCAGGCTGCCTGATTGGCAGTGGAGCGGTCACTTCAGTGCTTGCTGCGATGTCCATCTGATCCATTGTGGACACTTCCATAGCAAGTTCTGTGGGAGACTGAAGAGACGAAGCTCCAGGCAGGTTAGTGCCTCGTGGCCAGCAGTCCCCAGCGAACTTGACTGGACTAGAAGATCGGAGAAATTACAACAACCATGTCCGTATAGGTATAAAAACCATCAACAGCTACAAGATTTTAATTCAATGTTTTTGGTATAGCAATGATCAATTCTAATTACCTCACAGGTGTTCTTGGGCTCCCTAAAAAGCGTCGAGGTGATCGAATTTTTGGCTCAAATGAGAACTTCTCTTTAACATTTTCCAACACAGATGGAGCTACATAAGTAAAGCCCTTCAGGAAGAATTAAACAATGGGATTAAAAATGTGAAAGCTTTTCCTAAGAGTTTCTGATGATACACATACAAAACGAGAACATTCTCTTACCAGGAAGACCTGATTTGCGCTTTCGCTGAGTGTGGAGTCGTCAGGACTGTCGACCGGAGTCTGGCTGGTGAACTTGGAATCAAACTGGCTCACATCCTCAGCAGATTGCTGTGGAAACAGAGCAGAGGTCAGGGGCATGGACCGAGTTTGAGTGAAATCCTAGTTTGCAAGCAGTGAAAGAAAAGAGTGTAAGACACACTCACTAGGAAAGGCTTGAATGGTGGCTCTACTTTCCGTGCAAGCAGGTCTTCCCAGTTAATAAGCCGGAAAAATGGATGAGTCTTACAAAGAAACCAAAACATTATTTACTTTAAACAAACAAAAAAAGACAAAAACCTTGTTTTAATAAACAAAAAAACAAACAAACAAAAATGTACAAAAAACACATAGCTTTCGTAGCTTTTTATCAGAACTGTCCTTTCACACAGAAATTCACATGAACTGACCTGCACTTCTGTTGCATCTCCAGGTCCAGCTCCAAGCCGAGATGAGGCACTTCTTTTCAGCAGCTGGACATGTTTGACATTGTTTTCAGATCTTCATAATTATTAAAATCCATATGGATAAATTACAAGCAATAACAAAAGCCACGAGTAGTAATCATTTACCTTTTTGAGCAAGTCCCTGGCTTCTTGTGTGAGGTAGGGTGGGAGGCTCAGTTTGCATTTAAGAATTTTGTCAATGGTTTTCTTTCTGTTTTCACCAGTAAAAGGTGGCTATAAAAGAATGAATGAATGTCAAACAACAGCAGTAAAAAGGGAGAGGAGGGGGGGGGGGGGGAATAAATAAAAAAAAATAAAATAAAAATGTTTTCCACTCTTTTCTATTAGGAAATTATCTTAATGAGTATTATGCTACCAATCTCATTTAATAGATTAAAATTAACAAATTTATACTCACTGCCCCAGTTAGCATGTCAAACATCAGGGCTCCCAGACTCCACCAATCAACCGCTCGATTGTGTCCGCTTCTCATCAAGATCTCTGGAGCCCTAAAATAAAAGGGGTGGGGTGGGGGGAAATTTAACCCAATAGTTTGCAATTACATGTAAAACAGGAAATAAAACAAAAAATAAATTTACAATAAATGTGAATGTAAAATGCCTCACATGTACTCAATAGTGCCACAAAAAGTGTGTGTGACAGTTCCATCATGAATGGATTCCTTACACAGTCCAAAATCAGTCAACTTTACATGGCCTGTCCAAGAAAAATAGACATAATTAAATAAATAATAAAAACCTCATTAAACACAAATAGCAACAATGTGCAAGACTAAAATAAAAAGTAGCAACATTTGTTAAACTCTTTTACTCAGAAGACCCAGGGTTAAGTGGTGTTCAGTAACAGTTCCCAAACAGCAGTTTAATGTTCTAATAACGTGATGCTGTCTTACCTTGGCTATTGAGCATGATGTTTTCAGGTTTAAGGTCTCTGTAAATGATGCCCTTTTGATGCAGGTGGCCAAGGGCCATTGAAATTTCTGCCAAGTAAAAGCTGCAAGTAAAAAGCCTCCAGGATCATTCTGATAATCTTCTCACTTTGCCTAATCAATCATTTTAGTTATATTTTATCATTCTGTTGTTAAGTACGACTGAACATGAAGACTTTGGCATTACATTCATTAATTGCAACTTCAAGAAAAAAACAAACAAACAAAGTATATTCTATATTGATATTTTACTGGTGAATAATAAAAAAGGCCCTAATTCACTAAAATAGGATGCTGCTTCAAACACTGGTCCAAGACTCAAAAAGATTAAAAAAAGAGAAGCTAAAACTAACAATCAGAACAGAACTATTCTTACCAAGCCGTGTCCTCCATGAAAATCCCCTCCCTTTCCAGCTGCATGAAAAGTTCACCACCTATATATAAGAACAGATGACAGAGACTGATGCATAGGAATAACCATTTAATTTTTTTAAATCTGAAAATATGGTAACCAAACAAGTTTCCCCCAACAGCAAACACAAGAGGCATAAAGTGGGTGATTTAATAAACCCACAGTGGTGTCTAATCTACTGTATGCTGCATTAAAAATGCACTTCCAAAAAAAGGCATTCCATTGCACTTTAATGAGGCATGGATATATCTCCCAGCAACTCTATGGCAACCGCAAAAGACTCACAAAAATGAGGTGTGAACTCTCTTTCAGAACAAAAGCAGAGCTTGATTCACTGACCACTTAGGTATTCAAGGATGAGATAAAGCTTCCCTCCAGTCTGAAAGGCATAGATAAGATCTACAATGAAAGGATGCTTCACTTCCTCCAAGATGTTGCGCTCAGCCTTGGTATGGGCAGTGTCCTTGGCATTGCGGACAATCATAGCCTGGTGGGGGTTAAAAAATTCATTTGAAAAAATAAAAATAAGAGACACTATGTACTAATACAAACTGCTTAAATAAACGCATCAGCTCAAACCTTTTTCAAGACTTTCATAGCAAATATTTTTCCGGACGCTGCACCGGTCACCTTGCGAACCTGAAAAACCTGAAAATCGATACATAACATAAATATTATGTTTAAATAACATCCGCTAATCAAGCAATGCAGATTTTTTGTTTTCTTTATAAAAAGCCTCATATTTCATACACATCATTAATGCACAAGTTACCTTTCCATAGCCACCTTTGCCCAAAACCCGCAACAATTCAAAGCATTCAGGACGTATGCTCTCTGTGCCTGGGTTTACACTGTCTTCAGATATCTCTATCTTCTCACAATCGTCCATGTTACTGAAGAAAAGGAAAATTAAACATAAGCAGATAGATGCCGTTTCCTTATCTGGGAAATCAGAAAAGCACTTATCCCAAACAAATTTAATCTAGGGATACATTGCTGAAAATAGCCAATACTGGAAAATACCTTTTCCAGCTACGTGCACTTGTGCTGCTTGGAAATGCTGCCACTACATGTTTTTTTAATGTAGCACTATCTTTATTTCTTGCTATTTAAGTAAACTGATGTGTCTGAATGACAGCTAATCCCAGTAAGTAGAAAAATTGATTATGTTGCAACTTGGGTTTAAAATATAAACAGAAATATGCTGGTATGTGTTTAATTTCTGCACAATCTGCATAAAAAGAAAACTCAGCCCATTTGTCTTAAACCTTAATTTGACTTTATTATTATTATTATTATTATTATTAATAATAATAATAATAATAATATGTGCCGTTCTAACTTGGCATGTTTCATTGCTTTTGGCTGTTTACGCTTATGCATAATCATCAGAAATTTCCTTATTCCTTTTAAAATTCGATTTCCTTTATATTTTTAGCACTTTAACACAACAGTTTATGCAAAACTATATAATTTGAAAATCAATTCACTTTAAACTTTATGGAAGCCCATTGAACCTTAAATATACTTAATATTAGTTTACATTTTTTAAAGCTATTTAGCCCTTAAGGCATTTATTAACACATTTTAGCAGAGCTGCTCAGCTTTTCAGAAGAAACTAAACAAAGCAATGATCTAAAAGATCTAAATAATAATTTTTTTTTTTTATTTAAAAAAAAAAAATGATGAAAACTCACAACTCAAAGCCACTGCACTGATCCATAAAGTCGTTGATCTGAACCTACAAGCAGAAGAAGATTGATTAGTCCACCCAGTTGAATAAATAGATCTGCATGCCCAGTAAGGTCAGCTGGAAACCTGAGAGCTGGTCTTCCATCAGGAGCCACACATGGCAGCCTGCTAATCATGAAGGATCTGAGTTTGCAGGCAGCTGCAAATGAACCTGATAATCCGGGGCGATACGGTGTGATTTAAAGGGAAAATCTATGTTTTTAACAGTAACTCGAGCTGGTAACGCTACACGAGGCTGTCAGGCTTGACAGGGAGTGAGCTGACGAGGGTCGGGGCTCATGGACAGGATACTTGTGCAGAACAGTGAATATAAACGTGTGCGGATCATGGCCAGGCTTACTGACCAGGATCGGGCTCACAGACAACAGCTGGCAAGTCACAACACGGCACAGCAAAGCTAACCAGCTAGCATGGACCACCTCTCTCCCACCAGAACTGCCCAAACAGGGGCCCGCGTTAGGTTCTCCACGGAGGGGACCTTTCGGGGAGCACCTGTGAACTCAGAGTGTTAACAGAGTGCAGGGAAAGCGGTGTTTCACACGGAGGGAGCCCGTTAGCCGCGCGCGTGGTGCTGTTGTCCGTCCAGGCCCGAGCAGCGCGCCGCGCCGAGGCCTGCGGGCAGGGCGGGGAGCAGGACAAACGCGGCAAAACACTCACCTCCTCCAGCTCGTCGTCCGACACATTCTCCTCGGGTTGGTCCAGATCGATGTCGAAAACCCCGGCCATGGTTTATCAGGCTGCGTTACTCCACCGTGTGAGAGAGAGACCGAGAGAGAAGACTGCGCTTCCCGCCTCATGGACCTGAACACACCGTCGCCATGACCGGCTACGGTACTGCGCATGCGCAGCCCGGCCCTGCCTGTAGTACTACTCCAGAGCTGGTTTAATTTAGAGAATAATATAATATAACATAATAAAAACAGTAATAATAATTATAATAATAATTGTATTACTTTTATTATTTTTTGTTGTTGTTGTTATTATTATTAGATATTTTTTATTGTTTGTCATTAATGGGTAATTTTTTTTATTACATTCCTTTCAGTCATTTTTGTTATCTTAAAAATTAGAGAAGTAGACTTAAATGCTATAAACCAGACACCAAAAATATTTCTGATCATTTTTTTCTGACAATTTCCTTTTCCGGATAAATCAAATGATAAATAACACTCTTGATAGATAACAATGAGAAATGACACTCTCACTCACTCACACACTTTTACATGGTTGTTCATCTGCTGCCCGTCTCTCATTTCATCCTTAATAATGTCCCGCAGTTTTATTAGTATTCTAACATAAAAGTTACAAATACTCACATAGTTTGTGTGAAAAAGGTCAAAGTAAAAGAAACCGTCCAAACCGTCCCCTCCTGAACTGAATCCAGAACATCTCGTTTTTATTTCAAATACAGAAAGCTCTGATTTTCTGTTCCTTTGAATCAGAATTCAAACGGACCTTTTAAAATGAATGTTCAAGAACATACTCAACTTTTCTAAAACCTACTCTTAATTTGTATGTGAATCTTTTACAAAATTGAGATGCTGCCCATTTTTACTTTTTCATTTACATTTTCAGCATCACTGTTCCAGACTGGTGTGCATGAGAGCAGTTTCCAGAAGAAACATTCCCCTCCATTTAGAAAAGCAAGGCTTCACTAAAGAACATGAAGCAACAAATCCAGGAAATATTATTATTGTTGTTGTTGTTGTTAGGTCATAATTTAATTTAACAGAACAGATATTTAATACAATCTAAAATGTGAAAAATACTATGAGGTTCTGAGATTTCTGTAAGAAAGTCAGATAAACATCTTTTCCTTTCCGATAAACAGGCAGAAAAATAGATAGACAGGCAGACAGACAGACATATAGATAGACAGGCAAAGAGATAAATACATAGACAGACAGATAGATAGATAGATAGATAGATAGATAGACAGGCGGATAAACAGGCAGAGAGACAGACATATAGATAGACAGGCAAAGAGATAAATACATAGATAGATAGACAGACAGACAGATAGATAGATAGATAGATAGATAGATAGATAGATAGATAGACAGGCGGATAAACAGGCAGAGAGACAGACAGACAGATAGACATATAGATAGATAGATAGATAGATAGATAAATAGACAGACAGATAGATAGACAGACATATATATTTATATAGACAGACAGACAGATTGAATGTGTTTTAATGTGTTGAAGTCCTTCAGTGTCTTTTAAGAGACTGAGCGCGCCGCCTGTCTCTGACGTCATTTCCGCAGGAGGGCAGCGCAGAGAGAATCGTTAAAGTCGGAAACGCGGCTTCACGGACGCTTTGTAAAGTTTAGAAACTAAACCGAGCGTGTTTAGGGCGCTTTCTTCGCACTGGTCTACGGGGCTGCTGGAGGTGTGTGTGCGGCCGGGTGGATTCAGAGGCTGAATGAATGAACCGGTGGCTAGGCTAAGCTAAGCTAAGCTAAGCTAACGGCGGTTAGTGCAGCAACGGCCGGTCTGGCGCGAGTGTGCGTCTGCAGCAGTCTGTACTAACTGTGATCTGGGTAACTGGCTGAGGGCAGACATGTCTATAGTGAGTGTTCAGCTGGGACAGTGCGGTAATCAGGTCGGTCCCGAGCTTTTCAGCACCATCCGGGAGGACTGTGGGGGAGCGGGAGGACACCCGTCCCGAGAGTGCAGCCGGGACAGGTTCTTCTGGGAGAGCTCCGAGGGGGGTGAGCGCGCAGCACGCTGCTCGAGCAGACATAAACACGATCCCCATCATTCCGGACAGCACCAGACCCGACTACTCCACAGGACTCCTGTCTGCCTTTGCATACATCATGGATTTGTTGATATTTTTAAATAAATTAAACGTGTCTGTTTAACAGCATTTAAGCCTTTTTTTTTTTTTCAAACGATACATTTAAACTGAACTCACGAAAAGCACGCTTCATGTATATGAAATTTGAATACATAAAATATTTCTCAAAATTGAATGAATTATGGGTTAAGTTGTAGAAAAAACCCTCTCTTTAAACCAAAAACTACAGCCTGTTAACAGGGTCTGGTTGACGGCTTCATCTGTTCCCTCCACTAATCGTTTTTATGTCCATATTTATTTGATTTTTATAATCATTGAATGGGAAAAAAATGGAACTGAAGTTCAATTAATTGAGCGGCCCCAACACTTTCAGTACTATTATAGAAAAGTGCTGTTTTAATAAGACCTATTTATCACGCTGTGTCCTCAGTGCTGGTGGCGAGGTCTGTCTTGGTGGATATGGAGCCAAAAGTTATTTCGCATGCCATCGCGAAAGCAGCAAAGTCTGGGACGTGGAGGTACGGAGAGAAAGCACACTTCTGCCAAAAACAAGGCTCTGGGAACAACTGGGCCAATGGGTAAGAACGTGGTGAAATTTAGTACTAATACACTCGGAGACCAACTCGCAGGAAATCCAGAGCAAGGTCATCTCAAAATGGTTTCTCTGTCAAGCTTAGTTGAACGTAAAACGTGTGTTAGCAACGTCACTTAATATGATCAACAGGTATTCAGCTTTAGGTCCCAATAGGCTACGTGATCTAGGCCGACAAAATTCACACGGTACAAAATAACTGTTGTATTGCAAAGGCATAGATGTTTGTTTTACTTGCGTTTCTTAAGGTACTGTGTTCATGGCCCCCGTCACGAGGAAGCTGTGGAGGATTTGGTCCGCAGAGAGGTGGAGCGCTGCGATCGTCTCGCAGGAATCTTCGCCATGATGAGCATCGCCGGTGGGACGGGTTCTGGGATGGGGACCTTCGTCACACAATGCCTGCGGGACATGTATCCCCATTCGTTTATTCTCAACCACCTGACGTGGCCCTATGGAACAGGAGAGGTGAATGTTGCAGCGGAGTGCACTAGACATTGATTAAACATCTTTACACTCCTCATTAAATGCTCTTTCTGTTCTCTGAAGGTGATTGTCCAGAACTATAATTCGATTCTCACGCTGTCACGCCTCTACCAGCTGTCCGATGCCCTAGTGGTTCATGAAAATGACACCGTTCACAAAATCTGCAGCCAGCTGATGAACATCAAGCACATCTCCATCAGTGATATTAATAAGGTGATCGCTCATCAGCTGGGTAGCGTGCTGCAGCCTGCATACACGGCAGATTCGCTCACTCGCTACAGCAGAAACCCTTTAGGTATCAGTCGTGCACCAGTACGCATGCAGTTTAATCCCATTGGGAGCTTTTACAATTTACTGTTTCTTTTTCAGGTGAATTACTGAGTTCTCTGGTGTGTCATCCTGAATTCAAACTGCTGAGCCTCTGCAATATTCCTCAAATGCCTCATACCTCACTGGCCTACAGTGCCTACACCTGGCCTGGACTGCTCAAGCATTTAAGACAAATGCTCATTGCCAACACCAAGATGGAAGAAGGTGGGGGTTCAAAGTGAGCTAATTAGAAGTGACTTTATGAACATTAACAGTTGATCTCATATATGCCTGCCATTGTTACAGGTATAGACTGGAAAGTGTGTGTGCCTTCATACACTCACTCAGGGGAGAGCGCAAGAAACAGACAACTGGGCTTTAATAGATCTCTCTCCAATCTCCTGATATTGCGGGGTAAAGATGTTTCCACCGCTGATACAGGCAAGTAGGCTAAATACGGATAAGCTGACTCACAGTTGGCTTTCATCCTGTTAAAGAAGAAGAATTTCAGGAACTGTATGCTTTCAATTTTTAGATTTTGAAGAAACTCTTGTTTGCATATAAGGTTAATTTGTGCAGGGAAAGTGTAATAAAGAAAAATTAGATGGTATAATTCCACATTTGTTAACTTTTTTTTGCGTGTGTGTTTTTTAACGGATAGGTGCTTTTAAGGATCCTGCACTTTGTGTGTCGTGGCTTCCACCAGATGGCATTTTCACCTTGTGGAAGTCGCCTGTGCCCTTCAACAGCTATGAGAAGTCTGCCACTTTAGTCAGCAATAGCCAGTCGCTGCTGCAACCTTTAGATAATATTGTTAGGAAGGCTTGGAACATGTTTGTATCCAGGTGAGAATAAGTTAAACATCCAAATGGTGTATTTTGCTTTAATTATTTTCATTTGCTACCAGATTGTATGTTTGATTTTTCTTTCTGTCTGCAGGGCATATGTTCATCAATATACCAAGTATGGGATTTCAGAAGATGATTTTTTAGACAGTTTCACCATGTTGGAGCAGATTATTTCCAGCTACACACACTTGTGAATCTCTCGTCTCAGAGGAAGGGGGGGAAAAAAACTACTAGCTTAGGAAATGAATGTTAATTATGTACATTTTTTTACTGTTTGTATTGTTACTGCTACCCAGCAGGTAATATAATAAAAGGTTATATGTTTTCCAATCAGATAAGTATCATTACTGCTAAATAAAATCTGTTCCCTGAACACAGTGCGTAGTGCATGAGGGTAAAGGCACAACCAGCCTGTGTAGTTAAACATTTAGGAGCATCTTCAGCACATGCATCTGCCTACTCTTAAAACAGGAGTTTTCTGTCTTTAGTAAAGCATCAGAAATTCTTGAAGTTTTAGACTCCCCCCACCCCATGTCATGTACACGGTCAGTTTCCATTCATTCCTCCTCAACTCTGGCCTCCACTCTGACAATGTGCATGTGCTCAAGAACTTATTTTCTACAAACTGATCTTGTAAATCAGCTTTATTTATATAAATGTTGAGTATGCATTACACAGAAGAGATACACCATGTTAAAATGAAGTCGTGATCTTTTAATATGGTTAAATTCCATTTAAACAGACTGATTAAACTCCAGTTTCCAAAGCATGAACGAAAGTGAAACTACTTTAAAGGAAATGGCATTATACAAGTTACTAAAAAAAAAAAGAAAAAAAAGCACTTCTCATTTGACACCAAAAATGAGCTTTTTGACCAATAAAATCCACCATAAAAGTTAATTCAGTAAAGCAATAAAACTGACTTTGTTAAAGTCCAGTCCTGAACTTCACTGCAAAACGTCTGGGGATTCAACGCCAAAGGTTTTATTTGAGTCTTAGGCTTAATCTGGATCTGGGAAACTGGTCCCATGTGTATTTCTTCAGTAGCTTGGTTCAATGACAAAGACAACCATGAAAAAAAAACAATCCAAGGCCTTGTTTTCTAAAAGAATTTTGGCAAAATAATCGCTGCAAGCTGTTTTCCAGTTAAACATTCTCTCCAGAGATTAAAAGGATATAAACGGTAAGGCTTTTGGGAAACCCCAGACTCTGTCCAAACACAGCTCCGTAGACAGGAAAGCATTTAACATGCTGAAAGGAAGAGTTATTTGAACTTACAGCGTTAGGATAAGTTAGAGAGCCAAACAAATCAGACACGTGTCCCTGGACGTCCAACCCAAAATTTCAGCCAGCCTATAGACTGCTGTCGCCTTTTAACTCAAGAGCCAACACCAGTCTGATAAGCTACCTGACATGATGGGACAGCTGACCTGCCTGAATTGCACCAAGACGATTTCCTGAACACCCCGAGACATTAGAAAAAGGCATTTCACTTTTTCTTCTTGAAATCTTCATTCGTGACCTACAGAGTACCATTTCACATAGAGCACTAAAAGGTAAAAGGAAAACCTTTCATTCCTAGAATGTTAAAACACATATCTTTGTATACTTTACACTTACCTCTTGAGGCGGATGTGTTCAGTACACTCTTCAAGGCCTTTCTTCAGAAAACAAAGTCCAGGACAGACTATTTGTATAAGGGAGCCAATGGCACGTACAACAATATAGTATATTAATTCAATTTAATGTCAAACAGGTCAACAATATCTATGAAAAAGCTATGAGTTTCCGTTACACAACAAAATCCAGACAGAAAGTAACAGAATGAAAGAGGCAGCGTATGGGATTAAATGTCTCTATGTACAGTGCGAGTCAAGGCTAGTTTTAAGATTTTTCAGGATAAAAGTACTGTTTAGTAATATTTTGGTACAAGATCATTTCGGACTTAAATCTATGCACATCAATGTTAAGACAAATTATTTACACAATGTGCAAACCATTAGGAAACCACATTGATGTTTCAATATTGCTGTCTTTGTATAACAAATAAAATGACATCAGATTTGCATTAAAAAAAAAAAAAAAAAAAAAAATGAAAACTATCCCTGAAAACATCCATTGCATCAGCACGAGCCTGACCCTGCCCATCCGTCACCTAGAAATTAAATAAATCATTCTAGTGATTAGAAATGTATTCACTTCAATGGAAGCATGACCCTGCAATGTTGCATACGGCATTGCAACAAGTATTAACTGCTCAGTCTCTGCTAGACTGCTCTGTCTCTGTAGAGGTAAAAATCACACAGTTATAACATCCGATTTTAATAGTCAAAAGCTACAGACAAGTGGAAAAGAAAAAAAAATTAGAATTGAACACATACAAGCACAAATAAATTAGTGCCCATTTAGCCATTTCGGGTTAAATGTTTCTTAGCTTCCAAAACGGGAGCCTGAGATGGTTTACTGTGAGATATAGGAGTTATATCACTTGGTTTTCTCCTCAGAATACTTCCTCTGCTGCAGCCGCTTGGCATAGCTCTGCGCCATGGAGTTTATGATAGACATAATGAAATAGCACACCATGACCAGCACCACTTTTTCAAAAACCCAGGAAAGCCAGTTTTCACCCTGCACAAAAGAAGCCAAAAAAGAAGTTTTACTACACAAGTCAGAGGTAAATCACTGCAAAATGTATGTAAGATAGGATTGCAAGATGGCTCACAAAAAGATGCACACTCATTATAAGTCCAAATATTATATAATGCTATAATGTTGTGACAATAACACTAATAATATTTGATAATAACAATATTAATAAACAGTCACTGCAGCAATGCTGCCATAATAACCAGGATTCAAAATCTACAGCTGAGCTTGCCCTCCAATCCATCTTTCTTCCTCCACTCCCTTTTCCCTCTTATTAGCCTCAGTGAACTAGGAAATTTACTAAAAAGTACATTTAAATATCTCCATTTCCCCCCCCAAAGTCAGAGTTTGCTAGCTGAAGTAGGAAAAGAAACACTAATTTAGGAACTAAACTGTCCTCAGTAGCTGTTTCAACATTTCCCTTAAGTCCTGCCCTGCTGCCATGGCAAATTTTTCAAAGAAATAGAGGTAGAAACTCCTCGTTCTTACCGTAGGCGCACCATCTCCAGCTGGGTTATGAAGCTTCGTTCTCTGAGCTTCCAGATACTGGCGAAAAGGCTTCTGCAAGGAAGGTCCCACTCCAGGTATGGCACTGCAAATGCACCAAAACACACCATATCAGGCCAATTATGACTTACCAGGGCAAGATGCCGAAGGCAGTCCAGTCAGTCGAAAACATCTTGTTAAAGGGAAGCGAGCGCTCCAGGAGAGGTGCCACAGCACACTGGGGAAAGATCTTTGAACCCTCACTTATATTGCTGAGCTTCCTGTTGGAACTAGTCTGAAGCTATTAATCAGGAAGTGAGTCGATATTGTGTCATCAGTACCATGCAAGAAGAACCGCCCAAGATTGAAAGAGTATCTGGCAGTGACACACATTCCCAGTACTCATATATAATGGCTTCTAAAATCTTTCTGGTGCTTCATTTAGATTTTATAAACATACATTTCTGACCGTTCTACAAAATCATACAAAACCAGAATGTCAATTCGTGTTTTTTATAGCCAGGTGTTAATTGTATTTAGCACATTACCAGAAAGCTGCCAAATTTTAAAACTGGTCAGTTTTTTTCTAAGAAAGCCATCAAATAAATCCCTTTAATGAGGTACATAAAACAATCTCAACTACAATTAAAAAAAAAAAAAAAAGACCAGTCATGACATGATTCATTCAACACTCACTGTGAGACCTGAACACTAATGGCTATGAACTAAAGAACTCATTAGGCATCAATGAATCAAATGGAATACCTTTTCAGGGCTCTCACCACTTTACTTTCATCAGATAACTTCATAGCAGCGCAAAAAGCCAGAGATACACACCCTCGCTCTAATTTCAGCTCAGTGCCACTGATCACATAACTGCCATCTAGTTCTTGTTAAACCAACAGACACCTCCACAAAGGGCATTTCTTTTCAGTCAACTAAAAACCAGACGGGGCTTCAGACAAAACATTTAATGTAACGGTTATAAAGGAAAAGCTCAAAGCTCTCCAAATGATGATTCAGACGAGACCGCGCAAAGAATCTGCCCACTGCTGTGATAAACCTAACTACATGCAAAAGCAAACTTTCAAAATGAAAAATGTACAAACTGAAACTCCACGGCAAAGGCCACGAGTGAACTGGGCCAAATGGCTTCAATTTTCTCAAAATGCTGATCTGGAAAATAACTGAGCATGGACCAAACCATGAAAATGATCCTAGGCTGATTAATTTGATCCACAAATCCTAAGCTTACTCTTTAATCAGCATGAATAATCTACTGCTCACAGCATGAAGCTCCAACACAACGTGTTGCCGCTAGTTACTTCAGTCTCTAGTTGTATGGCCTTCAGTATAGGCAGAAGTAAAATATATGTTTATCTTCCTTTTGTTTAGTTCATTCAAGCCGTCCTGTAATCAAGTCTGAGCGCTCCAAACCCATTGGGGGTCAAGATAAAATATTCTTAACTATGGAACGCGGATGCATGCTCACAATTTTGCCATTTTTTAACGATATCCCCTTTGTTGGTGTAACTTTGCTCTAAACTTCACACAGTCATTTAGAAATTTCAACATTGCCAGAAATTATGGGCTCTCCTTCTTTTCCTCATAAGCGCATCGTGCTATTACTCACCCAATCAAAGAAACCATCTGCTCCACTATGTGCTTGCTGAATGTTATAATAACAAACAGTTTCTGTGGAAAGACCAGACATGAAAGAGAGAGTTTCAGACAGTGAATCAAGAGCATGAGGAACAAGAGGGTGAAAATGTAAAGGCCTTGTAGGGGTCCCGAGAATCAGACTAACATTAAGGAGGGAAGGATATGACACGCAAACCCCTGGACCACATTGTGCCTACAGGAGATGCTGAAAGACTATTCCAGAGAAGGAGATTTGAAATCACAAAGTGAGACAAGCTTACAATGTTTCAGCCTGCTGGATGACTGGAACAGCAACTCAAGAGACTCCTATTTACCTGACTCTGCTGAGAACCTTAGTAGTCATGGTTTTGTTTAAAAAATTTTTTTCTTCGCTTCCACCAAGAACCGTCATTCAAGCGGAGATCAGCTATGACTAAGTGGATTTTTCCAACTTTGGAGTCTAAACATAGGAAAACAAACAACACCTACAAATTTGACTTGGTGTTCATTTAATGGTCTCCCGACAGCATATGCAATCCAGTACTGGATTGTTCTCAGCATTTGTCCTGACATGGGGCCATTTCAAGAACATTTCATGTAGAACTGGCAGATCTTGTTTTCTATTTATGATTTTGCAATACAGCTCATTTCTATTTTAGAATGCAGCTAGTCCATCCAACCCTCAGGAATTCAGATGAATCAGCTGTCCGTGTCTATTTAGTGCCTCTGTGATCATTTGCTAACGTTACATGGACAATGAATAATCTACAATTAGATTTAGCAACATTTACAATGAAAGATGATGAACAGACAGAAACTTGATAAACAGCTGTGCTGTTTTTTTTTCTCTCTAACTGAATGGATACTTGCTCTTTCAGTGTACCTGAATGTGCATCTTGATAACTGCCTTTCCAATTAAAGTAGCTCCGAAAAAGGTCCAAAATGGAATTAGGAAATGACCACAGGTAATGCCAGCCAGGTCAAAGAGAGGATTTGGGATCTGAAAAGTCAAAAAGAAAAGAAAATGTAGCAAGGAGATCAAGATCTTACAGCACATGAATCATTTCATAACAATAATGTAGCATTTATCTTTCAGTGGTGTGTAATTAGCTGGTCACTCAAACCAACACACCAAGTCAGGGTTAAAATTCTATTAATTAAATAAGCACATTTCATGTCCAAATAACTGCCAAATAAGAAGTGGAAAGAACAAGTTAAAAGCTATGATATGATTACAGTAAAAATAGTTCTATGTAGTACAGGTACTTATTTCTATTCTTTTTGGCTTTAGTCTTAGGATGATGCAACTGAAAACAAAAAGGAAGTAAACTTACAGAGGCACAGGCCAGGATTCCTAAAAATCCTACTTTCTGGACCATGTTTTGAACAGCAAGTTTAGCTCTCGTTGCAAAATCCTATCAAAAACAGGAAAGTTTCTGAGACCATGGCAAAAGTTGGAAACAAGTAGCTTTTTAAAATAAGAAAATACAAATTGACAAAGAAATACATTTACCAACCAAAGACAATATGTTCACCAATAGTCTAACCCAATAAATAAATACCAAAAAAGATGTTTTAAATTAACACTACTATAAACTCATAGTATAAAACAGTATAAAATCTATTATAAAATCATACTATAGCAAGTGATACAACAGGTAATGGTAACTAATAAAAAATAAAATCAATTATTACTACTGATTCAAAATTGGTACCCAATCTTCAGGACCAACAGAATCAGGTCTAGACTTGCAAGAAAATGTAGGGCTATCACCAAAGCAAAACAAATGAAGAATCATTATTGCTCCAGACATCTAGTCACATCTGCCTATTTTGGTCTTGGTGTTCGTGCGCTTGCAACTTTCTGGACTGGACTGTAAGCTGCACTCTTTCAGAACCAGAAAGCTTTCTTGAAATGTCTTGTTCAATGGTAAACTATACAGATTTCCTTCTGGGTGTGGCCCTGAAGCACAAATGACAATCTGTACGGTACAAGCACAGAAGCACAGTGTTGAGTGAATGTTGAGCAAGAAAACCAGTTTAGGCAACACTGCAGAAACGGGCAGTTTACAATGTGCACAATGTTCTTAAGGCTGCATTCCATTCCAGATGGATGAAAGGACCATTTCTTTTGGCTGATGCATCATCTTCTGAAGGTAGCGTTCAGAATACCGCTTTAAAGAAGTTAACCAATTAAAAGTTCTCCCAGTGAAAAGAACAGGCCATGTGGGGTCCACTCAGACACTAACAGGCAATAATTAAAAGGAAGCTGTCCTTCTGAGTCACCAGTCTTGTTCAAAGAGTTTACTGGAAGTCAGAGGAGGGATTTTCAAAGAAGCCATCACATGACTAGGATCAGTAAACCACAACACCGAGGGTTGCTGGGTGTGACAGACACATCAGAAGCTGCTGCTGACAGGATACAGAATTATGCAGGCTGGGGGGTCAGTACCTTGAAAACCTGAATATGATGGAATAATGCTTTTGTATTTGAACTTGTGTTTATCCTCCAGTTTCTTTCCCTGACAGAAAAGGTGTCCTCAAGTTCAAGACATATCACCAAATGATGACAACTGGGATACACATTAATTCCTTTCAAATGCATCATATTTATAATTATTATTATTATTATATTATTATAATTATTATTCACACAAAATTGTGAAAAGGACACTGTAGCTCAACTGAAACAGTTTACACTGTGTGTTATAAAAAAACAACAACCTCATTTTATTACACTGAAGGAAATCAACTTAGATATTAGTTAGTTTCTATTGCTGAAATCTGCAAGATACATGGAAATGTATTATACTTCCATAGGTAGTGTGACGTTCGCTAGAAAATTCCCCTCTTTTTTCTGATTTCTGTCATTATCAGTTCCATCCTCTACCTAGGATCCCCCTAGTCACATGATACCACCAGCACTAGGTGGGCTTACATTTGCTTTCTTCAAGTCAGCGACTACATTTTTTCTAACTGCTGCTCACACGGCATTGCACAGGCGAAATGTGTTTGCAGGAGAACGGTCGTCTTCATCCAACAGCTTATATGATTTCATACTTGGGAGCAATCAATGATATTTTCTGGCTCAAATCAACAGTGATCACTGACTGGTTGAGTAGAGGAGTAGTGGATTGACAGCACTTTTAGTTCATTTGAACTCATCAGCAGATTGTTTCTTATATCTTACAGAGATCTCTGAAATGTTTTTCAAACCAGACACTTTCTCCATTCATCATAGAAATCAGGCAAAATTACTCACTAAGCTTGCGAAGCAACTTGTTTCAGCTAGTAAGTTAAGTAAAACTTCAACTATATTTAAAATACTTGCTGATGTGGATACACTACCATAAGACAAGCCTGGGAAAAGGACCTAGGACTATCTCTGGATGGTCAGACTCGGAAAACCATATTCAGAAAGATCTTTCCCTAATGCACTTCAATTAATGTCCACGAATAAAAGTTCAAATGTGTTCACAGAATTCCTTACACCAGTCTGGAAAAAATAATCCATAGGTCTGATAAATGTTTTCAAGGTTCTAAGAACACAGGGACTGCTGTGCATGTTTTTTGGTCTTGTGAATTTCTACACAACTTTTAGAAAGACATCCACTGTACAGTTGAAAAAATGGCTAAAATACAGAAAAAAAAAAAATACAGAAAAAAATGGCTCACCCTGTCCCCACAATTAGAGATAAGAAAGGCACAATACTTAAACTTCATCACAATGTGGTGCGAAATCAATCAAAATAATTTCAACTTTTATTTGTTTAATTCATTCCTACCATACATTGACCTGATTTTCTGACTTTTCTACGATTCTATCATGCACCTCGCTGCTTTTGCTGCTGTTCATGTTCTGTTCCATACAGCATATTTTCATACTGTTTCTTTTTTCTTCTCTTTGTTATACAAAATGCCTCAAAAAGTCCACGAATGTTCACAACCCTACTGTGTATTGTTTGCACTCTTGGTTTGCTGTATTTTCCTTTATAAGTAAATTAAATTAAAAGGTAACAGTAATAAATAAATGAATAAATAAATGAAGATCATGTGGACAGCGAGGTTTAGAAGAGAACATCGCAGTAAACTGCGCACTGCATACGTAAGGAGTGGCGCAGTGTTGCGGCGGAGAGAATCCTCACCTGCGCGCTCTGTGCCTGTTCCAACATTTCTTCAAATTCCTCGTAGTCTTCATCATCTGGTTCAGCTCCAGAAAGACGTGCTGCACGGGCCATGAAGTATGGAGGCAGTTCTCCAATAGCTGTGCCTGCACCCTGCAGACACATTAAACACTCAATCAGTCTCTCTACAAGCATTCAAATACTTACACACCGCACGCGTCAGCACGTTACATTTTACATTAAGAATACAGTGGTACCCTGGGTTACGAGTAACCCAGCTTACGAGTATTTCCACTTACGAGCAAAAATGTTTAATAAAATTCACCTTACAAAACATTTTTGCTCACATGTCAATTTTTTCATGTGATTCTCCCGTGGTGCGGATGTGCTTTTTGCGGCAACAGAGACGATGGTTCTTTTCTCTCGAATCATTAACACCGGGATGTGAGCTCGCACCTACGCTACGCTCTCCCATTTGCCGAGCGTCAACCGTTGAGGAAACATCCTACGAACGTTTACACACTGTACACGCGTTCTTCCTTTGTGATCGCGTGTGTGTGTTCAGGAAGCAATTTTGTGTTTCGCTTAAAAAATTGTTGAATTACTCGTTATTCATTTCTGATGTTAGGAGTAATAATTTGTTCATTAATATCTATTAAAATGTATTTTTAGATGTGTATTTATGCGGGTATGGATCCCATCATGTGAATTTCCGTTATTTATATTTGGGTTACGAGCATTTTGGATTGTGAGCACGGTCCCGGAACGGATTATGATTGTAGCCCAAGGTACTGTATTATGTTTTTGATATGTTTCTTTCTCCATCTTTGATGAAATGCATGCTGAATGATGCAAAACAAGAAATCCAGTGTAGCTGGACCTGTAGTTTTTACTAGGCCAATGAAATTTCATTGAACTCGGAGATTATTCTAATAATAATTTGGTGCTTAATATATACTAAAGGACTTTTCTTTCTGTTTCTTACTGAAGCAGCTGCAAAAGCTGCTCTTAATGAAGGAACGAACTCATCATGGCACGGACAACATGGCAGATCATTTTGCGCCAACTAATCCTCACTAACTTCCATTCGATGTAAGCTGACATTTGATGTGGTTGGTAAAGGAGTTAATTGTCAGTCAATTATAGCCACGTGTGGAAGAAAGCTGTAATTACATTTTATGAGTCAAGAAAAAAAGAAACACACCCTAATTATAAAAAAAGCCAGAAATGAATGTGAATCCTCTACGCATGTCTGCAATCCACTCACCCACATGCAAGCCTCCAGGCGGACCTTTGACATGATAGTCCAGAGGGAAACGCTATCCTGCACCACCTCCTCCTCAGGACATATGATCTGGGCTGGGTATGGAGGCTCGGGGAAGTTGACAGAGCCACACTCGTATGCTGCCAGCGTTACTGAGGCTATGTGTGGGCCCTGCAAAGGACAAGAGGGGTTTTGGCTTTCAGTGTGCATTTGGAAAACCTTCAAGTTAATCTATTAATTAGTGTTTTCCCTGATTCAGGAGAATCCCTGTGGGTTGGTCATGATTATAACATGATCACCTGTTATTTATATGACCATTACCTGTCAGCTACTTTTTATACTGCTGTGTATCCAGAAAACAAGGAATCAGCTTAAAAGAGTTGAATCTGGTTTAGAACATAGGGGGAAATAATGTGCTGGATAGGGATGGTCCAGAAGCTGGATTTTGGTGCCATAAAAACAAAACACTTTTTTTCCCTTTTGAACAGAGAAGACAGAAAAATAAGTCACTTAAACAATGCTTAAAGTGCTGTCTTTTATTAACATCATGAGATGGACAATAAAGCCTTTTTTTTTTCTCGAGCGGGGAGGTAAAACATAAAACGTTTTAGCATACCAAAGGCTCAAAAAATATCCACCGCTAGACTAAACACAGGCCGCAATAAACTGAGCCAAGGCAAAGGAGCCACATAATAATTGAGATGATGTCAGCTTCTCCCAGGGTCCGCTATGTGGGAATCGTGGTGGGAGAGTATTCCATATACACTATGCTATGGGTCAACTACTGCAAACATCTGACACATTTCCTAGAGCTTCAGATGGCAGGATCTTCCCTGGTCAAAGTCATCAGACTGCAGTCATAGAAGGCCAGGTGGGGTTTGGTTACTATCCAACACACTTGAGGTAAACACAAGTCTAAACACCTTTTAAGGGATTATATGAACTCCAGTGCGAGCAAATGAAAAGTTTTTGCTGCAACCAATTATGCTTTGTGGAACAGAGATCAGTGGTATTAGACCTTTCTCAGCAGAAGCTGAGAATACTCCATGATGACTACTGAGAAGAGGAAACCTTGCAGTCAGCAGAGCTGAAATCATCGAGTCCAGTTCCAGTCACAAGCTGGGCATGATCTCACGATGCAGTCACACAGCAGAAGGCTGGCAGAGCATGATCAGGTGATGTCACTCAGTGTTTAAACACTTAAAAGACAACAAGAATTTAAAGCCAAGAAAAAAATCTCGAGACTTCCACATTTTAATTTTAGGTTAATTTTAAAGTTACGAGCACTATGTTTATCACTTGATCAGGCTAATTTGCATAACAGTATTCTCTTGGGTGGACTTCACTTCTGAAATATTTCTAGAGTTGCTTTTGAGCCAAATTAAAATATTCCTTAGCTAAAATTCAGGAATTCAAGGCACAAGGATTAAATCAAAGTTCATTTTACATTATTATTTATTCACATTTAATTTTTTTCTAACCACTGACTCTAGATGCAACAAACTCTCCTTCGCTTTTCTTTGAGTTCTGACACATGGAATGGGTCATGAAAAAAGGATTTTGTTCAAAACGTAGGTGAATACAAAACCAAACACCTCATGAAAAGATAAGCTTTAAGATATGTTTCACTTATTATTAGGAGTCCTAACATTTTACTCTCTAATTATTACTAGCTTATATTTTAATATAACATTTATATATTAACATATAACATTTAAATCCATATTTTGAACCCGCAAGCTTGTTACCATGTTAGTGTATTAAACCCGTCAGCCTGGATCTTATGAGTGGAGCCATAAATAGTGCAGGCTATTGATTGGTTAAATGCAACCAACACAGGTTGTCAAGTGAAAAAAATGCTGCATTTTGACTCTTAATTTGACTCCTCCACTGCTGTTGTCGTGTGTTTACTGTTAAAACTGATGTAGGTGTAGCATAAGAAACCGTGTGACAACAGCCTAACCTCCAAAAAACTCAATCTTCTGCAAAAGGGCAGCTACAATCAGGGTGCCAATAGTTTTGGGCTTTATTATTGCACTGCTACCCTTCATAACTACTCATTATTATTATAATGCTATGATAACATTGACTGATAACTTCATAACTGCATAAGAAAATGTAGTAATAATGTACATATACTTTTATACCAGTAAAATATTGCAAACAGAGTTCAAAATGGATTTTTAAAGAAATTATAAATAAATTTTATTACCAAATAATGGGGAACATGTCTCAGTGGGGGAAAAAGCAGACAAACTGGAATAATAAAAAACAATAATAAAAAAAAAAAAAAAAACTAATGTAAATGAACCAAATGTATCTGATTGGTCGGAACATATTTAATCAAACTATTAATTGAAGGTTTCTTCATAACTCACGTTATGAAGTTAATACAGCAACAAGAGCACAAAAACTCTTCCAGCTCCTACTATCTGGGCCCAAAGATCAAGCCAATTCTCTTCAACCCCAGCAAGTCAGAGGCTTAAAGACAGTTTGAAAGCCCCCCTGCAATCGCAGTTTCACATCCCCGACTTTCAGAAAGCTGAGCATGATCATTAACCACATGCAAGTCATTACACCAACATGTCGACTTCACCAGAGTTCAACTGAAACCCAACGTCTCTGACCAATGCACAATAACTCTGACTCAATGGAAATGAGTGTGAGTGATTCCACCACACGGACAACAGGAGATGCATGAATTTACTAAAGTTGTTGCAAATTTTTTTACCAGTTCACTCTAGCCTCAGCAAGAACATTTCTGTGGAAGTTTAAACTAAAAGCAGAATCAGAAAAGTGGAAAATATAAGACACCGATATTACAAATCAGTTAATGCGAATTTAAAAAGTGAGGGGGAGAAAAAAAAAAAAAAAAAGAATGTAATGGAGTACCATCCATGCTCTATATTTGGATGAGTAGACAGCTGATATGGGGAAAGTTCAGCATCCATATTTAACAGCGTCATGTTGGTTACACTTCTGTCTGTGGCTGAAAATCCTCAGCCTTTCAATCTAACTACTCCAATATAAACGGACTGTACTGACTTATTATCCAGGCAAGAAAAGGCTGTAGATTTTATAGACTGCTGCTGCAACCCACTCCCCAACCCCCTTTAAAAAAGCTCTTACCAGATAAAGAAGGAAGGTGTGAAGTCCTGTGCCAAGGCCCACAGAAGATAAGATACCCAAGCCTACCCAGTAGGCACACCACAGGATTTTCTTCTCCAAATACTGCACATACTGCAGGGGCAATTTGCAAATAAGTGTCAAAGAGCACAACTTTGACAAAACGTTATTAACCATATGTTGTCTTGCTCATATAGTTTTGTGCAAATGTTTGGACATCTCTTTTTAAACTACACAAATTGTGGGTTTTCTAAGTGTAAATAAGTGCTTCTCTACAAGTCCACAAACATTATATAAACGTAGAGCACTGTGTCTATTTATTTTATTTACTTTTTTATTTACCCTGTCTATTTATTTACTATTTAGTTTTACAATTTGGTAAAAAAAAAAAATAAATAAAAAATCCAATGCATAAAATGTGCAAAAACCTTTTTTTTTTTTTTGCACACATTTTATTTTTGATCCATGCATGTTCCAAACTTGAACTCAAAATGAACAGATGCATGGTCCTTGCATGAGGTTCCTGCTTTTTCAACTAAACCTGCAATTTGACAATGACTGCCCAAACTTTTGATCATAAGTCAGCCTGTAACCTTCTGATGTGCTCCTTCTATAGAGTAGGCCATTGAGAAGGCTGTAAAAAGAACTAGGACCAAAAACACAGCAACTCTTCTCTGCCACAGCCTGCAAAGACAAGAGGAAACATGTGGTTAACGCTCAGATATCTTCATTTCACTCGCTGTGAAAGTCCACAAAGGAGTGAAATGTGTGTAAACTTTACTAATAAACATTCATTTGTGTGAATTACAGCCTGCTAGTAAAGTCTAGCAAGAGGGTGCCGGCAGTTTAATGTGGCTACAGCAATAAACAGAGAAACACTCACTTCCATGTCCACTCCTTCAGGATGATGAGGGTTTCTAGGAAAGAATACTGTAGAGTGAGAAGTGGTTTCCTCCACAGCACCAGAGAGAGACGTTCTTCTCGGTCTTGCTGTTTTCTCTCTCTGAGTGACGCGTCTAAACACACAGAGCATATGGTATTCAGACATACGGCATCAGCAGCCATTACAGCAGCTCTCTCAGTGAAAATCGTCTTTCATTCAAAACGCAGGAGAAAGATTAACACGGAGGATCGGCCATGTGTATCTTAACAGAGGGAGATGGCAGCTGAGTATGTCTATAAATAACACAGGTGCTGTCCACACGGTTTATCTGTTCCCACTGGTGAAATCAACAGTCAACCTTTGACCAGACAAACTGGAATGTGAAACTTGGCGGTTTAGCCCACATTACTCATCAGCGTACCAACCTGTGAAATTACCATTACGGTTTTCTTTAGGCCCAACTCTCTTCTGCGTTACATCACAGTCTGCTCCATTTTCAGCCATTTCACACACTTGGCTTCACACAGCTGCACGCAAAATAAAAAGCACAATCATGACAATGTATTCATTCATTGGTTTATTTGTTATATCGTTATCTCCAGCACGCATCACTAAGGTTGCAGGTGGTGCTGGAGCACATCCCGGCCAGAGAAACAGCCCGGACAGGTAGCCAGTCCATCACAGCCCAGTATTATACTGATTAGATGATAAAAATAACAATAATTAATAATGATACGAATGGAAAAAACGTGTAGAGACTACACTTGTATCTCTGCTTGATTTATCACATATTTTAGAGAATTTCACAGCAGCTTTGTTACTTTAATTACGTGTAAATACAGACTGACTTTTATAAAATATAAAATGTAACATTTGATCATCTGCAATGCTTTTGATTAGATGTGAGACAGGGGGTCCTGCTTCCCCCTCGACCTTAAGAAGGCAGCCTCTCCTCTAAGCCTCTAAAGCAGAATGAAAAACGAGGAGTAGGACGGTGGAGGGGGAGAGCTGCGGGTCGCCGACACACCGGAGGACGGTGATCTCTGCTCCGGAAATGTGATCGAGCCCCTCTGCTCTACTTTGGTGCCGTTTGTTCACTAAACGTGACTGAGACGCTCTCTCATCCTCACCCTGCTGCCTTTAGCAGCGCGGCTAATCGGCTAACAGGGAACCAGAGAGCGCGCTGTGCCGCAAAACCCGTTTAAAGCTTGTAATTAAACTCGTCCGGACTGGTGGGCCGTACTTTTCTCTCATTCAGCAGAAATATTCACCACTTGACCAAAAAAAAGCTGCAGAGGAGAGAAGACAGCCGGGCGCTGTTAGCCTGTTAGCCCACACAGAGCTGTCCTGGCGTGTTTTAGCCACATTTTAATGAAACCAGGCGACGCCGAGAGGCAGAGGTCTGAGTTTGTTCATCGAGCCCTTCATGTCGACTGTATGTGTTCAATTACCTTCAGTTCCAAAAAGCTTCGCCGAAAGCTCTCGATTTCTGCTGCCAATGTGCACCGGTGTCCCACTTCCTGAGAAAATGACTCTTCTCCAGAATAAAAGTTTAATAAATAAAAGTCCCCCTCTGCGCTTATGCCGTATCTTTATTTTTACTTTTTTTTTTTTTTTTTGGTTTGAAAACGGCTCTTAATAAAGTCGAATAAAATGAGACAGTGTTTGGATGAGTTTTCATTTTAATCTGAGCTCAGTTTTACAATCAAGCCACCAAAAATGATCACAATCTCCTGTAAATTTCTTAGCTATTTTTGTTCCGTGCGCATAAAGCACACTTACAGGACAGGCAAGGTCTTGGTCTCTATAGTTCCTTCTTCTGTACACTCAAAATAGTGGAGCTAGAACATCACAATACCAGGCATACACAAACCTCAATACAGGAAAGATGCATGGTGAGTAAATACACAGAGGTCAGAAAGTCTTTTTTTGTGTGTGTATTTGTTTAATCCCTTGCTTGTTTTATGGAAATGGGAGCACACGAGAGCACTGTATAGAATACAACAAAAATTCACTGGTTACACATGGAGTGAATGAAAAGATGTTAACATCGACACGGCTGATGGGAGCAGTTTATGCTAAGGGGTTAAAATTGCTTTCTAATAATCATATAGGTCTGTATGCGCTTAAAAATCCATACAGCTACATACCTGTGTAGAATATCTGATTATTACTTAGTGTTGCTAAATGTATCCATGGATGCATTCGTCCAAAGTTCAAATATTTTGTTTTTAACTTTTTTTTTCCTCCAGAATATACAATAATGAAATGCATTATACAGACAGACAGTGTTAAGCTTTCACGCACAGCACATCAAAATTAAGATTCTACATTAGTTTTCCTCTCACGACAGAGTGCAAATCAGATGCTTCACAACATAGGTTAAGGTTAATTGCTGTTCTCACGATTTCACTTACGTTCATGACCCATTCCCCCTTAAAAAAAGAAAGAAAATCAAATCAAAAGAAAAACAAAACCTGTTATAAGTAGGCTTAAATATGGAATGTCAAATAAAAATGTGGTCCAATTATTTCCTTTAAACAATACAAACAAAAATGAGAGTCCTTCAATGCATTTTAAGGAAAATAATTTAAAACGCATAACTATTGACTTTAACTTCTATGTGAATAGACCATAATAAGCTGGTGAGGAACATAAGGAGATACGGATGGAAAATTGGGCAGGAGCGCTTTACATGCCATAGCCGAAGCCTGGCTGTGCTGGCTGAGCGTAACCAGCTGGTGCAGCATAGCCATAGCCGTAAGGCTGTTGAGGGGGAACCGGAACACTGGGGCCTGCAGTGAGCATTAGCTGGGGTGTGCCTGAAATACAAATCCAACACAAACACAGGTACATGAATGACAACATCACTAAAACTGTAGCAAGATCTGCTAAAACTGCTTGAATCTTGCCTACATCTGCTACGGGATGAAATAAAGAAGGAATCTGAGCTCAAGCAAGTACTAAAATACTGATCTGAAATCAGTTCACATAGTGGCGGTTAGATTTGTAAGTAATAATAATTTTAAAAAAATAATATTTCAGTGCTGGAAGGAGGTACAAGTCCTCAGGATCCAGAGGCATTAAATTACACATCAGTGCCAAGTATTGTGCTCGTTCTTTTAAAGCTTTAAGGGAACTGTTTGGCCCAAAAAAGCCTCACAGGCAGGAATACATCTCCACCATTTTAAGCTACTTGCGCATAATAGTGGATAAAACCATGAAATTTCCTGCTTCAATGTAAACGTAGTCTGCAGCCAAACACAACTGTCTTACAGTGTCAGAATCCATACACAAACTGGGCTCACAAATTCCATTAAAATTTTTTCAAATATTGTATTGTTGAATAAAAAAATAATCTACATAAAAATAAATAAATACATAAAAACTGTTGGCTACGTAATTACAGTCAACAGCTGTGTTTTAAGTCACAGTAGTTCTGTTAAATCCATGTTAAATCCATAAGTGAAGCTGAACAGTATTATAAAGCAGTGAATTTTACACAGAGAGCAACCAAACTGAGAAGAGGTTCATGCCGATATTTATGACATCTTTGGGGATCTGTGTATTACCATGTAAAATGTTAGTCAGTTAAGGGTAGAAATACATTCATGAAGTAGCTAATGAGCTGTTGAATGTTTGCAAATTTCCCACCATTTAAAACCCTGACAACCAAAAGAGATAAGTTTATATTCACTGTGAAGTTTTCAAATTAAATAATGGTTGTGACTCTATACATAGATACCTGCACATCTGTTTGAAATTACTGATGAAAATAAGGTCTCAAGGAAAGTGTGATCAGAGCTTCTAGCTGGCATAAATGCTACACTTAGGCTTACTAAAGCAAAATACTTTTTTTTTGGTATATTAGTCTTGTGTTTCAAGGTCAATTCAAAGAGGTTAGATTCAGGGAGCAAATTTGTGTTGGTACAAAACATCTTTTCTTTTTTGTTAAGGGGCAAAGAGTGAAAAGATTTCATAAAGATTATAGATTTAATGCAGACAATTACTTTAAATTACACAGTAATCCTACCATAAACAATGGGTTGTGCCTCTGTGGCTTGCTCCTCCTCCTTCCTCAAGGACTCGGATGCATCCAGCTTGTCAACCTAAACACAGCAAAAAAAAAAATCCAGATAAAAACTGAGTAAAAGGTCACCTACTCTGTTTTAAAGAGATAAAACTCAAGTGTCTGCCCTTCCTTGACAACAGAAGAAATGACTGATGGATGGGACCATTCATGGGGGATGCTTAAAGCCAAGCTTAAACCAAGGTGCAAAATGCTTTCAAAGCAGAGTCTAAGGGCAGGACCAAGCTCCTTACAATGACAATCTGTTCCTGCAGGTGAACACAGATACTGCCTGCATCATTTCAGCTCCAGGTATGGTCTATTTGCTAACGTGTTATATGAAATTAAAGTTTGGGTTTACAGGAACGGGCACTATTAAATATTCAATCAAACTACCCAGTACAATGAGCGTTGATGGTTCCCCCAATCAGCCACGGAGTGGTCCAATTAATCAATACATATGTAGAAAACAGAACCCTGTCACCTAAACAGAGCTTCAGTGGCTAGGTGGTTCAGATGTTGGAACTTATTAATGTGATCAGAAGATTGCTTAAAGGAACAGTTCAGTGACAAATCAAATTTACAGTTTCCTCGTTCCCTACACAGAAATAATCAGCAAAGACATTCAGTGCATGAATCTTTCTTCAGTTCAGCACTGGAGCTACAAGGTCATCATACAAACCTATCTGTAAATACAGAACTTTCCCTCAACTGCTCAAAAAGCATCCAACTCTTCGTTAAGATGGTGCAGAGTTCTGGTTTGATTTAGGGCACAGTTTGACTTACTGGAAGGCACGATGAATAAAAAATAAATTCGATTGGTTTATAAATTCATATAGAGAAATGCTGTGTTGCAATGGATCACATTAATGGTAGTCATACTGCCCAGTCATACTGTGCTGAACTCCCTTTTGTCGAGGACCGGGTGTTTTTAAAAATCTATTTTAGCAATTAGGAATCATCAGATTCCTAATTCAGTTTTGTTGTAATAAAGATTCTCGTTAATACAGGCATTTGGACACCAAATAGGTCTTGGCTGATCTGCTTTATCTGGGAAAACTGGGAGAATTATGTAAATTAGTTTAGTCACCAAACCCTTCCTTTATAAGGACAGGGCCTCCAGAGATAGTCCTGTAAAACACATCAGTTGTGGGAGTTTAATTAGAAAAAGGAAACTTACGACTCTACAGCAAGTCATAAATAAAAAAAAGTCAAATATTTGCCCATGAAAACAGATTAGACATAGAACATAGTTATGACAAAATCATTTTTCCTTTAAAACTCCAGCACAATGATTAATTTGTGTCTTGGTGAGATCATGCTTTGTGACTGCAAGTTGCATTTGGGTTCAGTTCTCTACATACAGCTGGTGTTGAAACTGAGAAGTTTGATGAGTATGTTTGTTGAGCAGGCTCAAAAAAAGGTCAGTAAAAGTTTTATTGAGGGGAAGAACACATGCCAGAAGTTGCTGTTATTCATTTAGTTCAGAGGTGTGCATGAAAGAGAGGCAGAGAAGAAGAGTGAAGGAGTGAAAGGGTGAAAGATGGATTCGTACTGCCATTCAAGGCTTCCAAGAGGCAGGCACAGCCAACAGCCATATTCACTAACTTTTCAAGGTGCCACTAACACTGTAAAAACACATGCGAGTAACATTTCTACAGCATAAGACAAGATCTACTCTACCATTACTGAAGGACCACACTTTCCTGGTACTGTAGACTGCCTTCAAAAGTTAAGAAGCCGTAACCATTGGTACAGTTGTAGATTAAAATGTTCAATGATGTCTGCAAATCATGTCTGGAGTATTAACGATCAACAGAATTCTGAAAATGTGGTCACTTCTATCTATGGTCTTTATTTATAAGCTAATCACTTGCAGTGCAGTCTACAACAGCTTAAGTTATGGAACTTTAAATGTCACCAATTTAAAGGAAATAAAGGGGATAAAGTTTTCTCTTAGTGTCCAAAAAAACTTGACAGGTTAATTTTACTATAGAAATTGTATGTGTGGCCAGTAGTAGACTGCAGTTCAGTGATGTTAACACTAGTCCATCATCTACTGGTCTGAGAGTTGCTTGCTACAGTAATAGCTGCTTGACAGATGGTCAGTACTCTAGAGGAATCTTAAGGAAAATCTAGTCAAGGTGTGTTTTAAAGCAGCAGAGTGATATGGGAGGGAAAAAATCTCATGCAGATTCCTGAAGTTTCAGTCCTCCAAAACTACAAGGGTTAAAAATGGAATAAGAGGCAGCCTTCACCTTTTCCTTAATTGCATCAACCTGAAAGGGAATTTAAGAGTAGCAGCTTAAGAAAATAAAGCAAATTTAACAGTCCAGCATTGAAATTGCAAGAAGAGAACAATTGCAGAAATCAGCAGTAGTGTTAACAGAAATAAAAGGCAAGAAATCACTGAAAGTATGTCACTGGTTTAAACCCATGTTTCACTTATCTTTATAAAAGAATTATATAAAAAATATATAAATATAAATCCTGCTTATTTAAGTTGTCCATCTATTGTTTTTCTCCACTGAATCAGATGAGCGATTTCTAACACTTTAGGAACACTTATGTAACCTGAAAGAACATATCTGAGGTCTGAATATCCAACTGTATCAACTACAGATTTTTTTTTTTTTTTTTTTTTTTAAACATTTGATGTGATTTTAATCAATTTTTTTTTTGCTGTGCCTGTGATCATAACCATATTAAATTATTTTTTTGGAACCTATAAACATGTCATATGGCTTGGACAAATTAATAACCACAGAGCTTTTTTTTTTTATTTAACTGTATTTAACTTTATTGGGAATAAACAAACAGATTTGGTCAGCACAAGGTCGATAGGCAGGGTGAGTGATGAGATGCTTTGATTTTAATGGCCTACACTGTAAAAATGAAATTCTCTATGGGGACATTTTCTATGTATGTAAGGTTTCTATTAGCACAAAATAAACAATAGATCTCACCATGCAAAATGTATCCAAATTAATCTCATGAACTACACGCACGTCACAGATCATGCAGGCTCACCTTGCTGAGGTACTCTCTCATGACTTGGATGAAGTAGGGCATGGAGAAGTCCATGATGTTGTGCCTCCAAGCAGTCTCCAGCACCACATCAGGTCGAAGCAGATCATAGCAGGTAAAGAGGCAGGCAGCAAAGCACTCCTTCTTCTCCTCCAGCAGGAACCACTGCAGCAGCTCCTCAGCCAGCTCTGTATCCTTGGACTCTGATGCGTACTGCATGGCATCCTACCACACACACAGGGACACGTATGAGGAAGTGGTTACTCCTGTTTCACACTAGTTAATACTACTGTAACAATATATACATCGCAATAAAGTGTAGAGTTTGTGTCAGAAGTAGAGACCTTGTACAGTTTGTCCTTTTTGCAAAGCTCCACACTTTGTTTCCAGCGGTTGTTGCCTTTAAAAAGGTAGGCAGCAATTCTCCTGAACTCAATGAGCTCATGCTTCTCTAGACTCTGAGCCAGAGATATGTTATCGAAGTTGTCATAGGCATCAATGGATGTGCGTAAAGCCTGTGTTAAAATACAAGAGCGCACAAGAGAGAGAGGTAATATTATAAAATACCATTTATAATTATTACAGCTTACATACATAGTTGTTTTGAGGATGCCAGGCTGTGTTATGCTTCCTACCTGGTAATCTTCCTCTACTATGAAGAGATTGTTTAATGCTTCATTCACTGATTTGTTGTTGTGGTTTTGTACAGATCGCAGGTATGGTTTCACCAACGACAGCTGCTTGACCTAAAAGATTCCAAAAAATTTTTTTTTTCCCCCATTAGATTTTTTAGCATTTGATATTTGCAAAAATACTTTAACGGCATGATGTGAAATAGACAATGAAGTACCTTTGCAAAGAAGTTGACAGCACGGGTGTGATCAAGCCTTGGGGAAAGCACGATGAGCAGGTCATTCAGTAACAAAGGTTTAAACTCCAGATAGAACTGGACGGCTTTGTAATAGAGTTCCACATTAGCCACCTGAAATGATAAAAATGAGGTTCAACAATGGCTTGAAATAATATATAATTTTTATTAATATTACTAAAAATATTCATTATTTACATTAATAAATAAATAAATAAACTGCACAAACTTCCACTGCATTACCTTAGTTACAATGTCTTTAAACTGGCTCTCTTTCCATGCATCCGTAGGGTGGTTCATCATGGTGATGATGGCATTATCATATTCCTCGTACTTGTCGTAAAGGAAGACCAGCTCAGCCCACAAATGAGCCTGCTCTGCTGCCCTCAAAACCTGAAGCACAGGATAAACAACTGTAAAGCACAAGCAGCACTTCATAACAAAACAAAGTACCTTAAGGTCAGATGGATGAAAACTTCAATAAATGGCGAATTACTTTCACAACTGTGTATTTGAGTCCTCTTACCTTGGGAATGTTGACTCTGGACCAGAAGAGCTCCAGGTGCTCTCTCATCTTCTGAGGTTTGAACTTGGAGTAAAGGATAGCAAGCTCAGTGAACATCCCCATGTGAGCACGTTCCAGCCCAAGAGCTGCCTCCAGCATGGTGATGAGCTCCTCAAAATATCCACGATCCTGATGGAAAATACATTAAATCAGCAATCTTGCTCTCTTTTACGCATTCTCTTCTTATGGATCCTTCGTTCACTATTGGAATGTGCACCACTGGAACAAATAAGAAAAAAAACAAATAGGAAAGAAGTAGACTGAATCTGATGACCTGGTAGTAGTTGATGAGCTCCTCCAGTTCATCAGCATGGACCACAATATGCAAGCCACACATCTGCGCCAAACGGAATTCCTTCCCATCAACACAAGCAAAGCAGACCTGGGGGAAGACAGCCTCAGTTAGTGAACTGAAAAACATTCCAAACATGTTACATAAGGGGGAGCTACTGAGTTGCAGCTCCCTCAACATTTAGTAGTCTGTGGTCTAACCTCTTTCCAAGTTCGTGTGCTGTTTGCTTTGCGGGCCCCATCCACAGCTGCCTGGTACTCCCCCAAGTGGACAAGAGTGGAAGCCAGGCGTCCAAAGTTGGATACGTTGTTGTACAGTAGCTTAGCTGCCTCATACATCTTCTCATCGTAGCATCTGTCACCAACCTTAGAAGGGGGGGAAGGGAAAAAAAAAAATAAATCAAATGCCTGTAAATACAAAAACTGTATGTTAAATAAAGAGAGAGTCATACCTGCTGAATGTGAGCATTGTTGGGTCCATTGATGAATTCTTCCAGTTCAGCGAGGCGATTGGTTTTGGCCAGAGCAAAGATCAATTCAGTCTCTACATAAGACTCCCGTGCCTTCTTACGTGCCATTAACAAGAACTTCACCAAATCCTCCCAGTTTCCTTTGGGAAACAAAAACATTTAAACCACAATCACTATATTTTTACGTTCTTTCAAGTTTCAATACATGAGTTCAGTACTCCCTCTTTTGGCAAAAAGCAACATGCCTTCTTCTCTGTTGGCTGTACTTACCACTTTGAGCAGCAGCATGTCCCACCTCCATGTACGCTGATGGGTCATCTGCCTTTATGTAGGAGTCAATAGCTTCTTTTACGAGACCCTTTTGCAGCTGAGCTTTAGCCAGTTGGCTCCACACTGCAGGTTCATTGCAGCGTTCAGCAAATTCATAGGCCCGGTCCAGATTCCCAATATGCTCAATCAGAACCTACCCCAGTATAAGGATAAAAGGTGTGTTAAAGGTCAGAAGCAGCATTTTAAAAAGCACCAAAGGGGGTAAAACTGCCTTAGGACTGACCTGCACTGCGGATGTATTCACATCAAACTTCCTAAAGATGGCAAATGCCTCTTCAAAGAGCTCGTTGCTGATGGCAATGTTTGCGATGTCAGGGGCATCGTAGTTGTCCAGGCGGTTGATGTACTCCATGACACGGGTGCGGTCTGCTTTGATGGCTGTTAGGATCAGAAGGTTCTGCAGATTCCTAAGAAACAAAGACACAACGATACCTCAAGCAAACATTTCAACCAGCTGACCACCACAGATAATGCCAGCTGGAACTGGTCAGCTAACCTGTGTTCACTGAAAACTGAGTTGTCCAAGACAATCTTTTCGAGAAGCTCAATGAGCTCATTAGGCAGATCAGCAGTCATAAAGGCTTTGACTGTAACAGACACCTCTTCTGGATCTTGTGTCTCAGAGAGTGCAGTCTGGACCACCTATAGAATGAAATGGAGGGAAGGCTAAATTATGTAAAATGCTTAAAAGAGAAGCAAATCTATAGAAGAAAAAAATTATTCTATTACTTTAAACCTGACTAGGACAAATTTATAACTTAAGTATTTTTTCTTGACCTGGTCAATAAGTGGTCTCCTGTAAGGGTTGCTCTCCAGAAGAACACTGGCCCACAGCTCAGGGTCCTTCCGACGCACCAAATACCGAGACAGGCTCTTAAAGAGGGAGTTTTCATTGCAAACCTGTGGAGAGATCAAGACATTTATTTTAGTGTTTAAGATTTTCCTTTTACATTTACAGTTACTTCATAACTAAAGAAAAACAAGTTCAGCTACTTACATTTATCAGCTCTTGGTCACACTGTCCTCTCTCATAGGCCACACAAGCCAGATGGGGGTCCCTCTTTTCACAGTATTTGCCCACTACACGGCTGTCATAATAGGGGTTTTCTCTGAGGAAGCGCTCAGGGTTGTTGTTGCTGTCAATGTAGATCTTAGCAAGGGCATTATGAGTGGCAGGCTCCTCACAGCCTTCATGGATGCGGGCCTCCAACCAGGGCAGAAGCAACTTCAATCTGTCAGACAGACCGGGTGAGATCAGGATTTTTCATTTTTGGACAGTAATTTAATTGTATGGGAAGAAGTAATCTAATAGGAATGTACCTGTTTCTCTTCTCCACCTCAGCTACCAGCTCATCAGTGGAGAACTGACCTCTCACTACTAGGATCAGGTTCTTAATGACATCCTCAGAGCAGTCAACATCCAGCAGGCCTCCAATCACCACAGGTAAGCGGCTAGGATTCACCTGACACACAACACTCAGACTTTACTCAAAGCAGCATGTTTTTGTCTTTAACTTAGGGACACTTTGATGATGCTACCTATCCATTTAAAGCTTTTAGTGACTGTGGCATTGTTGCAACCAACATTAGTTACCTTCTGAACATAGATCTCAATGTACTTCTGCAAGTTGTTGCGATACAGATAAAGGACCAGATCGTGGACAAAGTCAAACCGATCACACACAATGATGAGAGGAAGCTGATCTGTCAGTTTGGCTTCCTGCAAATAAAAGAAAAATATATCTATTTTAGAAAAGTAGATAATGTGCAAAAACTGGCAACTGTATTGGCAAGATAATATCTTTAATTGGCGGTCATTACGAGAGCCCTGTCTCTTACCTTCAGGAAATTCTTCACACGCTCAGGATCATAGCAGTTACTCTCTCTGCAGATTCTCTCTACCTCTTTAATCTGACCAGTTTTACACGCTGCCTGAATATACTTGAAATGAACCTCTGGGTCCTGGCTGAAGTTCACAATGGAGCCAAGGAAGTAGAAAAGACCTGAAATTCACATATTCAGAAATAGAAACCTTTAGCTAATATTTAGGGTCGGTCACAATACGAAGAAATGTAAGGAGTTATTTTAAGCTTTACCTTCAAAGCTTTTGAAGGACTCAAAGAGCTCCGTGAGAGACTGGGTAGAGAGCTGTTCATGGTACTTGGAAGCCACCTGGACACAGATCTGCAGGTTCTGGCGGATGTTGGCTGACAGCATGGCTCTCAGGCACTCCAGAGAGTCTTCCACTGACAGTGAGCCGAAGAAGTTCACAAGCCACTGCAAACACATGGAAAAGTCACATTCACAAAAACAAAAAAGGAAATGCTGAAAAAGAGGATCCTACTAGTAGATAATACAGGTGCATCAATGACAATCAGCTAAAATGTTGTCACATTAAGAACTAACAAAAAGAGAAAGGAAAAAGTGATTTAAATCAGATTAACATTATAGCACTTCTATATACTTAATACTTCTAATTAAGAAAACAAAAGCATTTAGACAGTAATTTTCATCTTGTGCCTCTGTGGACCATGGTGGTATTGCTGGAGGGTTGTGTTATTACATATTTAGTTCGGGCTCACTGACTGGTACATCAAAATGCATGACCAAATAACTGATAGATTGATATTAAAGTAGGGGCTCTTTTACAACATAGGGAAACAAACAAAAAGTTATTTTTGCTGTGTGGTTTGATATTACAGTCAAGAGGAAATCAACAGGCTATATATGTTATTTTAATATATATATTTAAACCCCTGGCTCAGAATATTTCAGTGATTAGCATTAGTAAACAGTAAAATGGTGAGCTTTAATGATCATCATAAGGGTAACATCAGCTCATCAGACTGTTATGATCCTTCAAAAAAATCAAAACTAGCATGTTGTTTTCAGCTGGTCAAGGGAAAGGTTTGGGGTTTCTTACAAGTCATGTATGTAACTGAATTTCTCCTTGTTTAAGGAAAATACTAGCAGAGCTTTCAGCAGTTACAACTGTCATTGCTATTGGAAAAATGCACATAGGTGTGACACTACTGCCCTCTTCATGTGAAAAAGCAAATTGACTGAAGGTTTAAGAGAAAGTGACTACTTGTCAAGGTGAGCAGACAGCACAGCACTTGAACCACATAGAAACGCATCCTCTGCATTTAGCTCACACACAATGTGCAGCAGTGGGCATCCATATTCAGCACCCAGAGAGCAGTAATGGAGACAGTACCTGGCTCAAAAGGGTACCTCAGGTAGACCCACTAGTATGGGATTTGAACCCATGACCTTCCAATCATGAGGTTTATTCCCTAACCAATTGGCCACCACTGCCCCTTGATTCGTTTTCAAGATATTTTTTTTCTTTTATTGGGGGGGATAACACTGACAGCCAATAATTCAGCCCTTTCAATTTAAATGCCTAAATGCAAATCTAAAACTATGCTCCTTCAAGCAAACAGTTGTCAACCATCACTGGAGTGAGTCACAGATAACAGCCAACATTAGACTGGCAGGTACAAATCAAGCAATCAAGCAATGCTGCTGCTTCCTTCCTATGATTCATCAGTGATCTTTGCTGGAAGATTAGCTTGTCTTCAGTTTATACCTCTGGGTTGAGAAGGTGGGTGTGGACAACGGCTCGTTTGATGTCATAGAGGTCAGTGTAGTGCTCCAGGGCTCTCTGCAGCAATCCAGCCTTCTCACACAGCTGTGCCACATGGGCTCGGTCATAGTGGGTGAACATTTGATTACCCAGAATAGCGTCAGCCACCTGAAACAGCAAAACCTCTATAAAAAATACTGATTTCAAAAGACTTCAAAATCTGAGCTTATACAAAGAAACCTGAGTAAAACAAATACAACTGAATGTGACCTGTGGAGCATGCATCAGATTCATTTCCAAAAGCCTGGTCTGCAAAGGGCCTTCAGTTGGCCGATTGTTTTTCAGGGCATCAAGCAGAAAGGAGGTGCACTGCTGAATCAGGTTATACTCCATAAACACATCCACAATCTGAACAGAAAGACAAAACATGCATCTGTGAATAACCAGCAAACAATTAAAGAAATGACACTTTTTAGTTTTAAAATAGAGAAGAAAACTGCTGTTGAAATGTAAAACAAGACCCTTGAAAGACAGGCATGGTGGCACATGCCATGGTGTTTACCTGAGTGATGTCCGCTAATGGTTCTTCATCCTGCACAAGCATTTGGGAGAACTGCAGGCCCTGTTCTGGACTGATCCTCATTACATTCCTGAGCAGGAAGATCCAGTCTGGAGTGTAGCCAACCTGCAGACACAAAACGTAGTGAATTATATTAATAATATATTAATCATGCAACATGTTTAAGTACACTCACACTGGGATCAAAAAATCTCAATTAAGATGATGGATTGCCTTACCTTTTTTGCATACAGTACAATTTTCTGGAACTGGCCGGTCTCTGCGAAGCACTGGATGACTTTGTTGGGGACATTAGCCCTTAAGTAGACACTGAGAGCAAGGGTTGGATCCACCGATTTCACCAAATCACCCAACTCTTCGGAGCACTCCAGCTATAACAAACCAACTTTTAACAATCAGTTTACCACCCAAATGAAGAAAAAAAGCTCCACTCTAATAAAGTTATATATAAAGCTTAGTAATGCTATAATTTTTTTCCCCCAAAATATCTCTATTTTCCATACATTAAAGTGAGGAGATTTTTATTTAAAGGAAAAATCTACATTTTTTTAACCTTATCTTCCTTCAGCCACTTCTCCAACAGTTGCTTTCGGCCCTGCTGCAGGACAGGTCTGCACAGCTCTAGAGATTCAAACTTGTTAAGCTGGCCCTGGTCCAGGAGAATACCAAAGTACTGCAGCAGAGGGGATGTCTGGCCCGGCTGGGCTGGGACACTCTGGAACCGTCGGATGGTGTCTGGGGTCCGCAGGATACCCTGGGGTGGAGACAACAGTAAGCAAAAACTACAGCTCAAGTTACAGAATTAGTAGTAAGCTTGAGGGTCACTGTACAGGTAGTGGTACCTTTGGGGCATTGGCAGCCACTTTGGCTGCCTCAGAGTAGTTGCCCCCTGCAAACAGTGTGTTAAACTTGCGTGCAAAGAGCTCTTCAGCACCAGCAAGGTTGTTACGGACAGCCATGCGGAGGGCCAGGTCAGGATTCTGCAGTACATTTGTGATGTAGGGGATGATATTTTCCTCCTCCACACATACAGACAACACCTAAAACCAGAAAGACAAAAAAGAGAAACAAGCAAGCATTTCAAACAGGAGATGCCATTTCAGACCCTGTAACAGCTTATTTCTTCAATGGTGCTTCAAGAAAGAGGCATTCAGCAAAAGGGAAGTCAGCTTACAAAGTACATGGATAGAGACTATTCACCAAAGTGCAGGTGATAATCAAACCTTCAACTTGTAAAGAGTCATATGCCACCACTCATTCACACCATTTAATACCGGACAAAAGCGCTCTTTCCCCCTTGTTACAGAAACTAACAGCGTGTATCTCTGGTTGGTGTTGTCTTGGTGATTTATATTTGTCTATCAGAAGGCAAAAGCTTCTTTCAAGTAGTTAATGTAATTAATAAATAAATATTTCAGCAAACACTTCACCCAGATGTAAAGGATTGAGTCAGTTGCGTTATCTGAAGGTCTCAACTGGTGTTCCGTGACTCTTTAAAATCTCATTAAAAACAAATATTTTACAAACTATTAAGAAGCACTATAAAGTGGGTTTACACCATAAACAAGGCTGTCAAAAAATAATATATAAAATGACCAGAACACATCAAGCTGCATGGTGCAGGCAGAGTAAGCCCATCAGGCAGTGGCACAGACAACAGCAGAGCTCGGAGCAATAAGAGGATTAGAGCACCCATCACCACCTCCCGCTGCCTCACAAAAGCCATTGGTGCCTCTCAGGCATCTACAGTGCCACAACTGCTGATATTTACAGGGTTTCCTTGATCCAAGACTTAACATGAAAGCCCAACGTTACACACACAGACAGAAGAACGTGTCGAGTTTAGACTGGGTCTTAAGAATTAATAATGTCAAGGGAAGGCCACATTGGCAAACAAGTAGACTTGATGAGAAGGTGAACTGGTGCAGTGACGTGACAAAGAAGAGTGATCGTCTTTCCACTCACTCACTGCATATTTCATGGTTGGGGCCTGCATTAGAAAATTATTCATCACTTTGTAGCCTCCAGTTACAGTAAATAAGAGAACACATCCGTCTCCAGTGATAACGTGCGTCTACAGTTAACTGCATGGAAAGATCCATGTGGTCAGTCAGTCATTTTCTGCCGCTTGTCCCAAACGGGGTCGCGGGGGAGTGCTGGAGTCCAACCCAGCGCACACAGGGCGAAGGACAGGGGGGGGGGGGGACACGCTGGACAGGTCAAGATCCATGTGGTTTCTCAGGGAAAAAAAAAAAAAAAAAAAATATATATATATATATATATATACACACATAAATATATCAACACCAACTCCACATTACCTGACCCTTCCTGTTAACACCAATAATGCCTGCAGTAGCCTCATGAGGAGCAGTCACAAAGATGGTTTCTCCACTAATCCTGTTCATGTAAATGCAGGTGCCAGTTTCAAGGTCATACAGGTGAATGTAACCATATTTTGTGATGAGAAAGACCACATCCTGCTTAGAGCTGATCTATAGGAAAAAAAGCACATCAAAAACAATATTCATAATCCATTCTGTTTTTATGATCAATACACCACATCATTCAGCTCAAGCTAACATTTTAACGTAATGAGCATTAATGTCAATTTGAAGAGTAGCTACATTACTGTCCTATAAACATCTTTTAGGAAAGTTGATTGGTAAATGAGGGTTTGGTAAAGCACCTGCATAGCAACAGGGAAGTCATTCTGGGCTTCTGGTGGAAAGAACACGTCCACTGCTTTCTTTGGAAATGGCTGATTCCCAGATGGAGGTGTCCCAACCTCAATAATGTGCAACTGAAGATGCATTAAAGCATGTTATTAAGAAGAGATGTTACATTAAATAAATAAACAAACAAATAAGCGTGCTATTCAGCAGTTTCAGGGAATTTAGGATAACCAGCAGACCTTGCCACCGGCTTGACTTCGCACAGCAAAGCAAAACAGTGTGGATTCTTCAGTATTTCCCTCCATTTTGAACTGTGCAAAGCCTGCAGCATGGCCTTCAATAGGCTGAGACACCTTCCTGTCCACGGAGTACAGCTGCATAGCTCCCACTACACGATTTTGCTAAGAGATTTAACAACAAAAAAAAAAAAAATCAACCCTGAAGGTCAAATGTTAATAAACAGCACTAAAATCTACAGCTAGGTGTTCTTGAATCTGAAGCAAAAAATAAATAATCCAAAGGCTGTAATTTTCTTGATTTTTTTAATTTTTTATTTTTATTTTAAACAAGTAGGTTTGATAATCCAAAGTAAGCACTTTGAACTGCTGTAAATCAGACCTACCTGAGCTGAAATTCCAATTAGAAGAAGCCATTTCTGTTTGGCATCAGTGCGATAGTTGATAATTTGGCAGCCAGCTAAACTGGAATGTCGGTCAAACACTTTAAGAGGCTGGGAATCACCCTCCATACTCCAGTGGTAGACTGCATTGTCTGTTACAAGTGCTACAGTATTGAGAGAGATCCACTTCCAGAAAGTGACATCGTCAGTCATGGTGTGCGCCTTCATCTTGCTCTTCATTTCAATGTTGAAAATCTGAAGGGTTTTTGCAGCTGAAATTCAGAAACAAAACAAAGCATGACTTCATTTCTTGATGTTTTTTGTTTAAGCTACAAAATGTTATTTTGTGTTAAGTCAAAAAGAAAAAGGCAGAACCAAACTGTGTTTAAAATTTAGAAGTCATGAGCAAGTGCAACAGCAGCATGACTTCAGACAAACAGTTGCAATGCAACAGGAAGACCAAACACTGCAAACGTTAACACACATCCAGCAAACTCTGCATTCAGTTCAGTTAGGTCACATTCAAACTTTACTAATATTATGATGCAGTGGTTCGTTAGATACAGAAAGTATAAATCATCCAATATATACAATTTAGAAAAATACTTAAATGGAAGTAACTGCCTTTTTACACACACTTCCAAGAGACCACATTACACTACAAAAAAACGATGTGGCATACTTTTTAAGTAAATTCTTATAATGTAAAAGGGTATTGCATGTTCACTTTGCCCTCAAGTGTTTTCCTGTTCAGTAATTCAGCATACCCCTTAAGAGCAAAACACAATAATCAAATTTCATTGAGTGTTGGAAAAAACTAAATCTAATGTAATGCTGACATCAGGAAGTATGAACTGTTTTGGTCACCTCACTATAAGATCTGAATGCAGATAGTCAGACCAGCAAACAACCAGGATGAGCGAAACACAATGGTACATTTATCCGAGCAACTAGAATTATGTGCAGCCTCTAAAATTATGAAAGTAAGCTCCAATGCATTTTGAACTATTACTTTACTTTTCAATTTCATCATCAGCCAAAAGCACTGTGTTATGTTCATGCATTGTATCTCTCCTTAATTTAAAGTGAAGGTACAACACTAAGCCTTTTTTTTTAAAGCAAACCAAACACTGACTTCACCTTTTGGTTCTCACACTTAGCTTACACCAGCACAGAGTTCATTATGAGTTTATACATATATTTAAAAAAATAAATACAAATTCATGTGAGTACTGCATGCACAAGGGGCAAATCTGGTGCAAGGCTGCAAAAACAGTGATAAACAGAGTGGTATACGTAAGCAAACTGAAAATCAACAAGTGACTTACAAGGTTAGTAAGTTTTTAAAACACTTAGAGCTATTAACCAGTCTGCATCACATTGTGGAACATCCAAGCAAACACAATGTAGTGTATGCCCAATTGGAAGTAATTATATCATTTTCGTTCAGTATGAAAATTTTACAGGGAATTTAGCCTCCATTTGTACTGCAATACTACATCACAGCACGTAACACTGAATAAATAGCAATATATATGTTGTTTTTAACACTGTCAACACCCTCAAGAAAAAAAAACAAAAAAAAACTGATCTTCCAGAGAAAAAGAAATCTCAATCTGCTAACAAACCACTTCCTCTAATAAAACTGGCAAACATGACTCAAAATCTCCCATATTTTAAAATAAAGCCCCACAACTCAGGATATATGAAATTGAACTCACCGTCTGCAAACATAAGAAAGCAGTAAGAAACGAAAAAGAACAAAAACAAGCAAGACAAAGCATTTATGACAGCAAGACAATTCCAATGAGCACTTTACTACTGTAATTAACAGAAGATTACTGCAAGAGGCAGGCAGCAAGTGTCCAATAGCAGACTTCATACAAAACAAAACACATGGCTGTGAACATGAACATAAATGTGGAAAGGTGCAGACAATACATGTAACTACATCATTACGTCATTTGGGCACCGAAGAGGATATAAAACAAAGTAAACCTAACTTATTCATATACTAACCAAAACAGACAAGAATGAAGTCTAGCTATCCGGAGATATTTATAATGAGTAATAATATAAACCAGTTCTGTTCCTAGTTTCCACTAGAACCCCCCTTACCTTTTAGGGCTATGACTTTGCTGGCCGGGTTCATGATGGCACTATCTGCCGAGATGGGCCTGCGGGTAGGGTTGTTGGGGTCGCTCAGGTCAATGATGACCACCTGAGCCTGCTCGCCAACTTTCTCTCGCACGCAGATGAACTTGTCAGACTCCATGGTGAGGGTGCTGAACCCAATGTTGGCTGGGTTAATGCCCAGGTTCTGGAGCTGAAAGCAGAAGAGACAGTGAGTCAGGAGAGAGGGACAAATAGGGGGCAGCAAAAGACCTAATGGTTAGACACTTAGGTCGTGGGTTCAAATCCCAGACATTGCTTATCCCAAGATACCCTTGATCAACAATAATTCCCGGGTGCTGGAAAAGGCTACTACAATGCTTGTGTGAAGAGTTAAATGCAGAGAAGCGCTTGTGGTTCACTGTGAGCTGTTCTGTGTTCACAATGTCAAATAGACACTTTCACTTGAAAAGCCAGAAATGGAAAAACATCACTTGCATTCGTCTACTGGAAAAACTAACAATAGCCAGTCCTATTTGAAGGTTACCCTAAACCCACAGTATTAGATAAGGAAAATGAGGACTGTCATTTAAGTCTACACTGGGGATGTTTTACTCACGTTTACATAAACCACCCCTCCTTTGCAGATGTTCACTGTGACCCCGTGTGTGGGAGCACAACACCATTATTTATTCACCATTCAAGCTCCTTCTCTTTCATTTCCTCGACTCTTGAGGAAACGCTAGTTTGATCGAAGCCCCTGGCACACCTGTCACGTTCGCCTGATAAAAGCTAACTAACCCAATGAGCCGTGTAGAGGATAGTAACTAAAAACCCATTTTAATGCACCAATGAACCAATATGAGAGCCACACAGTCGTAAAACGTATTTTAAGAGTGTCTGCGTTAACTAACAGATACTGCATTGTTTCTTTAATTCAACAAATGTAAGCTAGCGTCAACGTTAACCGGCTAGTTAGCGCTATTAGCACGCTAGCTTTTACCAATTACATGAAAAACCCTTTCAAAAGCCAGACGCCGCGGGAATGTTACACTTAAACGTTTACTGTCATTTATGGGAGTGATTGCTGTTGAAGAACGTGTGTTCAAAGGCTCCGTTATGAGGAAAAAAGATAAGAGGTCATTCATTTGACTCAGGCGCTCGGTTAGCATTTTGCTAACCGACTAGCCAAACGTTAGGTTAGCGAGCCCGGGGTGTTTTCACTGCGGTTTATTTAAATAAACTGTAGCCGTTTTAAAACCCGACAGGTCAAATATCTCACCTGAAGGTGCTCCTGGAAGCGGATGGGTAGGATTTGAGCCATGGTGATGTTTAATTTCTGCTCCAACCCTGAATATCGGTGGCTAGCGAGCTAGCGGCGGGGCTGCGACCTCCTCCGCGGACACCGCAGTCAACGGCAGCGGATTTCCAGAAAAAAAACCAACACGGACAGAAACGGGAGAAACGGGACGCAGAAGAAATGGTGGATCCCCTGGCGAACAGACGGACGGAGACAACCCTATGCCCGCGGTGTCTGTGCCCTTCTCCCCCTCCCCCGCTGCTCGGATGTTAATCGGCGGAGCTGAAAGAGCTGAAACCCGCAATGGCGGCCGAAAGAGCGCAGAGGCGCCTCAACACGGAAACACCGGTGCTGCGGAGAGGACCGGCAGCCGGCGCTCTATAAACAGCACGGAAGGGGCACAGTTTTCAAAAAGGTCTGAAACCCGAGGGTATAAGATGGTCACAGGCCAACCTTTGGTATAATATTTTTATATTTATTTTTGCCTCATCATTCAGCGTGTGCACGTCAGATCCGGGCCGCTGTCCCACTTCACCTGATCGACATGACAGGCAGGTGGGAGGCACGAACCTGTCAGGTTTTACCTTTCAATATTTCATTCAACATGAATGCCAATAACAATATCCCAAACGATGAGTGTACAAAGTGCTCGTGGTTGACTCTGTCCAGTCCAAAACATTCCACTTTCCACGTCTTTGTCTTGCTGCCTCCCAATAATTTTGTAAACTTCTGTAGAATGAAGATTAGATGAGCCTGTTTCAGAAGAGCCATGATACTACCTCCACCATGCTTCACAGATAACTCACAGTGAGCATGGGCTTTAAACTTTGCGGTTCATCTTTGTACCCTTTTTGTTTCTTCGATTGATGCTCCCTTGGCAACTATTTATTATTATTATTATTATTATTATTATTATTACTGTCACAACATTCACATCAGATCCAGGGATGTTGTCCCATAATTGTCTGGTGAACGTGACAGGTTGAAAACCGCACAGCGCTGGAGGGAGGCATGACCCTGTTTTAATATTTTATGAAACATAAAAAGTACAAACAAACATGGCAGCACCAGGGAAGCAGCGTCAGGGACAATACCTTTCTCAAGGGTACCTCAGAGTAACCTTCTGGTGGGGGACTCGATCCAACAATTTTCTAATCTTAATCAAATCAAACACTAAGCCGCCATGGCCTGGGAGCAGGTTTAAAACATCTACAGTACTGTGCAAAAGTTTTAGGCAGGTGTGGAAAAAATGCTGTAAACGAAGAATGCTTTCAGAAATAGAAATAATGATTGTTTGTTTTTATTAATTTACAAAATGCAAAGTGAGCGAACAAAAGAAAAACTAAATCAAATCAATATTTGGCGTCACTACCTTTTGCCTTCAAACCAGCATCAGTTCTTCTGGCCCCCACAGAGCCCTGATCTCAACATCATCCAGTGTGTCTGGATTACATGAAGAGACAGAAGGATGTGAGGAAGCCTACATCCACAGAAGATCTGTGGTTAGTTCTCCAAGATGTTTGGAGCAACCTACCAGCCGAGTTCCTTCAAACACTGTGTGTAAGTGTACCTAGAAGAATTGATGCTATTTTGGAGGAAAAGGGTGGTCACACTAAATATTGATTTGATTTAGATTCTCTTTTGTTCATTCACTGCATTTTGTTGATTGATGAAAATAAATGATTAACACTTCCATTTCTGAAAGCATTCTTTGTTAACAGAATTTTTCTGCCTAAAACTTTTGCATAGTACTGTAGATGTATGCAAATCTTCCCTAATAAATAATATAAACAAATCCCTATCTTCAGGATAAAACCTGATTGAAACATTGTCAGATAATAGTAATAGCAACCCATTCTACTCCCTTTAATGAAACAACACTACTGTTTTCTCATAGGACAGGATTTTCACACAAGGGTCAAGCTTAATCAAGGACACTCTCATAAAACTTTTCAAACTTTCAATTTGGATTGATCTTGCATTCAAGTGGATCCACATATAAGACAGCTCTATCAGTACAGCTGTCAATGCTATGGGTCACATATCAGGCCAAATCAGGAAAACAGATAGAAAAGGAATCCTCATTCAGTTGTTTAAAGTGAGTTTCAGGCTAAAGCGCAGTGAGTGGAAGTTAAAATTTCTAGCCAACGGCAGATAATGCTAGTATAATTTTCCCCATGTATTTTAAAGGTGAACTTCACCTTAATTTTAAAATTGCTTCACTGTTCTGTAATCAAGTCATAAACATGGTTATGATGGGCATGATGAAATGCCTATTCTGTTGTGTTAAGACTTAACTAATTGGAGGGGGGTTCTTATTGGCTAAGATGCATTTTATTGTAAATTGGCAATGTTTCTGTAGACCTCAGAATTAAATCTGCTGCTACCCTCATTAGCTGTATCAGGAATAAAGATTATTTAGTATGTTTATCAAGGAAAGGTTGATATTTTGTGTGTGCAAGAGACTAGATGGAAGAGTGTTTTACCATGATGTGGACAGAAAGAGAAAAGGGGTGAATGTTATCCTGAAAAAGGAGCGTGTCAAAAGTGTTTTGGAGGTAAAGAAAGTGTCAGATAAGGTGATGAGTTTGGTTATGACAATGAATGTTGTTAGTGCTTATGCCCCAAAAATTGGTAGTAATATGGAGGAGAAAGAAGAATTCTGGAGTGAGTTAGATTAAGTGATAGAGTGGTGATTGGTGTAGACTTTGATGGGCATGTTAGTGAAGGGAGCAGAGGTGATGGGTAGGTATGGTGTCAAGGAGAGGAATGCCAGTCAGATGGGTGTGGATTTTAGCTGTAGTTAATACATATTTTAAGAAGAGGGAAGAGCACAGATGACGTAAGAGTGGAGGAAGATGCACACAGGTGGATAATAGTCTTTGCAGGAGGGTCAATCCGAAAGAGACTGGAGAGGGCAATGTAGTGACAGGAGAGCTAAACGGGGTCCTTTGAGGGACTGATGAATCAAGAGAACAGTGGTCAGAAGTTTGGATGATGTGAAGATAGTGAACCGAGAAGAGCAGCAAATAAGATGGAAGCAAAGAAGCGGATAAAGAATGGAAAAGCTATTGGCCCAGATGACATGCTGGTGGAAGCATGTAGTTGTTTAGAAGAGATAGCAGTAGAGTTTCTTTACAGTCTTGGAAAGTGAGAGAATGCCGCAAGAGTGGAGAAGTGTACTTGTTCCAATTTTCAAGAATAAGGGTGATGCACACATCTGTAGTAACTATATAGGGATGATGTTGATCAGCCACAGCATAAAGTTATGGGAAAGACTAGTGGAAACTAGGTTAAGAAAAGAGGTGATGATTAGTGAACAGCAGTATGGTTTTATGCTGAGAAAGAGCACTACAGATGCAGCGTTTGCTCTGAAGATGTCGATGGAGAAGTACAGAGGTCATAAATAGTGAAGGAGTTGCATTGTTCTTTTGTCGACTTGGAGAAAGCATGACAGGGTACATAAAGAGGAGTTGTGGTTTTTGAGGAAGTCAGGAGTGGTAGAGAAGTACATCAGAGAAGTACAAGATATGTATGAGGGCAGTGTGACAGTGGTGAGGGCTGCAGTATTGTGATGGATGCACTTAAAGTAGAGGTATTACATCAAGAGGTATTACATCATAAAGTAGAGGATTACATCAAGGATCAGTGCTAAGCCCATTTTGTTTGCCATGGTAATGAACAGATTGACAGGAGCCACCATGGTCTAGGCAGCAGAGCAGAAGGTGTGGAGTCAAAGATGCTAAGATTTTTATGGGGTGTGATGAGGATGGACAGGATTAAAAACTAGTTTATTAGAGGGACAGTTCTTGTTAAACATTTTGGAGACAAAGTTAAAGAAGTGAGATTATGTTGGTTTGGACAAGTCCAGAGGAGAAATGAGGATTATACTGGGAAAAGGATGCTGAGGATGGAGCTGCAAGGAAAAATGAAAAGAGGAAGACCAAAGAGGTTGTTTATGGATGTGGTGAAAGAGGACATGCAGTTGGTTTGATAAGAGGAAGGGGACAGGCGGAAATGGAAAGTTGATCCACTGTGGTGATCCCTAACGGGAGCAGATGAAAGAAGAGCCACGCAAGTCCAAGCTACCTCCACTGTGCTTCACAGATGACTCAAGGGTTAGGGTGTTCGTTGAATAGTATCTTATGCTGCCTCAGCCCCTGGCCTTTAATAGTGTTTCATGTTTTTCCATTTGACCTCTAACAATTTGTCATCAGCAATTATTTCCCTTAGCCAGCGAGTGGTTTGCTTCTTTTTCAGGACATTACTAAAATTCCTAATGTTTATGAAATGCGTCAAATGGCTTGACTAAACCAGCTTTCTGACAGCTTTCTGGTCTTCACATTGCTTTTTATCTTCCGACCAAAAAAAGCAGTTGTTACAGGTCAAATCCAATGTATTAATGTCATTTTAGATTTTAAACAACAAGAAATTCTCATGTAACAAAACACCTTTCAGACAGTCTTGGAAAAACTGGATAGTCAGACATAAAACAGGCTGTGTTTTGTCTAAAATATCTAGATGTAAAAAAATTGTAAATAAAAGCTGAAAATCTAATCTCTCATGTCAGGTTCATCTTTTGATCTCAAACCCAAAGGTCTTCATTGCATAGAAAAAACAAATCAATTAGTCTTGCTGGTCCAAGACTTTAAGATTGGACTGTAAATGCACCGTTTATCCAATACAACACATTTAATGAATTCCCATCAACATGCTTCATTTACAAATGTGTACACAAATAAGAAAAGCTGCATTTTTAGTGTAGGATATATGTAACATCCAACAGAAAAATCCCATCGGAAAGAAAATGTATTACAAAGGATAATTATGCATTTAGCTTTACCAAATCAGTATATAAAACATTACACAGGTAGAAAAGATTGAATGAATGTAGAGGTAAAAATATTAGCTTTTTTATATTACATGTGTACACTTCTCAATTCATGAGTCTTTTGCTTGGAGTCGTTTCTGTTTTCTCTGCAAGTATCGAGCACGAGCCTCTGTGATTGAGCCTTCATCGTTTCTCTTCTCAAGCTTCTTTGATACATCTTCACTGGTCTCTGTTCAAAATAGAGTCAAATGTGTCATTAAAAGAAAAAAAAAAATGTAATTAAAAAATGAAACCAAACAATATCTGTACATTTACAGACATTGCCCATCTGTTGTCATTTTCATTCTAAGATTCTGACCAGAGAAATGGCACTGGTCAAATCAACATTTTGGGCCTTTTAGCTTGACATGTTGTTGGGACTGAATGTTTGACCACATATCTGAGGTAGGGCCAAAATCAGTTTACAAGGATTATGCAAATGAACAATAAAACAAATGGCAGCATAATGAGACAAAAAAAGAAAATCATCATTAATGATTAGAATTATCAGTAGTATGTCCTATCCAATGCACAATATATTGTTCAAAAATAAATATATTGTATCCAATAACTTTTGTTAGGGTTTCAGCAAATAACCTGCTGTGCTTTCAAAAATCATGCTTTCCATGGACACCAAGATATCAGTTATAAACAAACTTAATCAATACATTTTGTTCATTAGTATAACCCTCGATTTCCGGAGCCCCGTTTTAACATGAATTTTAATGAAACATTTTTCTTTCAGCTGCTCCCATTAGGATCAACCATTTGCACTTCTTCCTGTCCTCTGCACCCTAGGGTCAGCGGTGGTCTACTGGTTAGGGAGTTGCCCCCCCGTTCAATTCCCTCACCAGTAGGTTACCCTGAGGTAACCCTGAGCAAGGTACCATCCCCATCACTGCTCCCCGGGCGCTTTCAATAGCTGCCCACTGCTGCACGATGTTTGCATGGGTTAAATGCAGAGGTCCAATTTCGTTGTGGTTCACTGTGTGCTGTGCTGTGACCTCGCAATGACAAGGGTTGTCACTTTTTTTTTTTTTTTCCTCATTCATATCAACTGTCTGCATTTCCTCTCTCACCACATCCATAAACCTCCTCTTTGGTCTTACTCTTTTCCTCTTTCCTGGCAGCTCAATCCTCAACATCCTTCTCCCAATATAATCGTCATCTCTCCTCTGGACATGTCATGTCAAACCAAGTCAAGTCAACTTTATTTATACAGCGCTTTTTACAACTGTTGTTGTCACAAAGCAGCTTTACAGAATCCAGGTCCGAGCCCCAATTGGGTAAGCCGAGGGCAACAAAGGCAAGGAAAAACTCCCCCAAACATGCTCTCACATACTTCTGAGTCAATCCTCAGACTAATCCTTCCTCAAAAAAACCACTAGTCCTGTCTAGGCACCCTGTCATGCTTTTCTCCATGTCTACAAAGGAACATTGCAACTCCTTCTGCCTCAAACATAGCATTGGTTGTGTTCATGCCAAGAAAGAAAACATACTGCTGCTCACTAATCAGCTACAGACACTAATTGACTCTTTTACTGTAACTCATGCTTACTGGAAGTCATCACTTAATTGATTAATTATGAAATGCACTTTCTCCATCTTTCTTTCCTTCTATATTTCCGGTGTCGACCAGAGGAGGAGGAGTTCCCCTTTTGAGTCTTGGTTCCTCCCAAGGTTTCTTCCTCCTGTTCTGGGGAGTTTTTCCTTACCTCTGTTGCCCTTGGCTTACCCAATTGGGGCTTGGACCTGGTTTCTGTAAATCTGTTTTGTGATAACAGTTGAAAAAAGTGCTATATAAATAAAGCTGACTTGACTAATCACCTCTTTCCTTAACCTAGTTTCCATGTCTCTTTCTCATAACTTCCTGCTGTGGCTGATCAAGTTTATAGTAACCCTCTATAGTTACTACAGTTCTGTGCATCACCCTAATTCTTGAAAACTATTAATATTAATTCACTTCTCTACTCCTCAAGCATCCTCTTATTTTCCTAGATTGTTTAACACAATCTGGATAAAAACACCACTGCCATCTCTCCTAAACACCTCTGTGCTTCCACAGGTATGTCATCATGACCAACAGCCTTTTTTCTTCATCGCTGCCCCGGTCAATACTTTGCGGTCTCCAATCTCCTTCAGATTGACCCTCCTGCAAAGGATATAATCCACCTGTGTGCACCTACCGCCAATCTTGTATGTCGTCATGTGGTTCCCCCTCTTCTTCAAATAAGTATTTACTACAGCCATTTCCATTCTTTTAGCAAAATCTACAACCATCTGACCTTCTGCATTCTTCTCCTTAACATCATATTGACCACCACCTCCTCGTCACCTCTGTTCATTTTAGTTAAGTTTTAGTATTTAGTAATTTTTTTTATAAACATTAGGTTATGAGACATGGTAAAGAATGGATATTTCTTAAAATAACCCAACAAATATCACCCTATTATTTGGGAGCTTCCTCAAATTCTGATAAGTCATCAGGTTCAACGACACACCACAGGCTTTTCCATTCCTCAAGGAGACATTTTCCTGGGCTGTAAAATAACAGTATTGCCGAATGCAGTAACTGTTTAATTCTTCTGCTTAACTCAATAAATCTTTTTTTTTTTTCATATTTTGTTACATTTCTGACTTTTCCTTTGAAGTTTTTCAAACCTGGATGAAAAACTGTATAGTGTTTTTGCTGGGATGCGAGAGCTTAGGCATCAAAATTATACAAAAGCAAAGTTCTGACCAAACAGCCCTTTATGGTTAAGTGATAGATGATTTCTACCAAACTGTATATGGCAACAGGTGGGCTATAGCCTCTTACATAAAAATGTCTAACTACTAAAGTGAGTTGACATAATGGTTGTGAATTACGCACCTGTTGGTCTTTTTGCCGCCCTTTTCTTTTCCCACTGTGCCATTTCCTCTTCAGTTACTTCCTCTCTGGCAACACTGCTTAGCTCATAAACATCTATCTCATGCAGCTTTGGCAGCAGGTCTTTCACCCAGTCATATCTGATGGGGCATACAGTTCTCACATAAACCCGGGAAGTCACCAAGACATCGTGGAAAATTATCCAGTCTAGCTGGGCCTCTTGCCCAAAAAGCTTAACAGGTGCATAAATAAAAGAAAAAGACAGTAATTAGGGAAAAATTGTCACTTTGAATTACCATAGCATGAGGAACAGGGAGTGGTTAAATTTCTTACAGAAGATGATGGATGAATGTGAACTGTGGAGCCATGTCCATCCATGGTACAAAATGCCTTTCCCATAGACCTCCTTGCAACATTAGTGAAATAGCCCAAGCAGAGACAATGTCTTAAAAGTTCACTGCTGGTTCCTTTAAATGTCTCGTGAGGGAAATCTTTATGCTATGAAAAAAAGGTGAGAAAAGAAGAAAATGGAGAAAAAAAAAAAAGTGTGAAGAACAAATAATTTTTAGTAAGCAGCAGTGTGAACATGCACTGCCTGCAGTTTTTTACAACTCTGACAGTAATGATTAACAGGAGTTCTTCTATCATTTATTCATTGTCTCTCAATGAAAATCTGAAGGTAATTCAATAACCAAAAATATTGGCAGTCAATGGTGTTATTTTTTTTCCAGTTTAAGGTGTCCTGTTGTGTAAAGCTGACATGCATGTCTGAGCCATGTTTTATTCCGGTCTATCTGCTGTGATCTAGGGATATTATACACCGAGTCGTGTTGTATAAAAATGAGTTTCAGAGCAATGAGGTATTAAAACGTGTAGCATGATTATGGAACAGTCCATAATGAATTTGTAAACTGGTGTGGCCAGTTTCATGGCACAAATTCTAAATAGTTTTTAGTCTTGTTTTGCTTTTGTTAGAGAGACATTGGTTTACCTGTTTTAGGCGGAAAAGAATTTCTCTAAGTTGAGTCTCCACGCTAAAGGCTGACTTTAGTGCACGCCAGTGGATCCAATGATCTTTACACCATGAAGATGGATTCTCACTGCAAACAAGGCCCCAGTGTAGATTAACATCCACAAACTCTCTTTTTATAAGCATAGGCTTCTTAAGGAACTCTTAAAAAAAGAAGAGTAAAGCAGTGACATACCTCGCTCTGCACTTTTCAAAGAGGCATATGAGAATGAGGAAATCATTATTGCTGCCTGCCGAAGCAGCTAGATCTCTGTGGATTATCTCTGCTTCCTTTTGCTTTTCTGGGTGGCCTAAATTGACAAAAAAGGTACAATTATTTATTGAAATGCAAATGGTTTCAGTAACTACGGTCACAATTAATGGTGCTGAATTGGCTACCTGGTCGGATAAAGATGTTTTCCACAGAAAGCATGGCTGCCACAGGAAGCATTAACTCTTCACAGCCAAGAGCAGCAGATTTAAGCAATGCACGAGTAAGCCCAGGAGGAAGTGGAAACTCTACCATCAGCCTTCCTAGTCTAGTGACATTGCCCATTCTTTGGAACAAAAACAGTGTTCACACAAACATCTATTTGCAAAAGAATGTCATTAACCAAAATCAATCTTGCCACTGTTCTCAGACTGACTGAACATCTGAAATATTATAAACGGCAATCAGCATTTACAACACTCATCTCAACACCCTAATCTGGAAATGGGAAATCAAACACACAGGAGTAACATGATTTTTAATGCATAAGAAAAGCTTAAGAATAATTTCCTTACCTGTCAATTGCATCATACTGGTAGAGCTGCTTCAATGCCGTTAAAATAAATCTCTCCTCTGGTTCATCCAGGTAAGGAAATCTGTATGAAGCATATCATTAAAAAAGTCTTGAAATAATGTTATAGATCCATATAGCCCAAAAAATTTCCAAAAAAGTTTCTTGAAAATAAATGAAGGTGGAAAATACAGTTTAAAAAAAAAAAAAAAATTGTACAATACATTTAAGAATGCTATTGGTCGGCAATCTTTTGCTTGCTGCTGTGGTTTAGTGCCAAAATGAAGAATTAAAAAATAAGCTTGTTCAAGATAAACTGTGCCTGTGATGTAAAGCAAAATGACTCAAGCAGAATATAAATAATAGTAAATACGTGTTGTCCAACCTCCCTAAAACAATACCTGATTACATCATGGACCCCAAGGCACTTGAGTGTGAGGACAACTGACGTGAGACTAGTTCGCTGTATTTCTGGAACAGTGTATTCAGGCATGCAGTCTTCCCAGAACTCCTTATTGTAGATCCTGAAGCACTTCCCTGCTGAGGTTCTTCCAGCCCGACCTGCTCGCTGCTGAGCTTCACTCCTACACAGAACACCAGACAAAGCAATATAGGACATGAAAATCTAATCTGGCAACAGTACTGCACTTTCATTAAAGGCAGGATAAACATATACTCACTACTCACTTTGATATTGGTACCACCTCAAGGATGTCCAAGCCAACTCGTGAGTTGTGGTTCAGCTGTTTCACAAATCCACTATCAACAATATATCTTCAAGAAAAAGAGACTATCAGAGATGAGAGGTAAGTAGCTAATACACAAGAAATAAGTTATGCTGGTCATACTCTGTGACCAAGAAGCCGTTCCTCTCACTCACTTTATTCCATTGATTGTGAGAGAAGTTGCTGCTATGTTGGTTGCAACTACACACTTCCTCACACCCACAGGGGCAGGCTCAAATATTTGCTTTTGCTGATCTAGGAGGGAAAAGAAACTATATTGATGAAGCTATACACTCTCAAAATCACTTAAAAACAAGGGTGAACAAATATTAACACAATATATTTGGGTAATGAAGATGAAAGACCTGGATGATTACCATTCATGAAGGAATTTTACAGTAGAATGTAACGAAATCTTTCTTTTAAAAGTCGTTCTGGTTAAAGTAATAATCCTTGAGGCAGCATGTTAGAGTGATTTCATTGTGTAAAGGAGTTTTCTTAAATAGAACACAAAGCTGTCTGAAAACCCATCGTTCAGGATTCAAAACTATAGTAACACACAGCCCTTAAGTGTTGTTTTTTGTTTATAAATTCAGCAGAGTTCTGCAATGCTTTAGCCAACATATGTTTTAGCCAACATAATACACAATTACTTTAATATTTATTATTATATAGAAAAAATATAACAGTGAACATTCATAAAGCAATGTAAAATGGTTTCCAACATTCACTTTCCAACATGTTCACCTTTACACGCTGGAGTCAATTTGTGCTAAAAGTGCTCCAACAATGCCATATGTGATTCAGCCACTTCCATACTGGACAAATAATAACTAAAACAGCTTGTCGTTTGGGAGAGCACACAGGAAGTACATTTAATTGTCATCTGTTATCAGTGGATGTTACTGAAGCAGACTTTTTGCCTGTAAACCAGCTACCCTTTAATCTTTTAGTCTGCTGATAAGCTTAGCTTAGCTCTAATTAAGAAAATCTACTGTGACCACCTTTTTTTTTTTTTTTACCAAACTGGGTAATCAGTTTAGTCCGGTCTCCATGAAAGTTGCAAGACAATTGAAGATTGTTTCGTTTAAAGCTCAGTGGTTTTCAGTCCTTTGGCAAAATAATGAAAAATGTGGATGTGAGACAGTCTGTGTGTGTACATCATAGCATTTTACCACAATTTGAAACACTGCTTAGCCAATTAAATTTTAGGACTGGAACAATCCATTCAATTAATCAAAAGTTAAAATGATAATTACCTAGCCTTTAATCACAGTTTACAATATTATGGAAATACTATATTAAGGAAAATAAACAAGTATTTGAAAAAAACGTGATGGCTTGCACTAATGATGAAGCATTTTCATTAGCTTCTCAACGCGCATCATGTCCTTGGTTACCCTTTTTTCATTCAGTGGTACACCTTAGATTATGTAGAGAGCAATATGGATATACATGGCTTTCACTGTGTGATGAAGATGTTTTCCTGGGTACACATATGTAATATGTAGTTAAAGATTACCAGAGCAAAGTTACCTGTTGGCATTGATCCATAGAGGGGCAGAACAAGAAGGCCTTCAACTGTTCGGTCATGCACATCATACCGGTAATCTATGGACTCAGCCTTTTCAAAGAGCATGTCACAGGCCTTCTCGATTTCATTCTGACCTGAATGAAATACAATGTGCATTTTCCTTTACTTTAAATTAATTGAATGACCAAGCATACATATATAAGTCATTAGTCACAGTTCATAACTCTACTGGGGATGCAAGAGTGAAACCGAGCTGAGCTTTGTTTTAAACACACAATGCCAAATTACACCAAATTATTAGGTTTACTTAAATTTTATGCTGCAAATAACAAATGATGGAAGTCATTTGCCTCTTTCTTTCAATGCAGCAATTATTTGTTTCGTGCTATTTAAATGACCAACTTACTGATCATTAAATAAAAAGGTTGGTCCATTTAAAAAAATTCCAGTGCATGTGGTAAATATGACTTGCAGAATAAAATAAGTCCATTTGTCTGTAAAATGACGTAAAACTGCTGCTTCCTTACTTTTCCCCCACTCTATAAAACTACTGTAACTAAAATAAAACAGGATAAATTACACCGTTTACCTGTCAGAAAGACAAGGATGTCCCCAGAGGCTTCATTGGTATGGACATCTAAAGCCACTTTCACCACCTTGTGACAAAAAGACAAATCTGTCATCACAGCCATTAGTCTCAAAGCATAATGCACAGAACAGCTCTGTCTCACCTCTCACTGTCTCACCTCTTTTACATATCCTGAACTTTCTTTGTCCTTTGGCCCAATTCGACCACAGAAAAGCTCCTTCACTGGAAAAGTTCTTCCAGGTATTGTGAATACAGGACAATGTCCAAAAAAGGCACTGAGCTTGTCTGTTTCTAAGGTAGCAGACATCACCACCACCTTCAGAGGAGCGGAGCGGCCTCTTAAGCCTCGGGATGGTGTCCTTCTCAGCAGGCCAAGCAATATGTCCTTAAAAAACAGACACAGCAGGTAAGTACAGACGGTACTGTGAACTGTAACTGAAAAGTAATCTGAAAACGCACTTTGTTAATGTCTGTAAACAACATATACAAATAAACATATACCGTGTTCAGACTCCTCTCATGGACTTCATCAAGGATCACAACACTGTACTGTGTTAAACTTGAGTCTGCAAGTATTTCCCTTAGCATGCAGCCATCGGTCACATATTTAATCAAAGTGTCCTGCGTGACAAAAACATGAAGCACACAGATTTATATGCCTTGCATATTAGAGAACAACAATTGGTCCAGAATGCCTTTTAAGTACACTTACTACTCAAATATTTGCCAACTTGGTGCTCAGCTAGTAAAAAAAAACTGGGCTTTTTGGGAAACATTATTTAGTAAAGCGGTTCTTGTGGATGATTTGATACCTGGGAGGTGCAGTCATCAAAGCGCACTTGGTATCCAACTTCCAATCCTAACCTGACTCCCATCTCCTGACAGACCCTCTGAGCTACAGTGATGGCTGCAACTCTCCTGGGCTGAGTCACAGCGATTCTGCCATCCCTGCAGAAACCTAAGGAGGAATTTACACACAAAGCAAAAGAAGTCTTTTATGTATATTTACAGCTCCACCTTAAACGGTGCAACTATGACCTTTCCGTGCGTGTGTTCTACATCAAACGCTGCAGATTCAGATTCGAATTCTCTGTTCAAACGGCGGAGCTTCTGATTCGAATTGCAGAGAACCCCAGCTTTTCACGTTACAGTAACTTTACCGAAAACACAAGCAGGGCTTACCTGCCTGGTACAAGTACTGGGGCAGCTGAGTGGTTTTACCACTGCCTGTTTCTCCCGTAACCACCAGAAACTGGTTTTCTCTCACTGCTTCAGCCAGTTTCTCTCGGTGCTGGTAAATTGGCAGCTGAGTGAGTCTGCCGGATTCAGACATGCCTGGACCGGTGAAGTGTTAGAGTATTACAAGGGGGAGAAAATGGAGGAGAAACATGAAATGAAGGATAAATCAGTAAAGAGGAGAGTATTAACTTCTTTGATCTCGTTGCTGTAATGTTTACTCCCCGCAAAGCACGCGCCCCTCGCTACACCGCCTTCCCGATACGGAGAGGCGCCCCCTGCTGGAGAGGAGGCGCACTGCAGCCCAGCACAGGCGTCGTGCTGTCCCGCTCTGCCGCAGTGAACAGGCCCGACACTGCAGCCACAGAGCTGCAAGCACGGGTGGGGGTATTTTAGACAGGGTGCAATAAGGGGTAGCTCCATAAGATATATATAGGTTTACTCCTGGGTTTTGATAGTTAAATGCTTTTATTTGTTGTAAATATCACAACCTCTGGTGAAAATTACTATTCTCATCATTGCAAGTACACAGCACACCTCTGAATTTTACCCATACACTCACACCCACAGGGCAACCTACTGGTCTGGGATTCAAACACATGAGCTTCTGATACTGGGGCCCACTACCTAACCACTATTCCAGGGTAACCACTCCCTACCCCCAACTGCATAATCCATACACAGACGTGTAGCAGGGGGCAGCTATTTAAAGCACCCGGGGAGCAGTGATGGGGATGGTACCTGGCTCAAGGCAACCTACTGCTCTGGGATTCGCACCCATGATCTTCTGATCCTGGGGCCAACTCCTTTACCACTAGGCCACTGCTGCCACTCTATAGAATAATCAGTTGTTTTTTTAAAAGGACCAGTTCCATGGAGTTGGGCCCTCCATGGATCAACTTGAACACATCCCACAGATACTTGGACTGAACAAGGTCTGAGGACTTTGTTGACCACGTCAACACCTTGAAGTCATAATCATGTTCTTCAAACCATTCCTGAACCCTTTTGTTCCCCACATCAGGTAGGCTGGGGTGCCCATGACCCTGTCACTGCTTCAGTGATTGTCATTCCTTGGAAACCTTTGGCAGGTACTAACTACTGCATACTAGGAACCTCCCACAAAACCATAGTTTTGGAGATGCTTTTACCCAATCATCTATTCTTCAGAATCTGGCCTTTGTCATAGTTGCTCCAATTCTTACACCTTTCCATTTTCCCCCTCTCATTCCAACACATCAACTTCAAGAACTGACTTGCTGCCAGATATATTCCACCCATTTATAGGTGCTACTGAAAAAAACAGGTTATTGCTGCACTTGGCATTTATTGAGAAGAAACATAAGTGTACACATGTAAACAAATTATTCCAAATCACCTGCAACCATAGAACAGTATTTGTGGTGCAAGATTTAGTTGATCTTGATTTAGTCAGTCATCATCAGAGGCCCTTTATGCAGGAGTTGTCTCTCTTGCAGAAACCCCTGGCCAGCAGGCTGTACTCTTCTCCAAAGAATCAAATTGATGAATACTTCACAACAGGAGAGCAGAACGTACATGATTATAGATCATATTCACTTCTTTAACACAAAGTCCGGCACTGAATGCCTTTGCAAATTTCCACATCGCAATGTAAGTAAACCTAAAAAAAAAAAAAATCCACACCACATCAGATACAAAGCTAATGGCCTATAATTCATTTTAAGAAGGCATTACACAATTTTGCATAAGTACAGGTAAACAGATGAGCAAAACAACCACACAATTTAAAGGATTTCAAAGCCCTTACTTACATGTTCATAAATATCTTCAGTTTCCAGAAAAGAGATCATCTTAATCTTGAGCCGCTTATGAAGTTTGGGGTATTTTACTGAATCATCAGGGTGGACTACTATGACTTCTACCTTATAGTCAGCTCCTTTTTGAGGACATCTGGAAAAAGATGTGTCAGATATCAGAATGAACAGAAGAAAATTGATTACAAAGTTTTATTTTAAAATTATTTAAAATATAAATAAAAGCACCCTTTGTTCAGCAGATTCCATCTGCGGTCGTCCTGTGGGTTGGCACTAGGAGTGGCCCAACAGTCATCAAGCAGAAGCGTAAGATCTTCATCCTCAAGCTTCAGAAGAAATATCTCCACATAAACCGGCTCCCCCAGAACATGCATTACAGGATGCTTCTGGCTCTTATAGAAGCTCCTAAAAGAAGAATCTAACAGAGTCGGTTTAGTGGCTAAACATGAAACCATGTTTTCTCTGCATTAACATTCCTATAGATCTGGGGCTGGTTTTTCAAAGCTTTTAATCTGCATCATAACTATCTGCATAATATTCACATTTCCAATAAGGGATTCAAATGATCTCTCAGATTTTGTGCCAGTTTTAACCCTTTCAGAATAGATTACTCTGATCTGGTTACACAGGAAAAGGATTTCTGGACCTGGGTTTTCTGCATGTAATACCCATCTGTGTAAACTGCATTTTCTCTTTTTAAACAATCAAGAGAGATCACTAAATTAAATTACACCAGTTGAGGCTTTACCGGAGTTTAAGGAAACAAAGTTTTACAGTAAAGTACATTCAACACAGTCTATCATCCATATCTTACTGGTGCATTTAAAAAGTACTCAGGGTTGTTTAAATAGCATTTAATCCTGAATAATTGTTGGTGTGGACTATGAAATCCAGATCTTTAAGATCACACTATTGTTTAATCTCACTAGATTACTTTTATTTTTAGAGAACATTTGAAAATCCAGCCCCTAAAGTTTGCTAAATTTAGGATCACCTTAACAATGAGAAGTTAAATACAAACCTGTAGCAAATTGTATCTGAGCACGCAGCACTCCCTCATTTTTTAGAGCAGAAATTGTTAATTTAGACTCCTTATGAGCGACACTTTCGCTGTCGACAGGGAGAAATAGTGGGAGGTTGCAAGACATGGTCAGTCTGGTGGGGGAGAGCAGTTGACTCAGTCAGTCTATTAAACATTTAGTTAGCAAGAGTACAAAACTTTGATATTTGCAAGCTTAACTACCTAAACGGTACTGCTCGGATCATTGACCCATGAATGGAATATGAAGCCTTCTCAGCCACAATATTCACCCAGAATGTAATGTTCCCACCATTAACCTGTAATGTAATAGTGGATTTATGCAATATTTGAAAGCATCATTTTAATGTTTTCAAGTAAAACAAGCCATTTGATGAGGTCTGGTAGCCAAAATAGAGTTTCACTCAATGAAAGGGGTTTTTGTTCTTTTTAAAAAAAAAAAAAAAAAAAAAAAAAAAAAAAAAAAAAAAGGGCATGATGATATTGGCTTGACTTATTTCTTCCCACAGGCTGGAATGGGGTATCCATAAACACATTTGGAGACTGGAATGCTCTATAAGTTGCTTTTTCTTAGAACATCTAGCATCTTTTGGCATCATCAGCAGCGCTCTTCTTCTGTTTTCAGTACTCTTGATAATTGGACCTTCCCAACCCTGACTGGAAGGCATCTTCAAATCATGCTGTCTCTCATAACCAACAGTCCCTTGAAAGAGGCACTTCATCCTCAGCTCCTTTCTCTGCTGCTGCCGCAATCTGGAAAGCACCGCAGAGCCTTGAAGAGCTGCACTTTCTGGCTCAAACGCGCCAGGTTTTACCCTAATGTATTGTTTGACTATCTTGCCCGTCAAGATGCGTCACTGAACAGGTCATGAGAACTCTCTAAAATCTCTCCCTCATCAAGCAGCTTCTTTACAACCACTGGCAGAGCATAAACACCAGCCTGTAAAATGGTATCTTATTAGAGAGTTTGTTCACTCTTCCGGCAAGCCTGAGCTCATTTTTAAATACAATCTTTAGAACAGACTGTCATCACTGGTCAGAAAGGATCCGTGCTCGGTCATGGACTTGCAAATTTCAGACATCAAATGCCCTGACGAGTTTGATTACAGTCAGGGGAAAAGAAAATTATGTAAATTGGATTTTTTTTTCACTGCCATAAACATAGTTTATAAAAACAGTAAAGGAAGACAATATTTTCAATCTTTGTTAATGCTGCAAAATGATTGCATAATTTAAAGACTGTTTACAGATTTTATACTTGCTTTTTAATAGGACCATCAAGGTCCTTTACATAACCCAGATGTGTTTTAGGGCAGTTTCAGAAAATGTAAAAAAAAAATTAAAAAGAAATTTGTAAAAATTATTTTTTTAAAATTTGATATTTTAGTCAAAAGCCTTCTCAAATGATCACAATACTGTCTCAGACATCAGGCAATGATTTCGTTTAAAAATTCTGGTTAATTTCATCTCCACTGTTCTAAGTGTAGGGCCTTGTTCAGACCTGACAAACATGAGACCTGATCTTAACCAATGTGAAGAGGCTATAATGTGCCTTCAGAGGTGGTCAGCATATGACCAAACAACAATTGGAGTGTGAACACTTTTGATAAATCCTCATCAGTAACAAAATACTGCCTAGAAATTCACAGTTGTGAAACTGTTTGGAAATCACCTGCTTTCCATGTTAAGTGAAATACAAATACCACAGCTGTGTTGTGATTGTCTTAATGATCAGATTTCCCAAATTGCTGCTGGGTATGAACAGGGTTCTTCTAGATTAAGTTCTTGTAGAACAAATCATTTCACGCCAAACCTCTCAGAATGAAAGTTTACATCTTAATTTCATTATGCAGTATTTGAAAACCAATGGTCAGGTCTAAATCAGATCAAATTCCATTCATTTGAATTCAGATTAGGGCCGCCTGTGTGAACAGGTACACTAGGCAAAAAATGCTGAACTTCAGGCCTTACCACATTCTGAACATGACAGCTGCTGTATGAAACCTGCAAGATGAAGAAAGTTGGGGTCTCTGATAGCTCATACAAACATGGTCCAGCAATGTCCTTCACGTTGTGGTAGTTTCCATGCCTGTCTGCATACAATTTCACAGTTTACTCTTCTGATCTCAGACATCAACTCAAAGTAACATCATCTCACCTTGCACATAAAGAAACAATGTTGACTGAAGCAAAGCTTTGGAAATAAAAAGAAGCATATGGTTGGGCGTGCATGTCACTGTATCTCTACTGACTTCACTTTGGGTTTGAAAAGGCTGGAGCTTGTTCAGCAGTAGCAACACACTGAGCATCACACCCCACAGAGAGGAAATCATGACTGACACTTTCACAGCTTTGCCTTTTATTGCTATAGTGAAAGAAGCTGTGCCTGCAAAACAAGAAGCTTAACCACCACAAAAAGATCATATCATGTGTCCTGAAGTTAACCAAGTACAGCTGTGTGTCATTAGCACCTAACGTCATGCTTTCACTCTCTCACAGCTTTCAGTGAAACAAAAAACTAGGGGCAGTGGTGACCTAGTGGTTTGTGACTAGGCCCCAGGATTGGAGGGTTGTGGGTTTGAGTGCCAAATAAACATTAAGTGTGGATGTTTCCATAAAAATGAGCCGAAAGTGTAGAACATATAAGTGAGTTTGCTGAGCTTAGTTGCTAATTATCTAAACTACCCTTATTTTCCTGCTAATTTCATTTTTGGACAAAAGCTGTTTATGACAGCGGCTGTACCGGTATTATTTCTGTGGATTATAATAATGATAAAATGTAAATAAACCTTCAAACTACTAACATGCTTATTAATGTGCTCCAGTCTTCACACAAACTGCTTGCAAGATGAATGAGTGTCGCTGACGTCAAGGCCGTCATATGTGATCTGATCACTGGTCGGAAGGTCGCTGCACATTTTTCCAAATATAAACAGCAGAGGATCATTCATGTATATGTTCATATCAGCTTATACTATATAACTTGTAATTTGTTCACTTTTATTATATTCTAATCCATATTTCCAGTCCTCCAAGGGGTTCTGTGTTAGCCTTTTGTAATTCTGCTATTCTAAATAAGACATTTTCTTCTTGCCTGCTTAATTCTCTATGAATGTTAGAGAATCACTGCCTGTGCAGCTCTTAAGGTCACCAGCACTGCTCCCCAGGCCCTGAATATGGCTGCCAGATCCAACACTGTATATAATGGGTTATATAAGTGCAGAGAAATGTTTTTTGTGGCTCACTGTGAGCTGTGCTGTGTGTCCTTGCAATGAAAGGTAACTTCACTTCAGTTAAAAAAAAAAATACTATAACTTCTGAGCGGTTGCTGCAACATGCAGACAGACAACTGCCTTCCCCACAATACTGAAATTCATATGTGTGTTTGGAAATATGCATTTGATACAATTTCCATTTGAAATTCTTGCTTTGAAAATCAGTTATTAAAGAAATATGAATTTTCAAATTTTATGATCAACTCATGCACAATAACTTTATATAGAGTGCCTTGCAAAAGTATTCACCCCCTTAACATTTTTCATGTTATTTTGCCTCACAACCTGGAATTAAAATGGACTGTTTTTGAAATGATTGCACCATTTCATTCACAGAACTTGCCTACAACTTTGAAGATGTGTGTATTTTTTTTATTTATTGTGAAGCAAGCAACAAATAGGAAAAAGTAACACAAAACTTCAGCGTGCATAACTATTCACCCCACCATCCTTAAGTCAGTACTTTGTAGAGCCACTTTTTGCAGCAATTACAACTGCAAGTTGCTTTGGATAAGTCTCCAGATGAGCTTGTCACATCTTGCCACTGGGATTTTTGCCCATTCCTCAAGGCAAAACTCCCAGTGGTGGTGGTCTAGTGGTAGGGCACTTGCCTATGGATCAAGAGGTCCCCGGTTTGAATCCCACCTCTGGCACTACCACCACTGGGTCCCTGAGCAAGACCCTTAACCCTGAGTTGCTCCAGGGGGACTGTCCCTGGAATTAGGACATGGAAGTCTCTCTGGATAAGAGCATCTGCTAAATGTCACAAATGTAAATTTAAACCTGCTCCTTCATATTGATGGTTTTCGCGTGTGAACAGCAATCTTCAAGTCTGACCACAGATTCTCAATTGGATTGAGGTCTGGACTTTGACTAGGCCATTCCAACACATTTAAATGTTTCCCCTTAAACCACTCGAGTGTTGCATTAGCAGTATGCCTCGGGTCATTATCCTCCTGGAAGGTGAACCTCCGTCCCAGTCTCAAATCACAGGCAGACAGATGCAGGTTTTGCTCAAGAATATCAGCATCAGTATTTAGCACCATACTTTCCCTCGACTCGGACCAGTTTCCCAGTCCCTGCTGCAGATAAACATCTCCACAGCATGATGCTGCCACCACCATGTTTCACTGTGGCGATGGTGTTCTTGGGGTGATGGGGTGTGTTGGGTTTGCGCCAGACAGCATTTTCGTTGGTGGCTGAAAAGTTCAATCTGACCAGAGCACCTTCCTCCATACATTTGGAGAGTCGCCCACAGGCCTATTGGCAAACTCTAAATGTGCCTCCTTGTTTTTAATGTTAAGTAATGGCCACTCTTCCATAAAGCCCAGCTCTTTGGAGTGTATGGCTTATTGTGGTCCTATGGATACTCCAGTCTCTATGGTGGAACTCTGCTACTCCTTCAGGGTTAACTTTGGTCTCTGTGCTGCCTCTCTGATTAATGCCCTCCTTGCCTGGTCTGTGAGTTTTGGTGGGTGGCCCTCTCTGGGCGGGTTTGTTCTGGTACCATGTTCTTTCCATTTGAAGATGATGGATTTAATGGTGCTCCGGGGGATCATCAAACATTTGGATATTTTTTTATAACCAAACCCTGACTTTGGAGAGCTCCTTGGTCTTCATGGTGTGATGCCTCTTGCTAAGTGGTGTTGCAGTCTCTGGAGCCTTTCAGAAAAGGTGTGTTTATACTGACAGATCATGTGACACATAGATTGCACACAGGTGGACTTCATTTCACTAATTATGTGACTTTTGAAGGTAACTGGTTGCACCAGGACTTTTAAGGGGCTATTCATATGCACATGCCAATTTTCTGTTGTTTTTTTTTTTTTTATATATATATTTTTCTCATTTCACTTCACCAACTTAGACTATTTTGTGCAGATCCATCACATAAAATAAGATCAAGAAACATTTAAATTACACGTTGGAATGTAACAAAATAGCTAAAAAGCCAAGGGGGTGAATACTTTTGCAAAGTATTGGCACTGTAAATGGTTGCCAGGAGTTACTGTAGTAAAACAAGATGTCACAAAACATGTGGCAAAATTATTAGTTTATTTTCAGTGAATTCCAGAAACATCCATGTTGTTGCCGCCGCTGTCGCCATATATTGGGTTTCTGAACTGATAATCAGCTGGAACTGTTGGAGAAAAGAGAGAAATGGGATGTCATGTTCATTATCATTATCACTTCACAATAAAGTTCATCATGATGTTAAAAAAAAAAGAAAACTAATGTATTGTACAAATTAAATCCTAGTGTTTACTTGTGTTTACTTTAATGTGACAAATACTGACATATCAGATAAATGCTTTAATGCATCAGCATCTGTAAAACTGTTGCACAACTCAGTATTAGCAATATTTACCTTTTTTCTTTTTCTTACGATGTTTTTTCTTCTTGCTAGCACTGCCAAGGCTGCAAATTTCTGACTGGTTGACTGGAAAATTGCAGAACCAATTTGAGTCAGTTACCATCACTGTTACCATCTACCATTATCAGTGTTGGAGAAAAAAATGTGGTTGACCTACCGTAGTATGGCGCTCTCAAATTTGGTTTTTCTTTTAAATCTGGTGACAACAAAGGAATTTCATTCATGTGTTTAGTGAGTTTTAGGTTTTACCATCAGTCATGTCATTTTCTGCCGCTTGTCCCAAGTGGGGTCGCGTGGGGGGGGGTGCTGGAGTCCATCCCAGCTCACACAGGGCGAAGGACGGGGACACACCCTGGACAGGTCACCAGCCCATCGCAGGGAGAGTGATCTAAATGTTCTCACTTGCAAATAGTTAAAAGAAGTACAGTTGTGGCTATATATGACCGTCAATAATAAACTTTACTCCTAATAGGCCTAATCATACAATACATAATTTACACAAAAAGTAAAAATATCCCAGTGTTCCAGCATTTTCCATCCATCCATTTCCTGCCGCTTGTCCCAAACGGGGTCGCGGGGGAGTGCTGGTGTCCAACCCAGCGCACACAGGGCGAGGACGGGGGACGCACCCTGGACAGGTCGCCAGCCCATCGCAGGGAGGAGCGGGACGGGGACAGCACCTTGCTCAAAGGGTACCTCAGGGCAACCCATCGGGAAGGGGTTCGAACCCCCGATCCTCCGATGTTCCAGCATTTTAACATTCATAATGGTCATAATGGTGATACTTGGAGAGCCAAATATTTTTTTTAGGTGGAACCACTGTGCTAAGCTAACAGTAAATATGTGCTAAGCTAACAGTATATGTTATGCTAACAGTAAATATGTGCTAAGCTAAAAGTATGTGTCAAGATAACAGTAAATGTGTGCTAAGCTAACAGTAAGTATGTGTTAAGCTAACAGTATGAGCTAACAGTAAATATGTGCTAAGCTAACAGTAAGTATGTGTTAAGCTAACAGTATGGGCTAACAGTAAATATGTGCTAAGCTAACAGTAAGTATGTGTTAAGCTAACAGTATGGGCTAACAGTAAATATGTGCTAAGCTAAAAGTATGTATGTGCTAAGCTAACAATAAGTGTAGGCTGATCTAGCTGGTCTAAGCTGGAGTTGTGCTATCGTTTTTTTTAGTTCACCATGAATTTTAAGTAACAAAAAGTAACAAAAGGCTCAGTTACCTATGTTTTGGGAACTTGGCCTTATCTGCACATGGTCATCATTTTCTTTAAAAAAAATGTAAATCATTACTTTAAAAAACATTAGTCACAGTTACAGTAGTTTAACAATAAGAGAATATAATATTCTAAAAATTGCCCCAAGAGGGTGACAGTAAATGAGGTTTAAAATAATCTACGCTTTCACACAGATGTCTTCATGAATTTTCCATATACACAGATTTTTTTTTATTGATTTTGATTAATTAGCTGAGCAGGTCATTGGCTCACTTATGTTATAAAGCTAGAAAAGTCACTTTTACAAAGTATGATAACTGAAACATTTTTAGGAAATTACAGCAGTATGGAAATGTTTCATTCCACCACTGAAGGGCCAGGACTGAGCAGAGTCTCGACGTGTGTCTTCCTCTTTTCTTCAACGATTGGGGTTCAAGGTGAGCAGTGCTGGATGGTCTGAGAGGATTTTGTCTTTTTTTATTTAAACCTACATGTGTCAAAAAATGCTATTTTGACTTTACTTTACTCTGCCTTGACCAACTAATTAAACTGCATCAGAGTGTCCTACTGTTGGGCTACCACCACCAGAAATCACTGCACTCAGCCTAACTAAAGAGTTTAAGCAATTATATAATGGCCACCATCAAATGATAGTGATGCAAGCAGTCCCATCTGTCTGTTTGTTCTCTAAAACTGTTATATTTCTCTAGTGTTTCAGATCACACCATGGATTACGGAAATAGGTTTCATATCTTACCATATATAGTTGTATTTCTGCGGTGACCTGAGGAAAAAGGAACAATTTAGGCTGCTATACTGGCTGGTTTTCAGCTTTTGCTGGCTCTGAATTAAGTTATTTGTGAATTGCACAAGAAATCTTTCCTCCATGAGTGTCTTGCCTCAGGTCATGTTTTCCAGCTTCAGACTCTAAACCAGTGTGTGTATTGTTTTCTGCATTAGTGTTGGGTGTGTTTAGGACAATGTAATAGTTCAAAACCACATCCTACTTGTGGGCCTCAATGTTGCACACAAGAACGGAAAAGAACTGATAGTGTTCATTGACATACAATACATCATTTAAGCATTTTGTTCTCCAATGTACAAACATTGAATTATACCCTCAAAAATTATGCAGACGTATTAAGCAACTGTGCATAAACACTTCTGCACAAAACTGCATGCACCTTAAATGAGTTTTGCTTCCCGCCACTGTTAGAAATAAATGTTCTGTGCAGGTGCATTTTTAGTACAAACAGTTTAATTGTCTTCAAAGGTAAAACACGGCCATTGAATTCCAGTTTTGTACCATCTTTTTCAGAGGAAAGGCTAAGATTTGTCCCGTTCTTAATCTTATGTGTTAAAGTAGAACATTAAAATAGATTGGGATGGGCTGTGTGGAGTTAAAAAAATAGCTACAGTATGATATGGAGGCGTTATATACCTTAAATAAAGATACTAAAGGTGCAAGAGGTCCAATTCTAGTGACACTCCAGTCACCTTTTTGCATGAGTGATACACAAATGCAAGCATAAAATACAAACACAATAAGAAATTTAAATCTAAATCACTAAATCTCCCATATTAGTAAAATATGGACAGCCTTTTAAGCTTGGTGCATGCAGAATGACAGGCTTTTCATGTTTCCTTTAATTACTAATAAGAACATTGGCTATTAATAAAATATTGTTCATTTAAAAATGGTTAAACTGCCCTAAACCTAGTTTTAGACATACAGGCTGAATTCTAACAGCATTATTGTGACAGTTGTACACTTTTGATTGCATTTGCTTACCTGTCTGTACATTTCTTCCAACTGGGTTAAGCCTCTCTGGATGCACATGCTGGTTTTCACACGGACCCATTTCAGTGTTGACATAATCATCCTCATACTCTCTTTCTGTATCTTCATTGTGATCATCATGCTCTTGTCCTTGCATATTCTCATAATCCTCACCCTGCTCTTGGCCCTGCATGTCCTCATAGTTGCTGTCACTCCCTTCTCTCTCAGTCGTCTCACGATGTCCTGCTCTTTTTTTGTGTACAGGCAGATTAGATCCTGCTTACATGATCAAATCCAGAATAAAGTCACAGGTTGTCAAATCAACAAGCAAATACTTCTGTGTAAGAGCAGCGGACTAGCCCTTAAATGGTACTCACTCTTTGGCGGGGTGACTAAATAAGATTTAGTCAGTCTTTTACAACACACCCCTGCAAAGGCAATGAGAGACATATTTTTTTTACGCTGTAAACAAGTTGCTGTAGAAGATCTTCAAAACAAAGAAAGATGCTCACTCCTGAATTCAAAGCCAAGGCAACTTGTGATCACAAGCAGAGCAAAGCTTCCAATTCCGGCAACAATGTAGTACCATTGCAAAACCTGACCTGAATCTAAAAGAAAGAGCAAATATGGCTTAAAAACTTATGTAAAACGTCTTCATTGTAACGATCCAAGTAGCAAATAGAGGTAAAGATTTAGGGATGCCTTCACTGTGATGTTAAGTCACTGCCTATCATAGCATATAGTTGAGTCCTTTCTTTGTAAAATCAGTGTGTTTCTTTTTTATCCCTGATTGTAGGAAGTCAAATTTTAATTTGTCTTTGCATAAAATCCTCTTTTGGCTTGACATTAAAATGAAAACATTTTAATTTTATTTACATTAATTTTAATGAAACCTAATTAGGTTTCATCTAACAATAAGAGAATATTTTCATCTATTAGGATGCCCCCTGGACGCCTCCCTGGTGAGGTGTTCCGGGCACGCCCCACCGGAAAGAGACCCCGGGGAAGACCCAGGACACGCTTGAGAGACTATGTCTCTCGGCTGGCCTGGGAACGCCTCGGGATCCGCCCGGAGGAGCTGGAAGAAGTGGCCGGAGAGAGGGAAGTCTGGGCATCCCTGCTGAAGCTGCTGCCCCCGCGACCCGACCTCGGATAAGTGGAGGAGAATGGATGGTTGGATGGATTAATGAAACCTGTTTTGTTCCAGATGTATGTAAAAATGAATCTCCTAGCAGTCTTCAACATCTACCATTCATTTTTTAATAAGCTGTATAAATGAAGCAGCATTAAATAAGTTCAGAATGATAAACAGGGCCAAAGATGAATTTATGTAAACTGACAAAGCTCTGCAGTGTCACCCAAAATGCTGCAGTCCAGGTAAATTTAGGTACAGGGTACAATATATATGTCAGTCAGTCAGTCGATACATTAGCAGCAAAGCAACCCATGAGTAAAACAACAAATCTAGATTAAATATGGCCTTACCTTCTTCCTGTAGCTTTATCTCCACACTTTGGCATTCCTGGTTCAGCTGACAGCAGTATGTGCCCAGGTCAGAGGTCTGCAGCCCATGAATGAGGATGGAAAAGTTTCCTTTGCTAAACAAGGAGGGGAACACTGTCACCCTCCCATCTCTAGGATCCTCAAAGATAATTTCACCTTCAGGTCCGATGACCACGAGGCTAGAATTCTGGCTCCACTCGACTTTGTCCGTTTGATTACTCTGCTGAAGGTGGCAAGGGAGAGATACCTGAGAGCCCAGAAGGACGGTGAGATTGGCGATGTTGTTACATTTTCCAGAGCATCTTAGTCCTTAAAAAAGACGAGAAGCACCAGCATGTTAAGCGAGGGCATCTGTAATTTGTAATCTAGCATTATTCCATGTCTTCACTCCCAGTTACCTTTTAACATATAAACTCACATAGCTGCAACTACACAATGTCCGCTTTAACATGTTGAAGAAGCATCATTTGAACTTACCATCCAAGGACCTGAAGGCAATAAAAAATGTCAAAAGGCAAATCATGTATTTTACATGCATGTCATGTCAGTCTTGACACCACTTTGCAACTAAACTGAAAGAGGTCAGAATAAGAAAGCTTGTAAGTGGATGTCCTGTGTCATTTCCTGTAAACAGGCACCTGCTTCAACAGCCAATGTATGGGGATCTGCTGCATTTCTCATACTTGCCAGCACAAGAAAAGAACTTGAAATCTGATTGTTGTATATCACCTTCTTAATCTTCTAATATCTTGTGGTCGTCCTGCCTAATTGTGGTTGATACAGAGATATGAGCCATTGCTGAAAGTTAACAGACATGCTTAAGAGGTTGAGATTTAGGACAGGTTATGAGTGGCTGAGTAGAACTTGCAAAGACCTCTAATTCTCCACACCTGCGCACCACATCCTGTCGCGCTTAGAGAAGCCTGCAAAGGGCAGGTGTCTGTCAGACACTTTGAGGCAAATAAACTATGAAATTCACAATACAAACATATTATTAAATTAAAACAGAAATGTATTTATTCAGTGTGAATAAATACACTCAGAAAAACACTCACACTCTCAGAAAAAAGTGCATCTTTCAGGGTACAAACCCTGCCACTGTGATTGTACCCCAACGGTTACATTTTCAGTTCAAAGACATGCCCGTAAGGCGGATTGTAGATGATAAATTGCACAAAGGTGTGTGTGTGTAGGTGTGTGTGTGTGTGTGTGTATGTGTGTGTGTCTGCTCTGTGATGGACCGGCAACCTGTGAAAAGTGAAAAAAGGTGAAAATGTATCTGAACTTTACTCTTTTTTTCCCCAACACTGCTGGCAAAGTCTATGATCTTGCACATGACTTTAATTGATTTGGCTTATTCATGCAGCTGTTTCAGAGGTGTCACCTTACCTCTGAAGTGACCCCGTTAGACAAGTGCATTTCCACATAAAACCCAGAGGCTGAGTGAAACACACAACCTGTTTTCAGTTCAGCTTTAGCAACACAGAGCTGCATGAGGCCCACACAAAGCATGTGATCATCTCTGCAAACCACACTGCTTCCTTTTATGTATTCTGAATTCTGGTTACTACCTCCAAAATAATAACTATGGACATGTTCATTTATCATGTGACAAATACTGTGAGCCTTTATTTGTTGATACAGTCTCGTCATCACTATAGAAACCCCCACTTGACCACTTCCATTCACTGACTGGTTTACATACCTTTACATTTACATTTACGGCATTTAGCACTAGACAAGTATCCTACCACTAGACCACCACCACCTCAAGTATGTAAGGTCAGTTTACTGCACAGACTGTACAGCCTCTTACCCATTAAAGATCAAGCACAAATTGTCAGCCACCCCTCACAGCAGTGACACTTAAAGGTAGTAGGGTGAAAGGTAGGGTGGTGGTGGTCTAGTGGTAGGATACTTGCCTCTGGACCAATGGCTCAAGCGGTCCCAGGTTCAAATCCCACCTCTAGCACTACCACCACTGGGTCCCTGAGCAAGACCCTTAACCCTGAGTTGCTCCAGGGGGACTGTCCCTGTAATTAGGCCATGTAAGTCGCTCTGGATAAGAGCGTCTGCTAAATGCCGTAAATGTAAAGGCGCTATACAAGAATAAATTGAATTGAATTGAATTGTTGCTGGTTTGTCAGTGCTACCAGTGCTACCAAATATTCAGTCTGATTCTGATTGCTGCAGTGTTTACACCAAATTTGGACCAATTCATAACAGCACGTTAACTGTTGAGCTGATGTTCTATACAACCTAATTCACATTTGGTTCATTTCTCTTTATGGTGTGTAAAAACTGAGAGGATAAGCTGAAAATGCAAAAACATCCAATCCCATTTTATTGTTTATTTCTATTTATTTCAATGTTGATGTTTTTCCTAGTTTTCTCAGATGGCTGTATGTATACACATATACACGTACGTATACCAGTTCAGGCAGCATACTAGTGACTCCACACTGGATGTGCAAATGTGGGCTCAGATGCAGGTGAATGATAATGTTGTAAGATATAAAAGACTCTGGATGTATATTCTTGTTGATCTAAAATAAACTTGGCAGAAAAAGGACAAAAGAGTTACAGAATGAAGCGCTACAGGTAGCAATCAGTTACAGAGATGCGTTTTTTTTTACCCCTCTGCAACAGACTGAACATCTGCCTGATGCGTTGCAGATAAACTGCTCAAAGCCTTACACAGCCAACCTGAGACTCAACCTGAAGCACGGAAGGCTCCCAAAGCCCTGCTCTCATCACAGACCCGGAAGGAAGCTGGGAGTTTTTAAATGTGTCAAACACTTTACAGACATTTGCGGCTGTGTCGTTGCTCAAGACCACAATGCGAAGGTGGTTTTGCACCCTGCTGTTCTCACAAGTGAAGTTGTAAGGCTTCGGACAGAAGATTTCATCAAGATGTTTGCAGCACTGCTGTTGATGGCAGGTAGGTCTGAAAAAATCAGTCAAGTTAATATACAAGTATAAAATGCGTGAGAAGTAGGACTACTTGGTAAAAATGAGAAGAAAAAAGGTCCCTGAACCATTTCCTCAAGTTTTTCTGTGCTGTTTTTGAAGGGATATATACTACAGCTGGATTCAACATTTACACACGCCCAGTGCACAAATTTGAACACGAGGACAAGTTGTTCGGACAAACTATCATTAAGTCAAGAGACGGGTTGGTCATTCTTGAGCCATTTTTGTAAAAGGTTGTTCATTAGCAGATGATGAGCGAAATGGTTAAAATGGGAAACTTTTGTTTTTTTTTAAATCTGTTTGTTTCAGAGTATTTACCCCTTCTACTTCAGGAGAAGTTTTCAAATGTATACTGTACAGTTCTTGCTCTCCATTTCATAAAGGTGGTAAGCTTGACTCCTTATATTGAATGCTTAATACCTTTATTAAAATACAGTACATATACATTTACACAAACTGAACAACAAAATAAAACTTTGCTTGGAGAATTATACACCTGTAACTAGAGTCTTTTCACTGAACCACTGTGAAATTTCCACTCTTTCTAAAAAACATCATTCACAGATAAGACCATGAAAGGTCTGAGACCCATAGCATCTATTGCGTCCATCTTGAGCGAGAAGGAGGAGGAGCAGCTACTGGTACCATTTTATTTTTTAAATACCTCTTTTAAAGTAGTGACGCACATTTAAACCAGAGAAATGGTGCTTTGTGTTCAAGCCGTTTTCTTGTGTATTTAAGCATTGATTCATTAATATATGAATCGTTCCATTTTTTTTTTGGTCAAAATAGGAAGCAAACTGTAAATGCTGTCATATTGGACAGTCATAATGAGGGTGTTTCACTGTCTGCTTCTCATGACTGTTTCTCATGAGTGTTCTGAGTAAAACCACAGTTTCCCCTGCTAAAGGCCTCAGACTGGTAGACTTCTTGTTTAGCAAGTTAGACAATTTTTTCTCAAGCACATTGAAAGTGAAGTGAAAAGAAATGGCTCTTTCAATTCTCACACGCTCACTCATTAAGATAAGCCTCCCAGCAGCGAATAAAAGGTTATAGCTATTCGTCATATCCATTACAGCCAATTGGTGTAAATGTTTGTTAGTCTACAGACGCTGACAATTATGCAAAGCGCTCACAATCTCAGCCACATGTTGGAAATGTCCTGTTTTTAATACACTGTTCTGATGATCTCCTAAGCGGGAATAAAGCATGCAGAACCCCTGGTCAGTGGCTTTACTGGTATAACTAAATCATGGCCATTTACAAGCAGTATTTTATCCTTTGTTGTTTGAGTGATCTCATAAAAAGAACAACTTTCAGTTCCTTTAAGAAAGGCAAGAACCTTCACATAATATAAAGGTTTTCTGGGGTAAATATTCTAGATAATTGTTTTTGAAAATGAAAGGGAGGACCCTTACATTTTCAAAAACAATTATCTAGAATATTTTGCTGAATGCTGAATGTTGTTCTGAGAGCTTATGTTGAGCATCTTTTTGTATTTTTTTTTGACACTGTGTACTGCAGAACTGGCCATGAACTCTGTACCCTCAATGAAATATTAGTTTTTTCTCAACTTTCTAGGCTTGTAACCAGGTTCGGACCAAGAAAAAGTCTTCTGAGGATTTCAATGGACACTGTGCATATGTAGTGAATCAGGAAGAGATGGATAAGATCAATCCTGCTGAGTTAGGTATGGATCTGCACCATAAATAAGAGGTTGTGTCATCAAGAAACTGCCATTGATTCCAACTTATTTCCTTTTAACCTCCTCAGCTTCACAGCAGATGAAGCAACACAGCATGGCCATAGACAAGCAAGGTAAATGAATTTGAGGAAATGGAATATGCAACAAAAGCAGACAATACAAAAGAAACAATGTAAAGTTTTGAATTTTTATTTTTTCTCTCTTTGTTTGAAATGAAATTAAATGGCATTTGTAATCAGCTCACTCAAGACAGAAAAGACAGGCTGACTTAAATACGGAGGCAGAGGAGGATGAAGATGAGGAAGGTATGTTTGTCAATGTTTGATTCTATGAAACTGGTACAAATGTGTGTGATACTGATTTATATATATGGCTTTATTTCAGTATAGAAAAGAATAATTATTGAGATTCCTATGTCTGCTTTAAGATCCCGGTACAGAGATAGCTTTTGTGCTCGATGGCTCTGGTAGCATTGAAGCTGAGGATTTTGAACGAGCAAAGGAATTCATTCAAAATGTGATGAAAAATGTTTGGACAACATGTTTTACTGTAAGTCGTGTTTCTTTAACTATAAAAATAAGGGTTATTTAAGGTTTTTTTCCAATGATGGACCACTGCCACTAAACTTGTACTGGAGTTTAAGTAGGACAAGTTTCTTCTTCTTCTTCATTATTATTATTATTACAATTACATGTTTTATGTTTTACTTGTACTTTTACTTACTAACTTGGGCTGAAGTACAGAACACTTTGTTTCCAAACAGTAAAAAGAGCTTTGTCTGTGTTATTTCCTCAGTGTAACTTTGCAGTGGTGCAGTTTGGATCTGAAGTAAAAACTGAACTCTCACTGCTAGATAACACAGATGGTGCCAAGGCCTTGAACAAAGTGAAAAACATAAAGCAGCTATACAATCTCACTAAGACGGCCTCAGCGCTCTACCATGTTCTGTAAGTGCATTCAACCCAGCTTATGAGAACGAGTTAATGAATTATGTAGGTGTGGTGGTAGCCTAGAGGTAGAAAACTTGCCTGTGGACCAATGGCTCAAGAGGTCCCAGGTTCGAATCCCACCTCTGGCAATACCACCACTGGGTCCCTGAGCAAGACCCTTAACCCTGAGTTGCTCCAGGGGGACTGTCCCTAAATTAGGACATGGAAGTCGCTCTGGATAAGAGCCGTAAATGTAAATGTAAATGTGTTTGCATTGATCTTGAAATCAGTGGTTAACTGCAAAAAACATACCGCATACTTCACTGTACTACTTCACTGTACTACTTCACAGCACAGAAGTGTTCGTTCCTGAAAATGGATCAAATCCGAAATCTACAAAAATGATTATTGTGTTATCTGATGGAGAAATGAGAGGAAAGCAGAAAAACCTTACAGAGGTCTTAAACATGAAAGAGATGAATGGAATTATTCGCGTTTCTATAGGGGTAAGGACTGAATTTTGTTCATGCTACACTTAAGTCCACATTCTCAGCACTGCAGTGACACTGGCTTGCTATTGAGTATCATTAGTAGTCCTGTGATCAGACACTGGCCACTAAAGAAGACCTTAGACAGTGTTTATCTTCATCAAAGACTGAAAGACTACTTACTGAAAGTGCCAGTAATTGTGGTGGCTCCTTCCTATGGTCGGCTCTTTACATTAGTGGAAGTGGAGCACAGGGTGGTAAATTTAGCTGCTATGGTCAGTAGCTGTATTCCTACAAACTGTGTTTCTGGATGATAATAAATGATAATTCTGGTACAATGGCCAGTGGCTGTAGGTGGCTCTTAATGTACTATATTGCCCCTCAAAATATGAACATCTCATATCATGTATACTTTATAGTATCACAGATAGTATTAATGAATGAATGTAATTTTATCATCTAACCTGTGTTTCTGCCAAAAGCAGAAATATGTATTTACTGTGCACAAATCTTATTCCAAATCTTAATCTAATCTATTAAAACTCTATAATTCCCAAAACAGATCTTTGGGCCTATCTGGTCATATCCATTAAAATACCCAATTAAACGCAATGCAATACTTTTTAGCTAAAAATGTCTAAAATTTCCCCCACTATGGTTTGCACTGCATCTTAAATGCTGTTTTAACTGCTTAGAAAATGAATGAAATGGGCTGGAATAAGGGTGTAGTAAATAAAACTCTTCATGTTAGAGTTATCTGGTTTCATGTTAGTAAAAGTCCATAAAAGGTTCATTTGTTAGTGGGTGTACTAAGATCAGACTGAGCAATGTCTCATCCTTTCATCTTTAACATGTAATCTTTGGATTATTTGTTTTAAAATACATCCATTTAGAGCTCTTTCCCACACTTTAATATTCTATTTTTTAATAGAGGTCACATGGAGTTCTGTAAATGAGAGTGTAAAAGTGGAAAAACCCTTTTCAAATTTTACATAAATATTTTTTTAAATTATTTAAAAAAAAAAAAACTTCAGCTTTGATTCTCCACACTCATGTGCCTCATTTACAAACATAGTTAACTAAGGGTTCTTCTATTGCAACACATTTTTGGCAACATTTTAAGAGTGTCCAATCATTGCAGCAGATCTAGAATTAATAAAAAGTGAACTGTGCTCTAAAGCTTAACTATACATTACTTACTGAAACAGTGCTATTCTGTCCGCAGGTTGGCCCTGAGGTTCTGAACAGTCCTAAAGCAATAAAGGAGATGATAGAAATAGCTGGTAGCGAAGAGAAATTCTTTAACGTTTCTAATTATGCTGCGTTGGAAACCATTCTTTCTTTTTTAGAAAAAAGCATATTTGCCATCGAAGGTAAGCCAGTTTTAAAAATGATGATATGATTGTCTGAAAATGGATGTTTAATGTGTGTAGTTTTGAAGTTATTAAAATAAGGGGCACCCTGGCAGGTGTCACTCATAATTGTTAGTTATGTTAAGTGTCCATGTGTTAATATATCTTCCGCTTGATCACTTCCGTCTTTCCACAGGCATTGAAAAGGGTGTAGGATTTAAATTTGAACTCGCAGAGGCTGGGTTCAGCTCTCATTTAACCAATGACGTAAGCTCTTTTACTGCTAATCAGTAACATATTTCATTGAAAAGCACATATTTCCAATGTTCTTCAACTATATAGGTTTCTGAGAGTAAGCAGACACCCAGTAAATAAGTAAAACTATACAAACTTCTCTATCATATTATAGGGATCGATGCTTTTTGGGGCAGTAGGGGCCTATGATTGGAGTGGGGGAATAATTCTGAAAAGAAAACAAGAGGAGACTGTGACCTTTTTAAAAGCAACTGATGAAGAACCAAGGTTTTCTTATTTGGGTAAGATCTTCAGACAGCTCACTGCATTACTCAAATACTCCTTTCAAAAAACATATGAAATATTTGTTCTCATTACAGGTTACAGTGTGGCATCCGCTCATACCTCCGGCAGTACACTGCACATATCTGGAGCTCCCAGATACAACCTGACAGGGGCCGTGTTTGTTTTTGATGGAAGCGGTCAGGATGTGATCGAAGGAGATCAGGTTTGAAAATCAAGAATGCAATAGTTAAATATTGAAAATGTAGTCAACGCATTTTAGCTGAAGTTGGATCTGGAGACCACATGTCAGCTGTTTCAAAGAACTAGTCATACTAAATCTCTATGTCCCAGTTACTGAGGTAAGCATTGGTTTTGCAGGTAGGGTCATACTTTGGATCAGTTCTCTACACCTTGGATATTGACAACGATCAGCAAACAGATTATCTGTTGGTTGGAGCACCACATTATCATGAAAAGGGGGAAGAAGGCCAAGTCATAGTGTACAAACTTCATCAAGTATGCCCGTAATTTTATTAATGCTTTCTGAATTTGTTGCAATTTTAAGAATGACTCAACAATATTTGCTCACCTGAAAACTATACATTGGGATGCCGCATTAGGGGAAGTTTGAGAGAGAAAGCCTTGTACTGCGTGGAAGAGGGGAAGACATCTATGCAAGGTTCGGCTCTGCAATAGCCAATATCGGAGACATCGATGGGAACAAATACAGTGACATAGCAGTGGGAGCTCCTCTTGAAGCAACAGACCACCTGAGTGCTTCCTCAGGCAGTATTTACATATATAATGGATTTAGCGATGGGATAAGGCCAGAATTTTCACAGGTGAGCTTTCTACTGATTGTCCACTCCTGAGTTTGGGGGTATTTTTTCAAAAATTGGTCAGCCTATGTTATATTTGGGTTTTGTTTTGTTTTGTTTTTAGGGTTAGGTGTTTTTAGTTTTGTTTGAGTTTCTTTTAAATTGCCTTTTCCCTCTTTGCATCCTTACTGTACAAATTGTTATTTCATGTAAATTCAAAACATCAAAGGCAAGGAGATAGTAGAACTTTAGTAGAATTTATGCATACTAAATTATTAACAAAGGCTTGAAGCAACTTAAATTATTTTTCCCATCATTCAGTTATTAGTTATGTAACTGTGTTTAGTTATGTAAAAGGGATTCAGGTTCAAAATTACATGCATGACTACTAACACCTTTGATGGTGGCTGACTGTCTTAAAATGTATGTGTCTGTGTGTCTGCCCTGGTTGGATCAAGTGGCTCAGATAATCAATGAATAGGTCAGAAAACATATATTTTGAAACATCATGCATCAAAAATGTTTATGCTGCAGTATTGTTAGTGTTTTACTGCAAATTCGGTTGTCAATAGTGCTGCATAAACAGTCATGTGTCATGTAAAAATGAAGAACATCTGCCAGTTTATTCCACAAATATCTTGTCCTGGCCTAATTTGGAGCTAATTAAAGACAATAACATATAATTTAGTGCTGTTTAGAAACAGCACAACACACAGTGAACCACAACAAAATGCAACCTCTGCTTTTAATCCATACACACCGTGAAACAGGGGGCAGCTATTGAAAGCGCCCAGGGAGCAGTGATGGGGACGGCATTTTGCTCAAGGATACCTTAGGTCAAACTACCTGTCTGGGATTCAAACTCATGACCTTCCAATGCTGGCCCCTAGTCCCTAAACACTAGGCACCTGCTGCCCCTAAAGATATAGTGCCACAAAATAAAATGTTAAGCCAAGTAAAGTCCCAAGAGAATGAACTGTTTATGGATTGAGTGTTTATGGTCAATCCATAAACAACAACCTTCATGGTCATTGATCATCCAAACAAAGTTCACAAAGGTCTCAGTTCTGTTAAGAACAATTGCTGCATACTTTATTGCTGCTTTTTTTTTTTTTGCAGAGAATCACACCTTCAGATTTTGGGATGAAACTTGTACATTTTGGACAGGCAGTAAGTGCCATTCCTGGCCCAGAAAAGGACAAGAATAAGCTCTTCATCAGTTGTGGAAGTGAGGGGATGATAACCATCTTACAGTGAGTAAAATCAGAATTGCAGCTCAATATTTTTCCGCCGAGAAACTCACATACCAGTTAGAAGATGTATTCATTTTGTTCACTTGTATTGCATGAGTTGTCTTTCATCGCTAACATTTCTCTGTGAATGGCCTTGTTTTTGTATCATTCCTAACAGAGCAATTCCTGTTATCATTATCACTGCAAATATTAAGATTGGTCGTAAAGAAATTTCCCTTGCTGAGCAGACTAATGATAAATCAAACAAATTTGAGACGACCCTTCAAATCTGCTTTGATGAGACAAGGAAAAAAATGAGTTGTAAGTTATTAGACCCAGCACTAAATGTATCGGATCAGTTTAAACCTAACCTTTTGTATATATAATACATAAATACATGTATAACTCTGTCTTTTCAGCTGGTGAACAATTAAAAATTGAGTACCAAATTGATCTGGACTATGGTAAGGAAGAAAAGCGACTATTTTATGTTAAAAAACATGAAAAGAAAAACATATTCACTCTAAGTAAAGACAAAAACTGTGATGAGCCAGTAAATGTGGAATATGTGGTAAGTTCATCTTTCAGTCTACTTGGCCTTACTTTCCATACAGATCCCAGAAGCATGGTTTCCTTTTTCAGTTTTCATTCGCAATCTAATTGCAGGGCTGTGAAGATTGTATTTCACCAATCAAAATCAGAGCAGAATTTAACTTGTCCTTCAACTCCAGTGAAATCCCAGTGCGAGCTCTTGATCAGTTTAGTCCAAGAGAATTTATGAAAGAGGTATGTGATTTCTCCACTGATACACTCTGGTCTTAGTTTAGTCTCAGAGATATGCCAAGCTGTTTTTCTGGAGAGCACTCTGTTTCTGAATTTCTGAAACCATGCTTACATTAATGCAAATAAACAAATCACAAATTAAGTGTGTGATTATCTACCTTAACCAGTTCTCCTAAAGGTAACCCAGTATGTACAGTATGCACCCACTTCAGGGGTTTAGTCGGTCACTACCTTAGATCAGGTGCTGGAGTATGAAATCAGCCTGTGTTCTTCTATCTGTATTCTTCAAACCAATACATTTTTATTACATTACACTCAATTTCATTACACTACACTACTTGATCAGAATTGTCAAAACTTAAGCTTAACTTGTTGTGTTTGTGTGTGTGTGTTTGCATGTAAGAGACAAGGAAGAGCATGCTTTATCTTAGAAAGGAACATGAAACTCATTACTCACCTTTATTACTGTGTCTGTGTTTCAATTGTTCAGATCCCGTTTGAAAAGGACTGCGCAGATAAGCAAAAGTGTGAGGCAAAGATTTCATTAGCTGATTCAAACCTCAGGTAAAAGTGTCATTCAAATTCAAAGCTACTCAAAACTAAAATTTGCTCTCTTAGACCCAGATTTAAGCTAAAACCTAGACTCAAGATTTTCCATCATTAATTCTGCTAAACATGATTGCAACATTAGGATTCATATGCCACACTGTAACCTTCAACTAATGAAACTACAAAACTTCTAAAGCTGTGTCAGGGTAGTCGGAATGTACAATAGCAAAAAAAAGTTGGAAAATTGTGGTGTACATATGTTAACATTTTTATCATATTTAATTACAGCAATAACTTGATCATAATTGGTATGTCTCAAAGCTTGAGCATAAATTTTGATCTTCAAAACCTTGGAGACAGTTCATATATGACGACTCTGACTTTGTCTTATCCGGAAATACTTCAGTCAAAGGTATATTGCGCAAACAAAAACTTTTATATGACCTAATATGACCTAAACACAGTCATTGGTTTGTATGAGGATGCTTTTCTCTCCATTTACAGCTAATTGAGGGTGGACAGTGTGACGTGAAAAATGGCGATCTCCAAATAACATGCAAACTCTTGCATCCCGTTTTCAAAAATGCTGCAAAGGTACCAATCAGGCATGCTTTGGCAACACATTCTGAATCTTTGTCTCTTTACAATGTCTCAGTTCATAGTTGTCCTGATATCTATCTTCTTCTTCCACTTTTTACCACAATAGACCACAATGACCATCACCTGGCAACCTAAAAACTCAAAGACAGACCTGAGTAATGCTATAATCTATGCTGATTTAAAAGGGTTTGTCATCAATATACTGTCTTTACAACTTTGCTGTAAAGTAAGTGTGGCATTTGTTCTATTCACTGCTTTTACTTCTTCTATTTACTTCCAGTGGAAATAATGGCACGGAGGATCTTGACTCCAAGGCATATGAGTTTAGAGTAAAGCACGCCCTTGATCTTCAGCTTGTGAGGTAAACACTTGAGGATTTTGAAATAATTTTGCAATCAAACAGTTACACATGTCTACTTATTTTGCTAATAGGAAGTTGTCTGTTTTTTTTTTTTATTTTAGCGGCTCCATCGCAACAAGCCTATTAACTATTGAAGATGGGGAAAAGGGCCTTAAAAACATACAGTTCTCTTTTAAGGTACAGCATGGGAAAGTTGTCATTTATCACTGACATCATTTATACTATAGGGATGCGACTCCTGTCTTATGTCAGTCCTGTTTAAAACTCAAAACCTGCCTTTGTGGTGTGTCTGGTAATTTCAGCTGCAGGGTGAAAACAAGTATAATGCTAAAGTTACTGTGACCGTAACAATACCAAAGAAGAAAAATAAAATAGAAGTGAGCATCAAGAATATCCAACCCAAGGTATGTTCATGAAGTGCTCTTGATAAATTGCAAAACCTCTACAGTCAGGTTTTCTATTTACTCATCAAATTACTGTTCTTTTAGATCTGTGTGCATGTTGATAAAAACACTGAGGTAAGAGATTTCTTACCAAATCAGCAATCCTCTTTTCTAAATCTTGGGGATGTGAAATTGATCATATACAGTATGCCTTAATTTTAACTTGTTCCCTCTTTGTTTACTAGAGCAACTACCGAATTGAATGTAATCTGACCAAGGCGCAAGACCTTGATGTTTATGCTACAGTTCTAATTGATGATCTTGAGGTACAGTAGAAATTATTATTATTTCTAATAAAATTTGAAATTATTATTTACTAATTACTATTTGTTTTATTATTTTTGTAAAATCAGAAACTGTAAAGACTTGACACATGTCACACCAATTAGTTCAATTATTCCAATTATCTGTAATCTGGTGCCAGTTTTGATTATATACAATTGTGCCAACCCATATATATCTAAAGAGGTGTTTTCTTTTCAGTTCACATAGACCATGTATGAAACTTAGCTGCCCGTTCTAATTTCCCTTTTTTCACAAACCCCAGGACAATAAAAATATTTTACATTATATTACTAATAGATAAATTTAACTGTAGGATGAGGACCACTGAAGTCTTTTTATCTAATGAAAGTAAGTTTCAAAAATTGCTTAAAAATGATTACCAGTGGAAAAAAGCAATAAAAAGACTGGAAAGAAGTACAAATGTCAGGGGTAAAAAATTATAAGAAGATATTAGTAAAAGGTAAAGTAATATTATACAGTTTTACATTTTGTTAGACATATTGACAGATTTAATTTGAGGATTATTGATTTGCTGTATTTGCTGTATCATGGCATTTGGCCATAAGTTAGCAGGAAATTTCACTTTAATTTATTTTATTTCATTTGCAAAACTAAAATCACTACAGAAATTAAAGTAATAGTGCTCTGAGTAATAAAGAGCATAATTGTGAATGTTCTGGAAAAGGATTTAGGATTAGGGAAAGGGAAAGTGAGGCATTGGGGAAGGTACAGTTAGAATATCAGTGAGTGTACTCCCAGATTTACTTTTAAAATCAATTAAAATGTAATTTTTTTTTTGTTTTTAATAAGTTCACATTCTTGGCTACAAGAAGCATTATTTAATTTTGAATAAGAGAACATAAGTGAAACATTTACAAAGAAGCAAGTTAACTACTCCACAGCACCTCAGTTCAGATCACTCGCAAAATGCAGCTGAAAGAAAAGGTAAATTAATAAACAGGTTTTTTACTCACCATGTTGGTTAGAAGGCTGTAAACAAAGCCAGCTGCTCTGACTTGTCCTTGCTTGTATCTCAAGGAGTTGTGGGTAGTAGACTGCTGCTGAGTACACGGTGAGTGCACACAGCGGGCACTAAGAGTGAGAGAGACTGGGCTTGATTAGACATCTTCCACACACTCCATGGTGTCCATTGTCACTTTTATCATTATTTACTGAAATCATCATTAATATAATCATAAATCTTTCAGAAAAGTATCAGATCATAAATGTTTCCCACAGAATATTCCATGTAGTTCACAAATTTTCTCTTCCACTTCAAGGAAGAAAAATGTCTTCTAATTACTGATTCAGGCTGACTTTTTCACAATCAACCCAATTTTTTTGGCAAAATGTATATATGTTTGGGACATAGTTATTAATTTTGTTAAGTGTATGTTTGGTTTGAAAGCACAATTTGCATGTTTTGTTTATTATAATAATACCTTTTGAATGTAAATAGGATAAACCGGAGAAGATCACCGCTACAGCAGAACTCAGCTTTGATGAGAACATCTATGGTGGAACAGACATAAAGAGATATCAGACAGTGGGTGCAAGTTATCTTACATATATCCAAACATTCCTCTGTGCTTCAGTTCTGACACAAGTGTTTAATGGTTTAATATGTTTTTCTCCAAATGCAGTCAGAGGTGACACTTAACAAGGTGAAGGTGGTGAAATCAACTGCACCTATAATTGGTGGTTCCATTGCAGGGTTTCTTGTCTTAATCTTCATCATCGTCATTCTAGTAAAGGTAAAATGAAGCTTCTCTTTGATCACTGAACCAACCTTATATTCAAAAGAAAAATGATTGTTTTAATATATAAAATGTGTCGCCTCTTACCTGCAGTGTGGTTTTTTCCGGCGCCGCCATCGTATGGAACGTCAGCAGAGCACAAACTGAACTCCTCCTCAGCATCCATCCAGCAGTACTTCCATTATTGTATACTCCAAACCAGAAACAGATACAGGGATACTTGAATTTGTCAACTCTCAAAAACATTCAAGCCATCTTGTCATATTTTATAGTTTTTTTCCCACTATTTCATATTTATAGTTTTAAATGTAATATCAATGACAAGTGTTATAAATAAATCCAGATTTTAATATTTGTCAAGAGGCCTGTATTACATTTTGTAAACATACATGCTTGCAGTGGTAGTGGTCACTCACTCTCACAGCCACTTGTCTTATTCAGGGTCCCAGGGGGTGCTAGAGTCTATCCCAGCTCTTATAGGAGGAGGGGGACACACCCTGGACAAGTCACCAGTCCATCACAGGGCATACACACAGACAAACACACCTATGGGCAATTTAACATCTCCAATCCACCTCATATGCATGTCTTTGGACAGTGAGAGGAAACCGGAACTGCTAGAGGAAACCCACACAGACATGGGGAGAACATGCTTTCTCCAAAAAGGACCCAGACCACCCCATCCCACTCAGACCTAGGCTCTAGGATCAGAAGGTTGTGGGTTCAAATCCCAGACCAGTAGGTTGCCCTGAGATGCCAATGAGCAAGGTACCATCCCCATCACTGCTCCCCAGCCGCTTTCAATAGCTGCCCCCGGCTGCACGGTATGGGGAAAATTCAGAGGTTGAATTTCGTTGCGTCCCACTGTGTGCTGTGCTGTGTTTCACAATGACAAAAATAGTCACTTTCATACATATCCGGGCTTTAAAATTTGAATCGAAGCCACCAACCCCAAACATGAATATTTGTTGTCTCAGAAAGCTTAGGTACTCCACAGGCCAAATTCAGCACCCATGGTTTTGACACACCCACAACGCAGAAGATAAAATCTCTTTCAGCTGCAAAATGGGAGGTCAGTGGAAAAACCCAGTGCAAGAGACAGGCATAGACATGTTCGTCTACCTTCTACTGACCTGAAAAACAAAAAAATGTGAAGCTGAAACAAATATATTATCCCCTTAAACCTATTTACTCCAATAGACAAAACATTACCAACCCTCTACTGCCCAAATGTTCAGTTGTTTTGGCTGCTGAAATAACATTAGTTCCATTTACAGATGCTCTTATATGTATCTGCCTACCAGAATGATACCAACTGGGAAGGATCAGAAGCTGAGCACTCCACTGACAAGTCTAATTGTTTGTTTTTGAACAACCAGGTCTTATGAAGGGCTGAAAAAAAATGAGGCTGTTAGTGACAGATGGAGATGGAGAGTCCATTTGCACTCTTGCTGATAATATTCCTGGCAGGGTTGTCAAGTCCCATGCAAATCTCTAGCCTATGGTTAAAGCTTTGAACTTACCCAGTAGATGCTGAAACAGATCCAATATTAGAATGCAATTTAAAAATAAGGCCACCCTTATAAAATGTTTATAAAGTGCTCTTGCATATTTATCAGAACACAAACAATTTCAAACGAATAAGCAGTAATAACATGAATAACAAGGAGTAACAGTGAGACTGCATCCACATACACTGATAAGGTCAAGGCTTCACCATCAGTCAGCATTATAGCAGTAAACTTTACCACATATTCAAATTCATCAGAGAGAACAGTTCAGGTTAGCAGTAGATGAGTTATTTATAACTTCTACTGTAGTCAACATGCATGCAAACTTCACTTGGAAAGAACCCGGACCGCCCAGGAATCAAACCCAGGACCTTCTTGCTGTGAGGCGACTGCGCCACCGTGCCGGCCCATGAATGTAGACAATTAATTTCATTTCAAAAAGCTTTCATTCATTTTCTCTTTTCTTTCATTATACACATTGTTGTGACTGAATGTTCCGCTTTCAAGAAATATCAATATCCAATGATTATTATGTTTTTATTAAAGAAATATAAAATCTAAAAATGACCATTCTCGTCATTGTGAGTACACGGCACAACAGACATTGAACCCCAACGAAATTACACCTCTGCATTTTACCCACAAACAAACAAGTGCAGGAGGGGGCAGCTATTAAAAGCACCCGGGGAGCAGTGATGGGGACAATACCTTGCTCAAGGGTACCTCAGGGTAACCTACAAGTAAGGGACTCAAACCCACAACTTCCGATCCAGGGGCCTAGTCCCTAACCACTAGGGCACTGCTGCCCCGATGCAATAGTCTTTTGAAATCTGTTCCAAGAACCCCAGTGCTTCCTTCCCTGCGCTGTCTACCTGTCCATGCTGGAATTAACTCCCGCCCGGGCTTTCAAAAGAGCTGCTTGATCGTTCTCTCAAATCTAGAACTCGTTTTCATTCGACTCAACCCCATGGTGGTTTCATCTTTCTGTTGGAAAGGACTGGGGCCTTTTGCGTGTCTCTTAACTGGCACTATGGTTTGCACGGCTGTCTAAAATGTCCTGTATAAGTGAGTGACTCCTCATTCGTTTACTCATGTCTCATGTCCAGGCCCTGGGACCTGCCTCTGGGAGCAGGAACTGTCTATGAAATCCCTCAGCCAGCACCTCAGGATGTTCATTTTAAACAGTGTCAGGGTCAAATGATGACCTGGCTGGGATGAGCTGAGCTGAGCTGAGCTGGGTTAAACTGAGCCGTCCTCTCTAATCCCCCTCTAGAGTCCAGCCTGCCAAGTCTCGCGAGATCAGGGGGAGAGTAAGTTGAGGAAACATGGCGATGTCTAATTTGTTAAAGGTAAGAGAGCTCACAGCTCGTTGTGTTCACTTCGCTCTTACTCCTCCGAGGCTCCGTGCAGGGTCTGAGCCCTGCAGACGTGTGTGTGTAGGACTTTAGACGTGACATTTTATCCATATACACTTTCTAAGACTTGCTAGCTGGCTGTTTTCGCTAGTACTGCTACGCTAGCTAGCTTAGCCTGTGCTAACGGTTGCCAAGGATGGGGACAGTTAGCTTGGTCGCAGCCTGTTGTGAAGCTTATTTGGTTATGTATTGTTATTACATTTACACATCTAATTTTTCTTCCATTCTGTGCTAGTATTTCACTCTCGGTCTTGAATTAGCGTGCTGAGGGAATCTGACCTGCTGATAGGGACCGGCTAGCAGCCGTTCACCTTAATGAGGGGTTAGGTTTACATATTTCTCCTTTAATTTAGATGGATTTACTAACTGTATTTAAGTTTTTAAGTCCGTGATACATGTCCCAAGATGAAGGATTTGTGTAGTTCAGAAGCTGGTGTCAACAGGGAACCGCAACTTGAGTGGAGAGTGGAGTTTTTCTCCACCAAAACAGCCCTGAGAAGTTGAGGTGTGACTGTGGTTAAACTCTACTACTGGTTAATAACCTGCATGTTGGACAAATGGACGAGGTTAAGTTTAATGGTGGGTATGTCAGTGGACCCCTCCTGTTGGAGCATGGGTGACATAAACCCCTTACACTTGACAGTTTGTCCCCCAGGGTGTCCAGTCTCTTGTCCGTGGGCTGTGGTCAGGTACCGTAGATGCGGTTCTCCTTAATGATGTAGTTAGAGAGATAACCAGTTAAATGACTACTATTTTTTTTTATAATCTTATCTGATTATTCCCAGTAGCCATTGAATAAGCAATCCTTGCATACACACACCATGTTGTTGTTTTTTTTTTTTTTTTTTCTCCTCCAGTGTGAAATTTAGGATTTGAAAGCCTCTGTTCTCTTTTCAATCTTTCCCTCAGAACAAAGGGTCCCTCCAGTTTGAGGACAAGTGGGATCTGATGCGCCCAATTGTCCTTAAACTGCTTCGCCAGGAATCGGTCACTAAGCAGCAGTGGTTTGATCTGTTCTCGTAAGATGAATTCAGATTTATGTGTCATTTTTCAATGTTTTTGCCTCTGTTGTCAATGTCAGGGTCAGTGTTTTGTCCCTCTCCTCTGTGCCACAGAGATGTTCATGCAGTCTGTCTTTGGGATGACAAAGGCCCTGCGAAGATCCACCAGGCTCTTAAGGAGGACATCTTAGATTTTATAAAGCAAGCCCAGGCGGTAAGGGATGCTTACACTCTGCTCTTCATGTTATCTCATTTCTTTTTTCCACTCACAAACACTTGTATTTTTAGTTTTCAGTGATCATTGCTGATCTTGATGCTGATCTTGATGCTGATCTGCACCTGTTCTTCTGTTTGTTAAACATTTTGGTTTTCAGAGGGTACTTAGTCACCAGGATGACACTGCCCTCCTCAAGGCTTACATTGTTGAATGGAGGAAGTTTTTCACACAGTGTGACATCTTGCCAAAGCCATTTTGTCAACTTGAGATCACCCTGATGGGCAAGCAAGGCAGCAACAAGAAATCTAACGTGGAGGACAGCATTGTGCGGAAGGTGAGCAGCGAGTAAAAAAGACGGTATTTACAAACACTTTGTTAATGATCGTTTGTGGTCTGAGTGAGCAGTATGTACAAATGAGCTCTCTCTGTCATTTTTATCCGTTTGTAGCTGATGTTGGACACTTGGAACGAATCGATCTTTTCCAACATCAAGAATAGGTTGCAAGATAGTGCAATGAAGTTGGTCCATGCTGAAAGACTTGGAGAGGCTTTTGACTCTCAACTGGTCATTGGGGTGCGGGAGTCCTATGGTGAGAGTGAAAATAGAAACTACAAGTTTGTACCATACGTCTACTTTTAGCTGTGTAGTCAGTATTGAAGTTGACTGCATTAGAGACACAGTATAGTGTGTATGTTTTTATATATGTTTTAATTATGTATAAAATGCAGTTCTTATTGTTGTTTCTTTTTTAGATTATAGTTTATTGTAGTATAATAAGAATTACCTAACCTACTTACCTTCTCTATTTATATTTAAATTATGTTTGCTCTAATAGAAGGTCTACACTTTTTTTTTTTTTTGCAGTGAATCTTTGTTCCAACCCTGATGATAAGCTCCAAATCTACAGGGATAACTTTGAGAAGGCTTACCTAGACTCGACAGAGAGGTTCTACAGGACTCAGGCACCCTCCTACCTGCAGCAAAACGGAGTACAAAACTACATGAAATATGTATGTGTTTTACAATTTACTCAGTGTGGAGCAATGGCATTTAAAGCGGAGGGGAATTTAATTGAAATTCAGGACTGAATTGACATCTGTCTTTAATTTTGTCTCCTTCTTTTAATGTCTGGTAAGTTTCTTCATTTGTAGCCTTGTTGGTTTTTGTCATCTGCAGGCAGACGCTAAGTTGAGAGAGGAGGAGAAACGTGCACTACGGTATTTAGAGACACGACGTGAATGTAACTCTGTTCAAGCAGTGAGTATTTAGCTTGTGTCGTTTACGTCTTTTAATATCTTCTGACTGAGACAGTGGGATAAATAAATACTCAGAAAATGTGTGTGTCCATCACTGTCTTCAGTTTAAGTTTTTTTGTTGTTTTTTTTCCTCTTTGCCTCATTGGGCAAAATAATAAGCGTCATGTGTTTCCATTCAAATTAACTGATTATTTTTTTATTTTTTTTTATTTTTGTAGCTTATGGAATGTTGTGTAAATGCACTGGTCACATCCTTTAAAGAAACCATCTTGGCAGAATGTCCAGGCATGATCAAACGCAATGAGACTGACAGTAAGCATTGATTTAAACAAGCTTAAGAATTTACCCTGCATAATTAGTTTAGACTGAATTTTAATAATTAGCTGTTTTGTAAAATGTTGTACAAACCTTTGCAGAGCTGCACCTTATGTTCTCACTAATGGATAAAGTCCCCAGTGGAATTGAGCCCATGCTGAAGGACCTAGAGGAACACATCATCAGTGCTGGGCTTGCTGACATGGTAGCTGCTGCTGAGACCATCACAACTGTGAGTGGAAAACAAACAAAGCTATAAGCTAGTTTCAGATGATTATGTTTGTGTTGACTGTTCCTTTAATTGCACACTGTTACCAGCAACACTTCAGAGGAATGCAGGATAGATAAAGCCCAAATTAAGAATTGTCCAAGAGGACTGTTATTGATCTTTTCCAAATTGGACAAATTTGACTTTTGAAAGTGGAAAAAAAAGTGAAAGTGACAACCCTGGTCATTGCAAGGCCACAGCACACAGTGAACCACAATGAAATTGGACCTCTGCATTTAACCCATGCACTCAAACACCGTGCAGCAGGGGGCAGCTATTGAAAGTGCCCAGGGAGCAGTGATGCGGACGGTACCTTGCTCAACTCCCTAACCACTAGGCCACCGCTGCCCCAACTTTTGGTTGAAGTTATCAAGCTAACTGAGAAATCCATTTTCCTGAAAAAATTAGCAGATCTGTGCTGGGAAAGTTGTTGTTTCGGCAGTTCTCTAGAAATGAATAAAGGCATATTCTCATTTTCAGGACTCTGAAAAGTATGTGGAGCAGCTTCTTACTCTGTTCAACCGTTTTAGTAAACTTGTGAAAGAGGCGTTCCAAGACGATCCTCGATTCCTCACAGCCAGAGATAAAGTGAGTGTCCTGCAGCATGAAGTGTTGATAGAAAGAGTCTCTCTGATCAATATTTACTGTATGTTATTAATTATGACTCATAGCTGCAGTGTCTTGCATAGTAACCACAATGATGGTGAATTTGGAACAAATGAACTAACAAGGTGCTTGCATCTCCTAGGCATACAAAGCGGTTGTAAATGATGCCACAATATTTAAGCTGGAGCTACCTATGAAGCAGAAGGGGTTAGTAATAACAGCTGTATTGTTTGTTTCCAAATGCCATTCTTCTCCAATCATACAATGTTTAGCTGTAAAGGAGCTAGTTGCTCCTTTTATTGAATTTTAAAGCCTTTACACCTTTTATCTGCTCCTTTCTTTCACTGTTTATGTTCATGTTTATTTGCTTTTTATCAAGCAAATTATATAATTCTTATATAATTAAGTCTTTGTGTGCTTGTGCTTATATGTAGAGTGGGCCTCAAAACACAGCCTGAGTCCAAGTGTCCAGAGCTGCTTGCCAATTACTGTGACATGCTACTGAGAAAGACACCACTTAGCAAGAAACTTACCTCTGAGGAGATTGAGCTCAAATTAAAAGAAGTGGTAAGGGTTTCTTCCAAAAAAAATAAAATAAATAAATAGTCCATTCAGTGGAAAAAAATCTTTTATGAAAAAACTTTTTACCTACTTATTTACCTTTTCTTGTAGTTACTGGTGCTGAAGTATGTCCAGAATAAGGATGTGTTCATGAGATACCACAAAGCTCACTTGACAAGGAGGCTGATCTTGGACATCTCTGCAGATAGCGAGATAGAGGAAAACATGGTTGAGTGGTTGAGGGTAAGAAGAGTGCTGGATAAGGCTAACATTATTAAAGAGAACACACATTCAATGATATGCATACTCCTTTTTTTGTCATTAACTTACATTGCTAGTATTATTTCTCCTTTTAGTTTTTTTGTGCTTCTCTTGTCTTTCTGCAGGAAGTCGGTATGCCTGCTGACTATGTCAACAAGTTAGCTAGAATGTTCCAGGACATTAAAGTCTCTGAGGATCTAAATCAGGTCTTTAAGGAGATGCACAAACACAACAAGCTTGCTTTACCAGGTGATTTCATTAAGCAATCATTGTGCCCACGACTGATCTGATTTAAGACATACTGGTTTTATAGCTGTTTTTTGATCTTCGCTACAGCGGACTCTGTGAACATAAAGATCTTAAATGCTGGAGCATGGTCTCGCAGTTCAGAGAAGGTCTTTGTGTCGCTCCCCACTGAGCTGGAGGACCTTATTCCTGAAGTAGAAGACTTCTATAAGAAGAATCACAGTGGCAGAAAGTTACACTGGCACCACCTTATGTCCAATGGCATTGTAAGTCGTTATTCTTCCATTTTTACTTTTACTTTCCAATTAACAGTAAGTCCTTGTGAGAATCCCTCTGAAGAACCCATGCCCTTGTCTTTCTCACAGATCACTTTTAAGAACGAGGTTGGGCAATATGACTTAGAGGTTACAACTTTCCAGCTGGCAGTTCTTTTTGCCTGGAACCAAAGACCCAGGGAGAAGATTAGTTTTGAGAACCTGAAGCTTGCCACAGAACTACCTGACGCTGAGCTGAGACGCACACTCTGGGTGAGTAATTAAGTTGCTGATCTCTGGGTGAGATTATACATACAGTACTCTGCAAAAGTTTTAGGCAGGTGTGGAAAAAATGTTTGGAACAACCTACCAGTCGAATTCTTTCAAAAACTGTGTGCAAGTGTACCTAGAAGAATTGATGCTGTTTTGAAGGCAAAGGGTGGTCACACCAAATACTGATTTGATTTAGATTTCTCTTTTGTTCATTCACTGCATTTTGTTGATTGATGAAAATAAATGATTAACACTTCCATTTCTGAAAGCATTCTTTGTTTACAGCATTTTTTCCACACCTGCCTAAAAATTTGCACAGTACTGTATATCAAAGGGGGAAAAAAAGTTACTGATCATGTTTAAATACCTGTCTAGTGTAGGCTTGTAAATGTTTGCCTGCTACATTATCAGTTTAACTGAAGCCACTTTTTCTTTTTTTGGATGAAGGGAATCACTTAGTTTTCTTTATCAGGTTGATAGATGTCCAGGCCATCTTGCATGTCCCTTTGATTTACAGCCTGCCATGGTTTTTTGGTAGAAAAACTGCAAAGCCTAATAATACATGTTATTCTGACTTTCAGCCTCTGTTTTTCTCTCCCTTTAGTCACTTGTTGCTTTCCCAAAACTCAAACGGCAAGTTTTGTCATATGAACCTCAAGTGAGCTCTCCCAAAGACTTCACAGACAGTACATTGTTCTTTGTTAACCAGGAATTCTCCTTGATGTACGTACCTGCTCTTTTCTTTTATTAGCACTGCATTCTTTTTGTAATACACTGCTTTAAAATGAACTGCAGTACATAGACATGTGGTACATGTGGGTGGCGGTGGTCTAGTGGTAGGATACTTACCTATGGTCCCTGGTTCAAATCCCACCTCTTGCACTTCCACCAATGGGACCCTGAGCTGCTCCAGGGGGACTGTCCCTGTAATCAGGACATGGAAGTCGCACTGGATAAGAGCGTCTGCTAAATGCTGTAAATGTAGACTATTGGTTGTGTTTTGCTTTTCAGAAAAAACTCAAAGGTGCAGAAGAGGGGAAAGATTAACCTGATTGGCCGCCTACAACTGACTACAGAGCGAATGAGGGAAGAGGAGAATGAAGGCATTGTCCAGCTTAGGATATTACGAACACAGGTGTGTAATTTGTTTTTTTTTTTTTTTGGAGGGGGGTGGTGTCCAACATTTCTTGAAATTAAGATGAGAATTGCAAAAGCATTTTCTTTTCTGCTTCGTCATAGGAAGCTATAATTCAGATCATGAAAATGCGGAAGAAGATCACTAATGCTCAGCTGCAGACAGAGCTGGTGGAGATTCTGAAGAACATGTTCCTTCCCCAGAAGAAGATGATTAAGGAGCAGATTGAGTGGCTTATTGAGCACAAGTACATCAAGCGTGACGAGTCGGACATTAACACCTTCATTTACATGGCATAGCGCTGATGTTTACACTGGAGATGCTTATTATTCTGATCAAGGAGAAGATGGTGAAACCTGCAGGGGATCAGCATTGGGAAAGGGGTGCTGAAGCCATGGAGAAACCACACTGGCTGCTGATCTTCTCATGGAGCGATGGGCTTGTTTTTAAATGAATGACAGTCACACACCAGAATAGCTCATTTAAAGAAAATCCCTGCCTTACCTTACAGTAAAGAAACATGAGTTGAGGATGGGAGTTTTCAGAGGAAAAAAAGACAAAATTGGCTCTATTTTTGCCAACTGGTACTCAGTATGCATGGTGGGTGGTTTGCCTTTTTTTTCGTGTCTACATCTTCAACAGCATGCTGTCAGTGGGAATGTCTTAGTCATCCAAGGAACTGTTTGTGTGTGCTGTGTTTTTGTGACCCCTCCCTCCATCCCCCTACCATCGGTCTGGACTAGACTGTGTCCACTTTTTCTCACCCCTTGGATCACAGCTCACACCATGCCTGCTGCCACCATCCTCCAGCAGGCCTTGGCCACTCTTCTAGGCCCCAGCTCCCGCTGCAGCCACACAGGAGCCCTCACTAGGATGGAGGACTTGAGCGTTAGCACTTTACACACTCTGCCACACTATGTCAGCATGGCTTTCTTTCTTTCATCTATTGTGTGTGTGTGTGTGTGTGTGTGTGTGTGTGTGTGTGTGTGTGTGTGATTGTATTTTAATTTTTCTTTCTTCTTGCAAGATCACTTTTGATCCCAAGATAGCTGATTGACACAGTGTGTTATACTGCAGGATGCCCATCCAAAATCTCACAAAAAAAATCCGTTCTCCTCATATCTCATTTCCTTTCTCTAGACTAGACTGAATCAGGCATCATCTGCCTCTCCTTTAGGAAGTGAATGAAATGGGTGTTTAGTAGGTTTTAAATGGTTATCACTGTTGTTCTTGTTATTGAGGTTTTACAAGACACCAAGGTCACTGATTTTTTTTTTTTTTTTTTGTGTGTGTGTGTGTGTGTTGATACTCTTCTTGAGTAGACGCAGATGATCAAATGGAAAAACCTAACCTGAAGGTGGATTTCTCCCTTTTTTTTACCTGTCCAGGAGAGGCGGTTCACTCCAACTTTCAATCTTCTGAAGCACGTTGTGTTGAGTTTAGGTCTAGGTTTCAACTGTCTAATCTGTACTCAGTTATCCTCAGGCACAATGGGGCAGCCAAGATATTTCAGTATGTTGTTAATTACCTTAATGTTGGAATGGTTTTGGTGAATGTTTTCTGTTCTTCAACGAGCTATCAATGTCTCACACATTGTCAAAGTGGATAAATGGATGGATTGACATGAACTTTACCCCAAAATGATAGAGAATTTTTGTGGTAGTTCCCTTTGACCCCTGTGTTTAGGATTAGTTCCGTCTGACAAACTTTATCACTGTATGCATCTGAAATACATATTGACTTTTTTAATCTTCTGCATATCAGCCTTACTACAAATGTGAGCAAGGTTGCTGCAGTTAAGCCTCTACTCTACTTCCACTCTACTGTTGTCAGGATTTTTAATAGTTGCTTTTGATGCTACTCTTGAAGAGAAAAGCCTGTTAGCAAGAGATTTGTTTGATGCACTGATATGCTCTTTATGCTCTGTTATGTAAGATTTGATACTTTTCCTGATTGTAATTACTAGCCAGACCAGCAATATTTAGTGATAAATGGGCACAGAGATGAGATTTTGTGTTTCTAACCTGTATAAAGCTGTTAACCCCAGCTGTATGGGTAAGACATTTCTCCTTAATGGAAGTAACAATGGTCTGAGCTTCTTTGATTACCGGGATCATCTGGCATGTTAATATTACAGTAGTGTCATTAAATGTTACATAAGGAACATTGTTAACTAGAGAGTGTGCATATATGAAATTTTATATTTTGTGGCATTATTTTCCCAAATCTATCCACTACTTATTAACAGTTCAATAGCAATTTATAACAGTTTTACAAATCCACTTGCTAAAAGACAGCCATCTCCTTTTCTCCCCCTGATGCAGTAACAATTTCCTTTGTCCTCGCTTTATCCAGTTCTCTTCCTTTTTTCCAAAAATAGACAAAGGCTTTGGACCCCTTGTCTATAAATGTAAGATTTTCATATTGATGATGATATCAACGTGCCGGTTTATGGGCTTCTAACTTAGTTCATGATCATTAAGATCCTTACAAATTGGTTTCAGACAATTAATTAGTTTTATTTATGCCCACAATGTGACTAATGGTTGAAACTTGGATAAATGTCTGAGCTTTCAGGAAAGATGCAGAAGAAAAAACCCAATTTCCTGTGCAATCATGTGTATACTTCCCTCAAGGCAGTGAAAAGCCAGTGAAAACTTTAGTTCTGTTTTATTTATTCCTAATTTAATTGTAAATTTGAGTTTGGGAATGGGTGTGTATGTGCATTATTTAATTGGTGACTATGGAGGAATGAGGTACAGTAAAATTCTGTTTCTACATGATTCTTTGATTGAACAATTACAGACCTTCATTTTACTCAGTCCTGAGCCTTTGATAAGGACTTTTTTTTTGCTTTCATGTAGTATGGAATTTCACTGTTGAATTGTGACAAAAATGCTTAAATGTTAGGTTTCTGGCAAAGAAAGTGATATTGTTGTGGAATTTAAGCATTTACTGAGTAGCAATTATGTATGGCAACAGAAAGGGATTCACATTGAGCCAAAATCAGCAATAATCAGGCATGAAAGCTGGCTGAATTTGAGATACTTTTGACCCCTTATGGCTTCCTAAAACTTGCTTTATATCCTCTGTAGTAAGTCAGCTGGTGTTCTGTGTGTTCAGGACAGATTTAGACTGAATTGCCGTTTACAGTGCAGTTCACCTTGTTTTCCATGAAAGGCAGTGGTGCGTTTAGAGATATTCATGTACTGATTTGAGTGTCATGCTGTGTCCGTAACAATGAGGCCTGAGTTGAATAGGAAGTTCAGTGGCAGGAGGATGAGATATTGTTGATTGAAAAGTTCCAGCAGTGGCTGCCCCACCTTTAGCTGACACAAGTTACAAAACAGCTGCACCACTTTTCCTTAATTTTCTTCTGCTTTCCATGTGGCTACACTTTAATTCACAAAACAGATCTTCATCCAAACATGACACTGGTTTTCAAAATCTGTAAGGAAGTGTGAGAGTCTGTTATGTGTTGTTTTTTTTGTTTTTTTGTCCCCCCCCACCTCTTCTTTCACATCCTTTCTACTGTTACTTTATCCAGACATAGCCTGTATGCTGTGGCGAAGTGTTTTAATCAGTATTTCTCATCCTGATTATTTTTCATATTGACAAGCGTCACAAAGGTTGACAAGTTGACAGAATGATTTTCAGTGTTAATTTCCAAGTGACTGTTTTCTGCACTCAGCGTTTTTTTTCTTTTCCACTAGGAACATGAATGCGAGAAGTTGAGTATGCTTAGTGTGATACCACCTCTGTGACATGAATAAACAAAAGAATTATTAAATGTTCATTTACTCTGCCTAGGATCTTCTATATATATACTTTTTAGGATGTGCAGACATGAGATCTGTAAACTTGAAGAGTTGGGATTTTCAAATCCTTTACTGAATATATTAAGCGAATGTGTGCCACTAGCTGCAGTGAGGGTTTGGAGCCACGGAGAGCTCGAGTGGATGTTTATCTTGCAGTCTGGGGAACTGTTTTGGTGTACTCCATTCATTTATTTTTCTTTGAACGAGGGTTTTTTGTTTTGTTTTTTTTTTTGTTTTTTTTTAAAGTTGTATAATTTATTTCCTTGCAAAATAAAGATGTCTTTTAAGGAGGCTCATCATTGCTTTTGCTTCTGTGATGAGATATTAATACACTTGATACATCCAACCTCTCATACAACTCACCATAATCCTTATCTTTAGCCTTTGCCTATCTACTTTCTTCATCTGTCTGACTATCTCACTTCAGCCTTTGCTTCAGTATAGACTCCTGAACCTTATAGTCTCACTACCTGGTTTCCCTATCCTCCTTCAGTCCACTTGTCATACCAAGTACCTTTCTAGCTGTCTCCTTTACCACTTTTTCAGCAATTCTTCACTGCTTTCCAGTGCCCATCTTCACTCCTGCTTGAATTCCACCTTGCAGTCCCCTCAGCTTCCACCATTTGATCCTTGACTCTGCCCTCACTTTCCTCCTCTTCTTGACCTCCAAGGTCATCCTGCAGACCATCATCCTACACACTCTTGTATGTCACATTGTGCTCCTCCCTCTTCTTAAAATAAGTGTTAACTGTAGCCAATCCTATCCTTTTCACAAAATCTACAACCATCCTCACTTCAGCATTCTTCTCGACACCATGATTACCCATCACCTCCTCATCACCTTTGTTCCCTTCACCAACGTGTCCATTAAAATCTGCACCAATCACCACTCTCTCTCCCCTAGGTATACTCTATCACTTCATCTAGCTACTTCCAGAAATATTTCTCCTTCATCTCACAACCAACTTGTGGGGCATAAGCATTAACAACATTCATCATCTCAACTTCGAGCTAAAAAGCCATCACCCTATGTCACACCCTTAATGCCTCCAAAAAATCTCTTCACATACTCTTTCTTCTTCCATCCACACCATGGTAAAACACTTCAAACCCACCTCCAATACACCTGGTCTTAATCCTCTTCCATCTAGTCTCTAACCTTCCTTCTTTCCATCATATCAGCTAATTCTCTCCTTTTAACAGTCAACCTTCCCCTAATATACACTACTGTGCAAAAGTCTTTGACCACTTGTCATTTCTTTATATTTTCTAGGCAATATATTTTCTTCACTGTGTTATGCCTAAAGATTAATGGCTTTGTTCTGCTTTAATGATTCATACATTCATACTTCTCCTTAAATTTCATCAACATGTGGACTTGTTGATGAACGAGGGGGGAAAACACGGTGGACTGGTTTTAAACAAACATGGCCGGTGCGTACAGAGCGGAGCCCGCCCCCACCTCGGACACTCAGACCACATCTCTGTCCTGCTGATCCCAGCGTACAGACCCATCGTCAAGCATGTGAGGCCCACCCTGAAGCAGGTAAATACCTGGCCCACAGGAGCCATCTCTGCTCTTCAGGACTGCTCTGAACGCACCGACTGGGACATGTTTAGGGAGGCTGCAACCTACAGTGACACCATCAACCTGGAGGACACAGCTTCAGTGACAGTCTACATCAGTAAGTGCATTGAGGATTTTACTGTCTCCAAGTTCATCATCACTTGACCAAACCAGAAGCCATGGGTGACTGCGGAGGTGCGCAGACTCCTGAGAACCTGGGACAAGACCTTCAAGTCAGGGGACGAGGCCGCCCTAAGAACAGCAAGGGCGAACCTGTCTCGCATACGGGCCTCTACTTCCAGGATGGGAAATGGTTTCTTCCCCCTGGCCATCAGACTTTTAAACCGCTAATGTCTCCTCATTCCGTCTTCTCATTCCATCATCTATCTATTTATTTATCTCTTGTTACACTCTGCACTTTAACAATAACGCTGCTCCGCCACACTGTTACACTGCCAATCAACCTGGGCTGCTTTGTTCTATAACACTGCAGCCCTCTTATGGATGAATGTACTGTCTGTTGTGCTGTCTGTTGTTGTCTGTTGTCTGCACTTGTTGCTCTGTCTTGTGCATTATGTTGTGTCTTCTGTTGTCTTGTGTCTTGTGTGTAGCACCAGGGTCCTGGAGGAACGTTATTTCTTCACTATGTACTGTGTATATGGCTGAAATGACAATAAAATCCTACTTGACTTGACTTGACATGGCCTTACATGTGCCCTAAACAGAAAATAATCTTCAGGAAGCTTGGAGAAGTATTCGTTAAAAAATTACAAATACAAGAAAAGTCTTAAGTGGCTCAAAATGTTAAAGCAAGAGTTCATAAAATCATGAACATACACAGAGAAACATGCAGGGGTAAAAGTTTCAACTTCCTTAAGCACAAAATAAGAAGCTCCATGCTTCATATTGTGGGATTTTTTTTCTCACACGTATTAACAGTAAACACTAAAACTGTTATGAGAGCTATAGAGCTACTACCAAGCATGTTTTCTTACTAAAAAACAAAAAAATGGCTTAGTAACTACCAAGAAGCTGAGTAACTACAGTAAATGTGGGGATTTACTGTTGGTATAATGTTTTAATACATTATTTACAGAATGAAAAAATTACTCAATCGCTTATTCGATCTCATAGCCACTTGTCCTGAGTAGGGTTGCAGGTGGAGTTGTAGTGTGTCCCAGCTCTCGCAAGGAGAAAGGCTGTGAAACACACTGGACAGCTTGCCAGTCTATAGCAGGACAGACACACAGACAAACACACATACTTACATCTAAGGGACAATTTAGCATCTCCAATCCACCTGACGTGTATTCCTTTGGACGGTGGGAGGAAAACAATGCTCCCAGAGGAAACCCACACAAACAAGGGGAGAATTCCATGCAGAAAGGACCTGGACTGTCCCGTTTTGGAACCAAACCCAGGACCATCTTGCTGTGAGGCAACAGCTCTACCCACTGGACCATTTGTTTAATATACTATATATGTTATGGAACTTCACCATTATCTCATTTGAAAATATTCATTCAATTCATTCCAAGGTTTAATGGACAGTATTGAAGAGTGAAAGAACACTATAAACACATGGGATCAACAGTTCAGAGTAATTCTGAGTCTGAAAGAGAGGTGAAGAAGAGAGTGCAGGCAGGTTGGAATGGGTGGAGAAGAGTGGCAGGAGTGAAAAGAAAGGTTCACAGGATGGTAGCGAGACCAGCTATGATATACAGATTGGAGATGGTGGCACTGAAGAAAAGACAGGAGCCAGAGCTGGAGGTGTCAGAGTTAAAGATGATGAGTTGGGCGTGACAAGGATGGACAGGATTAGAAATGAGTATATTAGAGGGACAGGTCAAGTTGGATGTTTTGAAGACAAAGTTAGAGAAGCAAGACTACACTGTTTTGAACATGTCCAGAGGAGAGAAGAGGATTATAGTGGGAGAAGGATGCTAAAGATGGAGCTGCCAGGAAAGAGGAAAAGAGGAAGAAAAAAGATGAGATTTATGGACATGGTGAGAGAGGACATGCAGGTGGTCAGTTTGAAGGAGGAAGATGCACAGGACAGGAAGAAATGGAAACAGATGATCCACTGTGGTAACCCCTAAATAGGAGCAGCAAAAAGAAAAAGAAGATTGTAGAGTGAAAGAATAGCTGAGTAAAAGTGAAAAAGTGTGAAAAAGTGTGAATGTTTAACCACATAAATTAAAACTACATAAATAAAATTAATATTATACTTTAGTATTGAATGCTTGTGGTCAGTGTTCTTTTAAGCGATTACAGTGATTGCGTTTTTTAAAATATTATATTTATGCGGAAAAATATATTGGAAATAATATATTGGAAAGTGGAGCATTAGTGGAGTTGGTCATTTAGTTCAGTTGGTTAGCGCACGGTGCTGATAACACCAAGGTTGCAGGTTTGATCCCTGTATGGGCCATCCATATTTATTTGCTGTGGCATGGCAGCCTGAAAAAACAAACCCTTAGTGGGTGCTGGTGGTCTAGAGAGGGGTGATTGGTCTCGCCTACAGACCAAGCGGTCGCAGGTTCGAATCCCACCTCCAGCATCGCCATCATTCTGTTCCAAAGCAAGACCCTTAACCCCAAGTAGCTCCAGGGGGACTGTCCCTGTAATTAGGACATGGAAGTCGCTCTGGATAAGAGCGTCTGCTAAATGTCGTAAATGTAAACGTTAGTCGCTCTGGATAAGAGCGTCTGAAAAATGCAGTAAATGACAAATTAGTATCTGATATCAACCCAAGAACTGGGATAAATCTTACAAAATGGAAAAGTAATGTGACCACAGATGAAGGATTGGATGATGGTCAGCATCAGTGTCAGCAGAATTATCAGTAATAAATTTATATCTGCAAGCTGGACCAACAGGTTGCATGTGTCTCATAAAGTGGACAATGGGGATACAGCGTTTTAAGTGTCCACAGTGTCCATTCTGTGCTGCACATGCACTATAGAGTCCACCTGTATGTACAGTAGAGCAGATAAAATTGAAAATGACTGTAGAGTTAAGGTGTTTGTACCTAATAAATCACAAATTTAACCACAAAAATATATTATCCATGAAAAAACATGGCCAATGAAGTGAAAGATTCGGTGAATAGCCATCACTGGTGAGATACATTTATCTAAATACAAAAACATCAGATGGGTGATGTTTAAATGATTAAAATTATTTAAATTCTCTGTCAGTGTGATACGTGATGAATGTTTTAATTTATCTAGAAGACTTTCTCTGTTATTATCATTTCAGGCCGGTTAAAGTGAATGGAATCATTGAACTGGGAGAAACAAAACCTTCTCCGTTCCTGCGCACGCCCCGCCCACTTTTCCATATTGTCGCATTCAACAGCCGACAATGCTTTGCGGCGGTACTTTGTGTTTCGTGCTTGACATTTAATGATTTTGTTAATGAGCCAGAAACCAAATAATGCATAGCAAATATATATGGGCTGTAATAAAATATGAGGGAACAGAAAAAAAAAAAAATCAGCTTGGTCACCATCAACAAGACAGCTATCGCACTAGCAGGCTATTAAAAGCCGTGACTGAGACTGCAGTAAATGCCCGGATGAACCTCGGTGGTCCGGGGTGCAGGCTTCAAACCTGTAGCTGCTTAGCGGCAGAGTGGTTCAATTCCACCTTTCGGGCGAGCGCCAATTCTGAAAGTAATTCCGCATTGGACTTTAGGGGGTCATGGCTGTGGCTCATGGCTCATAAAATCTGTCATACATGTAGCTGAACCGCGTCATTAAGTGGAGACGGTTGTTTTACGTGTCGCTTCTGTGCACCTAATAAATCACAAATTTAAAAGTCCCCTCTGAAAAAAATACATATGACAAGTGCATAATTCCTTGAATGCTATTCACTAGAGAGATGCGCTCATCTTAATATAAACACATCAGATCTGTGAACGAAAAATGATCTGAACAAAGTGAATGAAATCACTGAAACGGAGAAACAAAACCTTCACCTTCCAACACACGCCCCGCCCACTTTTGTGTGACGCACAACTTTCACATTCCATATCCAACAATGCCTTGCGACGGTATTTTCTGTTGTTTGTCATTTTATTCTTCTTTTAAAATTGTTAAAAGATGAAACAGTTTATTGTTTTTATCTAGGGGATGCATAGCAATTAAAGTGGAGGAATAGAAAATAAATGGATAAAAAAATCCCTTTGTGACCATCAACAAGACAGCTATCGCGCTGACGGGCTATAAATACCAGTGACCGCCACCAGTCTGAATGCCCGGATGAACCTCGGTGGTCCGGGGTGCAGGCTTCAAACCTGTAGCTGCTTAGCGGCAGAGTGGTTCAATTCCACCTTTCGGGCGTAATTCAATGACGCTCTCATGCATAAGCCAAATTAGTACGCTTGATGTGTATATCACTACGTATTATAATAATTTATGGATATATTGCACACGACCCTCTCACAGTGTTATACTCAATCCGTTCTGCACATGCGCAAAACGTTTCATCCGTGTTGACTAACCGATCCTTCAACACGCTTTAATCCTGTGTTGTGATCCCTATTCCAAAAAGTGAAAGTGACTATTCTTGTCATTGTGAGTATGAACCACAACGAAACTGGATCTCTGCATTTAACCCATGCACAAACACACACCGTGCAGCAGGGGGCAGCTATGAAAGCACCCAGGGAGCAGTGACGGTACCTTGCTCAAGGGCTAGTTTGCCCAAAGCTAGTTTCATTTCTCCTCACAGACTCTATCTGTGTGACGAAACAACTTTAAAGTGTTTTTAAACAGACTCTATTTGTGTGAACTGTTATTATTATTTTTTTTTTGTTATTAAATTAAAGTATTTTTTAACACTCTCTGCACTGACCGTTATTTACACCGACTGTCCTTAATCCATTCAACGGAAACAAAGTTTACGCATGCGCAGAACAAATCAGGCACGACCCTTGACGCATGCGCAGAACGGATCGGGCGCTGACATGCCTGACTCTACATCACCGGAAAGGGCCGACCGTGTCCTTCATCGCCATGTGAGTCGGTCTAGTTTATGTGTATGAAAGGAGTAATGTAGGAGAGAGCAAACAGATCGAACAGCATCACATTCACCACGATTTTTCAGGTACGGCTGGTGTTTAAGGTTATTTTTGAGGGTAGTGCAGCTCCAGCACTTACTCCGGGGGGAAATGGGACAGTTTACCTGAAGGAGTTCCTTCTTAATCCCTAACAGTGTGATCTGATCTTAGAAACAAGGTTTAGTGTGGAATTTAACTATATTTTTCACCTACAGAGAGAGAAACATCCAAACAAACACCATCTATACTGTACTGTCTCTGTACTGTATTTATATAGGTCTAACTCCAGGTCATATCCAGGACTTCTAAACTACATTCAGTGCAAAACCATGGATAAAATGAACTGTAATGATGGTTTATGGTGTTAATAAACGTGTTCCAGCTTATTAAACCTCAACAAACACTGAAACACTGTGACAGAAATAGTGTTTCATGGAAATCTCATTCACAGCTGCCCAGCTTTTGTAAGGGACACCTAATGAAAACCTGTGAACCAAATGACTGATACTATGTTGATGAAGGTTATTATAATAAATCAGATCCTGCACACTGTTATTATTCCTGTCAATACTGAGATCACCATTATTTAACATCATTACTTTGGAAACTATGCCTTTATTATAACTTGTTTATTTAACAATACGTCATTTTTTTTGTCTTTGAAATTTAATTTTAAATGGAAAAATCCAAAAGAGAAAAAATAAACTAAAATGTAAATTTATTTGAATAATGCATACATTAAAAATGCTCAAAACAAATAGATGAATGTTGTGCACTATTACCATTGCTGTTGATATTTCTTGATTCCAGATTAGAAAGACAGAGTTTCTGGGATTGCCTCCATTACTCTAGAGGGTCCCTCTCAACTTCAGCAGTTCCCCCCACTAATCGTTATATGCCAATTATATTATTTTAATTTTATAATCCCTTGATGTCAAAATCATAATCAAATTTAAAGTCTGATTTATTAAGCAGCCCTGCTATCTGACAGTTCATAGATTTTTAGATGAAGAATTTTTGTTTCTCCATTGCAATCCTGATTATAGAGCCTTGACATTTTTCTAAATGTATGAAAATGCCCTAAAAAAATAAATTACATGGCAACGACATTAAGAAAACATCTCAGAAAGCCATGGAAAAAAAAACCCCAGCCACTCTGTTTTAAACAGCTTATTTCACTTACTTCTTTTTTTCTTTTTCAGCCTTGGTGGCCATCACCAGAAAGAAGATGCCTTTACACAAGTACCCCCCACAAATATGGGAAACCCTGAAGTTAAAGAAGGGCATCTACGCTCGTCTGCCGCAGCACTACCTCAAAGATTTGCAGGACGTCACCCCCCCCACTGCAGTGCATTGGAAACCTCTAGGGGTAAAATACAGGGCCAACCCTAAAACAGGTCAACGGGAGAGGGTGCAGGACATTCCCATCCCTATTTATTATCCACCAGAATCCCAGAATGGCCTGTGGGGCGGAGAGGGCTGGATATCAGGATACAGATATGCCAATAATGACAAGGTGAGTTGTTGTAAAGGTAACCTCAAGATCTGGAGAGTTGCAGCAATAATGCCAATTATTGTGGTCCTAGTCCTAAAATGTCTTTACAAAAATTTTGCAAAAGTCAGAAGCTTTTTCATTTATTAAGTTTAGTCAAAATTGCCATTAAGCTAATGTTTTTTTCAGGAAGCAGGAACAATATATAAAATAGCAGACAGTTAACCACATTCACTCCAAATGTAAAATCAAGCATCTACATTTTTTGTGTACTGCCAGTTGAACACCTATAGCTCTACACATATACTTCCACATTTTCATCTTTACTATTTAAAAAGATTACCCATTAGCTTTTGAGGCATATGTTTGTGTAGACATTCACTACTTTGACTTGTTCAGGGAAAGGATTGTAAATATGATATTTGACTGGCACTTAGTCAGCTAACACCATTGCTGCCTTGCAAGTTCCTTGTCATGCAACTAAAACAGAAGTTCTAAAGCTAAAGAGATTGGAGTTTATTAAAATGGTTGCTTCTAATCTGAAGAAATGTGAAAAAAGAGTTTCTGTCCATCCATTCATTTTAAGACAAATGAATCAAATGTAACGAGAGTCAAGGTGAACTATAAAATTAGAAATTATATTTAGTTGTTTAGGTCTCTGTTTAACTTTCTGTTCAATTTGGTCTTGAAACTGAATAAATAAAAAGGGTGGTCTCTGATATTTGTGTTGTAGTGCAAGTCCAAAATCGACACTAAATACTATTTTATTTGCAGCTCTCTGCAAAGGTGAAAAAGACCTGGAAGCCCCAACTCTTCAAGAGAGAGCTGTACAGTGAAATCCTAGACCAGAAGTTCAGCGTCACAGTCACAGCTCGTGCGCTGGATCTTATTGATGCTGCTTTTGGCTTTGACTTCTACATTCTCAAGGTAATGTGTGCATATTGTAATTTATAAAGCTTTATCATCAGAGGTGCACACCAAGCTAATCAGTTATACACCAAAAAAAAAGACCCAAAAAAGAACATATTTATTGTACTTTTGTATTTTTGGTTATCTTAGACACCAAAGCAAGAGTTAAACTCTAAGTTTGGAATGGATTTAAAACGCGCAATGCTTCTCCGGCTAGCGCGAAAAGAGACAGAGCTCCGACCAGATGATCCCGTCCAAAGGGAGAAGATCTACCACAAGTATAAGGTGCACTAAAGCTTTCTTGGTTAAAATACTTGACGTATAATTTCTGTTGGGTTAATGGCATTCAGTATTACATGCTTTACTATATGCCTGCCTTTATTTCCTTTGCTTGTCCATTGGGTCGAGGCAGCAGTTTGAGATTCCAGCTGAGGAGGCAGAGTGGGTGGGGCTGAGCCTGGAGGAAGCCGTGGAAAAGCAGAGACAGCTGGAGCATAAGGTGACATCATACGTCATACACGGTTGTATTGGTGCAGGAAGGCATCAGTGCCTACTTTTAATGAAGTCAGCACTATGATCGGAAATCTCACTTGTTTGAAACATGGCTAACATCTGTCAGTGAACATCTACTCAATTTACACTTCTGCTTTGTAGCCTCCAACACTGAAGTACATAAAGCCTAAAATCTGTTTTTGCATAAATAGAAAAATTCAACATATATAATCGAGGGTTATTTTGACAGAAATATTCATATTATGCTTTTTTACTTTGTTAAATTAAGTCCCAGGTTTTGTTAGGCATCATATCATCTGCCATTTTACCATGTCGGTCTCAGTACTTTAAAATCGTTAATTTCTTTGTGAAGACTTTGTGAAGATTAAATAGACTTAAAAGACTTCATATCATATTTAACGAAAGATATCCTCTTCCACCATCCTTACATATCATTAAGGGAAAATCTTTAGATAGCTTATACATCCTCCATAATTTTATAATTAACTCACTGACAATTGACTACAAATGTTTTTCGTCTGTCAGGACTGTGTTAAAGTATTTTTTTTGATTGTGTACAATTGTGTCGATTTTCATTATTGTAAGTACACAGACACAGTGGTTCTAAAACTGACTGACAATCTTTAGGTTAATCCTACTTAACACTTGTAGCACAAACTTTGTTTAGAGAAAATATAATCAAGCTCCTCCTAAAGCCATGAACAACGTTTCTGCACATCTCTTCTGGAATTTTTGATCGCACTTCTTTTGCAGTATCTGGCCTTCCAAATTTGGAGGGTGCCTTCCCCAAACTACTATTATTATATGAGCAAAATGAAGGTAGCTTGCCAAGGTTTTGGCTAGCATGTGCTTTAGGGAGGATTTCAAGTCATTAAAATAAACAAAAAGCAGCTCATGCTAATATGATTTTGTTTTTTTAAGTCACTGGAAAGGCTTCATTTCATATTGAAACCCAAATAGGTAAGTGAAAGTGAAAGCGACTGTTCCCATCATTGTGAAACACAGCACACAGTGAGCCACAACATAATTAGACCTCTACATTTTACCCATATACCCACACACGCTCAGCAATCCCACTAACGCTTTCTTTACTGATCATGTTTCTGCCATCTTGTATTCTGTTGCAGGACCCGGAGCCGCTGTACAAGAGCTGTGTGGAAAAACTTGTGAAGGAGATCTCCCTACAAAAACTGTCCGAGCCCCAGATCATTGGAAAGAAGGATTGAAGACAGGAACAGTACAGTAACATTGTTTGTGTGTGCGGGATTTGGTTTTGTCATGTTAGTAATGATGTCAGTTACAGTGTGTCCGTGGTCTGTAAATATCTGGTGGCTTAACACAAAAAACCCTTGCATTCATCAAACAAATCTGTATTTTCCTTCTGTGTGTTTTTGTTGTTGTTGTTGTTGTTGTTTTATTATGCAATCCAAAGTCCACCCTTTGGTTGGTTGGATGAATAACTGTCTATTCTGCTTAATACCGGAAGATAGCAGGGACTTCTTGGCATGATGGTACATAATTCTGCTTTATCATCCTTCATTACAAAACATTTCAAAACAGTTCAACTGACACATGCCCCACATATGTTTTGCCTTGTAAGAGTCCCAAAATAAAAACAACATTATTCATTTAATTAATATATAGTGTTTTGTACATTCAGGCTGGGTCTGTAACACCATAAACCATCATGTAGGATCAAAGATACTCTACCACAAAGTCAAGAAAAGGTGCCCAGATCAACAAACATCATCTGTCTCTGACCCTCAATGCACAGGAAGCTGCAATCATAACTTCCAAATGTTACAAACTTAAAAGATTATTAGAGGTTTCTTTAGTAGCAGCGTTGAGGGAATTTCCAGAGAAGATAAAGACATTTTTCTGTTGTTGAGTGTGCATATTGCTTCATATTTTTTATTTGCTGATCAGCAGAGAGGCAGTAGCTGCCAACCAATCAGAAAACAAATGTGTTAAGTGGGAGCAGTTTGCCCAAGAATGGAGTTTCCCATCTGGCTTTTGGCCAGGCCTAATGTTAGGGCTATGGGGTGACCCAACTTGAGTAAACAAGTTTTTTATTTATTTTTTTTTTTTTTATTAACAAATTTCCAAAAAATTTCCAAAATTTCCAAAAAAAACATTCCCAGTTAAGACTCTGAGCATGTTCACTGAACACCAGAACATCCATTCTTTGAAGCTTCATATCAAGCTCCATTTGAATAAGAACTAGACATGCGTTTGTAGGTGCTAAGCAAGGCTTAGTGTAAAGACAACAAATGGAATGAAATTAGATTTTGACTAGCACGCTTGCCTGTAGAGTGTTAAATCAGAAGAACATAAAGGACAAATTTTGTTTCGATTTTCATGATGTTTAAAAATGTAATAAACTAAATGCACCTAACATATTAGGCAACAATTCACTGGCTACTTGGGTGTATGGAAAAATTTTTATCAAATTGAGACACCACTCATTGCTTGCTCACTCACTCACTCATTTTCATAGCCACTTAGTTCTAATTAGGGTCACGGAGGGTACTGAAGCCTATCCCAGCTCTCACTAGGTGAAAGGAGGGCCACACCCTGGCAATCCTCACGGGGCAAACACGCACACACACACGCTTACACCTCCGGGCAATTTCCACTCACTGCTGATTTTGTTGATTGTTCACCACTTAGATACATATTGCTGAAAACAAAAAATACATTATTTAAAAAACCAGACTAGAAAGGAAAAAAGTCTCAAGTCTCATTAACTTGAATTAGAAGTTAAGAACATTTTGTAGTCCTGTAAAGTTGCGGTTCTAATGATGCTTTTTATTTGGACGGCAGCAATATATTAGATTTTTTCACAAAACCAAATGTTGCATTCATGCGTTAAGGGAAGAGTGGAAGGTACTTGGAGCGACTGAGCAGATTTTGAGTTTCAATCATTATCCTGTAAATCTGCAAGTAAAAACAGTATAAGCTCACTAACTAAAAGCCGTCCCCACAGCTTTATAAACAACATGTAAAGCATTGTGGTTGAATCTGTAGCCACAGTAATGTTTCTGTCCACCAGTAAGAATGCAGAAACAGGGAAAGGCATTGAACCTCAGGGATATGACTAATTTCCCATCCACTTGACACCCACACATTTAAGTCATGACAACTATACATGTAATACTCTTCAAATTACTGAAGGGAAAGAAAAAAAAAACTTAGTAAAGCCATGAGAAAATATTCTTTGAAATTAAACTCGTCCTTAAACGGAAACAATGAAACTAGAATGTGGTCTGACTGGTCAGCTGGTGAAAGTCTGGAATGTGTTTGGACATCTATTATTATAGTCAGGGAGGTTGAAATAAAGCTAAAAAGAAAATGAGATGATGAGGAAGTTACTTGTTATGCTGCTAAAGTTGTTAAGAATAAGTGGGGAAAGTCAAGAAGCAATCAAGGCTGAACTGGCCGACTCATTCGCATACAGATCATGAGATTTTACAAATGATTGTCACCACAAAGGCCACAATGTGACGTCTCCAGATCCAAAACACAGTTTAAAGCCTTTAATGAGACAAACAGATGAAGATATTTACATTAAAGAACAGATCATTCTTTCCTAGCTCACTACATTATACTCTACATGCAGATTTACACATTTAGGTGTATACTTGAGAATTCGATTAGCGATGCAGGCCTTTGAATCTGTTTCCTCCTTCAGTGCTGATGTTTACACTTTAGGTACATGACAGTGCTGCAATCTTTACAGAGGTGGGTGGTAATGGGTTACATAAACTGAGCAATTTGTATACCAGTACAACTGATTCCAATTCATAAAAGTACCTAATCTACCTATACTCAAGTATATATGGGATCAAATGTAACATCATGGTCACAGATATGTAATTTTGATGATGGCATCTTTATGCTCTGTACTTGGTCAAAACCTTTTTTGTTTTTAGGGTTATTTTATTTTAGTGCATTAAAAGGCTAAATAAAGTTTCCTACTTTAACAAGCCCTACATGCCCAAGAAGATCCATGGCAATACTTTTGTACTTTTGCTCAAAGTACTCCTATTACACCATACGTTTACTTCAGATCACGTTCCGGGCACTCTGTCTGCCTCCACTGCTTGACATTTACTTTGTGAGATCAAACACACATTTAAGTTCTAATTTTCTTTTTTAAATGCATTTAATTTAATGCTACTTGTTACTTGTTACTTGTTACTTCACATTCTTCTAAGAGAAAATTATTCTAATGGAAACACTTTTCTGAAACAAGTTAAAAAAGATGTGACACTCAGAGAAGTGACTACTGTAGACTGCATGCTATATAGATGAGTGTCAATTGTGGATTTTGCCATTTGGCTCCGCTAAATTCTGGTTAGTGAGAACACTACAAAGCACGTATAGGAAGCAAATGATTTCTATTTCTTTTCAGTCTGAAAAAAAAGCATCCAAGCAGCAGCTGAAGTTTCCCTTTAGTGCAAGACTACCTAATGGCTACACGCTTCTCCCAGTTTATCTGCAGCAAGCACACACTGCCTCATAACAGCCAGAACCCTGCTTTTGTTGTGATGGGTATCAAGCTCATGTTCTACTGTTCTCTCAATAACTTTAAAAAGGCTTGAGAAGGGCTTGGGCCTCAGCAGACATGAAAACACCCCCACAACTTGTCTAGAGGTCCAGCTTAATGGGTTGCGCTTGATCCCACAGATCTGACTCTCCATGTTCTTGGATCATGTTCATTTTCTGAGTCCTCCATATAGGACAGCATGTTGCATCTTGCATGAATCAACACATACATGCACACTTTAGTGTCCAGAGCACAAGGAACTAGCAAGCATTTAAGAATCTTCTTTGTTTTCAGTCTTAACTTGACCTAAAGAAATGCCCAGTAAATCTTGTGGCAGGGATTCGTGATCAGAGCTCTGACTCTGATTCACCATCTGATTGAAATGTGCATCATAGTAGAAGGACATGTTTATTGGAGGTTGGCCAGTTGAATCTGGGAAATTTAAGGTTGGATCTCCAGCATCAAATGTGGAAAAATTGGAGTTGGGATCCTGGTTGTTGAAAAGCTGCAGGACGTTCTGAGGGCCTAGACATTCACTAATGCTGTAGAAGATGCTGCTCATGGTGTCCAGATCCAGACTCACACAGCCTTCTTCTTGTTTGAGGTCATCTTCTCCATAAGAAATGTTCTCCAGTCCCTGAGCCAATAAAGGCTGGCCCTCATCTTGGGCAGGAGTTGCTGTTGGAACCCCACAGTCCAAGGTAGGAAAACAGAATGGATCAAACTGCTGAGATGGTTCTTGTTTGTTCACCGTGTCTTGAGCTGAAGACAAAAAAAAAAAAGTTAAAAATAAATTTTTTTTTCAGAATAAACACACCCAATATGATAAAAAATATGTCCCAAAGCATGTAGTCACCTTCTGATCCTATGTTTTTGTTCCTGAAAGCAAGGTTATTAATGCTTGTCAAGCACTGATCCTGGATGGCAAGTTCTGTATTGCACCAAATATACTGGATGGAGCACCAACACTCAAGAAAATGGGGTCCAACGGCTCCAAAGCTTAATGCTGGGGGCGCTTTATAATTCAGATGCTTACCATTAAGTGTGTTAACCTTGTGTGTGAGCTTCAGAGTGGCACATTTTAGGCCTTTGTTTGTGAAGATTATACAAAAATAAATTCCACTGGAAAAAAAAAGAAACTCTGACATGCTGTCACTGGTCAGAATAAAGAGTTTACAGACCTTACATTTGCAATTCAAAAGTTCTGTTCGGGGGGGAGAAAAAAAAAAAACAGCAAAACTTGCTAAAACACTTCAAAACATTATGATGTGCACCTGACATTAAAAAGAATAGTCTCAGTATTAGGCTTAGTGTGAAATTAAGCATTTGTTAATTTGCAGTTCATTTGAACTTCTGTAGCTCAAACTCCTCTTTATTAGGCCTAACAATCTCCTACTTTAACACCCATTTTCTGTCCTATTATAAATGATAAAATGTTTTTTTTTTTTCAGCTGCAAATTGTTTCCATCATTTAGCCTGTTACAGATACAACCAGTTGGCCTGAGTTGAAAACTAGATGATCGAGGTGATAGTAACTTAAGGAAGCAAACAGTCATTTGAAAACATGTCAGAAAGGAGTGCTCCTTAAAGAAGTGGAATTCAAACAATGTCTTTGTGCTTTTGGACATGCAGGGTTTGTTCTTGTCATTGTACTTTGTTACATCACAAATGTTTTTTTCTTTTTTCCTGAGGTTAAATATAGACAGGATGAATCTTTCTCCGTTGTACTTTTCAAATTAGCATCAGCAATAAGACAGAGTTAACAATGACATCATGTGTGTTTGCTCAATGGCTGAAATCCCCTACCTGGAAGGGCAAGGCAGTCCTCATTGAACTTGATGTCGGATTTTATCTTCCTCTTGCGGTTTACTTCATATGGATCTACAAATCAAGTAGCAAAAGCAAAAATACCCTTTAGTGTTGAATCACTGCATTTTCCATTGAGTGTGACAGTCTATAACAGTCAACAGTTGGCAGTTTATTCATTTAGGATGGGTGTTTCTTAGTCTGCATGAGATATTGTCAGTATTGTTCTTGGCAGGTTTACTGAACTTAAAGCTACACAGGAAGCCCTCAAAGCTCTGATCATTAGATAAAATGAACCTCACCTGCTTTTCACTTATGCAGAAGCAGAAACAAAACAGAATAACTGGACAAAAAACAGCCAAAACATTAGGAGAGAAAATATGGCTATGATAAAGTGAAGCCTGAAAAAATGATCTCTCTTATTGCTTCAACTACTGTGTAGGAGCAGTCACTTCAGCTTTGATTAGTAAAGTTTTACTTTTTTAAAAAGCTACTGTGTACAAGAGCTGGAGTTAAACATGCATTTTAAATCTCTCACTGAACGGATTCAATACAAATTCTGTGCAGTGAAGATTCAGTGCTTTATGGCCTGCTCCAGGATGAACAAACCTTTACTAATATATATATATATATATATATATATATATATATATATATATATATATATATATATATATATATAAAATATATCTGCCTAAATTCTAATTCTGTACTCAGTCTACTCACTTTTATAAATTTAGAGCATTTTAGTTCCACATTTTGAATTATTTAATGAGTGAAGCTGAATGTAAAAGATATAAATAGGCAATCAAAAAGTGAAAGTGTTTTTGTTTCAAGAGCAAGCTTAACCGGGGATTTTATAGCCAAGCCCAGTAATAATGTAATATGCTTCCAGCATTCAGCCAAAACCACAGCCAACAGAAAGAAACTACCCACAGGCTTCACACAAATGAAAAATACTCCCTCACCTGCAGAGTGTGTGCAAAGGAAAAGTGTGTTGCTGCTGACCTGCATTGTGTGGAAGATAGGTGAACTTGACTGGATGGCTGTACATGCGGTCTGAAATCGGCATGGATACCGTTGACCTCCCACCTCCTCACTCCATGTCCTGCTCCTGAAAAGGTGGTGATTTGAAGACAATGGCAATCTGCCGGTGGACGTCTGTCTGGGCAAACTCTGCCTTGGCCTCCCAATCCTCCAAGCCGAAGACGATCTCAATATCATCTATGACATGCACGGAAGATGGAGCACACAAATTCAGTGCTTAGGGTAGGAAAAAACATGTGACTATGCGATTATAACTCATGACTGAAATGTTTTGACCACATTAAAGGTTACCAATGAGGTTCCAAAATTCAAATTAGAAATGAAATGCATAAGAAATTTGCCCCAGGATCAATAAAGGTTTTCTCATTATGAATGAAATTCTTTCTGCTGGCACCCACACTCATTTAACCCATCCAAACATCCAGGTAGAGAACACACCATGAGCAGGAGCAGAGAGCTATGATGCCTGTGCTTAGGGAACAGTGTTGCTTGTTCAAGGGTTCCTCAGGGTTACCTACTGGTGCGGGACTCAAACCCGCCACCTTCGGATCCTCATCCCTAACCACTAGACCACCACTGCCCCTACTAACAATTTTCAAATTTACAAAGCTTATTTCTGTACCTTTTTATTTCCTACCTTTTAAAACAATACTTGCAAAATGTATTCAATCGCTCCCTAGATATGTATCATTTCTGCTAGATGACTAACACAGCTGATAAATACCATCAGGCAAACTATGTGCCTAAATCAACACATATCACTCCAAACCACAGAGCTTTAAGCTTTAAATGGAACACCAGAGTTTGGTTTCTGATAAGTTCTCGATAAACAAAGTGGAGGTTTCTTAAGAAGCTATTTTAATATGGCTGAGTATAGGTTATTATAGTTTCCAGCATGTTATATTAAAATGTAAATGTAATTTATGCCATTTTTACTAACAAATAGTTCCTTTGAGCCAGCAGGCTTCTTCCTTACTCTTCTAAAATCTCATACCAGATCAGGACTTAACACCACACGTCCAAGCCAAGTAGAGTTACTGATCTAACCTGCCATAATGGCACAAAACAAAAACCGACTTCCTGCAAGCTATTTAGTTGTGGTTCCTGGTTTGGTGTGGGTGTCATGCCTTTTTGCACTTTGTCGCACAACATGTAGATCTCAGTCTTTCCTGTACAGGGACCTCTTACAACATTAAGTCTGTTGATTTTCAGCTCTGCAGTTGTAGTAACCTCTGCTCAAGCAAAACAAAAAGTAAAGTATTAATACATTACAGACAATCCCGTCTCTTGAAGTGTGCTCCGAGCAATACGTTTGGATTTACAACACCACTGCAGACTCTTACTCTTGTCATAGATGGGGTTGGACAGCAAAGGACTGAGTTGGATCCTGTCTCCATCCTCTCTCTCCAGATCACACGAGAACACATAGCCTCACCACGTTCATGTCCATGTCCTCAATGCTCTTTGAGTGTCCAGCTGTCAGAGACAGATAGGAAAACCTAAGCAAACCTGTTTTTTTCATTGTGCACTTTTCAAATACAGCTACCCACACAGTTACACAGTCTTTTTTATTAATCTACTTAGATTTTCTTTATACATGGGTACAGTTTATACATGTAATGCTAATGTAGTTTTGCAACTTACTGTTGAATGGATCAACATTTTTATTTCTCCTCTTCATCAGTGAGACATCTAATTCCTTCCTCCGAACACACTGGATGCCTAAATTTACAAAACTGAAACAATAGCAACAAAATATTTTCAGATTATACAGCATGATTTGATACTCCAGGACCAAAATCTGTATTATATTGCCTGTGAAGGCAGAAATGGCTGTGGAGTACAGAAAAACAAATTGTAAAAATGATAAAAAAATATAAATAACTCTTGCAGTATGTCTTTTTCACTGAGAGAAAGAAATCCCTCTTGATTTTAAAGAGAAATTTAGTCTGCATTCAGAATAATATACAAATCTGTAAACAACTCAGATCTGCACCAGTACAGTACTAACATGAAATTTTGCTGATGATTACCTGCCATAATATAATTGCTTTTTATAATAACCTCAAAAAATCTTTTTGTTTTTCATTTTATGCCATTTTTACAGGAAAAGTCAAAACTGGCAAAATTAGCTTTACTTGGAAACCAACACTGTTATGGAATAATATGACATAGAATTACTCAACACACAGATGTTCAGTTACAGAACCTATATTTACCAGACAAAGCTTATTATTACTTATTTTAAATTAAACTGATCTCGGCAAATGTGTTTCTTGAATGAATACCAGTTTATTCCAAATATACACATGAAGGTACACACACATTTATTACACAGTACTTATTCAGCGAATTAAAAATGTTCTTAATGAACATGAGTGTAAGTGGATTATACCTATGGCGTCGAGATTAGGTGTGGGGTTGCAAACAGATGATGCAGTGCCATCCAGACAGTCTTTCCAACCAAACAATGCGGGTGTGGGCGGTAAGGGATGTCCTTAGTTAGCAAAGACACTGTCACAGTAACAGTTTTGATCCCTGCAATTGGCCCTTGGAGCTGTTTACAGAAATGGGGAAAATACTGTTATAAATGTTTTGTCCCCGGATCTTTCAAACTGATGACATAAGTCTAGTCACAGCTAAACGCCTTTATATGGAAATAAAGCTCTAATTGGAAAAAATTAGTTGTGTTGATGCATCTGGGGTAATTCCCTCATTCAGACCAGACTTTTAGAGGTGGGGCATAAGCCTTTGAGTTTCATGCTTGTATGACTGCACCATTCACTTAACCCCAAAACAGGGGAACCCCCTTTAGGTTGGAGTCACCGGTGCATTCCAAAAACAGCTACACATACAGTCTCAACAACATATAGTGTCATGAGCAAATCAGCCTTTGTCAAATTATAACAATAATTATACATAGTAATAATTAATGCTGATTCAGTGCTTAATGCTGAGTGTTATGAGACAATAGCAAGAAGAAAGGATTTAAGAAAATGTGTGTTAAACACGACCATAAAAGCAAATCACATTGTGATGCATGCATAGTCTGTTAGGTCATCTGAGGTCACAAATAAGGTTGTCAGATTCATAGTCAAGATTAGATAGACATTGTAGTTGTCAAAACCAAACCCTGCGCCTAATTTAGGTTAACCACAATGAGAAGTTAAGAACTTTCTCCTGAAGTTATCATTTTTGGAGATACAACACTTACTATGACAGAGACATAATGTTTACACAAACATAAAAGACTAGAGAACCCCCTCATGCATATTTTACCCTTTCTGTACTGAATCACATGCATTTCTAATGCTTTTTCAAACTGATTTCTACGCGTCAAAAGCAAGCCAATTCTATTTTATTTTGAAAATGTCTGTTGATTCAAAAATGACTTATGAAACAAGCCAATGGAAAGATGTTTCTCCATCAGTTCATTGACTTCTGTTAGAAGTTAGAATTGATTCTTTAAATACTTTAATTATTTCTCAAAGCAGCATTTTTCAAACTCAAAGTTGAAGATCTCAAATTGGATTGAAAAATGCTGCTTTGTGAAATACCGCCCTAATCAGCTGGAGCATACAAATATGCAAGGCATACAAACACTGGCATAAGCACCCTCTGAGGCACTCTGACTCACCTCAATGGTAGGCAGAGTCTTGTTAACATCTGTGCTGGAGGCTCCTAGAATGCTGCTAGCAGAGCGACCCTCGCACTCGTAGCGGAACCTCATTCCACGCTCCTTGGGCTGCTCCACCACCAGAAGCTGTGGTTTGTCAGCGTAAGCTCTCTGGCCTGTTCTATGCCGTCTGCTGGGAGGCATCCGCGCGGCCTGCATGATTGGTCCCACGCCCGTTGTCAGGAGCCTTGGAACTACAGGTTGGCGGGCTGGCATATTATGAATCCCAGAAGAGAATATACTAGCAGGCTGTGGATTAAGAAAGGGGGAAAAACATTAAGAGATAATTCAGGGCAATGCTGGCATTTGAAAAACAATGTTGGAATACAAAATGACATCAAAAGACACATAATAGTGCCGTTCTTTTATGTAAACACATTTTAAGAATAGAAGTTTATTTATTGTAATCAGTGATCATCTAAATTATCAGAGTACACCACAGGGCTACACTACAGTACCACACTACATCAGGAACTTGTGTCCCTAACAGCGCTGTTGGTCAAAATGAAAGCATGCTTAAATGTCACCTGCTGCAGCAAAGAAAGAACGAGGAAGAAGTCACCAGGACAGAGAAAGAGCAGAGAGGGTGAGAAAGACAAGCAACAGACAGCAAAGAGGAGGGGAGGAGGGAGTCAGAGAAAGGAAAACAAGTTAGCTAATGGCCTAGTCAGCCAGTGCTCTGCAGCGACAGATCAGTCAGCGATGGTTCAGCAAATGAGGAGTAAAAGACAAAAGCAGTTGAGGAGTCAGATGCAGGGCGCTGGAGCAGCAGTGAGCGAGGGAGCGAGAGAGTCTGGACATGCCTGAGGGGAGAGGAACGCGGATCGCCTGCACAAAGAGGCAACGGCAGCGAACAAGAGGCAAAGGAGCATGGTGAAGAAACAGGAAACTAACAGAGAAGGAATGTCAGCTAATGAGAAAGGGGAGGGGAGGGGCTGCTGCTTCGTGCTGGCCTAGGCAGCAGGAGGAAGAGATCACCAACTGAAACAAGGAATCAGATTTCAACCTCCAACTGTAACTACAACCTTAAAGTTCTCTAGGCAAAAACAGTACCAGCCATCTCCTGCTCATGGTTGCCCAATCAGGTCATTGCAGCCAGCCAATTACACCAATGCCAAGACAAAAAAAAGCACACTGGACCTCCACAGCTCTTAGGCATCTAATGCTCACTCTCACACACACGTCTTTCAGAATTTGAACTGGATAATAAATAATAAGACTCACAGCAAAAGCGGTTATGGTATTAAAAAACGAACGATCTGGTTATCTGTTTTTTCCATAATATCAAGATATCACACGTCTGACGATTACTGTGTATAACATTGCAGCAGAATTACAAGATAGTCAGCCCTGATGTAAGCACCACAAAACCTCGGCACCTCAAATAACAGGCGAGTCGCTCTACTTGCTGGTGATGTGTAAAGAGGAGGGGCTGCTGACCTGATGGGAGTCAGTGCATCTGGAGAGCAGCACTGGGCTTCCTTCTGCCCTCTCAGCCTGCTGGGACACAGAGCTGGACATCAGAGTCAGCTGGAGGAGGAGGAGGTCCCGGGAGCCGAAAGTCTTTTCCTCCAAGGAACTCCTCTAAAATATCTGCAAAATGTGCAGACACACTCACTGAGTACTAATTCTCCTAAATTCTGTATGAAGAGCCAGGCTTTCTTGTAGTTATTTTTGCTGTTGTTGAGGAACAGTTCACCAGGCTTCCTGAAGGACTAAGTTTTTGACTCTCAATGTCAGTCCAGTCCCTGTTTCTGGCCAGTTTCAAAGTATTGGTTTTTGTTTGTTAAGCCAGCACTGAAATTAGCTAACAACCCTGTGACTGGTCCTCAAGACGAAAGCACTGCAGAGAGATTCAAGCTGTGTTGAAGAATAACGGAGGGTCATACCTTATATTGACTTCAAAGCTAATTTGAATGACAGAAGCTCTCTTTGTGTCATATACTGTATTTACATGTTTGCACAAATCATATTGCCTGATTTTTCTATATTGTCTTGTTTTTCTAGCAAAAGAGAAAGAAATGAGGGGTGTCTGTATGTATCTATTTGGTATATATACATACACATTTGTGTGTGTGTGTGTGTGTGCTGCATGTATGTATAATTAAACAGATACATGCACTCTCTCTACACAGATACACGTAGAAATGGAAAGTCTCTTACCAAATTATAATCTGTGGAGGCAAGAAAAGAAAACATCAGTTACATACATGAAGCGAAACCGAAACTCCCTTTTGTTGCAGCGCTGCTAACACCCCGTTATCATTTAAACGTTAAACGAATAAAAAGTGTAATAAAACCCGCAGAACAGCGCGAACACCGCCTTTAACCAGCGCTGTAGGCACACGCACGCTAAGCTCTAGCTGTGAGACATAGCACGAGAACGACTTCAGGCCAGTGCGACGCCCGAGTGAATCCAGCTTTGATCTGCGGAGGCTGCCGCCCTGCTGCTCTGCCTGCGGGACAGTCCCGGTTAAAAGTCTCACTCACCGCCGCTGGGCTCGGGTCCGTTCATTATTCGCATGGCAGGTCACAGCAGGACAACGGCAGAATCGTGCTTCGAGCCTCTCCCAAGACGGCGTGTCAGCGCAACGGGTGCATTCCTGTGACCGATCACACGGAGGAAGCTGGTTGTTTAGTCTGAGAATTGTTGAAGATCGTCAGTCCACCGGCTTCACTCCTGCTCTGATCGCAGCAATGAGCGCGCGTCAGAAATATCACGTTTTGTGTGTGTGTGTGTGTGTGTGTGTGTGTGTGTGTGTGTGTGTGTGTGTGTGTGTGTGTGTGTGTGTGTGTTACGAGTGTGTGTGTGAGTGTGAAGGTGGTAGAACTGTCTTCTTTCTCTCTGGTTGTGTAGGGCGGGCCTCCCTCTCTCTCTCCCTCTCCCTCTCCCTCTCCCTCTCTCTCTCTTTCTCCACAGGCTTTTTTGGAAGCACCAAATCCCATAATTACAGCTGACAGGTAACAAAACACAGGTAAGACAGTCTAACTGACTGGTAAAGAATGCAAACATCTTCTGTATGGGGCTGAGAGTGAGAGATAGGGGAACATAAGGCAGGGGAGTGCAGTACAGGTGCAATTGAAACCCCTTTTTCCCTCTCTGACTCTGACCAAGGGACGAAAGGTCTGGACTGTATCCTAGATTTCAATCAACAAGGGAGACTAAGCTGGATATGGTTCATGAAGGTCCATTATGTTTTATAACATTATATATATATATATATTATATATTATATTATTTATTATATTATTAAGTGTTTTTTATTGGTCCAGGTTTATCAAGCAATCTGCTGTATTTTGGCCTTGACCATGAAATGAACAGACTGCATTGAATATTTCAGAACCATTAAAGGTATGGATGAGATTTTTCAAATGTTGAATAATGCATCTCTAATATTGACCTCTTTTTTGAAGCAGAGATACTTAAAGCAGATATGAATATTTGGATGTCAAACAAATCATCTGGATGCATTTAAGGAAAAAAGAGAATGCATTTCAATACAACTTTTTACATGAAATCAATCTGCAACACTTAACAAGATGGAAGTAATCAGCGTATATCTTCTACAGAATACTTAAAATAATTTTCCCTCAAATGCTGAATAGGAGTAATGCATTTCAGAATTTTTTTCTTATAAAAACTCCCATAATGCCTTTTTGATGGCCAGACCTGTATGGGAAAACCCAATGAACAAATTATGAATTTTATGGGTGTAAATAATAGGTTTTTTCTGCTGTTTTGTATTGCAATAATAATTATTATTATTACCACTGTTATTATATAACAACAACAACAACAATAATGATATATATATATATATAATAAAAATCCTACTTGACTTGATATATATATATATGTGTGTGTGTGTATATATATATATATACACACACACAGTGCTGTGCAAAAGTTTTAGGCAGGTGTGTTAAAAAATGCTATAAACAAAGAACGCTTTCAAAAATGGAAGTGTTCATCATTTATTTTCATCAATCAACAAAATGCAGTGAATGAACAAAAGAGAAATCTAAATCAAATCAATATTTGGTGTGACCACCCTTTGCCTTCAAAACAGCATCAGTTCTTCTAGGAACACTTGCACACAGTTTTTGAAGGAACTCGGCTGGCAGGTTGTTCCAAACATGACTGTGTTTCAACCTCTGTGGGACATTGATGATCATCAGCACCTGTTTGGTAAAACTGGTTGATCATACGCCGACTATAATCCTACAAAATCCCTGACTTTGTGCAAGTGTACCTAGAAGAACTGATGCTGGTTTGAAGGCAAAAGGTAGAAACACCAAATATTGATTTGATTTAGATTTCTCTTTTGTTCGCTCACTTTGCATTATGTAAATTGATCAAAATAAACAATCATTATTGATATTTCTGAAAGCATTCTTTGTTTACAGCATTTTTTCACACCTGCCTAAAACTTTTGCAGAGTACTGTATATATATCCTGTTTTTCAAATGAAAATAGAAGCCTATAAATCTGTGGACTTTCTGGTGGAGAAGACCAGAAAAACTGGCAAAAATGAAGACACAAAATGCTGCAAACAGAGCAACCAAGACTAAATTGTGAGCCTTGGGTTAACTGCTAATGTCCCACTTTCAGTACGCCACATTAACTCAGCTAAGTAAACACCGGCTGTGGGCTCCGCTTTTCACTCCATTTCTGTGGTTTGTTTGGAAGGTAATCATTGACAGTACTGGAGGTCAATATATGAGGTCAGTGTGATTCTGGTGCAGTGAACTTGCTAAAGAGAATGCATGAGGCTGCACATGTCCATGTCTGTTGCTATTCTCCACTGTGACTGTAATGTTTGTAGGAAATGCCAAGCTTGTGAAACAAATGGCAGAAGTGTCTGTAGAAGTGATTTAGATTCGTCTGTATTGGTGGATGGAAGAGACTGAAATAAATGGAAAGGAAACAAGAGCTTCTCTCAACTGGTTCTCTTGTGCCTCAGCTTCCCATGCCCAGTGGCATGCTTTGAAAGGCAAATTTCAGGGCCTGGGTTTCCTGAAGGCCTGACTAAAGATTTTACAATCAAATTTAAAGATGAGCTCAGTATAACTCGATGATATGAAACACCCACCCCTCGGGAAACCCTTACTTATTATGGGCTCATTTAAACTTCTGAATATTAATTACAAACAAAACTAACTTCACAGTTCATGTCATTCAGTAGCTTAGTCTTACACCACACTTCCTACTTGCTAAGGGCTTTTTAAAGAATTTCACAACAAATAGCTGATTATCCAGTTTATTATAGAGCCATGTGCTGGTCATGGACACTTCCTGTTTTGCAATTTTTTTTTTGATTCTAAGACACATTGTTTGACTTAATGTAATGTATAATGTATTTCTAGATTGGGTGCTGGATTATCAGGAGAATGGAAGCACTGCATCAACTGTAGCTCTGTTTTGGTGGAAAGCTGGACTGGAGTGCATTGTATTAAAGCAGAATCAGAGAGAAGTCTAGGTTGCCAGCCACAGGATGCCTAGCGACCCTCAGGGTCTAGACATTTGTGTTTTTCCTACTCTTCACTGACACCAAGAGGAGGTTGTTAAAATGGATAAATGTGCCAAATACTGAGACAGACAGTAACCATCCCTGTCCAACAACACCCCAGCCTAATGAACTGGATCAAATGTGTTGAATGAAGCAGGTCACATTGAAGGAACACTCCTACCCAGACCTGGGGACTGAAATAAGACACAACCATCTGTGACCTGTGTCTGTATCTCAAAGTGAAAGTGAAAGCAACAACGTGTCATTGTGAAGACACAGCACACAACAAAGTGAACCACAACGACATGCAGCCCTTGCATTTAACTCATACCCACACCTGCGGTAGGTGGCAGTTATTGAAAGCACCCAGGAAAAAGTGATGGCGATGGTACCTTGCTCAAGGGTACCTCAGGGCAACCTACAGGTCTGGGATTTGGAAACTTGACCTTCCGATCCTGGGGCAACTCTATAAAAAAATAAGGAACGCTACATGATTTTGTGTCATTTCCACACTAAATACAATGTGTGTTCTATTTAATGTGTGAGCCACTTTTAAGTGTTGAGATTTTCAAGGGATAATACAGACTCCCTGTATAGAGCACTATATCACCACCCATACTGCATGCTTGACTAAAAACCTTTTGGCCACGTAAGCAGATGCTATTAAAGCCATAGCGATGTACATGTAAAAGTGGAAAACATTACTAAACTAAAATGGTAACATTAGCTTTCTGTTGATTTCTGTTGACTGTTCTATGAGAAACACTATATGGAGGATCAATTATGGAGAGAAAAATGTTCATTTGGAAAAAATGTGACGTGTGAGACTTCATGGTCTTGTCACTTACAAACTTGCCATTCACACACAATGCACTCCATGTTACTAATTTTCCGATATGACAGACCACGAGTGCAGACAAGATTTGTTCAGTAAGGATGAAGGTGAAAAAGTGTGAGTGAGCTTGTCCCAGGAATGAACCCTCACACAGATCACTTTAGTTGTTTTTCACACCTACAGTCTGCTGTAATGTCAATGTTCACATGCTGCTTTATTTTAGACTCCATCTGTATATAAACTTCTCCCAGATTTCTCCATATTATACTCTTTTTAATTTCCAGAATTTGACAAATCATTTTTCTGACAACCTACTTCTGTGAGCAAAGTTTACATTTCCACAAAAATGTACATTTTATTATATTTACTCTCTCAATCATTTTCTTAGCTACTTGTCCTGATTAAGGTCCCGGGCAGTGCTGGAGCCTACCCCAGCTCTCACAGGGTGAAAGGCAGGGAAAAGCACTCGCACTCATCAGGGTCAATTTAGTGTCTCCAGTCCGTCTGACATGCACAGTGAACCAAAACCAAAGGTTTCACTTCATTTAAACCATACCACACCAGCACCGGGCAGCCAAATCCATGCTCGAGGGCACCTCAGGGCAAATTACTGACCCGCAACTCAATCCCACAACCTTCCATCAACCACTAAGCCATCGCTGCCCCCTCACAACCTCGGCTTTACTCGCATTCCCAGTGTGTGTGATTGATTAGACTTTTTTCATTTATTATATTCCCTCCTCTGTTCTGTTTGTAGCTCGTGGTATAACTGTGTGAGACAAATCGCCTGAATCTGTCATTTAGAAGCATAAATAAACTTCATCTGTGTGGCCATATTCATGTTTCCATTTTATCAGTAAAAACATTTTTTTTTAGCCCTCAAAGGCTCTGATCCAGATCTTGTAACAAAAACTTCAGAAAAAAAGCTTGTATCTCCAAGGATTATTGCACATGAGTAGTTTACAACCTTTATGGTGCACCATGCACTAATTAGGGAAAGTGATCTGCACCCTTAGAATCTGGACACTACATAATGACAGACACACTAAGTAGGGCCCTATAAGTTGAGTAGGGTGTGAATGGAGGGCGCTGACTCTCCTGAAGGACAGGTTTACAAAGTGTCCCAAATCACCTTTAATGTCTCCCCCACTGAATCCCCATGTAGGGAAGGATTAAACGGGGACACCTTCGTGCACTTGAACTAACCAGCGATCACGTGACCGCACCTCGCGGCATGCGCCGTCACGTGAGCCCATCGCTTAACGAGAACGGTCCAAAAGCGCAGGAGGCGGCACGCGCGCCCGCTGTCCGCCGTCATGCCGTCCCCGATCCCCGTGACTCGGCTGCTGCCGCGGGACTTCAGCCTGAGGTTGGGGGCCTTGAGTAGCCCGCTGGCCCGGCACTCGGGCGCCTCCAGCCTGCGCGTGCCCGCCGACGCCTCTAACGGGACACTCGCGCGCCGCTTGTGGTCCTCGGCGGTGCAGTGGCGCGAGCTGCGTGCAATGGAGCCCATCGGCTCGGGCGGGTTCGGCCGGGTGTTCAAGGGCACGTACTTCGGCGAGACGGTGGCGGTGAAGCGCGTGCGGCGCGCGAGAAACAAGCTTGCCTCGCGCCAGAGCTTCTGGGGAGAGCTGAACGCGGCACACCTGCGTCACGACAACCTTGTGCGCGTGATCGCCGCTACCACGGCGACGCCGGCGGCGCGCGCCTTCACAGAGGACGACGAAGAGGAGGAGGAGGAGGAGGGGGGCCACGTGGGAACGATCGTTATGGAGTTCGCGGGCGACGTCAGTCTCCAGCAGGTGATCTACGGCGGCGCGGAGCCCCTGCCCACCAGCGTACGCGTGCGCTACGCCACCGACATCGCGCGGGCGCTCCGCCACCTGCACGCGCACAACGTCGTGCACCTGGACGTGAAACCCGCCAATGTGCTGGTGTCGCGCGACGGCTCGTGCAAGCTCGCCGACTTCGGCTGCTCCCTGCGTCTCGGCCACGACGACGATGCTCGCGCCGCCATCGGCGGCACCTACACGCACCGTGCGCCCGAGCTACTGAAGGGCGCGCGCGTGACGGACCGTGCTGACGTTTATTCGTTTGGCGTCACTCTGTGGCAGCTGTGTACGCGTGAGCAGCCGTACGGCGGCGAGCGGCAGCACGTGCTCTACGCCGTAGTCGCCTACGGCCTGAGGCCCGAGCTCGAACGCGACGTGTTCCGCCGCTGCGCGTGCGGCTGCGCGTGCCGCGAGCTCGTGAGCCGCTGCTGGGGGGCGGAGCCAGAGCTGCGGCCCAGCGCCGCGGAGCTGCTGCGCCAGCTGGAGCGACTGTCCCAGGACACAGACTGTGCTTCAAAGTCGCCTTAACACGGAGCCGCAATCTCGATCCTGTAAATATCCACACCGTGAAGCTGTTTAAACCTGTAAATACACGTTTTTACATTTTCAAATCTGTTTAAAAACCTGTCTCCTCTCTGACCTGCAGCGAGAGACCGATTTCAGTGTTATTTTTTTTAGCATCATATCTGTAATAAATATTTAAACTACATAGTAAGGAGTCCTTTCTGAAACAATGTTGCTAACCAAGCTGAAAGAGGCTGCTTTTTTCAGATTTTTAAAATTTTTTACCAACTAGGTGACATCTTCACCCATCCTGTCCTCAGTAATCAGCATCCTTCACTGACGCAAACTTTCCCTTTCATCCTTCATCACACCTGCACTGAGCTGATCCTCTTTGGATTGAAGGTACCCAGGAACTAATCCGAACAGATCCCTGGTTCAGTGTGTGCTGTGACGTGACCTCGCGATGATAGTCACTTTCACTTCACTTTTACTAATCCTGTTCACACCTAGTCTGATTTAATGTGAATATTTACGTTACTTAATTTTAAACACGGTACTCGCATCTTCCAGATTTATCCTTATTTTTTCAGATTGCTTAATTTTGTGAAAGGTACAAAGAAATTCAGTTAACCTACTTCTGTGCACATTTCCAAACAAATTTATTTAGTAAAATTGATTTGAACACATTTCTCAACCAGGCCAGCTTCTACCATCCAAGTATTTTTGTGCACTTCTGAATTGTTAGATCAATCAACCAATCAGCTTTGAATACCAGTCTCTTTAAACTTTAATGTAGTATCCTTCTGCTTTCACAAAAAGTACCTCTGTAAATGACAAGCGTTACTTTTTAGCAATTTATCTCCATTGAGGACTTGTACACATTTTCCTTTTACATCTAGGCAGAAAGTGGCGGTAGATTCCTCTTAAACGTACCCTGCTAATTTGAGGATTTGGCCCCAGGTGAAACATCTTTTATTGGAAATCCAAGCTTTGACTGAAGATCCCCCCCCCCCCCTCAATTTGCATGGACATAAATGAAAACCGTACCTTTTAAGCAGGACCTGTGCCAATCAAATAAATCAAGCTCCATCTTAAGTCTTTAAACTGCACACACTTTTACTATAAACATGAATGGTCAAGTTTTAATTTACCAAATTAAAAGCCAAATTAATTCAGGGGGAAAAAAACAAAGAAAAAAACACTAGGCTTTTTGTCCCACAGACACACAAACTGCACTCAACGTGAGGATGGTCCTGAATTGGAGTGTAAAAGCAACCACGGCAAAGAGGAAGAAAAAAAAAAATTCAAAGTCCTTGGCCAGAAGATTGCCATTTTAGCTATTGCTAGACAGGTAGACATCAGCACAATTAGATTTTACAAGCAGAGACTGTACAGTTTTTGGACATTAAAAAAAAAAAAAAAAATTATTCAGAAAAACAAATTGATCATAAATCACCATTATTAATTATATTAATATAATTATATTTATACCTACAAGGCTGTTTTCTGTTCATGTTTGGAACATCAACCATTAAAAAAAAAAAAAAAAAAAGAGGGGGGGAGGGGGAAGTCAGTCTTCTGTGGGTTGTTTTAGCAGAGGTTCAGCAGCATTTTTGTTTTTTTTTTGCAGAGCTTGTGCTGCCTTCTCTCACACTACTCGCCCCCTTCCTGGTTCACACATGGAATGGAGAAAGAAAAAAAAAAAAAGGACATGGAATCCACAAAGGAAATAAGCTAACTTGCACTTGGCTTCATTTTGCCTCCTTCTCTTCTGTAAAAATATGGAGATATGTACTGCAACAGCCCATTAACACTAATGGGACTACTCTTGCTCATTTCCTAAACCTTAAGTAGTAGTGTTAACCAACCCAAAAATATACAATACAGTACATCACATTTTTTACTTCACCTTGATCGCAAAATATGGAAGATTGAAAAATATTAAGTCTACATTAAATGAGATTTGTTTCTGCAGATAGCATACAAAAAAAAAAGTTGAACTGAAATTTTCTTGCAGAGTCCTTTACAGAATACTATTATTATTCCAGTTCCCTTCCCTGACAATTGGACATAAACTCAGCCTTGAAGATGTGTGAATACACCTTCTGCAGACAGGAAGGTAAGGGTTGAGTGTAAGAGGGGGTTAATCATTTTTCTTCTCCCCTTCTGGTTTATCTGTGATAGCAGCGGTGGCTGTCTCTCCCACTGCTGCCTGGGCTGAGTTGTCCTTACTGTGGTCCAGTCCGCTTGTGCCAAACTCATTGACGCGGTTAGGATCCACTCTGTAGATCCACCTCTGGTACAGGTAGATGAAGAAAACTACATCTGTTGAACGAAATTAAGCTTTAATGAGAGAATGGGCAGGACACCAGCAAAAAGGAGCACCTAAAGACTTCCTAGAAGGCTTTGAAATCCCAATGAGCAAATTCTAACCAGTTATTTTTACAGAAAGAGAATTAGTCTTAAAAAATTATTATTATTTTTTTAATTTTAAAAAAGGCTATACACACCATCTCGGAGGCAGCCTATTCTGTACATCATGGGCATTTTGATCACAAAGGCAAACAGGTCATCTATGAACGTGTTTAGTGCCTTATAGGTGAGCATCCGCCATGGAAGATGTGCCACTGACTTCATTTTGTAGTTGATGAAGAGCTGTGGTGTCATGGTGATGAATCCTGCAAAAGGAATAGGTGTATTCATTAAACAGCAAGATGTTAAAGAGTGACTTTAACTACACAGGAAACAGCTGCCTACTTTAAGGTTGCTTGGTATTCACCAATCCCATTACGCTGAATTGAAAAATGTGTTAAGTGGACAAAATTCACTACATATGCAGATGTGCGTCTGCAGCCCAGCCATGTTGTTTCAGTGTGAAGTGCTACACAACTAAGTAGCTAAATATATAGTCAGCTTTTTGTTAATGCGAGTGATTGTGAGTGCAGCCTGTCTCTTAATCCCTAAACCAGCTGCTTGTTGAGCTAGTTTATCTCTGGTTTTGTTCTAAACAGGAAATGGCATGCAAGCCTTGAATGCATTTCCATCTGAGTTTTAGAATATTTTTTTAAAAATTATTAACCCTTTATTTGTTGATGACTTGAGTCATAATATAATATTTGCTAATAGAGATAAATCTTGCAGAAAATTTAATTTGGGCTAATATAATGGGGGGAAAATCAGTGCAAGTGATAAGAGCATCTTATTTGTGAGCTGACTCCCTGAAAAGAGCCAGGAGGACAGAAGTTCAACACACAAAGAAAGACGCACACAAGTTCCAAGCAAGATGAAAAATGCACTCACCAAAGGTTAACAAAAACCCATAAAGCATGCTGAGCACCCATGAGTACCAGCCTTTGTGCTCTACATAGATTAAGCTGTAAACAGCATAGCACCCAAACAGTGGGTAAAGCAACCAAGACAGGTACTTGAAGGCCATCTAGGAGAAAGAAAGAAAAAGGAAAAAAAAAAAAAAAAAAAAAAAAAAGAGGTGAGGCTTATTCAATGACATGTGTCTTTATAACTGCTTCAATTATTCAAAGTCAGCTTCATCTTATGTATACTCACATCATCATAGATTTTGGTTGAAGATTCAACATATGTGGACTTGTCTTTAAATACCAATCGTGGGATTAATCCTGCAATCTTATTCTCCCTGTCAAGCTGAAAAGATATGAAGAGCATAAGGGACAGGGTTAAAACCTGAATTGTGGCCAAAATGTTTTTTTTTTTTTTTTAAGTAACCGTTCATCGGTAGCCACTCCTTACCCTGACATCCATGACTTTGGTGATCTTCCAGAAGTCAATAAGCAGCCCGATGAAGACGCTGACCTGCACCACAAAGTTGGTTTCATTGTCCAGTATGTAGAGGAGCACCACCAGTGACTGGAACACCCCAAATATGATGGAACGCACAGAGAGCCCCTCCAAAGACTGGCGACTGTTCCAGAACTGGATATCTATGATGACAAAACACGTGGCACTCATTAGAACGGTAATTCAGAGTAAAAAGATTCTTTTTGTGATGCATTTTCAGCTGGAAATAAACTCGTAAATATGAAAGGAAAGGAAGTCAAAGGAAAACACTCATTTAAAAATGTATGTAGTACACATCCTGAAGTTGGTTTTACTATGTTTTAATATTTGTATTAAATGAAAAATGAAGAAAAAAAAAAAAAAAAAAAAAAAAAAAACACTTCCTTTATGTAGAACAATTTTGTAAACCATACTAAACACACACACACACACACACACACACACCTATATCTCAATGACAGGTACTGAAGTCTAAAATTTGCACATCTGAACTCACCATTTTTGAAAGCCAAGAACTCAAAGATGCTGTGGACTATTGAGACAACAATAGTCAGGCCCAGTAGGTAAGGGTTGGTCTCCAGCAAAGCCACCTGTTGATAAAGGCATTTGTTTTTGTAAAACATTCAGCGGATTTGCTGCATAAAAACAGCATCACATTAAAAAAAAAAAACAAACCCTAAAATGCAATCTGATCACGAATTCTCTGTTAATGAGACTGAGCTGATTCTTAGAGAGTATCCCAGAGTTCACTTATAACCTTAACAGAGTCCTGATCCTCATCTGACTGCTCATAGGTGTCTTCGCTAAGGAAGTTCCAGGGTGAGCGGGCGTTCTGGGCGGCGTACAGCTGCCAGCGCCACAGAGAGAGTGGACAGTAGGTGAGTCGCAGTGGAAGCTTAGTCAGAGTCTCGTTTATAGGGTAGTAATCCTTTTGCAGATTCCAATAGTCATTGAAGTAAACAATGGGGTAGTAATCACCACTCACTGCATCAAACTTCACATCTGGAAGAGAGAGGCCGACACCGATAGAGAATAAATACAGTTGAACCGAGTGGAATGTGTCAAGCGAGATTAGAAATAGCATGCGTCGCGAAATAGAAAAGTGATTTAAACATGAACAGCATGTTTAAACATGAACAGACAAGGGTAGGAAATCTGAGTACTCACATTGGTCTAGGGGTGGGGGTACTGAGCCTTTCACCCAAGCTGTGTGATCATCCACCATGTTGATGGTTAGGTTGGGATGCCAGTGTGAAATGATCTCCACAGGTCCGTGGCTCTCTGCTCGCTATGAAAACACACAGACAAGCAAAACACGCTGAGTGTGGTATTCCATTTCTTGCTAATATGGCTGCACTGTAAAGAGATGAAAACAAAAAGCTTCTTCAATGTAGCCTTTCTTAAATTCTGTGATACACAGGACACTGCTGTCTGGCTAAAGGCCATACAGGTTATGCCATCACATGAAAGAGTGAACAGAACCAACCTTAATCATCTCAGGATCAGCCTCCGTCTCTCCAGTCAACAGGTTCTTCGTCTTAAGAAACTTCCTTCGCTTGAACTTGTTCAGCACTGTCAAATGTTCACACAAACACAGAGTGTCATCAAAGCCTCATGGGTGAACAAATTCGAATATCACAGCTGAAATTAAGCATAACACCCTGGTCTTGCTGACTTACTTCGAGAGGTGTGAACAGTGGCCAACCTGCGATACTGGCCCTTGCGTTTAGGGTCTGGGTGGAAGCCGCTTTTGGTGAAATACACATGGATGTACAAAGAGCTGTTCTTCTGAACACTCTAAAACAGGAACCAAACAAAATTTGATTTGTCTGCTTTGGCTGTAGGCTGAAATCAATTTATGCTTACAGAGACTGGTTTAGAGAACACATCCAGCTGCACACTATAAATCCAGCTTTATAGTATACAGAGACATGTCTTGTGAGCTAGAGTGCCAATTACAGTGCAATTTTTACCTCTGGAGTGTCCAGTTCCTGGTAATGTTCATAACACCCATCCCCCAATTCTCCCGTGGTCCAGTCTCCATAAACCAGGTCCCTTTGAAACCAGAAAAGGGCTTCTGTGTTGTTGAAATCTGAGAATATCTCATTCTCGGAGATATACACATAAAGATCCTAGAAACAAGTCAAATCACATCAATGTCATTATTAAACATCTGCATGTGAAAATATGATTCAGCCTAGTGTTCTAGTGGGATAAATGATTTGGGGTATTTTTTTTTTTTTAATATACACACACAGCATTTCAACTAGAATTTCAATCTAGCTGAAACGTTTATATAAAAAAACAGTTGGAGACTGGGTGGCTACCTCCAGAGTGCATTAGGAGCTAAAAGAAGAACCAACAAATGAAATGGCTTCTTTAGCACTGCAACAGGACCCTAATTTATATGACAAATTCCAGTGCTCAGTACCATCAGGGAATCCTTTGGAAAGAGGTTGCGGCTTGGCACCCGTGGAGCGCCTGTAGGGGTGTTGGGGTCAGGGGTTGATGGGCCTCTGCGGAACCAGCTGCTGATGGCCCATATGATGAAGATCCTGGACAAAGTACAAGCAAGCCTCAAGCTAAACTCATTGTTTATTTCATATTATGGGATAGTTTCCCCAAACCAAGATTGTTCTTAAGCCAAGACTAAAAGGAATTTGTACTGGTAAGTCCTCTGGCACAGAGATTTTCTTCAAGATTAAGGCTTATTCCATGCCTGGGAAACCTGCACTACAAGTATTACCACTTTCAAAATAAATAGAGGTCTGTAAACATATAAATCTGAAAACATAGACGAATCATTTAAATAAGGCAGCATCAGCAGTTTACATATCTCGGCAACAAAACAATTTTATTTTCCCCACAAATACAATGACCAAGTACATTTTTAGCAATGCAGCAGGAAACTCACAGCTAATGCCTACATTATCCTCCGGGCACATCAGGCAATGGGCCCGCTTCAGTCAGTTGATGTCAGTGTTTTAATTCTTTGATTAATGCTGAGGGAATTTAAGAAATTAATGTTTTGTAAACTCTGGAAGCAGCAACTGTCTAATTCATATGATCTTATCAGGCACACCATGCCTGGAAAAGGTATTTTATTTCCACATCATAGTAATAAGATGAATAAATGTTAAAAAAAAAATTACTGATAAGTGTGGCTACTGCATAAACATGTTTCTTTGATATCAGTAACATATTTCAAGAAATCTTTGCATCATCACAGTTCAAACGTCCCTCTGGGAAGAGTATTCTTGCAACAACCTGAAATATTAACCAAGATCCCCTTGACATCAATTACTGCTCCCAAAAGTGTTTCAGAAATCTCTAACTGAAAGTCGTCTCTAGTCAGACTCCACTCATGAGAACGCAACTGAAGCTGACAGACGCCAGTGTCTGAACTGTGGTTTAGCACTGAACTAAATGCTTTATGATTTATTCAAAAAGACCACAATGCCAGCATGTCAGGAGACATCCTGGATAACCGACAGAACTGGAATTCTGTTTATACTGAATTGCCCCTGCAAAGTAAATCTATTTAGACAATGTACTCACCTAAAAAGGACACCTTTGATGACTTGCCAAGCATTAGGCTGCTGCTGCGGTTGCTGCTGCTGCTGTTGTTGTGGGTCCTGTGCAGTCGCACCTGTCTGAGCAACTTGGCCAGAAGCTGCAGCCCCATTGCTGTTTACCTGTCCAGATACACAACACACAACAGATTAACGAAACCCAGTAACTAATTAAGTCCAGAAATTCAAAACAGCTACATATTAATTAATGGTGGTTCCTTGTTTAGTATTTGGAAGTACTTTGATTTGTTAACCCTTCAACAGCCTTGAAAAATCACTAGTAAAGAAAGAAAGTAACATTTTACTGTGCTATGGATATGTTTCTTTGCTGGTTTTGCTTAGCTATTGCATTTCATAACACAGCCCACACTATTCTGTTACGCTAGGAGATCTGGCCGCGGTTACAGGAATAGCCTTCTTTCGATGTGCAGAAAAAGTGTTTTGCCTCTATATTATTACAAGATTGAATAACCAATGTTCAGGATGTTCTAGTAAAAACCTAAACTACAAGTTCAAAACACTTACTGGAACAAGGAGTCAGTTATGAACATGACTACAGCATGTGCACAGCAGGTTTCTTCTGAGTAGGATAACCTGCGTAGCTTGACTGACGCCCATTCTCCAGACCAGTCTGACCTGAATGAACTGCTCACCCTCTACTACTACTTAAACTGACTCCACTAGAAGCACTGATCCTACAACTGCTAACTTTAGACTCTACTGGTCATTAGTGGTTAAGCCTCTTTACTTCGGTCACTTAAATACCGTTAGTCATCTCTACAGTCACATTCTTTTACTCTCTCGCCATCTGCTGTCAACCAGTGAAGGATGAGTTCCCATTTTGCATTCTGTATGGAGAGCTCCTTTGACTGCATGTTGTCTGTTCACAGCATATCTTCCACATGCAAGCACCTCAAATCAACTCCAGGCCTTTTATCTGCTTAATTGATAATGACATAAAGGAACTACCTACACTTGCCCATGAAATAGCCTTTGAGTCAATTGTCCAATTACTTTTGGTCCCTTTATAAAGAGGGTGGCACATGTTAAGGAACTGGAACTCTTAAACCCATCATCCAAAATATTATACAGCACTGTGCAAAGGTTTTAGGCAGGTGTGAAAAATGCTGTAAACAAAGAAAGCTTTCAGAAATATAAATAACGATTGTTTATTTTTATCAATTTACAAAAGGCAAAGTGAGCAAACAAAAGAAGAATCTAAATCAAATCAATATTTGCTGTTACTACCTTTTGCCTTCAAACCAGCATCAGTTCTTCTAGGTACACTTGCACAAAGTAAGGGATTCTGTAGGATTATAGTCGGTGTATGATCAACCAATTTTACCAAACAGGTGCTGATGATCATCAATGTCACACGGAGGTTGAAACAACCTACCAGCCGAGTTCCTTCAAAAACTGCGTGCAAGTGTACCTAGAAGAATTGATGCTGGTTTGAAGGCAAACGGTGGTCTCACCAAATATTGATTTGATTTCTCTTTTGTTCATTCACTGCATTTTGTTGATTGATGAAAATAAATGACTAACACTTCCATTTTTGAAAGCATTCTTTGTTTACAGCATTTTTTTACACCTGCCTAAAACTTTTGCACAGTACTGTATATATACACACACACACACACACACCTTGGTTTATGAGTAACCCAGCTAGCGAGTACTTTGATTTACTTTACTCGAATCAGAAAAATTTTACATGTGAGCAAAATATTTTAGCTTGCATGTCAAATTTTTCTGATATGAGTAAAGTTTGGGTTACGAGCATACACCTTGGCTAATGAGCATCATGTGATTCTCCTGTTGTGCGGATGTGCTTTTTACGCAACTGAGACGATGGTTCTCTACTCTCGCATTAACAACACCGGGATGTGAGCTCGCCCATTTGCTGTGCGCCCATCATTGAGGAAACGTCCTACGAGCGTTTACGTACTGTACACTTGTTCTTTCTTCCTTTGCGCGTGTGTTCATAAAGCAATTTTGTGTTTTGTGGTGAATTTTATTGTGAATTATTCATTGTTATTCATTTCTGATGTTAGGAGTAATGATTTGTAGAATAATTACCATTTAAAAGGATTGTAATTGTGATTTTCCTTTATTTATAATGGAAAAAACTGATTTGGGTTACAAGCATTTTGGGTCGAGAGAACGGTCCTGGAATGGATTCTGCTAGTAACTCAAGGTACCACTCACCCCCCGAGTGCTTTAATAGATGCTGCATGGTGTGTACAGATAAAACATTCAATTTTTTTGTTAAGTTATGACTTTTGGACAACATTCATGAGAAGAAACTGTGGAAGTGCTCAGACTCGCGTTGAACCAGTGCAGAGCTGAAATGGGGAGACCAACAAATCAGTCGATTCCTTTATGATATGAACTGCTGTATGCAATTTAGTATAAAAGTGGGAAAAAAAGGCCAAGTTGACGATCCTAAATTAGATTTCATATCCATCATGATCAAACTGAAGCATCATGAACTAAGTTAGTATAAAAACTTGTGTCTTTACATAAAGCAGTTAAACTGACTGAACTAATCACTGCTCTCTAGAACATTACATGTTAAAAAAAGAGCAAATAAGAGTTAAAATGTTTTTTTTAAAGCATAGTAAGGATTTTCAGTCAGAGCTTATCTGCAGTTACTAAAGAGTTTATTCCTATTTAAAAACAGCTGCCATGTTGCCACATTAGGCTGGAGCAAATCAGTAAAAACATTTTTTAAAAATGTCCCAATAATCAATATTTCTCCTATATCATTAATGAATGACCATGTTTGGTTTGTCTTACATTAAAAAAAGTGAAACAACTGAAAAAGACCCTGTAGTGATAGATTAAAAAACTTACTAATAATACAATTTTTCTTTAACATTTCACACGGCTCTTTACTAGGTCCAGTTAGTTAGGACAAATGCAGTTGGTCAGTGTTCATTAAATACTGATATCCACAAAAAGCAGAAAAACTGAAATGTCACCCCTCAGGAAACCGCTCAGCCATACTCAACTAGTTGGACCCATCAAGATTCCTCATTAATACCAGTAAGTATATCGAGATATAGTAGCAACAAATGGTGGCAATCAGATTCATAAAATATCACAGCTTAGAAACAATTAAAAAATTCAAGATAAAGTATCTTTACCAGTAAATGGATGTTCATGTACCAAACATCAATATTTTAATCATAAGCCTATTTCACCAGATAAAAACCAATCCTGTAACCTCACATGGTGCTCCAAAGAGTGGCCATTGTTCAAATCATTGCAATATTTGACCATGATTCATGCTGACAAACCAGGTAGACACAAAAATTGGATTTGCAAGCTGAGCAGGTTTGGAAATCTAAAACTATGGCATGTTCTGTGGAAACAGAAGCCCCAGCAGTCTAGCTTCTTGATCACACAGAGATGAGGTAACATTTGTGGAGACAACTAAAATTCCACCTTAAATATCTTAAGAAATTAGCAAAAATACCATAACTAGACAAATCAGAGCTAATGTATCCCTGACCGTGCTTATTAGAAAATGTGATCGTAGTATAAACATTCACTATTTATTTCACTAAACCTTATCTTCATCTCCAACCCATCCAAACCGACCCAATTATGAAGTGAATGTGACAAGCTGTCATTGTGAAACGCAATAAAATGCATCCTCTGCTTTTCACCCACACAAACGTGAAGCAGGGGGCAGCCATATCCAGCACCTGGGCAGCAATGATAGAGACGGTACCTTGCTCAAGGATAACTCTGGGCAGCCTACTGGTGTAGGATTCAAAGCTATGACCTTCCAATCATGAGGCATAGTCCTTAACCATTAGGCCACCGCTGTTCCAATAAATAAACTGGTTCCTAATCCTGCACATCCTTAATACTCCCAGTGCTAATCTCAGCATCTTTAACTCTCACTACCGTCCTGTAAAACCTCCTCTTCACTCTTACCGTTACCATCAGTCCATGCCTGCCCTCTCTTTTTCACCTCTCACGCACTCCGTTACTTCAAAGTATTTAAATTCTTCCAACTTTGCCTCTTCGACTCACTACATCTTAATCTGTCATTTAACCAAGGCTAAATGATGTGTTTGGAGAATGAAGGCTCAAATTTCAGATCTAATAAAAATACCAAAAAAGTTAATCCTGGTCATTTGTGTTTTAAAATCCCTCACTGATGTTACCAACCCCAGCCTGTCTTGCTCAGGAACGACTGAAGTAACAAGGTGCTGATTTGGTCTACAAATCTCCATCTGATTCAGTATCTGTGGGGATCCTGAACCAACTAGTCTGATCCACGATAGGTTGTGGCTACAAGGTTACAGGATTCAAAGGATGGACTCCTAAAATCTTGGTGCAGAAACTACAAAAAAAACCTCAGTGATCTTGAAGTTCATGCTATGATGAGTGTTTTGGTGCTGAGGGGACTTCCACTGAGGGCACCCACACAAAAATGAGCAAGCAATTTTTATGCTACAATCAACGCAAGTTTATCATTAGAGATGGTACAATTCATTAGGCTAAAGGTTTTACCAGTATGAAAAAAGATACAGTGGCACCATCACAATTTATCCACTGATACTGTGATAAAGATTCAAAAGAAAAACAAACAAATTTGGGGGGAGGGTCAGATTGTGTGGGAAGTTTATTTGGATACTGAATGATTGAGGAGCAAATGTCAGTTCAAATCAGCTTATATATTACCATGTCTTCATCTGCCTTCACACCACGTGCAGGAGTCCTGACAATGTGTTCAGTAAACACATGCAGCGCAGACACATTAAAGCTTAAAGATAGTAAAACCAGTGTTGTGTGTAAACGTGCAAATCCATCATGTGGGTCTGACAAGCAAACATGAATGAGAAAGTAAGCCCATCACACTGAGTGTCAATGATTAAACACGTGCTGCTTAAGGGCTCGTGCCCAGATTACTTGAGTGACCAATTATACCATGGAGTTCATTCAGCAAGATCCGATATCTTTACATCTGCAGGGAGGTTTAGAGGTCAAGACAGCACCACAGCGCAGCCACACATGAAATCATTCAGAAAAGACAAAACAGTGTTTACAACCCATAGTTGAGAGGTGTAGAAAGAGACAGATGTTAAATAGTCCATCCTCATCATCATCAATGGCAGTGACAGGTTAGATTTGTTGGCATGCTAGGCTGGTTAAATATGTAGAGCTGCAAAACCACACTGCCACCCTGACCAGAAAACTGACTGGGGAGAGCGACCGACCCGGACACAGGCGGTTAATACGAGGGGTTGGAGGTGCAGGACATCCTGACTGTTAGTCACCGGGTCTGGGAATGACAGGGTCCATTAGGGAGCCAGCTGTGGGCCAAACTGAACTACACGCCTCAGGCTAATATGAAGTCGACACCGTGGATAAAAACGTTTTACGAAAGACGAGAGGAGCGTTTTTCACTCCGTGTGAAGCCTGGAGGGCTGATTTGAACGCCACGCTAGAAAAGAGAGCCGCTAACATTGGTTCCTCTTCACTAGCACTTCGCTTCAGAGAGGGAGAGAGATGGAACGAAGAGGCACACTGAAAGAAAACAGAGAGAAAGATCGATAGAGATATAAAATTAGAGAAAGAGAAAAGGATACTGAAAATTAGAGAGAACTGGGAAGGATAGAGGATTTGAAAGAAAACAGTGAGAGAAAAATAGAAAAAGACCGAGACAGAGATTAAGAGCCGTAGAGAGAGAGAGCTGTTAGGAGAAGGAGAATTCGGAGGGCTGTGGATGGCCGCTGGATGTTGACCGGCTCCGAGTTTCTCCGACCCCCCACTCCAGCAGAAGAGCTGACATTTTCACAGTGTTCTCGCAGAACCAGCAGCCCGGCTCTGTTTAGCGGCAGGCTGGGCGCGGTGTTTGGACGCTGCCGTCTGTCTGTCTCTGTGTGAATGATAAAGAGTTTCTTACCTCGCCGTTACTCACGGTCGCCTGCTGAGCCGCCTCGCTCTCCTGCGCCGCCATCTTACCTGCTTCTGTCGCACACTGTAATGCGGGTTATCGGGGAGCGGAAATCTCGCGAGATCTCGACGCGTAACGTTAGTTCTCGCGTAATTTAGAGCAGGAAACGGGAGTTTCTTCAACAAAAACAAGACAAATACAAATAAAACTAAAAAGATCAATCAGCGAGAACACACATCAGTCCCAGTTTAGCTTTAAAGTCTTAATATCTTTAACCAACATTTAGTGAGTTTTTATAATTATACACAACTGTTATTCCTCTTATATTATACTCTTATACAATTATCAGCAATAAATCATGATGATTTACAACAAAGTAGTTTGTACGAGGGCAAGACCAAAACAAAGGCTAAAGTTTTTGTATGCTACCCACAAAAAGCAGTTTTTAAAATTTTTTTTTTTTAGAAATGTCTCGTTTTAGTTTTGGTAGATGTTTATTGATTGGATAAAGCCAGTTCTTTAATTTAAAATTATATTTCTTTAACGATTAAGTGGATTAATGTAACGAAATATTATTTCAATAAATAGTAATGTGATAAATATTATTAAGTGTAAATCAGCCTGATTTCCCAATTCTGTAATTCCTTCTGTCCTTTCGTCATCACTGCTCTTTCACTACAATACCCAGCATGCACTACACAAGTACGTCATACAGCTCTTCTCAGTCGTGATGAAGAGATCCTGACTGGTCTGTTTCTCTAATGTAAAATCACAAAACACAAAGGACATGTGGGTGGAAGCTGGTGAGGGTGGGGCAAGAGTGTCCTGCATCAGTGCAAGAATCACAGCAAATGAATCTCAGAATTTCCTACGAGGAATCGACTTGAAGGCCTTCAGGAGCAGAGAGATTTACATGAGCTCTGTTTCTAGATAATACTGGAGGGCTGGTGTGTCAGATGGAAAGTGAGAAATGCATAGAGGAGCAATGTTGGCCTGGTGTTTAGGGACTTGATCCAATATTGAATAGTTGTGGGTTCTAGTCCCGTACCTTTGGATCACTCCGAGGTGCCCTTGAGCCATGCAACACTGCTCAGCAGACCCTGGTATTACAGCCCACTGCTTCACTTGGGTGAATGGGTTAAATGCATAAAATGGGGTGCACTGCGTATTGTGCTGTGGTTTCTTCATAATAATGAAAAACAAATGTGACTATTTTGTCATTTTTCGAATGCAGCTCAGCGGTTCTAGTGCATCATTGCAAAAGACATCCTCTGCATTTAACCCATAAAAACTGCAGCAGTGGGAAGTCACACATCTTTAACTCAGGGAGCAGTGATGGGGACAGTACTTTGCTCAAGGGTTCCTCAGAGTAGCCTAATAGTCTGGGACCTTTAACTTGCAACCCGAATCCTAACCACTTAAACATCACTTAAACATCACTTCAACAAATGACCATGAAAGATCTAGTTCTGTGGGCAGCAAGCATGACCAAGTTCAAGAGTCCAAAAATATAAAAGACCGACACAACTGAAATGACACATGTATGCAATAATATAATTTATTATTATATAATGAAACAATATTACATATCTTAATATGCCATTCAATCAGATGAAATGAAAATCTTCAGTTTGGGTATTAACGTCATTATGAACCGTAAAACAACTTGTCCTGTCTTGTTTTTTTCTATTCATTAAAAATGTGCCCCACCCTGTATCCTGAAGCTGTATAAGAGGTGTGGAGTGCAGGACTCAGTGCTGGGCATTAAGTTTCATTCGCTGTAATCTGTAAAAACTTTTGTGCCCAAATTGAACTGACCAATGTTCTGCCAAGCCGGGCACTGGTTGAGGCTTGTGTTATTCTGAACAGCTTCATGTTTTAATACTGATTTAAATAAGCCTTCTTCAACTTGGCCTCACTATTTGCCTTCGGTAGCATCCCTTACAAAATCCTAAAGGTGATTCCACTGCTTTATCGGCTCAAATAAGGTGCATTTATGATGAGTGAACATGAAAACCAACTGCAGCAGCAGAACTTCAGAAATCAGTGTCCTCTGACTCCACTCTCCTTTCAGCACCCTTTAAAATGGTGATTTTGACAGGCATCACACCGTATTTAAATCTGACACAGATCATGCTGTGAAGTCTCTTGAGCAGAAAGCCAAGTTTGTAAGTCCTTGATTGATTTTATATTGCTGAGATTCTGACCCCAGGTGAGGTATTTTTCAAAATTGATTTGTTTGCCCATGTTTTTGACTTTTGTCTCCTATTTTTTCCATGGGCCTGTGTCAAGTCTCTCTTTTCTCCAGTTCAGAGAAATTACAGAACAGAAGTTATTTATAAGAAATAGCAAAGAAATGCTCTCCTCTCTAGACTGCACCACCTTGTGCAAATTGCTTCCATCAAATAAGAATTACTGTCCCATATTGTTAAAATCTACACCTGCATGTACTTTCTGAAAACATGATTTCTAACTCAAAATCTTGAAACAACTAAAATTGAGCCCCTTTAACTATTTTTTAATGGGTCGCTCGCGGGCGCCCTCTAGTGTTTATTAGCGGTGTTTCTGAACACAGGCGCTTGAGTCTCACAGCAGCGTTCACTCTCTGAGCTGTACATCGCCTGTCTCACCACCAGAGGGCGCATAGAGCCTGCGTGAAGCAGAGGAATCCTTCAAGTTAAAGAAGACCATTGACCAACACTGCAACACTGCATATTAACATTTAAACCATCTTTGTGACTCCGAGCAATCAGTTCTCCCTTTTGGTAGACATGCATTCAGTTTTAATTAAAATAACAGTATATTTTTATTTCTTCATAAATAATATTTAATCATTCTTTATTTATGCTTTATTTAAGTGAAAGTGATTATTCTTCTATGATTATATGATGACAGTCTATTCTTGTGAAACAGCACAGCACACAGTGAGCCACAACAAAATTCAACCTCTGCATTTCACCTAAACACGCCGTGCAGCAGGGGACAGCTATTGAAGGCACCCAGGGAGCAATAATGGGGACGGTACCTTGCTCAAGGGCACCTCAGAGCAACCTACTGGGCTGGGATTCGAATCATCGAGTCTGCATCCCAAATTGTATACCATCACACTTATTATGCTACAAATAGTACACAACCATTAGACCGTTAGAAATACATTCATTAATGTTGTATAAAAGTATAGAAGTGTATGGTCAATAGAAGTGCACAGGTAAAGGTATAATTTCTGGACATAAAGTTGTATACAGAGCACTAAGGCCAAAAAACACAAACGCTGGAGTGTTCAGGACTGGGAGCAGGTTTTATGGACAGGCAATTGAAAATGTGAAGGCAATGGATGGGGAAAGGGCACAGAATATGTTGTTCCTACAGTGAAACATGGAGGAGAGTTGGTGATGGTCTGGGAGTGTTTTGAGGAGGAAGATCTGGAAAAATGAATCCACAATAACGGCACCACAAGAAAAGAAAGATCATGCAATTCCTTTCTCTTTCTCAGCATGAAACCATACTGCTCGTTAATCCTCACCTTTTCTTAACCTACCTTCCACTACTCTTTCCAATAACTGCTGTGGCTGATCAACTTTATCCCTCCATGGTTTTTACAGTTCTGGGCATCACCCTTATTCTTGAAAATCAGTACCAGTACTCAGTACTCTTCTATTGCTCAAGCATTCTCTCACTTTCCAAAAATTGATCAGAACCTCCTCAAACATCTCCTTTGCACCTGCCTGATTTCACAGGCATTTCATGTAGAACAACATGCATTCTTCATTCTCTTCATCGCTGATTTCCATACTGGTTTTAAACTCACGCGCACAAACCAACCAATCCGAAGCCTCTACAGACCAAGGTGGGCGGGAGTAGTTGATTCTCGTCCAATCGTTGTTAGCGCTGGGCGGAGCCGGCGAGTGCGCTGATGGCTATAGCAGCGCGACTGCCGCTGTAGGGGCGGGGTGATTTAGAGATCAGTGAAAAGATGAGCGGGCGCTCTGACTTGTGCGCCGAAAGGAGAAGCAGCAGCTGGGCGGTCTCCTGGGCGGAGGACTCCGAATAAAAGCCCCTGCGGTAAACATGGAGAGTTTGGGAAGTTTTGGGGTTTGACTCTATTCTCGTACCAACTGGTTGTCCAGCAGCAAGTCGGAGCAGGTGTGGAATAATTTCGCCCCCGAAATGGACCGAGTGAAGAGCTCCATCCAGCAAGTCCCCAACCCCATTCCCAAAGTGCTGAGCCGCCGCGCCGGAGCGGCCAACAGCCTGGAGGCGGAGAAGGAAAACTTCGAGCGCACCCAGGTAAACGGTCCGACTCCCCCGCGTTTCACCAAGCTTCGCGGAACAAATGGGTGGATTTGAACGAAGTGCGAGGCAGTTATTAGGGATTAAATCACGCCGCGGTAGAAAGTGTGGGCTGCGTCATGTGTGCGCAGCTGCACGCGCCGCTCGTCTTGGGCTGTGCGGGAACTTTTCTGTTTTCTAACCTCGTGGGGACACAGCCGATCAATAACTCAATAACAAGTCAACAGAGCAGCCCGAGGCGCTCCTCTCTTGTTTTGCTTGCATGTCAGGAATCATCAGCTCAGGGCCTGAGACCAGACTGTCCCGTGCAGACCGTTTCCAGGCATTGTCCACATTTCCCTTAAAAAAACAACAACAGGAGTAAAATGATACTTGGCGTCTGAAGCCTTTGTTAATGTCCCCTAAAGTGACCCAGTGAGTGTGTGCGTAGTCGTGAAAGTTTGACCAAGGGCTGTCATCAGTTTAAAGAAGGGATTTTGTTCATAATCGATGCCTATGTGGCAAACCTTTGGTCACTGACTTGCATGAGGTCAGACACAGGAACACACACACACCCTGATATTATCAGTGACTGCCTGATTTAGTGTTTTGAATGATTTGTTGACAAAATATGGCCAAAGGTCTTATAAGCTTCTTCTGCTTGGGTGACTTTTCATGCATGTTTTTAAAGGCGCCACCAGAAGAACATGGACCAGAACATCTGAACCTGGTCGCAACATGGTTTTACGTGGGTTTTACAGGGGGAAAGTGGCCTGCTTCGTAGTTTGGCATGGGAAACACGCTTTTGGAGAGGTACTTTCAGCTTTAAAACCCATGGATTGCACCGATTGCTTTTGACCTGGAGAGCGAAAGCCGCGGTGAGAGTGAGACACAAGCTGTGAAGCTATGAGTGCATTTGGTTGTTTTTTGAGGCACCGAGCAGCAAGAGTCTGATGTACCATAATGCACTGAGAGTTTTTACCTGTGCCTTAGATTGCGTATCTAGATCGGCCAACCATACATCGTTCTCTGAAATCTGAAGGAAAACAGATTTCTGATTGTGTATGTGAGCTTTCCACCACTCTGGGGGTCCACCACCCCCTCCATATCCCGAGACAGCCAGCGAAAAGTAGGTCAGGCAAAGCAAGCTGCATTACCCTACCCTGCTGGTGGGCTTCTTGTTGTGTTTTAAAAGCTGCAGCTGAATTCCTTGCTCTTATTATTTTTTCCCCTCCCTCTTTCTGCACATTATTATGTGTACAGCAGCGGAATTTGTACTTGTTTTCTTTGGTGACACAAACATATCCAGCTCCCTCCTGCATACAACTAGGACAGTGGCATGGATTAGTGCCGCTAATGTGACGCATGCGCTATTGTTTTTGTTGGGGCCAGTCACTGGGTCAGACAGCGAGTGGAGAGAAGTCTGTCAATCACTGTCCTCTACAGTGCTTTCGCTCACTGCTTGTTCAGATGATTTGGAAAAAACTGAAAATGCAGCTTTATTGGAACATACTGCAGCATTTCTAAAGCTTGCAAATTTCTGTGACGCTGCTGAATAAAGGCAACGAAGCGTAGGTTTATTGTAAAATGTTTTGGAAATGACCAAGAACACATGGGCAAACCCTTGATAAGATAAGGTTAAGGAAAATTTTGGGGGAAAAATGCTACGGTCTTAATTGATTTTTGGTCAGAGCTCTCGCAACACACAATAGAATGTGGCAGATTGTGAAATATCAGTGTTGTGACTATTGATCTTCTGATTATGATTAAAGGACATAATCCTCCAGTCTTAGACCAGCTATAGAAGTGCAGCAGTGTTCTACACAGAAACTCTTTCCTGCGAGGTATCCCTGTGCTCACAGCACGTTTGTTTTCTTGATCACATTTTGCAAGGAAGCTCTATCAGAAGAGCAAACATTTCATTGCTTTGCTTATGGAAATGTCCGCTCCTGTATCTGTAACTTCTTTTCCATGCATGTGTGCTGGCACATTGCTGGTCCTCTGTGGTGTGATTTTAGTTAAATGAGAGGGTGTTGGCCAAGTGCTCTGTAATGATATGAGTATGGTTGGCCTTGTGGGCTGGGTGTTAGAAAGTTAACATCTACTTAAGGTGCTGTTTGAAGGAAAGCGCTTCAGGCAGAGGATCTTTTGTGGCCTCGCTCGAGTAATGCGGCATCTGGCCAGCTAAACTTCATAGGCCGCGGATTCTTCATGGACGGAAGAAGCTATTCCCGCTCTTCTGCCACAGTTCAAAATAGAAATGCCGTGCGAATCGATGGCATTGTGTATTCTCATCCAGCCCCCAGCAGAATGTGTTGACCAACTTAACCTTCTCATCAGTTCAACTGTCTTTTGGCTGCAGGAGGTTTCATTCAAAACACGGCCAGGCTAATTTAGGCCGTTCTATTTCTATGCTCAAGTGCACCCATAGCTTGCTGTACTCCCACTGTTTTAGCTTATCCTCAGAGGCCACGTTCCCGTGTTCCTAACCCAGAACCTTGGCTGTGCCCCAGTATCTCTTCTTATCAGAATTAGAGCTGCAGCTAATGATTATTTTTAGGGCTAAATGCACATAATACCAGTATTGCACTTACGTTCTATTGAATCAGTAATACTTTAAGCTTAGCTGTCATTATTTTGACCCAAATACCTATAATAAATAAAAATGTAATTACAAATTTTCAAATGTATATAGGAGAACCTATATAATATACATAAAATATTAATATTTAAGAATGTTTCATGCTTGCCATTAAAAGAAATGTAACAGTTGTACATTTTTGTGATAGCAGCTTTCAAAAAAGTGCTGATTTAAATTTTTTTTATTTATGTTGAGTATTGTACCATATTAGTCACAGCCCTACTAATGGGTGACCTTTTTTGGAATAAAAAAACAAAACCCCCTCCCTAGCACTTCCTGTAGTTTACTGCAGTCTGTTGGAAGGACTGCGAGTCATGTTTTCATGAAAAATAAACACTTGGTATGGAATAAAAGCCTGAATCAGTAATAGATATTGGCTTAATGGGCTCACCCCCAGTAAACTACTAATCAGTAGTTTGGCATTTTACACAGTTGTGTGGAGGTTTAGATTACAGTCTGTCTTAATTTGGTCTTAATGACTTGCTTTCAGTCAATAAGGTCAGGAATTTTCTATAGTGACTGTTGTTGACTGAATAAAATGTTCAAGCCAAAATCAAAGTATATTAGAGAGATTGTGAACAGCGGTCTTCTAGTAGCCCTGCCTAACATCCATTCATTTTAAACAACCCTCCCACTCTCTTCTTCCTGTACTTTTGGTATTTTGCTAACCATTGTTCTGGAGTCATTCTAAGAGCATTGTTGTTGTTGTTGTTGTTGTTGTTGTTTCCTGTGCTCATACCCCAAGTCCTGCCCCACTGTACAAAGCCCAGTAGGGAGCAGAGAGGGAATTTGTCTGGGGGCAGAGAAAGAGGGAGGGGGTTAGAGGGAGAGAATGCACAAAAAAGTCCTGATACAGCAGAACAGGCAGGCGCTGGCCTGTGGCCTCAATGTTTGGCAGTGGATTAAAAATCTTATGCATGGGCAGTGGCCAACTGTGTGCACTGCAGCACCACACTCATCCTCTAACACCGCTACTGTAGAGCTAACGAAGGCCGCAATACTAATGAATACGTTCTGAGTGGAATCTTCAATAAATACCCGGCCTGATAGTTCAGCACAAAGTCAAGCTCACACAATGTTCCCCTTATCTCTGATCGATCGGCCAAGATCTGTTTGGCGTCTGAGGTCTTTATGCTGGAAGACTAAAGTAACTGCTGGGAATAAAAAGTTTACACTCTGTAAATAAAGTACTCTAGACTTTGAGGCGACTCATCCTGTTAGCTTGTACAGTTAAATATATTTTTATAGATAACAGAATGACACACAGTGTCAGAGACTCCAGGCCAGACTTTTTGAGGTTACTCTAGAATACGATATGGTCAGCAGTGTGATGATTACGGATTGCAAGGTGCCAGTTGCTGATTGGTGGACCTTTCTTACTTCCATGATCCTTCTTGGATCTAGTTTCAGGGCCTGGATTTTGTCATCACTGCTTGTTAACAGAAGTGTTGGAGACCCAGCATTATCCCCAGCAGTGATTGCGAAATCCTGAGGTGGAAGCCAGATTCAGGGTCTGGCTATAAATATCACTTCTCAGTGGTAAAGTGTGTGTGTGTGTGGGGTTTTTGAACAAAAACAGAAGGAGAAAAGGTGTGGATGTTGGGTGATATTTTAAGTGTCTCATCACCATCATGTGGTATTTTGTGTGAAATAATGTGTGCTAAAGGAATTTTCCCAGAGTCATTTGCGCAGTTTTCAGGATGTGTCTGGCCTGCTCAAGGCCATCATGTGTGCCATGATGTCAGAGCTCCTTCAAGCACAGACACTGATGAACTCTTTTTGTGATTGCTGTGTTTGTGTGTGTGTGTGTACACAGAGTGAGTCACTGACACTGTGCTGTGCTTTAAGTGAGAGAATATGTATGTGACAGATATAGCGGGGGGGGGGGGTGGCGGCGGCAGCAGCAGCAGCAGCCGCAGGCCCTCCACACCGTACCAGTAAGAGAAGTGACAGACCAGTGAACAGCCTGCTTTGTTTTCCAGTGGCTGCTTCGCTCCTGATGCTCCAAACTTCATTGTTTGTTTTTTTTTTTAATTATTTATTTATTTATTTTTTGTATTTGTTTTACCACTTTGCTTGCTAATCGCATAATGTGACTGCATATGTAGTTAATATATTTAAGCTGTATTAAGCAATTTGTCAGTTTTATATTGTTACTAACCCTAACCCTACACTTTAAGATTTTCACTTTCCACAAACCTAAAGAGATCAGTTTTACATTTAGCAGAGCAACCTTTTCAATTAGATAAAAAAAGAAAAAAAAAACTTTCCTGAAAGAAAAATCTGAAAAGTTATAAAGCGGCCGTAGGCCTAGGTAGCGATTTGGGGGAAAATAGGATTATTATTATTATTATTATTAATAATAATATAAATAATAATATATGTTTTTAAACCAGTATTGATTTGAACAGATTTAAAATGTGATTATTTACTTTGTAATGCATTTTTTTCCCACTTGTCCCTTTCTCCCTTCAAAAATTTAAGTTTCAAAGATTATAATGTCTGATGTTATTCACATTCACAAGCCTTGTACTTAATACATTTTATGATTATTAACCCTCCAAGAGCCACCACAGCCAGAGGAACACCAGTGGTCGGTGTTGCAGACTGTAGGAAGAATTGAAGATCAGCGAACTGCACTCAATGAAAGAGTTGGGTACATAATAAACGACTACATGTTCAAGTATCGAATATGGGCAGCTATCTAAGAATAAGTAGGCTCACAAGTTCATTAAAATATAGTCTATATATCTTTTCACCCTTGTATCAGCAAAATATGTCAAATTAAATCGACAGCAGGAATAGTAACAACATAATACAGATGTAATAAACATCAGCGCTGGATTACCTCTGATTAATCCAATTCTACATGAAGTATCAACTCTCACAGATTTATGAGAAGCTGATTAACCACTAATCGGACACGTTTAAATTCTAAATTTAGCCGTTTATGTATCCTTTTTCTTTCCCCAGATGTGATTTGAGCTACTTGATTAAAAATGCAGACTAACACCCAAATTAAAAGCCACAGGAGGGCGCCATTCACCTACATTGTGCACAAATCAACGTTGGAGTGTTTGAAGATGTGTTGGAGACTTGATTTATTTATTCATCTGAGGATGTGTTAATTTAGTTTTCTCCGCCCCCACAGTAAACATGTAGCCCGGCAGGGCTTCACTGCCGCCGGGTGTTGCTGGAAACCTCAGCCCAAAATACAGCTCTGAAAGAAACACTGAGTAGGGTGACGTCAGGAGTCACATTCAGCTTCTGGAAGTAGAAGATAAAGCGCGTGCCGAGCACCAAGACCAGACGGCAGGTCGAAAATAAGCTCAAAAACTGAGCCAGTTATTAAACAGCAACACTGAAACGCTTATTACGGGCTTGAGGCCTAGCGGATGTGTTCAATATTCCACCTACCTGAGCAATTAAAGCAGAACAGACTTGAACATAGAAATGAATGAGTGTGTGTGTGTGTGTGTGATTCTCTGCTGGATGAGTGTTGTCGTGAAACTGCTGGTGCGTGTGTGATATCTACTGCTGGATTGGTTGGGTGTGAGTGTGATCACTGCTGGAGTGAGTCTGTGTGTGCGAGTGTGATCACTGCTGAGGTGTATGCATCACTGCTGGAGTGAGTCTGTGTGTGTGTGTGTGTGTGTGTTTGTGTGGAGTGTATCACTGCTGGAAGGAGTCTGTGTGTGTGTGTGTGTGTGCAGTGTGATCACTGCTGGAGTGAGTCTGTGTGTGTGTGTGAGTGTGATCACTGCTGAGTGGGAGTCTGCCTCTGTGTGTGTGGAGGTGATCACTGCTGGAGTGAGTCTGTGTGTGTGTGTGAGGCATCACTGGAGTGAGTCTGTCTGTGTGTGTGTGTGTGTGTGTGTGAGGTGAACGCTTTGTGTGTGTGTGTGTGTGTGTGTGTGAGTGTGATCACTGCTGGTGTGTGTGTGTGTGTGTGTGTGTGTGAGTGTGATCACTGCTGGAGTGAGTGTGTGTGTGTGTGTGTGTGTGTGAGTGTGATCACTGCTGGAGTGAGTCTGTGTGTGTGTGTGTGTGTGTGTGTGAGTGTGATCACTGCTGGAGTGAGTCTGTGTGTGTGTGTGTGTGTGTGTGTGTGTGTGTGTGTGTGAGTGTGATCACTGCTTGTGTGTGTGTGTGTGTGTGTGTGTGTGTGTGAGTGTGATCACTGCTGAGTGAGTTCTGTGTGTGTGTGTGTGAGTGAGTGTGATCACTGCTGGAGTGAGTCTGTGTGTGTGTGTGTGTGTGTGTGTGAGTGATCACTGCTGGAGTGGAGTCTGTGTGTGTGTGTGTGGTGTGAGTGTGATCACTGCTGAGTGAGTCTGTGTGTGTGTGTGTGAGTGTGATCACTGCTGGAGTGAGTCTGTGTGTGTGAGTGTGATCACTGCTGGAGTGAGTCTGTGTGTGTGAGTGTGATCACTGCTGGAGTGAGTCTGTGTGTGAGTGTGATCACTGCTGGAGTGAGTCTGTGTGTGGGTGGGTGTGGGAGGTGATCACTGCTGGAGTGAGTCTGTGTGTGTGTGTGTGTGTGGGAGTGTGATCACTGCTGGAGTGGGAGTCTCAGGTGAGTGTGATCACTGTTGGAGTGAGTCTGTGTGTGTGTGTGTGTGAGTGTGATCACTGCTGAGTGAGTCTGTGTGTGTGTGTGAGTGTGATCACTGCTGGAGTGAGTCTGTGTGTGTGTGTGAGTGTGATCACTGCTGGAGTGAGTCTGTGTGTGTGTGAGTGATCACCGTTGGAGTGAGTCCATGCGGTGTGTGTGTGTGTGTATGTGATCACCGCTGGAGTGAGTCTGTGCGTGTGTGTGTGTGTGAGGATCACTGCTGGAGTGAGTCTGTGTGTGTGTGTGTGTGAGTGTGATCACTGCTGGAGTGAGTCTGTCTGTGTGTGTGTGTGTGTGTGTGTGAGTGTGATCACTGCTGGAGTGAGTCCAGCGTGTGTGTGTGTGTGAGTGTGATCACTGCTGAGTGAGTCTGTGCGTGTGTGTGTGTGAGGCATCACTGCTGGAGTGAGTCTGTGCATGTGTGTGTGTGTGAGTGTGATCACTGGGCTGGAGTGAGTCTGTGCGTGTGTGTGTGTGTGGAGTGTGATCACCGTTGAGTGAGTCTGTGTGTGACATTCACTGCTGGATTTGTTTTCAGGTGTGTGTGAGATATCCACTGCTGGATTGATGTGTGTGTGTGTGTGAGAGATATTCACTGCTGGATTGATGTGTGTGTGTGTGTGTGTGTGTGTGTGTGTGTGTGTGTGTGAGATATTCACTGCTGGGATTGTGTGTGTGTGTGTGTGAGAGATAATGCTGATTGATGTGTGTGTGTGTGAGAGATATTCACTGCTGGATTGATGTGTGTGTGTGTGTGTGTGTGTGTGAGATATTCACTGCTGATTGATGTGTGTGTGTGTGTGCTGGATTGATGTGTGTGTGTGTGTGTGTGTGTGTGTGTGTTGATGTGTGTGTGTGTGTGTGTGTGTGTGAGATATTCAATGCTGGATTGTGTGTGTGTGTGTGTGTGTGTGTGTGTGTGTGAGAGATTCACTGCTGATTGATGTGTGTGTGTGTGTGAGAGATATTCACTGCTGGATTGATGTGTGTGTGTGTGTGAGAGATATTCACTGCTGGATTGATGTGTGTGTGTGTGTGTGTGTGTGTGTGAGATATTCACTGCTGGATTGGTGTGTGTGTGTGTGTGTGTGAGAGATATTCACTGCTGGATTGATGTGTGTGTGTGTGTGTGTGTGTGTGTGTGTGTGTGTGTGTGAGATATTCACTGCTGGATTGGTGTGTGTGTGTGTGTGTGTGTGTGAGAGATTCACTGCTGGATTGATGTGTGTGTGTGTGTGTGTGTGTGTGTGTGTGTGTTTGTTGTTTTTGGTGGTTCTTTTTTTTTTTTTTTTTTGATGACGAAGTGTTGGAGGTGTTTTTCTTCACAGCTCGGGTTTTACCCCTCGCCCATCCTCTGTCAGGGTAATTTTGTGGTTTCGTGGCTGTTTGTGGGGACGGAGGAGGAAGAGGAGGAAGAGGAGGAAGGGGGGATGAAGAGAGGAGGGCAGGAGCGGAATAGTGAGCCACAGGGAAGGAGGAGAGAGAGGCAAAGCTTTCAACCAAATCGGGACACATGTTGAGCTAACGGAGCCTCCCCCCTTCTCCCTCCCTCCCTCCCTCCCTCTCTCCGAGCAGTCTGCTCCCTCTCTCCTGTTGAACTATGGACCTCAGTAAGATGGTAGGTCTCTGGGATAACCTCACTTAGCTCGGCTAGCCGCTGGTGCTCGGGGCTTTCTCGTCTTTTCTGTATTTGCGCGCCGTCGGCGGAGGCAGGTAGTCGTGTAGGTTAGATTTCCTGCAGTCTTCGACTCTCGGGCTGCTCTGGTGCGGCTCCGGCCGTGTTTTGCTCCTCTCTCCCCGGCTCGGCTTCCCTGCTGCCTCCCGGACCGTTAGGTGTGCTAGCTGGCTAACCCGCGATTCGCCTCTGCGCTTTCTCCGCATTTGCACCAAAAACGGCTTTTCTAGCGCTTGTTCTCCGCCCACGGAGGTCTGAATATGTTGTGTGGACAGTAATGTGCTGAGGAGCCACGAGCTGCTGCCTCGGAAAGTGATACCGGCCGACTCTAAGCGGCGCCCCGCGCTCCTGCTAATGAAAGTTGCACGGAGGGGTCGAGCCTGATCTGGAGTTCGGCGGCGAATTGATCAATTAGAGCCTCGATCATTTGATCGGTGCAGGTGATGTGTCGTGTTGCTTCTTCTGTGCAGCGCCTAGGGCCGCCCTGTTGAATGACTTGATCTTTTTCCTTCTCTGTGGGCTGTTTTGGGGGCAAACATGAACGGTGCACCTCCATGTCTCCAGTGAGGGACCAGTGAGGGACCAGTGAGGGACCAGTGGGGCGACGACGTAGAGAGACTGGAGATCACGGTGTGGTTTATTTTGTGTTTTGGTTTCTGTGAAGCTCCACAGCAGGTGCAGTGGGAGACTAACCCAGTTAGTCTGAACCAGCAGCCCTTGGTAATTCCAGCGCCAAACAATCCGCCCGGCCTTTCTCACAGGGATATAAACGATGTCCGGCAGACTTCCTGATCCCTGATCGTGCCCTCCAAGCACCTACTGCACTGCTGTGATCCCGACTCGTCTGCAGGACCATCTCGATCCTGACTCCTTGCACTGGGTGAGGCACACAGTGTCTCTGGGGCTGGAGTCATGTGTTTCTGCATCAAAGCATCCCTGTTCGCACCGTCTCTTCCCCTAGGCTGTTCTTATTCTCGCTCCCTGCAGTTATTTCTGTCACGAGCTGCCTGACAAAGGTTTGAAAACAAGCCCTGACTGGTGCAACATCCTGGTGCATTATTGTGTCTGATTATCCAGTGCTAAAAGTTCAAACCATTTTCTTTTGTTTTCACATTTGGTGCATCTGTATGGACACTCCCCCTGTGCTTTAAAGAGCCTCTTGCTTTGCATGGTCATAAAAACTGACCCACATGCTTTATTATGCATGTCATTATTATGCCCTGGTTCCTCTGATTTTATCCCAAAGGTCATATAACCTAATCAGGCAGACTTCTTAGGTGTGTGTTGTCCTTTTCTTCAAACCTTCCTAAAAGGCTTTCTAACTCAGCTCACCGTTTGATGGTGTTTAAAGCTCTTGTAATTCAGATTCAGTCTTTTTGTTTTTTTTTTTTCCAGACATTTTACAGCAATACTGCATCTCAGAAGCATTGATATTAGAAGCATAAGTGGAAGCATCTGCCCTGGCCTGCATGGACGGTCTATTGTGTTTCCACTCTAGAAGGCTAAGGAGGTGTGGACTGAGTGTTCAGGGAAGCGGATGTTTGAGTCAGATGTGAGTAAGTTGTAAAATGGCCTTTAAAGAGACTAGAGTAGCTTAGGAGCACAGCAGCTGCCTTTCAGTGAAGTGACCTTTTTTTCACGGGGTGGAGCTGTAGCTGGAGAGGTTACCTGCTAAAATAACTTTTACAGACCAAAAAAAGACAAATACTTCCCTTGTCTTGGCTCACATCACAGCTCAATAAAGCTGTGTGTCTCACAAAGCAGAAGCGTGTGTGCGTGTGTGTGTGTGTGTGTGTGTGAGAGAAGTGGGGAAGTGTTGTTGCTTAACTTTGGTGGGTTTCTTTTTGCAGAATTCAGGCTTAGCCTTGGTTCCTGGCTGAACTAGTATGAATTGAGGGGAGTTTCAGGAAGCGTGGGTTTATTTTTAGTTCCTTCGATACTGCACCTACGCATGAGCATGAGAGCCAAAGTCTCAGACAGCTACCTCACTCCTTGCTCATTATCTACACTGTGTCTGTGTTTCAGCTGGAATGGAAGCTGACCCTTCAGGCCACCTCGACTGGGTGGGGAAAAGGGGAGCTGGATCAGAGTGGATTGTTTGGGTTGGCACTGCCCCTCCAGTGCAGGAACGTGGGTAGAGCCAGGCGTTTTTTTAGCCAGCAGGAAATGGGCAGGATTGGGTGTGCCAAGACAGGAAGCTAACAGTGGCCCTCAGCCATTACCCTTCCCATCATTGACCAGTTGTATTATCTCACTGGACCTGTTTGAAAAGATGCTTAAGATAGGACCCAGGAAGTTACTGAATTACATGTTCATAGAACATACCGATCTGTGTAATTGCACTTTACAGCAACAGGGATCATTTTGAACCAAGTGGTTTGCCTGTATGTCATGTATATTTACATTTTTCAACCTTACTATGAGTGTAGTGGTACTGCAAGAGACCAAGAAGCAAATGCCACCTGTAGAACCATCTCCAGATGAGCTGTGTGGGGCTTTTTTCCTAGGAACCCTCATCAGTGCGGAAGTTATTTTGGAATGAATAATTATCTCAGAAACCCCAATTTGTCACCTTTTGAAAAAAGTTCTGCTACGCAAACTATATAAACTACGTTGGAATATGAAACCCACATGAGGATCATTCACAATCTATTCCATCTGGTCCATATTTGGAAACTAAGCTGCAAGAATAGACAGTTTCCTGTTAATTGCTTTTGTGATGTCACAAAAACATCCAAGAACATTCTTCCATAAATCCAACAAGTCAGGGCAGAACAGTTAAGCCCAACCGTGACTGTCTTAACAGAAGTCATTTATGTTTAACAGTCTTAAAGAAACTGAAATATAAAAATACAAGAACGAAAGAAGATCTCAAAAAATGAGATGTTTTAGTGAAAGTGACTGTCATTGTGAAACATCAAATTACACAATAAATCACAACGCAATGCATCCTCTGCATTTAACCCATGCACTTGGTGTAGCAGTGGGCAGCCATTTCCAGCATCTGGGGAACAGTGCTTGGGAGAGCACCTTGGTCAAGGGCACCTCAGGGAAACCTACTGGTCTGGGATTTGAACCAAGATCTTCTCATCCTGGGGCTTAGACCTTAACTTCTACACCACCAATGTACTAGAAGCATTGTTTGCATTTAACCCATACACAGCAGTTGGCAGCCATAAACAGCACCCAGGGAGCAGTGTTGGGGAAATTACCTTACTCAGGGGTTCCTCAGGGCAATGTACCAGTCTGGGATTCATACCAACAACCTTCTAGTTATGGTTCCTAGTCCTTGACAACTAGGCCACAGCCGAGTTTTTTTAAAGGCTATCAGAGTCTCACTGCCTATTGCTTTGCAAGCATGAGTGTGTTAAGCCTTATGAAAACATGTACAATGGGCATGAGAATTACATATCCTTTTATGTCATGTGGAGAACCAGGTGTATGTGGGTTGCATACCTCGGTAAGAACTGACCCCAGGAAGCCCTATTGCAATATAGCAAGCTGGCAGATGTGAAGGGATGCTCTGGCAATGTACCCTGTTGCAGATCAAATACACCCCTACATGGCTGTGGTCTCTTTCAGCTTTTGTGGTAGGAAATGGTTCAGGAATGGTTCAAGAGACAGTTGATGTTTACCTTGCCTCCACATTCCTGAGATCCCAGTCCTATTAAAAATATGTGGCACACTTAACAATCTGAGGAACCTGAAATTTGCCAAGCATTTACATTACGTTTACATTGATGGCATTTCGCTGACGCTCTTATTCAGAGCGACTTCCATTCCCTAATTACAGGGACAGTCTTGGAGCAACTTGGGTGGTAGTGCTGGATTTGAACCCGCGACCTCTTGGTCCATATCCTGCCACTAGACTACCAGCACCCCAAACAACCTGAAGAGAGCCATAATTAACAGGACTTCTTTTGCTCACGTCTTGCTACCAGATGCAACATCACATCTTGTCTTGAAGGGTACATGCTTAGATAGAACTGCTTTGGTGTCATGAGGGGGAACAACACAAAATTGGGTAGGTGGTTTTAAAGGTGTGTGTGTGTGTGTGTGTGTGTGTGTGTGTGTGTGTGTGTGTGTGTGTGTGTGTGTGTGTGTGTGTGTGTGACATGCAGAAGAATAATCATAATCATGTAGACCAAACAGATATTTTGTAGGTATGCTGTATCTGTGTGGACATCTATTAAAAAGCTATGGGTTAAAACAGAATCTTGAGCTTCGTTTCTTCTTTCCAGCCATATTGTTCTTCCAAGGAAAACTGTGTTCCTTTTCCATAGCGCACACACTCTTTATCAGGATTGATGTTTGTGGATTGGATCAGCACTTTCATCCATCTCCATATAAAATCTTCCAGCTTCATAGACATTATGAACATAACTGACTGATGTGACTGGAGGTGAAATGGTTAGATAAACTGGCCTCAGCATGAAATATATCGCTTTAGTGTTGTTTACTGAAAAGCTGTTGGTGGAAAAATTAGTCCCTTTTTTATTTATTTATGTATGTATGTATTTATTTATTTATTTATTTTTCCTCTGAGACGTCTCGGGGACTGAATTGTAGGAGACCAATGCAGGGCAATTGTGTGATCCTGTTTGACATGTTTTAAGATCAAAAATATAAGATGTTAAAATGGGTATAACTGGACTGGGATTCCTCGACTTACTGGTAAATACCATCTAAATGATAAGTACAATTTATTGGTCTTTCAAAGTGAAATTGACTGTACTTTGTTATTGTGAACACACACCACAACGCAATGCTGCACGTTTTAACCCATTGATCTTAGTTTTGCAGTCGGCAACAACTGGGGGAGCAGTGTTGGGGACAGTACCTTGCTCAAGGACTTGAACCTATGATCCCCTGATCATGGGGTCAAATGCCAAACTGCTGTGCCACCACTGCCCCTTTTTCTTATCTTTTTTGTGGTGGCATGTGTGGTCTGCAAATCTGTGATCTGAAAATTTAAACCTGGCCTTGGCTTTGTTTACACATACAGTATCAAGCAGCTTGTGAATAACAAAAGCAACCCCACAGTGGAATTTTCATCCATAAAATGATCATTTGATGTTTAGACTCCACCTGGTATTTTCATACTGAGGCTTTTTTATGAAATGGGGAAAAAAAGGTTGAATTTTTATGCTTCTGGAGTTTCAACAGAGAACAAACATGAACACCATTTAAATACTCAATCTCTCTCTCTCTCTCTCCTCTTTTGAACTGAATTTCTTTAATCAGCCGTTGCACTTGGCTCTTCAATTGCCTGGGCGTGTGAGGTGATAATATGGCCAATGAGTGGAAGCCAGGAGCCTTTGGCAGCCTGTACTCTTATTCACAAGTGACAAAGTCTTAGTTTGGACAAATCTGGCAAAATTTGTGTGGGAATCACTTGCACTTGGCACTGGCAACCGTGCCCGTGTAGCTACTTCTATGACTGTTTTATGGGAAAGCTTACTATTTGGTTGAGCTTTACAGCACTATTTGGGTTTTTTGCTTTTCTTGTTGCAAAGCTCAAAGCATATGTTGTGGTAAAAACATTGCTCAGAACGACCTCATCATCTGCCCCTTTATTTTAAGCCTTATCTCTCCTTCATGGATGAGTTGTGTTAGTAAAGGGTACTTGTTTAGGTCATGGTCTAATAAGAACATAAACAGGGTCTGTTTTTCAGTCAGGGTTTGAATGAACCACAGAGAGGTAATTTTGTGTGGAGGTCATTTTGTCACTTTGGCATGGAACTACAAATGCAGCAGCTCATATGCAGGAGCGGTTTGTTTAACAGCCTGGGCCAACACCCTGTTCTTCGTCCCGCCATGTACTCTTCCTCTCTGATTCCCAGAGCCCAGCTGTGACTTAATGAGACACTTATCCCTCAAATCTGTCTTGCCCAAACAAAGCCTGGCCTTGTCACCTTTAGCGGGGGGAGTCTTGCAGCGAGGGCTGAGGCAGACGATTGGGAAACAGAGCGCAGTCTCTTTTGGTTCCTCCAGAGCCCTGCTCCAGTGTCTCTATTGCCTGCTAAAAAACAAAAACAACGATTAATCTCAAGACCTGTCACTTAATTACACTTTTCGGATGTAGTGTGACCCCATCCATCCATCCATCCATTTTCTGCCGCTTGTCCCAAATGTCCAAAATATCCCAGTACAGGTGGGGTGGAGCTTAAGCTCACATGCAGGTTTAAATTGTACAGGCCACACTGCCATTGAAGCATCACATGGAAAAGGGGAGAGTTTTTTTTGGGGTGCTGGTGTCCAGCCCAGTGCACACAGGGCGAGGACGGGGGACGCACCCTGGACAGGTCGCCAGCCCATGGGGAGCAGGGAGGAGTGGGACGGGGACGGCACCTTGCTCAAGGGTACCTCAGGGCAACCCATTGGGAAGGGGTTCGAACCCTGATTCTCTGATCACGAGGCCAACGCCCTAACCACTAGGCCACCACTGCCCCTGTAGTATGACCCCATCAAAATTAATCCAGGATGTTTTTACCAGGGTGCTGTGATCTTATCCCCATTATGACGCCTCTTCTGCTCTGTTCTGCAAACTGGAGACTTTCTCTGATCTTGAGTGCTGCTATATCTGCAGGACACTTCCTGCAGATTGAGAAATGCACCTGACCTCTTGTGACTTTGTCCTCTTAAGCAAGCATATGTTGTCATACATATCATGATGGAAAGTAGCAGTGTCCGTGACTTAGACTTCACCATAGTTAGGCATTTTTAAAGCAAATAGTTTTTTTTTTTTTTTATTGGTTCTTGCTATCTGATGGTAATGGGAGTTTACACCTCGTGACACCTTAGGTGTATAATGGGCTTTCCCCTGAGCTGATCTGACACAGGAGAGAACAGGGACTGGGGGAGCATATGTGGAGACGACAGATGGTTGATGGCTTTCTAAATGTCTCTTTTTAGTTTGTTCAGCTTCAAAGCTTCCATCTCATGTGTGTGTGTGTGTGTGTGTTCAAATGAGGCATATTGTATTACCGAGCTGTAGAACTGTGCTGCCTGTCACAGGTACAGCTTTGTAGCGGAGAGTCATTTGTTTGTTTGAATTTTACTCAGCAAGGCCTTCACAACAACGCGACGTGTCCGTTTCCACTTCTGACCTGTTTGTAAATGTTTTACAAGGGGGGCAAAATGCATAATGCTTCAAACCCTTTTTCTTTCTTTTCCTCTTCCAGGCTGTGAGCATCAACAAGGCAATCAACACACAGGAGGTCGCCGTCAAAGAGAAGCATGCCAGAAATATCCTTTTGTGCGTAATGAAAATTGTGGCTGAAGGTTAGATTAAATGAAGAACTGTAAGAAAATAAGAAATGTGTTGCAGTTCCCTTAGATTTCCTATGCTAGTCAACATATGACTACAAGTACTTTTTTTATTTTAATTGCTAGGAAAATCTCATGAATGCCATGGCAGTGATATCTTTTTTTTGTTGTCATTTTTGGTGAAGAAGAGTGCATAAGAGAAAAAAGACTAAATTATGTTGGATTTTGGCCCAGGGCTAGATGTGCTAGTGTTTTTATCACTAATTTGTTTCTTAAATAATCAGCCTACAGTAATTCAGTGCATGGTTTTCCAGGAGGACCTGTTAATCCACTTTCCCCACTTTGGAGCTTTGTTAGTCATTCCTAGTGTGTCTGCCACCTGTGGAGTGGATCGGGATTAACAGCAGGCCCTGCTGCTGCACAGGAGCTTAGGGAAGTTCATTGAGCTTAAGTTTGGTGCAGGCTACTTGTTCTCATCTCCCAGTAAGTCCTCCTTAACCATGCTCCTCACCTTGCATCCTGGGCACCCACCATGAAAAAGGGGCTCACACGTTCTGGGCGGCCGTCAACCGCCTGCCGCTCTCCAGCAATGCTGTGCTGTGCTGGAAATTCTGCCATGTCTTCCACAAACTGCTGAGGGACGGCCACCCAAATGTGAGAGTTGTTTAAAAGTAGCTGATCTAGTGTATCTGAAGCAGTTATGTTATAGTCAAATATGTTGTCAGATGTATGGTCTCATGTATTGTAGACGTATTTAGGCATCTGTATGTGTAAAAGACTATTTATAATGACCGAAAGTCATCAAGGAAAGTTGTGTTCATGCTGAATTTTGTCCTCCTTTCTTTGTACCCACAGTCATTGCTATTTTAACAGGTGTACCCGAAATATAAGTCTAATGTGAAACTATGCAGATGCAGAGGGGCTGCTGGGAGTTTCACACACTATACACTAAGTGGGTTTATAGCTGCTCTGTTGGTACTCATGTAGGGGTACAAATAGAGACCACAGCACATCAATTATCAGTTTCTGACTACAGGATCCCTCTGAGCTTGATTTTAGTAGACTGTTCTCAGCCCTGTAGTGAAAATGAGATGTTTAAAAGCTCCACAGACAGTAAATAACATGTTGTGATAAAATGGGCAAAGACTGTAGATACAATTAGGGCTGCATAAAAAAAAAAGAGGTTTTGCCTAGAATTCAGTTTTACTTAAGTTTCCCCAGTGTATGAAGAACAATACGTTTTAGCTAAATTCTTACATAGTAAAGCATGAATAATAGCAAATCAGATACCAGTGTATAGTGGTTCCAAAATATCCCAGTACAGGTGGGGTGGAGGTTAAGCTCACATGCAGGTTTAAATTGTACAGGCCGCACTGCCATTGAAGCATCACATGGAAAAGGGGAGAGTTTTTTTTCTTAACAAAAATTTGTAATTAATGTAAAAATTATTTGTATGTGACCTTCCATACAAAATATCATCAAAGTATACTGGGTCTCCTTTAAAACATTTAATGAACATGTAAGTTAACCACAAAATGTCCTGTGACTAAAATCCCTACGTATTGAGATAAATCTGTTTTAAACCCCAAGCTGGTGTTAAGATGTGTGTTATTTCGCTGACCGCAATAAAGCATAGGCTAATTTCTAACCATTAAGCTTATTTAACCTTTAGTCCACCATGCACACTGCCACAATAGAGCAGCACTGAATAATTTGAGATGATTTTCATACGATTAGAATTATTAAAATGGCAACTCAGGTTAAGTATTGCTGTAGTGCTGTACTAGAGCCTGTTGATCGAGTGTGATGTGTCTTCCATAGGTTATTAAAGACTCTGTACGGAACAAGGCTGACCTGAACGACATGAGCAGGATGTGGGTAAGCGCAGAGCCAGTGGAACAGCCTTTAATATATTTAATATATAGCAGATTTATTTAATTCTGAATCATAGCAGGTGTTAATTGAAGTTACACAGTAATTCTTGCATTCTGATGCACATGATCACACGTTTGGTTTTAGGCTTTAAGAAGGCACTGCTAGTTTTGCTCTTGTTAATCACTCTGCCATGTGCCATGGGTGAGGCTTTTGTGCTGCTCTGTAGGTTACATGTGCCATTATTTTTGCTGTCACAATCAGTAGGCTGTTTGATAGGTGAAGACTGACAGGTCACTGACAGAGCAGAGGGCGATGTGTGAGTCATCCTTCTAAACTTAGCTGACAGGATGTGAGCAAATGATCACATTGATGTAACTACCTAAGTTTAGTAGAGCTGGTAGACCGACCTGTTTTAGTGAGTGCTGCACTCGGTTAGTCATAATAATGTTCCCCTGTGTTACTGAAATTTAATTTTATTTTATTTTATTTATTTATTTTTACAGTTATTGCATATACAGGCTTGCTTTTTTCCACTAGCCTATATGAAGGATAGGATGGCAGGAACCTGCTGAGCTGTCAACTTTTTTATGAGGGACACTCAGTTCCTTCCTTGTTAATGCACTTTCATGCCGTTGGTGTAGTTCAAGGAACTCAGGAGAACCGTTTCCTCTGAACTCAATTATGCATTTCCTGTTGCGATGTCATAACCAAGAGTATGTCGGGTCTGTGTCAGGCCTGCACATATGTATCCATGCACTCTCATTCGAATACATTCCCTCAGTTTGTCAATTTCCTTATGACTCAAGTCATGAATTGTATTTCACTTTCACACACCCACGTCTAGTGTATTTGTACCTGAAGGAGCCCTTTAATAACTCCAATGTCTTTTTTTTTTTTTTCCCACCTCACTCTTCTCTTACCTCATCCCCACCCTGCCACATCGTCCAGGGCCATCTGAGTGAAGGCTATGGGAAGCTATGTAGCATCTACCTCAAACTGCTCATCACCAAAATGGAGTTTCACATCAAAGTGAGTGTGGGATGTCTAATGAGGTCATATTTTGTCTGATTTCTCCACTTCAGGACTTTCATCTGTTCAGCAGATCTCTCCAGCATTAGCTCTTTTTGTCTCTAGTGGTATTTAGTGTTTGAGAATTTTTATGGTAAAAGGAGTGGGTTCAATTGCACTGCGCATCTTGAATAATTTTCATCCTGATTCGAACAGCCCTATTCCCCTCTCCTACCCTAGAATCCTCGTTTCCCTGGCAACCTACAGATGTCAAACAGACAGCTCGAAGAGGCGGGCGAGAATGACGTCAATAACTTGTGAGTTGTGTGTTTTACATTTTGAACGTAATGATTTCACTATTACTATTGTTTTGTTGCTTTTAGCTCAACCCAAACCGTTTGATTCTTCATGGATTTGTTCAGTGAGTTTCAGGATATGATGGGCTACATCTCTTGTAATACTTTTCTTCTCCTCTCAACAATGACAGCTTCCAGTTGACTGTGGAAATGTTTGACTACCTGGAATGTGAGCTGAATTTGTTTCTTGGTGGTGAGTTTCTGCCCCACACTTACTACAACTTAGAGATCTTTACTGTAATAGTTTTTTTCAGGTTTGTGCATTTGTGTTTGTAAAATAAACAAACTCATACTGCCCAGAGAAACAGCCTTATAAATAGACTTTTGCCAGGTGCCGAAAACTTGCACAGTACCGATGCATGACCCCACGTCCTAACACTGCCTAAAAACTAGTGTTTGTGTGTTTATGCAGTGGGCCTGCAGTCTCAGTTGTGTGTGGGCACTGTTAGGCGAGCGTTTTAGTGTGCCAGACGGAGAGATGAATGTGTCTGTAGTGGCAGGAGAAAGACGGCTAAATGTGTCTCTGTTAGTGTGAGCGTCTTTGTGTGAGTGCATGTGTTTGGCTGAAGCTCTGCACCCTGGCACAGGAAACCACACCTCTGTGTGCTGAGAGAATGGAGTCTCATAGGACCTGCATCACAGAGGGAGGGGGAGAGGGAGAGAAGGAAGGAGGGAGGGAAAGGGAGTGATATATGGTGATGAATATGAATGAGGGAGCATGGGCTGGTTGGAGAAAGAAGCAGTGATGCACAGAAATACACAAATATTAATGTTAAACATAAAGGTTTTCATGCTACTTTTCTGAAACTAACATGTGCAGCATGTTTTGTAAGGTTGGAAATGACTCTTCTTTTTTCTCTGTGTGTGTGTCTGTGTGTCATCAGTTTTCAGCTCATTGGATATGTCCCGGTCAGTGTCGGTGACTGCTGCGGGTCAGTGTCGGCTGGCCCCTTTGATCCAGGTCATTCTGGACAGCAGTCATCTGTACGACTACACTGTCAAGCTGCTCTTCAAACTGCATTCTTGTGAGTGAGGCCCTCTGCTGTCCATCCAGCATAGCCATTTTCCTCATGCACACTCTCCTCACGACACACATTTGTATAGCCTTTTCATTTCTCTCCCTCTCTCTCTCTCTCTCACTTCTCCCTCCCACTTCTCTAGGTCTTCCAGCTGACACACTGCAGGGGCACAGGGATCGCTTCCAGGAGCAGTTTAAAAAGTAAGTTACTTGTTTCAGAATATCGCTGAACCTGTTATCTGTCTCTGCATGCTGTCCTGTACCTTCAGACAGATGTATTATCACTCCACTGATCTCATGCATGATTGATATTTCTTCGAGCCACTCTTGAGGTGGCAGTATTACATAAGATACACTGCCTCATGCTTTTTTTTCTCCTTTCTTGTTGTAGGCTGAAGAGTCTGTTCTACCGTTCCAGTAACCTGCAGTATTTTAAAAGGCTGATTCAGATCCCGCAGCTTCCAGAGGTAAGGCGCTGTTTGCAAAGTGTATCATTGAATCTTGTAGTTACGTATGCCTGACGCATACCTGCAGCCCTGCTTTTCCACAAGATGGTATCATTGGGGAAATTGAACCTGTTCTTTAGGTTCTTTGTCTGGTGTCTTATCCCTCTGCACTTCCTTCCAGAACCCCCCGAACTTTCTTCGGGCGTCAGCTCTGTCAGAGCACATCAGTCCAGTGGTGGTAATCCCAGCTGAGACATCGTCACCTGAGAGTGAGCATGTGGTTGAGACAGATGACCTCGTAGACACAGACGTCCCATCCCTGCCGGTAACCCCCCCCATGTTATAAAACTTTGGACCTTTTGACATCTTTCTCACTTTTTCCTTGTGCACTGTGAGAACACAGTAAAATAGTTTGGTAATGACAAATTTTATGCAATTTGCCTCCAAGTGTCAAGTGAAATGTTTAACATCCTAGATTTGCATTTAGCTATCGTAGCTAACAAATAATAAAAGCTTGTATACTACTTCGTACCATAGCAAACTTTATGCCTACTTCAATTCCACCTTGAATATGTGTACATAACATTTTTCACCAGGGTATTCTTTAACTTAAAAACAGAAAACAACTGCATTTTTAACTAGGGCTCTCATGGGTATTTGGCTAAAATATTATACTTAATAAAAAATGTTATTCCGTTGATGCAGAGTGCAGTTGAGAGCAGGTTTGATGACCTCTTTGGCACCTCAGCTGCCACGGACCCCTTCAATTTCAACAGCCAGAATGGCATGCGCAAGGATGAGAAGTAAGTCCTAAGACTGTAGAGTTGCGTTAGTATAAAACTCTCACAGATTTCGCACTTTGCAGCCCAGAATAAAGATTTTTTGTACATGGTGGAACTCCAACTCCCTATTGGGGCAGCGGTGGCCTAGTGCTTAGGAAGATGTTCACAGGATCAGAAATGTCATGGGTTCAAATCCCAGACCAGAAGGTTACGCTAAGGTACCCTTGAGCAAGGTACAGTCCCCATCACTGCTCCCCAGGCACTTTAAATAGCTGCCCAATGCTGCACGTGTGTGTATGGGGGGAAAAGCATAGGCGGTTATTTTGCTGTGGTTCACTGTGTGTTGTGCTGTGTATCACAATGCCAAGTTGTCACTTTCACTTTACTTTCACTTCACAGCTTGTGTAATTGCCCAAAAAATCCCTGACTGACCCTGTTTGAGGTTGAGTAACTTTATTCCTGCATTTTTAAATGGTCCTTCATTCTGAAGTTAGAAACTGTTACGACTGGGAGATTTGTCTTGCAATCACTGTAAGGTTGTGGGCTGAAAGGGCTGGGAAATCCCTGATATAACCCAGCAGCAGGCCGTGTCTGGGGAAAACGCCTCCATGCTTAGAATCATTATCATTGTTTCTCCTTAAGTATTTCAAGCGTGGGCCAAGTTATGTATTTGGATGAGCAGTGTGGTTACTTGTTCTCAGCATTGAGAGCTATTTTCTGCTTTTTTTTTCTTTCTTTTCTTATTGTTTTTGTTAAAGAGACCGACTCATAGAGCAGCTGACTGCAGAGCTCCAGGCCCTGAAAGAAGAGTTGGAGTCTTTTAGACTGGAGGTGAGGGACTGAGAGAAAAAGAATTATAGAGGAGAGAGTGAAAACACATGAGTGGGTACAGTTGTTAGTCTGGAAAATCTTCTCAGATCTGATGTGTGGGAAGGCATTTCATGAGTAGACAACAAACGACCTGTTATTCACTGCTGTACTGTCCTGTCTACCTCAGAGCGGGCGTCTTTGCCAGGCTCTACGGGGTCGTGTGAATGAGCTGGAGGCGGAATTAGCTGAGCAGAGTCACCTGAAGCAGCAGGCACTGGGTGAGAGTGAGTTTCTGAAAGCAGAGCTGGAAGATTTGCGCCGAGTCAAAGAAGACACAGAAAAGGAGCAGCGCAGCCTCACTGAGATAGAAAGTAAGTAGTGTTGCGAAAGTGTGAAATTGTCATTTCTGTTATAGAAAGGTTGAGACACATGCACAGTACCAATGATTGTAGCCTCTGACTGTGGTGCTCATTTCAATGCAGCGATCAGCCATTTTAACCATAGTTAGAAAAGGAAGAGAGAGAGAGATGGAAAATGATAGATTGAAAGCTGGAGGTCTAATGTGCAGACGCCAGTTAGTAAAAAAAAAAAAAAAAAAAAAAATGTCAACCAACCAAAACAGAGACGTAACATGGATTTCTTCATCTCTTCATTAAAAGAAATAACCGTGGCAGGTTTTGTACACCATTTTGAAGTTAGTTGCTATGTACCATTGTTGATGGAGCTGATGTTAAAAAAAAAAAAAAAACAGATAGCCCTTTAACAAGGGCTAAATTGTGGCGGCTAGTTGACCGGGTTGGAGCACCTAAAAAACGCAGCAGATCAGAGGCATGTTCCTGGTATGCAGTTGTTCTAACCTACCAAAAATAATGAACCGATGACCTGGTGTTCCTTATCAGCTGTGTCCTCTATAAGCAAGATGATGCGCCATTCTACACCGCAAAAATGTTTCCGAAATGGTTTGAGCAAAGTGATGGTTTGTAGTTTTGACATGGCCTCCAAATACACCACATCTGATAAAGCATGTGGGATGTGCTGGAATAGCTTGTCATGACTGTGCAGGCTTCACCTCCCAAATTCTAGCACTTATCTAAAATAAAATGTGTGTGTGTGTGTGTGTGTGTATGTGTTTGCCAGGGAAGGCCCAGGCCAATGAGCAGCGCTACACTAAGCTAAAGGAGAAGTACACTGAGCTGGTCCAGAGCCATGCTGACCTGCTGAGGAAGGTAAGCAGATATTTTTAGCTCTCAGTACAGTGGGCTGATATACTTACTAAGAGTGTGTGATACACCAGTTCATTTGGAATCCCATCGTAAATTATTGTTAGGGTTTGCATTTTGTACGTGTATCCGTAACGTTTATCTAAGATTCTTGATGCAATAAATGAACAGATAATGCCTAATTAAAAATAGAAGTGTCATGGTCCGCTTGTTTTAAATGAATAAATAATGACTCCAAAGTCAGAGACGTTTCAGTAAAAATGTCTGTCACAGGAATGCAAAGCTGCAAGAAATGGGTAGAGAATTGACAGTGTCTTGGGTGCCAGCCTATCATCAACATCAGCCTGCTTTCAGCATTTCTGTTTCCTCCGTCAGCTGTATCCGATTTGCCTAAACCACCCTGACTCAGGTCACCCTAATGTGGGTGTGGTTTAAGCAGTTCTGGGGCTGTATTTACAGAAAAGCCTAGGTTGACTGTTGATCTCAAGCATTGGCAGCTTTTGCTTCGATGCTCTGATCCTGAATTAAAGGAACAACATCTGGTCTGCGGAAAACTATATCTGTCAGCAGGGAAATGGCGGTTTTGGTTTTTTAAACTGCTAAAATACATGGTGGTCTATGGAAGAAAGTTTTGTTTTGCTCTCCATGTTTTTGGTCCTTTTAAGAAGTGAAGTCACATGAAAACAATGACTAGCTTATGCAAGTCCTTTGGTGTTGTACTGGTGCGTCCCAGCTTTAGATGTGGTGATGATGATGATGATTATTATTACTATAAATATTTGTTTATTTATTTTTAGCTGTAAACTGAGCAGAAATCAAATCACAGATACAACCTAATCTACTGAACTTTAATAGCTGAACATTCTTTCTTTGTGAAACATCCTATTAAGAATATTAAAGGGGAAAAAAGGTAGTGATTTGTATTATTTGTATTTCGAAAACAAATACTTAGAAAAGTGTAAACTGTGAATACAGACATTAAACTGTTGGATTTGATTCAATTAAAAGAAAAATGGACCAAACAAGAAAGTTGTTGTTTGTAACAATGGAAAGGATTTCAAACACGCCTTCATGAAGGAAATCCAACATGGAATTTATAAAACAAATGTTGAAAGAAATAGGATTGACTTCTAGGAAAGCCAAAGGAAAACCAGCACTTACACCAAAACAGTAAAAAGCTTATTTTGGCAAAAGAGAATAAACCATGTAGTCATTTCTGTGATTTCTTTTACTTTCTATAAAGCAAAAAAGCTGGCTGGAAATCCTCCATGTGGGGTGAGCCCATCTTTTTTGCTGAGGTTTGTATTTATACTAATCAACCTTATCATGCTTTACTTGTAGGCATTGCTCATTCTTGATTGGTTCCATAGTTGTGCAGTGCACAGATCGGATGTTTGATTGATCTGTTTAACTATTACAGACAGTCAAAGATCAGAATCATTCTGTAATCCAGCCTGATGAAACAACTCCATCTCTCAGACAGATGAAATATGACAACTGCTGTTTGCATCATGGCATACGTCTCTTTCTCCAACACTGGAGTGCGACTGTGTTTCAATCCAAGAGAGCCAATAGTTGTGCAGCAACTACAGTTTGAGTTAATCTGTGAACGTGGTCTTGCGTGTGTTTCAGAATGCAGAAGTGACTCGACAGATGACCGTGGCCCGTGCAGCCCAGGATGAAGTGGAGAACGTTAAGAGGGAGATGCAGGAAAAAGTAAAGGCAGCGCAGGAGGCCGCCAGCCAGCAGGTACACATGCACCCACGCTGGATGGACATTTTCTAGTAAAATTTCAAGTACTGTTTTATATTCTTGAGGAACACCAACACCTCAATGCACTCACACATTCTAGTGCATATAGAAAGGGAGATCTGTTTATCACATTTGTCTTTTTACTTAATCTTTACTTAATTGTCTCAATGAGCTAGATTCCACAAGAGAATGTAATAAAATCTCATTTATGCACATGTTTTCTTAAGTTTTATGTCTGGTAGGAAAGCATTATTCTTCTTTTTGTTGCTTAATGGTAGTGGAAAACAAATTTTAGATGCATCACAACCACCTGGTATTAATAAGACTCCCAGGGAACAAATTTAAAGACCGTTCAGACCCAGCATATCCACTTCCTTGTTTTTTTTTTTCTATTTATTATTTATTATTTTTTTTTTTTATAAAGCGTGCACACAGTATATATCTCATCCCGTATATTCTTTATCTGTGGTTGCCCATGTAGGAAAAAATCCAAGCAGAACAGCTTCAAGCTCTGCAGGCCGATCTAACATTCAGCAGGACAGAACTAGAGACCCTCAAAGGCAGCATGGCCTGCTCCCAAAAGGTGGGACTCACTTTGTCCAAGGTTTCCTTTTTGCATCTCTTCACACTGTCCCTTTCCTCTGTAGCCTTTAAGCTCTGATTCCTGTTTCGCTCTCTGCTCATTGATAAGGCTCTGGTTGAGCCTCCTCTGCTCTCTGAGACAGCATCAGTAGTAAGTGCTGTTGCTCACACCTCCCTTTCTCGTCTGCGGGGAATACCGGTGCAATCCTGGTAGCATTGCTCCTACGCTGCATGTGTGTGTGTCTGGCCTATGACCAGTGTGGGTAACTACAATTTTAAGAACTAGGGGGGAAAATGTCCCATACATTGACTTTTTTTATTTCACATAAAAGGCAAAACTTTGTGTTATATGAAACTGGGGTATAATGTACTAGTTTAAGGGACTGACTAGTAAATAATAAATGCTGACGAAAGGCAGGAGACGGAGCAGGAGATGTTAAGAGGAGAGTTAATGATGCTAAGAGTTTCATTTGGAGTGACGAAGATGGACAGGATTAGAAATGAGTATATTGGAGGGACAGCTCAGGTTAGACATTTGGAGACCAAGTTAGAAAAGCAAGAATGCATTGGTTTGGACATGGACACTTAAAAAAAAAATCCATTTGAGAAAAAAGCTCTCTTAACACTTCACCTCATGGTCTTCTGTCTCATACATTTGATTTTTGCTATAGTAACTCACTTTGCCTTCTCTCTCTTTCATTCTCAGTCGAGTGAAGAGCTCAGTACTCAGGTGGCAGTTCTTGAGACGGAAAAAGCAGGGCTTGTGGAGAAAGTTTCTCAGAAAGAGGCTGAGGTTGCTGGTCTTGGGCAAGAGCTGGAACGTGTGCAGAACAGTTTAGCCAGTGAGAGAGAGAACAGCGTCAAGGCTACGGAGTCACTGCAGAACCAGCTCAATGAAAAGGTTTGCGTATTTGTCTTTGTGTTAGTGTTTGCAAAAATATGAATGAAATTGTGAGTTAAAGTTTAATACTTAAACTGGTTGTAAGTATAACAGAACGAAGAATCTGGAATGCTAAAGTTTCTAACTGTGTATGTAGGAAAGTCGTGAACAGGCACTGGAGAGCGAGCTAGAAGCGATGCGCTGGACAGCCCTGCGGGCAGCTCTTGATGAAGCTGAGAGGATCATCCAGGATAGTCTGGCTCAGATGGACGAGCCCGCACATATCAGCTGCACCAGCTCAGCCGGTTAGAGCCCAGCATCAGCATACCCAGTCAAACCTCATCACACCCTGATGATGGAAACAAAAACCAGCATCAGTATTAAGTTATTTAGTCTCGGGGTGGGCTTTTGAGAGTGAAAGCCTGCGCCTTGTATTGCTTTGCTAAAGATTTTTTACATTTATTATCTATATCTTTTATGGCTTAACCAGTACCAGACCGACATAAAATAGGCCAAAATAATTTGAGGATTTGTTGCTAAAACAAACAGCTTCAACATACTATATTGAAGTAGTTCTTTATTTAACATCAGTGCATATATTAAATATGGCTTGCCAATTAAGCAGGATTATGCACTTTACAATTATACTTGCAGGTTAGAATTAGAAGTTGACCTAATAAAGACAACTATTTCTGGCCACGTTTCATGAAGATTTAAGTAATGTACGGATGTTCTTGGCTCCGACTTTTGAACTTCTTTCATGTCGATTGTTTGTTATTAAATAATAGTTCTTTGGAAACAAGTGCATCAAATGAGAAAACCGATTTACAGCACATGAATGACAAAAGCAAAAAAATATATTCAGAAGTGGTAAAATATTTCATCTCTCTTTAATGATTCTTTTATTTCTTTACGGATTTTTCTCTGAAACGTAAAGGGGCGGTAAAACTGTGATGTGTGGCTGCGTGATGTAGAGGCTGCCTTTCCTCCTTTTATTACCATGACCTCATTGATTTTTCTTTGTCTAGATTACCTTGTGGCCAGATGTCAGGCTGCTCTAGGCTGTGTAGACAGGCTACAGTTGGCCAGGAACAGCTTTGTTTCGAACAGTGCAGGTGAGTTATTATTCTCATCCCCCTGAATAAATACGTATCCAAACACAGCTTTTACATCCCTTTCGACACAGGAGTCTTAACAACCTTCTGCCAGGTAACTAGGCTGATTAAGCACTCTCACTCATGTTCATATAGCTCCCTCTCCATTTGTCCACGCTCACGGTTGAATGAATCGGTACTTTATAATTTAGTTTATTAATAAAAGTCTGTCTCTGTTACCTGAATGAAACAAACTCATTAGCACAGTTAAAGCCAGTATTTGTGTTGGTGTTTGACTGTCAGTGTTTTTGACAGATGTGTCTGAGCTGGTGCGGGCTGTAGCTCAGTTTGCCCACCTGGTGGGTGACACCGTTGTACAGGGCAGTGCCACTGCCCACATGGTGCCGGTGGATCAGGCTGATGGTAAGTGTGAGACAATAGTGTGCGACTTTATAATATAAAAATTATTTTATCTTAAAAAAAAAAAAATAAGTATGTGTGGAAAGCATGACCATGATTTTGCATTTAAAAAGCTCACCGTCAGATTTGAATTTAATGAACTCTTCTTGGTGGCGGGGCTAGCATTAAGGCTGCCGGTATTAGAGTAAAACAGCTGTTAACAGGATAAGTCGAGAGTGATTTACTGTTGGTAATCAGAGGTGCCCTGTCGGTTATATTGCTGGTTCATTTCTAAAAAGAGCCTACCCTAATATTACGAATTGTTAATGAGTGAAAACAAAAATAACGAACCAGGCTTAAACTGGCTGCCGGCTAAAGAATTACAGATTGTGTAAACAAACACAGATGAACAAGAAATCTGTGTTTGGATATTTGACTGTATTTTGGTGACAGATGGCCTGTCTGACTACTCTTGAGCTTTTTCAAAAATGTTTTTTCTTTCTTTCTTGTGCATGTTTGTTTTGTTTTTTTTTATTCTACTTAAATGTCACTTTTTTTTTATCCATCTCACTATTAGCTTTTTCTTTTAATCAGCAAATCCTCATTCAAACAGATCTTGAAATAGCGTGTGTGTGTGTGTGTGTAAATAGACCTAACCTCCAATGTCAAGGCGTGTGGCACTGAGGCTGTGGGCCTGCTGGTTCAGCTCAAGGAACAGGGCTCACTGGTCACGGCAGACAGTAACAGCCTGAAAACTGCCCTAGAGGGAGTACTGGCCACAGCAGAGGTGAGAGTGGCCTGCAAGCCATAATTGCTCATATTTAAGTTGACTAATTTTCTTTTGGTTAAATCTATATTTTACACAAATGATCTCTTGCATTGTATTCAATCAGTAGATGTATATCTTTGTTTTTGCACCATAAATACAAGGCTATCCGTTAGGATTTTGGAAACTGGGCACTTGCCACATGTTGCTTCATCTTGATGTGGAAAATGTGGTTTCTCGGACTGTGATACAAATTAACAGAACAAAAGTATGTGCATTGTTTAAAACCCTGCAGTGATCACTTAAAGCCTAAGCTTGTACTTTTGTTCTGTTGCTTATAAAAGTATGTCATGAAATGTCAAAACTGACTGAACTGTTATATTGATTAAAATGATTCAATCTAAACTAATTTTATCTAATAATCTCACACAACATGAGAGCAGAAACTGCGGCCGCGAGGTTTGGAGCTGCAGCAAGGAGAGCTGGGAGATCTGGTGGAGCAGGAAATGGCTGCCACTTCTGCAGCTGTGGAGTCTGCTGCTGCCAGAATAGAGGTAAACCAGCAAGCTTTTTGTCAATGACAGATCAAAAGATCTATAATGAATTTACCAGACTCAATATAATTCTAATCTATAATCTATAAATAATAATCTATGATTTCTCATCCTCTTTGTATTACTCGAATTTATGCTAACAGTTTCATTGCCATAAATACTGTGCTAGGTTCCTTTTGAAGCATAGTAGGGCTTTTGGTTATACTGCAGATAGATTTTAGGTTTAATTTTCTACCCCATCACAGGAAATGCTGAACAAGTCTCGAGCAGTCGACACCGGGGTAAAAATGGAAGTCAATGAAAGGTAACAGCATGCATGTTTTTGAAAATCTGAATGTATGTATTTTAAACCCAGTAAAAAAAGAAAAATTTATTTAAAAAGAACTGGAAATATTTATACATTTCCCAGATGTAGCCCAGATGTAGTTTGATGACATTTTGCCTATTTAGTTTAGAATTTGAGCTATAAGTCTTGCTGGAGCAACTAGGAGGCACTAATTTGGTGAACACCGATAGATGGCCATTCTTCATTTGATTCTAAAGTAGTGATGTGCTCATATGTTGATTTATATCCTTATAAAGCTTTCCTCCTTCAGACAGGAATGTAATATCAAATAGAGATAATAGATTCATTCAGGAGTATGCTAACAGTCAAAAAATGCAAGACAATGCTTCTGGGTTTTTTTTTAATTTATTTTTTTGGACACGAAATCCAATATGTTAAAGACATTTTACAGCTAGTCAGACCTGATATTTATTTAAATTAGTCACATAGCCCTGTTCTATGTAATTATATAGAAAATCATATTTTTTTTGCAATTATTTTAATGAATGAAGTGCAACTGTCTCAAGTATGCTGTTTAATTAGAGAATTTCTTATTTAAACAAATGTAATATTTGAATAGTTTTACCCAGATTTAAAAGCGCCTTTTTAACAAAAGCCAAGGCTCTCTATTACTCAGAACTAAAGAGGATTTTGAGTTTTGAACAGTGGGGAGGAAATAAACCCTGTGCTCTGTATCGCCCCCTGCAGGATTCTGGCCTCCTGCACAGAGCTCATGCAGGCTATAAAAGTTCTGGTGCTGGCTTCCAAAGACCTGCAACGGGACATTGTGGAGAGCGGCAGGGTGAGAGTGATGCTTCTGCTTTCTTTAACACCATAAATGTAGTGCAAGGGTAACAGAATGCAGTTCAAAGGAATGCACATAAAAACTGTTCTGATGTTGTAAGGTTATTTTTATATCAGCATATCAGGCTTTAAAATTCTATTTCTGAATCTTTTTCTGTTCTTTAGGGAGCAGCATCTATAAAAGAGTTCTATGCCAAGAATTCCCGCTGGACTGAAGGTCTCATCTCAGCCTCCAAGGCTGTGGGCTGGGGTGCCACAATGATGGTGTAGGTTTTGTGTGTATGTGTGTGAGAGAGTGATTTTTTGTTATCCTGCAATTTTTTTTTTTGCCAATTCCAGACTTTACCCTGGTTTGTTTATTTACATGTGTTTTCTTCTACATCAGCGATGCGGCTGATCTGGTGGTGCAGGGTAAGGGTAAATTTGAGGAACTGATGGTATGTTCACGTGAAATTGCAGCCAGCACAGCCCAGCTCGTAGCAGCCTCAAAGGTACAAGCTATTGAACTCTCTGCATGTCATGCTCACAAGAATCTTGCAAAATGAATTTCAAGGTCTTACACAAGCTAATCTCCGCTGTCATTTACACACATACAGGTGAAAGCTGACAAGGACAGTTCTAACCTTACCCGCCTGCAGCAGGCTTCGAGAGGAGTTACCCAGGCAACTGCTGGAGTTGTGGCTTCAACCAAGTCAGGAAAGTCCCAGATTGAGGAGACCGGTGAGTGTGTGTTAAAAACATTCAAATATATAAACCTAGGAGAAAACAAAGTTTAAAAATCAATTGACTTAAAATGATTCAAGTGGGTGGAGATGCTGCATTTTGGTGTCCACTGACGTCCACAGTTACTTTGTACTTGTTCCATATATATCTAGTCATGGAAATCGATTTAGGTTGCCCTATTGAGACTTCAGAATGAGGAAGGCAACTCATTCTATCTTTTTTTACATACTCGTTTATGTCCACACACTCTCTCTCTCTCAAGCTGTTTTCACTTATGAACTCCAGAGAGTGTGACCATGATCATGCCTTGAAAAAGTCTGGATGTAGTCTGGAGGTGGTGCCTGGGAAGGCATTATGCAGAAACATATGTCATAAATGACATTTAAATAAAATAGTTTACAATAGTTTGTGGGTGGCACAAAACCTTTGGCTCGTGCTGTATATTTATTTTGGTCTGTGTTGTGTCATAATCTTGGATAAAGTTTGTGTGATCTTTACCTTCACCAGTCATACAGCTGGGGTTCTGCCATCTCCAGAGCTTTGATAGAACTATGGATTGAATCTACCCCACAGTGTTTGTCTCTCTGCTGAGTGTTCACTTAAGTGTTGAGTGTATTTACAGTTTATTTTCTATGATAGTTACACAGCTGCATTCGCCTCTTCATCTCTATTTCAGACACTATGGACTTCTCCAGTATGACACTTACCCAGATCAAGAGGCAAGAGATGGATTCTCAGGTATAAACTTGTTTCTGTGAATGTATGCATGCATGCCTGTGTGTGTGTGTGTGTGTGTGTATGTATGTGTATATAAAATATAGGCTAAGCTCCTCTTATATCCTGAAGGTGCGTGTGCTGGAGCTGGAGACACGGCTACAAAAAGAGAGAGAACGTCTGGGTGAACTGAGGAAAAAGCATTACGAGCTGGCTGGCGTGGCTGAAGGCTGGGGCGAGGAAGCCGAGGGTGAGGCCTTCATCATGCATCAGTTAGAACTCCATCTAGCTTAAAATCGTAATCAGTTCTGTTTTAAAGTCTGTGGGTATGGTACATGCTAAAGTACAACCCTTGTTCTGTTTGTCTCCGTAGGAACTGGCTGAGGTGTGCCCCAGTGTACAGTAGTCAAGCACGGGCTCATTGCTGCTCTCCAGTAGTTTTCCTTCTCTGCTCTCACTCAATCTACTCACCCAACACCTCTCCCTGTTTCTTTTTCATCTTGCTTTTCAGCTCTATTTTCTTGTTAAATGAAAAGCCAAAACAAAAGCAAAAGGTGCTTTTTTTTTTTTTTGTTTGTTTGTTTTTGTTTTTGTTTTTTTTCCTCCTGTCTATGGACTGAGGAGATTTCCAAGAAGACTGAAAGAGGAGATGACAACACTTGGGGAAACCAAAAGTGTTTAAAGCAATGTGGCATGTATCTTAGCGGTCAGAGGGAGAACTACATACTTGGATGCTTCCTTAGTTGAGATGTTTCTCTATACTTCCTCCATTAATTCATGCCCCCGCTACAATTTAGCACAATTTCGAGACGGCCCGTCCAGGGACGTGTCACACAAGGATGAACCGCCTTGCCTGTGGGACTTGTTATTGACACTGTGCCGTGACCTTTCGGACCCTCAAGCAGCAGCAGGGTGTTATTTTCACCTCCTCTTCCAGAACTCATTCCTCAATGTGTAGACATCTTCAGGTTGAGGTTTCTACAACGTCTCAAGGCCCCAAATACCATCACCAGAATTCTTTTGGCCTGGGTCCAGCCTTCTCGAGACTTCAAAACTTCCTCTTCCCCTCCATCGTTCATTAACCCCAGCAGTGGCCTTGCTCTAGACTCTGGGCTTATAGTGAGAGTTTTAGGCCTGCAAAAAGATGCCCCACTGTGGACTAACATTTCAAAAATGCTTTCAGCTGAACTGAAATCACACTCTCTCGCTTGCTTAACTCTCTGTGAACATTTGTCTGGTTTGTGTGTGTGGGGTTTTTTTTTTTTTTTTTTTTTTTTTAAATTAGTAGTTTTTAAAATTTGCATCCCAGCAGTAGTTTCTTAAAAAGACTAGTTGTAAATCATGGGCTTATAACTGTTCAATAACTGTTGCGGATCATGTTGTGGCTTTGGGAAACAAATCTGAAAATATTTCCTGGTTTTAAGTGTATGCACATGATCTGTTTCATATTATTTCAAGTCTATGAAAATTGACTGTTTTTGTGACTTCCTTTCTACAAATGTAGAGACTTGCCGATAAGAGCACCTTAGTCTCCAAGCTCCGTTCTGCCAGACAACACTCTCCTTGAATACTGGGTTACATTCGGTGCCCTTAATTATTCATTACAGAAGCCCTGATTGTTTTTGAAGCTCTTTTTAAAGTGGTGTGTTTGTGGTTGCAGTGGGTTCAGACTGGGGTCCCTCAAGGAGAGTGTTTTCCCAGACTGGCGTTGGCAGCCTGAGTTCACACTCTTGTCAAGTGCTGTTAATTCCACCAGTGTGTCTGTTGACTCTTGTTTTCTACTTCCAGTTTCACATCCACGCAGTCATCAGCACACAGGTGAGGAGAGATATCTGTGCCTTCCAAAGAGAAAAGGGTTAAGAGTTCACATTCCCTCAGTAAACCTTTAATGCTTGAGGAATAGCAGCAGACCTGATTTTATTTTTTAAAGCTTTGTTGCCTGTTTTAGTGCTTATCTGATGGACAGGGCAAGCCTGAGCCACCACATTGGATTATGTTGCAGATTGTGGATTACAATGTATCTTAGAGCTTCCAACGCAGCGCTCTCCAGCTGTATCCAGAAACAGAGTACACGGGAAAGGGAGGGCGAGATGACGGTGAAAAAGACTGAGGAGGCTTGCGAAAGGACATGCCAGCCCCCCCTACTAAAGCAATCTAGACCAGATAGCCTTGCAGACCGCCACTGTCTTGTCAGCACAGCCCATAATAGGGCCCTGAAACACATTAGCTTGATCCAGGCACAGGAAGTCGCAGTCTTCACTTACCTTCAAAACCATGGTTACCTCAGCTCCCTTGAAAGGCACAGCAAGCAGTCAGTCTACAGATGATGGGACAGGACAGATGAAAATGTGCAACATTAATGGCCTGAGGAGGGTATACCATGAGTTTTTGCGTGTGTGTGTGAGTGTGAGAGAGAGAGACCTTTCTATTAGTACTAATTCCATGTCAAATGGCTAAGTGTGTGAGGTTTGGAGTGAGAAGGTCCAACATTTGTTCCTTTGTCTTAACATCTTCACGGTCTCTTTTTGCACTGCTTTTGATGGTTCTGCAAATTTGTGACACTGGGTATTTAATTTAATTGCTGTGCTTGTCACCTCCTATCTCTGTATTTGTGGGTTTTTTTGTTTGTTTTTTTGTTGTTGTTTATTAAGTCTTCCCTCCCTGCTTCTTCCATTTGTGTCTGTAGTCTTATACCAGCCTTCCAACTGCCTCTCACTTTAGCCAGTCAGAAAGAGATACAAATACTCAGTAACATTTTGGCAACTATCTTTGTATGATGTACTAAAACTACATGTGGGGTTGGTTTTTATTTTTTCTTTTTGCAATAAATATTTCAACACAATACTATTATTAGTGCGTCGATGAGCCCTTTTGTTTTTTTTTTTTTTTGTTTTTTTTCTCTCTGAAATTTTGCTTTTTTTTTTTTTTTTTTTTTTTTCCCCCCCCCATTCCTTCTTGGTGCTTTTATCCTCAGTCCCAAATCAGATTGAGTGGAGAAAAAACCATTTTGATTTAGAGAAAAAGCCAAGCATAAAATATTGCTAAAATTGACATCATACCTGGTTCTGAGTGATTAGGTGTGTGCAGACAGTGGAGGTTATGCTGCAGTGTTAAATAATGACTTTACATGGTCAGATTAAATATGATACTCTTATATAAGTCTGATTTGTCCTGGGTGGCAGTTATTTAACTGCTGCTGGAGGGAGTGTTTTCTAGAACAAACTGGCCACTTCCATTCCACTTAGAAAAATCAAGACTGCTTTACCACCAGGGGGTGCCAGCGTCTTCTCTTCTCAGTGGATTCAGCCTTAACTGGTAATAAAATTTTAATAACATAAAATATCAACATCTGAAGAGACTTGAACAGCACACAATCGGTAAGAAGTTAGTATTGTCAGACAATTTTACTGAATGCACGGAGAGACGCTGTCTCAATATGTTCTAGTAGAAGAAAGAGAGCTCTCATAATGAATGTGTATTCATGTAACTATGGCTAATTCTGGGCAGTGATGGCCTAGTGTTTAGGGACTAGGCCCCAGGATCGTGGGTTTGAATCCCAGACCAGTTGGTTGCTCTGAGGTACCCTTGAACAAGGTACCGTCCCCATCACTGCTCCCTGGGTGCTTTAAATAGCTGTGTGTGTGTGTGTCACAATGTCTTTGTACTGCGAAGTGCAGATGACTGAACATAGTGGGGAGCACAGACTCCTGTTCAATAGCTTTCCAATATACATGCCATCACGCATCCATCCATTGTTTAAATATAGAGGTTTCAAGTGACTCAATCTGTATAATCTGAAACAAATGCAGGGATTAACACTAATCCAAAGAGAAAATACATGCATACACTGGGTTATCAGTTCTCACCCTGGCCTGGTGTTGGCGAAACACTGTATCTCAATACTCATATTTTAATGATGTTTGGTTTTATTTTTGTAAATTCTGACCAGTTTAAATGAACTTTAAACTAGTGCTGTAACAAAAAAATGAATCCAATGCAAACCCCACACTAAATCCAATCGCAATAAGATAGCATCATGTAATTTTTCACAGTAAGGGTAAACATCATCTCACTGAAAAGCCCTACAAGTGTTTATGCATCTAAATGATATGTCGGACGTTGCTTTGTCTGGTTATGTTATGCTTTTTTGACGTGGAATCCTGTTCAATTTTCTATGTATAATACTTATCCCGGTGGATGTGCAGGGCTGCATCAGGACCTTCATAGTCATCTTGACACTATTTTACATTTTGCCCACATACTCTGTGGTGATGGGCGTGTGGTAGAGAGGGTTGAGTCACTCTCTGTTGCTCATTATGCTGCACTGCTGTATGTTTTTGGTGCCTGAAGCTAAAATGCAAGCAGGTCTTTGTTCCCTTGCACGCCACTAGGGTGAAATACACCGTTAGGGAGCTCTAACAGCTTCGGCACACTGTGTACTCTCTGACTACAGAGCCGTTTGAAGGCCACAGATGAGCAAAATACTCAGATGGGATTTCACAGAATATAAAATTACCAGAACCTAAAAATTATCAGTAAAAATGAAAGTAAAGGGGAACTGTTGGAAAATCCGCTCACTGCTTGGGTTTGCATCACTGCCACGGATCTACATTTTTTTTCTGCCATGGGATGAGTGAGCTACTGGCCCCCCGTGTAGTCTTAAAGCACAAATATCGTTTTGATGTGATCTCATCAAAATGCGTATATTGAATGTAAACACCAGCACTGCTCCTCCCTGATGAAGTTGTACAAGTTTATGTACATAAACCTGTGTTTTTTTGTGTGGAGTGGCGGTGGTCCAGCGGTAGGACCTGTGGCTCAAGAGGTCCCACATTCAAATCCCACCTCTGGCTCTACCACCACTGGGTCCCTGAGCAAGACCCTTAACCCTGAGTTGCTCCAGGGGGACTGTCCCTGTAATTAGGACATGGAAGTCGCTCTGGATAAGAGCGTCTGCTAAATGCCGTAAATGTAAATGTAATGTAAATGTAAAGTCGCTCTGGATAAGAGCATCTGCTAAATGCCGTAAATGTAATGTGTGTGTGTGTGTGTGTGTGTATGTGTGTGCGGTGGTGGTGTTTTTTACTTCCCAAAGGTCTGGTGCAGATATGAGGTCATCTCTCAAAAAAGTGAAAGTGACTTGTCATTGTGAAATACAGCACAGCATACAGTGAAGCACAATGAAATGCTTCCTCTGCATTTCACCCAGACACATGTGCACCAGGGCGTAGCACACGGGGAGCAGTGGGGATGGCAATTTTGCTAAAAAAAATCTCAGGGCAACTTACTGGTCAAACCCATGACTTTCCAATCCTGGGTTCAACTTCCTAAACACTAGGCCACTACTGCCATCTTAACTGTGCTTTTAACCACAAATCTCATTATTTAAAGTATAAAACCGAACCAGAGGCATGTTCAAAGGGCTGTTCGCTGAAGCAAAAGATGGATTTGTTGCAGTTAACAAATGCATGTTTGGAACACCTTGCCAGCTGTTCTTTGGCAGCCAGTAGTGCAGGAAATGTTGCAGGCATGGAGAGAAGAAAGGATTCTCCTACATAAGCAATCCTGGAAGCTAATGGCCCACGAGCAGTAAAGAAAGAAAAAGAATGATCAACCTACTAACAACCAATCTTCAAGAAAAGATGCCATTTGCCATGAATTGCTATTAAGGTATTCAGAATACATATAAATACTTCTGAACTAGAAAGTAAAAAAGAAAATGGATGGAGGCTGTGATTTCAGCCAAAGGGGTCCTAATAAACACTGTCGCAAGAAGAACCGAAATCTATACACACGGAGTTAATGTATGCTATAATCAGTTACCGGTAATTGTAGATTAAAATGACCTTAATTCCACATAGTTTATTCAAGCACGTGTAGCATTAGTCATTTGCATACAGCTGTTAGTACTAAAGCACCAAAATGATGACATGCAACATTTGAGTATTGGTGATGAGGCTGATTTTGGGGAAAGTGTTAGCAATGTTATTCAGGAAATTCAGGAATACAGCAGACATTAACAATATATATTTTTAATCAATCGGTACTTTTACATTAACTGTCTATTGATTTTTCTGAACAACAAATCCTGTTCAAAATGTGTGTCTAATGCCTGTACCAGCACAGCCCCTCCCTGATGTTTACCTTAAAATGCATCAACTGTACATCACGCTCTCCTGTTAGTGATTTATTTTTTTTGTCTCTCAGCTCCTTAGTGCTTCCCAAAAGCAGAAGCAGATGCAAATATGAGGTCATCTTCTAAAAAAAGCAAACTTCTCCCCTGAGGCTCGCCCTTCTGGCAGTGTACAAGCTGATCCATATCGGCTGCCGTCTCTCCTGCCCACGGCTCGCTGTCTCTCGAACATGAGAGCACTTCGCCCTCTGTGCCTTTTGCTGTGTGCTTGGTTTTCAGCTGACTCACCTCTTCCCCAGAGAGATCTGCCTGCCTGCTCTCTAAGAGCTTGGAGGATTTTCTTTTTAATTCTGTAGTCCAACGCAGAACAGCACACAGGCTTTTTAGAAATGACCAGAACTCCGGTTTAGGCCTGCTGGACTTCTTTGTTACAGGCTTGATGGTTGCTTGGCAAAATAATGGCAACATCCAAGAGACTTAAACACAGTGGCTTTAAACTTCTGAAGATTTTTTGAACCTCATGCGGGTTGAAACCAGTTGCTTTATCAATTACTTCAATTACTTCAGCAGGTCATAAAATCATCTTACAATGAGTAAGGAGAGATATGAGATGCGTATAGCCGTGGCCAAAAGATTTGAGAATGACACAAGTGTTGGTTTCACAAAGTTTGCTGCTTCAGTGTTGTTAGATCTTTTTGGCAGATGTTTCTGTGGTAGCTGAAGTATAATTAGAGCCAAATCCTGACTGATGGAGCCCATGTTTGCATAACCAATGGAGTTTGTCAGAATTTGTGGGTTGTTTGTACATTTGCCTCTTGAGGATTGACAAGTTCTTGGGATTAAGGTCTGGGCCATGGACCTCAAATTTCCTGGCCATGGACCTCAAATTTTGATGTTTTGTTCCTCGAGTCACTTAGTTATCACTTTAGCCTTATATTTTTCCATCATGCTGGAAAAGCATTGTCCTTCACCAAGCTGTTCTTGGATGGTTGGGAGACATTGCTCTTGGATGATGTTTGGTATTCTTATTCATGCTTGTGTTGTTCGGCAAAATTGTAAGTGAACCATTCTCTTGGATGAGAAGCACGACACAGGAGTTATGGTAGTGCTCACTTTTTCTTTTCCAGACAGTCTTTTTTCTGGATGCCCCAAACAATGAGAAATGGGATTCATCAGAGAAATGGCTTTACTCCAACCCTCAACAGTCTAATCTCTGTACCTTTTGCAGAAGATCAGTCTGTCACTGATACTTTTCTTGGAGAGAAGTGGCTTCTTTGATGCTCTTCTTGACACCAGGCCATTCTTCAAAAGTCAGATGCACTCACACCTGCCTGCTGCCATTCCTGAGCAAGTTCTGCACTGGTGGTGCCCCGATCCTGCACCTGAATTATCTTTAGGAGACAGACCCGGTGCTTGCTGGACTTTCTTGAGCACCCTGAAGCCTTTTTCACTACAATGGAATCTCTCTCCTTGAACTTGTTGATAATCCGATAAATGGTTGAATTAGGTGAAGTTCTTTTTGTGGTTCCTTGCAGGTAACCATGGTTAACAGAGGAAGAACAATGATCTCAAGCACCACCTTCCTTTTAAAGCATCCAGACTGCTATTCTTACTCAATCAGTATGACAGTGATCTCCAGCCTTGTCCTCCTCAAAACTCTCACCTGTGACGAGAGGATCACTGAAATGATATCAGCAGGACCTTTGTGGCTGAAATGCAGTGGAAATGGGTTTTTTGGGATTAAGTTCATTTTCATGGATAAGAGGGACTTTGCAAATAATTGCAATTCATCTGATCCCTCTTCATAACACTCTGGAGTTTATGCTTCATAAAAATCTGAGGCAGCAAACTGAAAATGAATATTTGTCATTCTGAAAACTTTTGGCCATGGTGCTATCTATATCTATCTATCTCTCTCTCTCTCTCTCTCTCTCTCTCTCTCTCTCTCTCTCTCTCTCTCTCCTCTCTCTCTCTCTATATATATATATATATATATATATATATATATATATATATATATATATATATATATAAAATTAGAGATATTAATAAAATGATAAACTGGCCTAAAAGGATGATGGCTTTTGTAGCTGGTGAGTCCTGTATTGTAATCCACTCTTACTCAGAAATAAGTTTTGCAACAGAACATGTCTTTAAATGAAGAAGACATGAGTCAGTGTCTTCCCACAGACGTTTTACCCTCAAAAAGAACTTCATCATATTCTTGGCTTTGCGTGACCCGACATCCATGTGAAAGCAGTCGCAGGCCTACAACTATGCTGATAAAAAATGACTGCATAATATGAATTTACAGAAAACCATACACCATCAACATATCATCATGGTCTTACAGCTGTTATAGCAGATCCTGAATAGTTACATACTCTAATACTATTACTAAGTACCCTTAGTACCTGTGTTACTACTGTCCCAACAGATAATATCAATACTTTACTATGGTTTAACAACTTATGAGGATCATTTCTTGAACAATATATCCAAAAATTTTACCGCTGCATTCAAGCAGTTCAGTAAGCTTCTCAGTGGAGGATTGTGTAAGATAGACTTTAGGGAGAAAGCCTTAATAGTCCAACATGAACTTATTGGTAAGTTTCAGAACTTCGGTTAAATCTATCATCGTGTGTGTTATCCAGAGCCAGGGCTGTAACCTCCTAATTTAGATATTCAATGAGAATATTTCTGGGTTAGCATTCCTTTAACAGCCATAAACAGAATACTGAGTAGTGGTTTTATTACAAGCAGAAAAACAAAGTGCAAAGTATTCCAGAGAATAAAATGTGAGTTTGCAAGTTAGAGACATACAATGTGTCTAAGAAAAACGTCCTACGACAACAAAGACTCTTACCATTTTAAACCCCCTCTCTGTGTGAAAATTTACCAGCGGTGTACACTTACACCTGCCTGCTGCCATTCCTGAGCAAGTTCTACACTGGTGGTGCCAGTTACTCGTGATCTGGGTTTCCTTTGACCAAACTGGGCTGAAAGATCAAAGAACCCTTTATTTTACATGTTTAAACAATAAAACAGTGGGGCTACTTTGTCATGTCTGCCTTCCAAAAGACATGTCTGACCTGAGGTTACCAGAGATACGCGACTCTGTGCCAGTCATCCGGTTCGACACAGGGCTGTAAATGTGTTCCCTTTGGAAAACCGGAGTTCGGGGTTTTGACTGTATCAGCTGTAGCAGTATTAATGCAACTGATGGAGGTTTGATTGAAAAATGCCATTTTCGTTTAACCTCTACAGATCTGACAGAAAGACAAATGGAACTGTGCAATTACGACAGCCTGTCAGCAAATAAAAGACTCACTCATTCACTTGTTCTGTCTTTGAACATGTGTCTTTATGTTCCTTATCTAAACCTGCTGCCCCACACGCAGCACAGACAGAATTAATGACTTGGAACATATTATTCACCCACACCTCCACTTCTGAAAGACCTTAAACAACCCTAGCCTACTGAACTGTGTGTGTGTGTGTGTGTGTGTGTGTGTGTGTTAAACCATGAGCCCAGACACTGAATGACACCAACCCTTCACACACAAACACACACATACACACTCCTCCGCAACTCGAGGAAAGAGAAGCCCAGTTGCTAGGAGACCTGGTATCCAGTGCAGCTCAAACACAGAGCCATCTGCCGCTGTAAACAGGAGATGGTGGGGCAGCTCCGAGCCTGGCAAACCCTCTGCAAAAGCAGAGCAGGCAAGAGGAATACAGAAAACATCTTGTTCTTTTTTTAAGTCTTTCCGTCATGAACTGATGCAGCCAAAACTCTGCCCACCCATACACTTGAATATTTTCAGTCATCAGTGAGGCTGGTGGAGTTTAACCTGGTCTAAACTGCTCTCAGGCCAGCGGTTTACTGTAACTGAATCTTTGGTTTACATGATACAGAGAAAGGGAAAGCAGTTAGTTTTGTGCAGGCAACAGAACCACAGGACACTGATCAGATGACATCTGAGGTTTTTATTTTCACTTAGATGAAGCTCCAGTAGTCGTCACCATCTCCTCATCTTTTTATAAAAGACACTAAAATCTAGACGTTGTCCAAGAGTAAAAAAGTAGCAAATATTGTAAACCCGGTTAGGGCTTCAGACAGAAAGCATGGTAAATGCTAAAAGATGTTTATAAATAAACCTTACACATGACTTTCCTATTTACAGTCATGAGATGCACAGATCAAAAGTAACATTAATGCCTTTCTTTAAAATAAACGTATATGTTCATATATATATATATATTTACAGTACTGTGCAAAAACTTTAGGCAGGTGTGAAAAAATGCTGTAAACAAAGAATGCTTTCAGAAATATAAATAATGATTGTTTATTTTGATCAATTTACAAAATGCAAAGTGAGCGAACAAAAGAAAAATCTAAATCAAATCAATATTTGGTGTTACTACCTTTTGCCTTCAAACCAGCATCAGTTCTTCTAGGTACACTTGCACAAAGTCAGGGATTCTGTAGGATTATAGTCGGTGTCTGATCAACCAATTTTACCAAACAGGTGCTGATGATCATCAATGTCACACGGAGGTTGAAACACAGTCATGTTTGGAACAACCTACCGGCCGAGTTCCTTCAAAAACTGTGTGCACGTGTACCTAGAAGAATTGATGCTGTTTTGAAGGCAAAGGGTGGTCACACCAAATATTGATTTGATTTAGATTTCTCTTTTGTTCATTCACTGCATTTTGCATTGATGAAAATAAGTAATTAACACTTCCCTTGTTGAAAGCATTCTTTGTTTACAGCATTTTTTCACACCTGCCTAAAACTATTGCACAGTACTGTATATATGTTTGTGTGTATATATTAATATCTGTCATTTACAAGAAAAAAGATATAATACATTTCACAGAGAGAGAAAAGCTGTCGAGCTTGCCTTTCAGCTAGTCCTAATGTCTTAGGTCACTACTCTCTGACAATCCTCTGTTTGGTTAGCTAATTGTAAATGGATGGGTTCTTTGGTTGAGTTGGTGGATGCTAAAAAGGCATCCTCACTGGTGATCTTTTGAGAGTTTTTTACTTGCTCAAAAACATGTTAGAAGGAGGTTGTATTTCACCTTTCAGTAGTACTTCTGCTTTCTTAAAATGAGGCAGTATTCCATTTCAAAAAAGTTCTGAAATCATCATCCTTGTATCCAGAAGTTTTTATCAAAATACAGTCAGGACAAACTCGTTCCCTCCAAACAAATACTCCAGTGCTTTTAACCTCTCACCTGCTACATCTGTAGTGCTGTACGTATATCATAACAGATAATAATTTCCCTGAAAGTGAAAAAAAAGACGTGATTTGCAACACACTGAAGCACCTTCCAAGAGGCTTCATTTAAGCGGGTTTCGAGTAAATTATTTTTGTCCTTTTAATGAGCAGAGGATAAAGTCTCAAACGTATTTTCTAAAACATTCGGCCATCGTGTACAGATGCAGGGGATAGTGATTAGGTTAAAAAAAAGCTGAAGTATTAATTTAAGTTCAACTGAAAGACAGTACGATAGTTCAGAGTGAGATCGACGCAGCACAGACGGCTAACACTGAACACAGACTACAAGGGAGATCCAGGTACAACAGCATGTAAGTGGCTACATACACAGGTTAGCATTCACTTTAGTATGCGAAGGTAAAGAGGGCTATTCACAGCGGAGGAGACATGTCTGCGTCATGTCGATGGCCAGACAGCGCAATCCCTTTCGCAAGCTCTCTCTGGCATCTCAGACTGGTTTTGCCCCTCATTTGGGCCTCCTTCATTGCTCGGTTCATCAGAGGCCCATTCAGAGACCTATCCTCACTGGCCTAGCTGGAAATGGGCAAAATTGTCTGGATTCTGGTTATTCTCTATATTGACTTAGCGTGAAGAGAGACCCTTCAACTCTGTGACCCCACGGACATGGTCCAGCCAAGCGCAGTATGCCACCAGGACATGCACGCACACACACACTCACAAAGGGCTGTCTGAAGCACTCTGGCTAGGATGTAGAGACATGCAAGTGTCTATTAAGATGTTATGTGTGTGGAGATTTTTACTGTACATGTCTGTACACTTGTCACTGGATGTGTTTGTGTCCATCTGTTCAGCCTGACGTGCACACACACACACACATACACATACACATACAGACACACTCACTTCAAACAGTCTCCATACGAGACAAGCACTTTTCCTGGGGCTGCTTCTCCTCTGTATCTGGCCCAGCGGAGCTCCTGACCTCACACACCTCTGCCCCAGGGACCAGGAGTGTGTGTGTGTCTATGTGCGCACGTGTGTATGGGCAGGATGTTAGGTAGAATATTGGAGAAAAGGCAACATCAAACCAGCATCACTCATTCACCCACATAAGCACAGACTGAGCCGGCTCCATACATCCTCTCACAACGACGACCCATCTCTGCTAGATCAGCTCAGTCCCAGCCGTTGTCCTTAATCATGTGGGCCAGCTCAATGATAAACTTCCCCTCCTTGTACTTCTGGCTGCTTTCAAAGGCATGCTCCTGAGGAAAAAGGGAACGTGGACCATCCAATTTATCAATAGCTAGGTCAACTAATAGCTAAAATTTCACATTATGGATCGATCAAATATCATAAATGAAAGTCTTGTTGCAACATGAATTTTATGCATATGCACGTGAATATGGGTAGTAAATTTAACTTTATGTTTCTCTCTAACATACATTCATTTTCAGGGCCTATTCATAATGTCCTAGTCATACTGAAAGAAACAATGCTTTAATTTTTTAAGTGAAAACAAGTATACATATTTTAGAAAAGTGAAAAAGTTACAGAGAACGCACTTCTGCGCGTTTATGTGCTGAATTAGAAAGAAGGACATGTAAAATGAGGTCTGTTTAAAAAGCTATAGCATTTTACTTTCCCCCCCAATATGTTAAACTCAGTAAATAAACAGAAATCATTCACTTACATTGGCAAAATTGCCAAATTAAACCTCTCTCGACAATGTGCTCTTATTTCCCAACTTCTACATATGATTTCAGGTCCTATTTTGAAAGTCATTTACCCACCAACCTAAGAAACTGGAAAATATTAGACCTATGCTGGTTCTGTCACACTGTTCCTTTTCCACAAACACCTTGTTTGTCCTACTCTTTCCGAAACAGATAGGCACTGCATGGCTCTCCTCGAATTTCATGGCATAGCAGTTCAGTAGGTCAATCTGCCATTTTAACACTGTGGCATCTGAATACCCCAAAGGTCATATTAATATCTGCCTTGCTTATAAATAACTGGGCCGAAGCAGGGTGTGTACACAGCGTGTATTGCTTGCTACACTCCTCCACTTGTGTACGGGGGGCCTATTTGCATCTCTACACATACCCACAAGATAATTAATAACTTAGATGACATGCCCGAGCGGATATCCAGAACTGCTGAAATGTGGAAATAACAATTGGAATGTGGTGCAGCTGCTAAATGAAAATGGACACCATGTAGAGAATGTAAGATGGACTTAAAGCATGTGGACGGTTTTTCATAGCAAAGTGTAAGAGCTGACAATTATCTGTTTCTGTGTCCTTGACCAGCTACAGAAATTAAATAGGTGCTGTGCTAGACTCCTGAACAGGCAAATAAGAAAAAAGATCCATTGTTTTTTGTACATACACATGCTGCTTGAGTGTTTACGAAGGTAAACATGATTGCAAATTATTGTCACTGTACACTCACATATTTCCATCCAAGTGTTGTTTTACAGTTTTCACAATAGATGTCTGCTACTGCATGCAGGCCAGTGAGTAGCACCCGCTCTTCTGCTGGACCACAACCCACATTCACCCTATGAGGAGTGTGGACAGAAGGAGAAAGAAGGAGGGAAGGAAAGGGGGGGGGGGGAAGAAAGTGTTTATTTAAGGACATGAGCAGAAGGCTAAGCTCTTCATCCTATACTCTATACTTACACAGAGTTGAAGAGATAGGCTCTGCCTTGACTTCCTTGAAAGGACTAAGAAAAAAGCAAAAAAAAAAAAAAAAAGCATATGAGCTTTTCACAAATATATATATATATATATATATATATATATCTAAACCATCAACTTTTCAGTTATAAATGGGGATGCCAAGCTGTACAGCATCTGCTAAATTGCCACTAAAGATATCTTGTTCTAGGGCAGGACAACATGACGATAATCCTCATTTTCATGATTTGTTATGTCATAATATGTATGAATACACAGTATGTCTCAATATTCTAATGAGATTTAGTGAAGTGCAAGGTATTTTTGTAGGGTTTCTTTTTACGTTTTCAACTTATCAGTTGGAACAATAAATACTGTGGCATGTAGTATAAAGACAATATATGAAAAGTATTGTGAATTCTTTCCATTTTTACCACTATTAATTGCTTCACTTTGGGTTCTCCACATCTTCTTTTTTCAGCTATTTTTTTGTTTTCACTGAAACATCAGACACAGACCATTTTATCTGGCCAGGGAGTTCACTGCAGTTTTCAGTCCTGATAGCTGTATTGCATACCACATCAGTGAGCTATCAATGAGCTCCAAAACTCTTCACCTTCTGAGACTTCTGGGCCTAAACACCTCCCTCTGTAAATGGATCCTGGACTTCCTGACTGGGAGACCCAAGACTGTGCAGCTACGCACATCTCGAGTCACATCATCAAATTTGATGATGATACAACCGTGATGGGTCTGATCAGCAGCGACGATGAGATGGCGTACAGAGAGGAGGTACAACGGCTGATGGATTTGTGTAGAACCAAACAACCAGGTCTCTTAACGTTGACAAACCTAAAGAGATGGCTGTTGACCCACTAGGGGCTCAGACCCAGATTCTGTAAAGCTGCTTTGTGACAACAGTTGTAAAAAGCGCTATCTAAATAAAACTGACTTGACTTGACTTCAGGAGACCACATAATGACCACTCTCCAATGAACATCAACAGCTTACCCATGGAGATGTTCCAGTGCACCAAGTTCCTTAGTGTTCACATCACAGAGAACCTCACATGGACCCTCAACACCAGCTCCATCAACAAGAAAGCCTAGCAGTGTCTCTACTTCCTGTGGAGGCTGAGCCAATCTTCCTCCACCCATCCTCCCCATATTCTACAGAAGAACCATTGAAAGCATCTTGAGAAGCTGCATCACAGCCTGTTCAGGACATTTTCAGCACTTGCTGCCTCCGCAAAGTAAAATACATTGTGGATGACACTGCACACCCATCCCACACACTCTTCTCACTCCTGCCATCTGGGAAAATGTTCCGTAGCATACGGGACACTACCAGGATGGGAAACAGTTTCTTCTCCCTGGCCATCAGACTCCTGAATTGGAAATGACTCAACATCCCCAGGCTCCAATCATACACCCATATTTATCTACCTTTTGCTGTTTGCACACATATTTATTATTAGCATTCATGTTTAAATTTCCACTCCACACTTTGTCAATGCTACTTTATACAGTATTAGTTACAATATTTAATTATAATACAGCTGCTCTGTACAGCAATTAGTTATAATACTGCCTTGCACTTGACAGAAGCTTAATTATAAATTGTTTACTTAACCACATTTGACCAGTCAGCGTATTTTGATGAACTGAAGGGGAATTACAGTTTATTACAACACTTCATATTAACTAAAGATAAGCATAACCATGGTTTCAGCTCTTGAGATTGATGATATCATAGCTTATATTATATTGTTGGTTAAGACAAAAATAATAACTGTAATTAAAAAAACTTTCCATTTTTAAGGTTCACCAAGCTGAGCACTGGTGGCTCCCAAACTGAGCAGAAACTCTCAGATCAGCAGCTGTTGCCTTGAAGATGAGCTTCACCTTGGAGATGAGCTCATCATGGTTGGCCAGGTGTGCACGGCAGTGGATGCAGCTGTAGGTGCGGTGGCAGCTGGGGAGGTAGGCCTGGAAGGTCTTGGAGCGTGTCATGGTGACCATGGGCGGGGTCTGTGGGCGGTGCAGGAAGGGGCTGCCGGCCCAGGACGGCTCGCAGGGGAAGCACCGCAACACACAGGTGAGGGCCGTGGTGGGACGTGGAGTGGGGGACACACACCTGTGGAGAATAACACTTACTTATGCAGAGTGAATGTAAAACACAACTGGAGATGGTTTTTACAATGGGACTAGTACATAAAAAGTTTGAAAATCCACAACTTTCCCTCCAAGCTCTGCTTGGTGTCTCAAGTTTACTTCTTCAACTTTGCACTGGATGATGCCACCACCAGTTAGCATTGTGCAACCTCTCTGAATCCTTGTACACTTTATGTTTAAGCTTAAAGCAGTTGTCTTCTTAAATAGAATGTGTGTTGTCTAATAATGGGCTTAAATCAAAGCAACATTCAGCACAAGAATATAATAATAATAATAATAATAAAGTTTAATTTAGTCAGTGGTGGTGAAAATATCAGAAAGTGGATATTGTGTTGGTTTGGACATGGGCAGAGGAGAGATGAGGAGTATTTTATGAGAAGGATGTTGAGGATGGCGCTTGTGGAGGTGTTTGGCGGAAGTGGAGGTGTTTGTGTGTGGTAATGGAGAAATTACATTTAACCCTTTAAACTGTCTGTAGTGATCCATGCTGAACCCCAGCTGCTCTTGTGCTGAATGTTGCTTTGATTGAAACCACTACTTGTTGGCTTTCAGATATTGCTTTAAAATGGCTTTTAAAGTGATTATTGATGCACTCATGCAGCCTTTGCTGGGCCGTGTTTGCAGGAGAATAAGCAAGCTGGAAATGACCAAAAGCAATAGTTAAGCAGAAAGCTACAGTTTCCCCTTAAGAGCTTCCAATTGCACAGAACCCTGTAGCTGTTTGACCAAGAATGAAAATGAGAGTCTACAGTCATGGAGGAGTTTGAACCATGGAATGCAAATGATGTTCACTCATTGGTTGGTTGGAAAACTCTCTGTGGACATCACTGATGAAAACAGGAAGCTTTCTGTGCTCTGTGGAAATCACATGATCATGCTGATGTGAATCTTGTGTTCACATGAAAATAATAACACTCAATTACAGAAAGTAATAAACATTAACACATTGAAACATGATTGGCGCCTCACAGCAAGAAGGTTCTGGGTTCAATTCTTGGGCGGGTGGCCTGGGTCCTTCCTGTGTGGAGTTTGTATGTGCTCCCCATGTCTGTGTGGGTCTTCCACAGGTGGACAGGAAATGCTAAACTGCCCCCAACATGTGACTGATTTGTCTATGTGTCTGGCCTGCAATAGACTAGCAAGGTGTCCAAGGTGTTTCTCTGTCTTGCGTGCTCTGGAATAATCTCCAGCCTGCAACGCTAGTCAGGTTAAGCAGTTAAGATAATAAAGGACTGTGAAAAAGTGCTGATTGATATTAACACTTTGATTCCAACCATTTTTATACATATGTTTTTATGTCCATATCATATGTTACCGAAACCGCATAAGCAAGTCTCTAATCAACTCTAATTATTTAACAATTTAATGCAAACTGTGTGATGATTTATGAGTGTTTGTTAATATCGTTGATAAAAAGCTTACGTTACTTGCTAAGTTAGCTTCATAACTACAGTATGAAAAAAAAAGACTTTAGACAGTCAAACATGTCCTGAATGATCAATAAACCGATGACAGAGGCATATGTACATGCATCTGCAGCAGACATACTGAGCTGTGTTGAGTGATTGTGGAGAGCTGCTGCTGTGTGGATACTGCAGTGATCTCCGCAGTAGGAGGGGTGCACTGAAGCCAGAAATCAACACGGCTGTGGGCTCTGAGTGGAATAGCGGCTCTTGTGTTCTCTGTATTGTTTTGAAGCCAAAGGCGTGGGGCTGGGGCATAAAGAGACCACTGAGAGAGCTAACGCTAACACACACACACACACACACACACACACACACACAGACACACACACACACACACACACACACACACACACACATTGAACTCCCACTTACAGTCACACAAACTGACATCACAAACAAACACGCTTGCATACGGGCGACACGCTGTCACCCCAGTATGCCCCTTATCCACGCCCTGAGCTGAGCAATACCAGGGTATTTCAGGACTCGGTTTGATATACAGTTTGCGCAGGACGCAATGCTTTAAACAGCCAAGGGTGTATCATTACAGTTTACTGTCAAGCAGAAGATTTAGTGTATGACAGTGAAATGTTAACTGCCTAATGGATGAGCTCTCAGGCAACACAGAAGCACAGACATGCATACAAAGAAACAAACGCCCCTTTCAGCAATGTCTTGTAATTACAGAGAAAACTGAAATAATCTTCATAAGGAAAAATAAATTTTTGGCTGGCAAATTCATTATGCTTTCATAATGATTTAGGGGCCATGTAAACTCATGCGTCATTCTAAGTGGTCCTCTGCTGCTGCAAAGTGCAGAACCATGAAATGAGATTAGAAGGAAAATGTGGTGTGGGTAATGAGGATGGGCAGACTTACTAATTTCTCTCCAATCAATTTAATCAAATTCCATTTCACTATCTGGGCAAAAATGACAAGGAAATTGACCACCGTCTACTGCTGAAATGTGAAATCAAGTCTAACCTTTGTTTAAATCATAAAAGAACTTTGGGAAACAGTACTGCCATGCTTTCAACAAGTTGCATTTTATATTTTTTTTGTTATTTTGCCTGTCTAGACCATTTATTAATTGCCATTGAAACAAAGGTGTTTTTCAAACATAAAAAAAGTTATTTTTACTGTTGTAAAAGCATTACAAGACTTATCAGATATAAGAAATTACATGTAGTGTTTTTTCTAAGACCCATAACATTTTTCTTTTTAATTTAATTACTTTCACTCAACTCATTAAAAGAGACCATTTAAATTTGTTTTCTTGATAATTTAACATATATCTGTGGGAAATGAATTATGGTGAGGTTAAATAATGCAACTGGGCTGATATAACTGCAACTAATATTTTATTTAATCATTGTGACATTTAATAACATGATTAACACTTGCTCAGTCACTTGCAGTTTAACTGCCACATGCTTTGGAATACATTAGCATACCTCTGGCCCCAAAAGGACACTAGCAGCAACTTGGGGAACAAACTCTCTGCCTGTTTTTGGCTTTTATTATTCCCATCTTGAGTTCTGCAGGGACATCTGGATATGGTACAGTTTCCCTGTGGAACTGTCACAAGCCAAAAACTGACTGCTTGCACCATGCGCAGAGAAAAAAAAGCAGCAACTCTTGTCTTCTCACGTTTCTGTAGTATTTGATTTACTAAAAGATATTTACTGCTTTTAGCAGACGCTCTTATCCAGAGCGACTTCTTCTAATGACTTCTTCAAAACCTTCTAATAACCACTAGCCTGGCTGTCAAGCAACGGCACCTGTCAAGAAGTGGAAAATATAAGTCAGCAAGTGAAAAGTCAGTTCTTGAAGGAACTGAAGGATTTTGAGCAGGGAAAATGGAAAAACATAAGTGTCTTTGAGTAGGTCACATAGTGAAGGCTAGAGGATCACAGTATCATCAAAGAAGCAGGTTTTCTAGGATGCTCCCAATATGCAGTGGTCAGTAACTACCAAAAGTAGTCCAAGGAAGCACAGTACAGTAAAGAATATACGCTGCATCATAGTTTGCTGCATAAGGGACCAAAAAACAATCTGAATAACCATGCTGACCCCTGTCTACCACCAAAGTACCTTTCACATCATGTGGATGGCCAGGCCTCTCATCTGGTAAGGATGCATTATTGAAAGAAGGCAAGCAAGTAGAGGCAGTGTGATGATCTGGACAATGTACTGCTGGGAAACCTTTCATGATATTCTGAAACTGTTTCTGAAATTCAGGCGGTATGTTACTTTGACAACACTGGGAACATTGTTCCCCGTCAGTGTTCCCTAATGACATTGGCCTTTTTCAACAGGATGTACCATGTGACCCCTTAAAAAATTGGTTGGCAACATTTTGAGGTAGGAGTTCAACGTGTTGGCACAGCAGCCACGTTCTGCAGATTTAATTCAAACTAAGTATCTGTGGGATGTGCTGAACATGAAGGCCCCACCTCCCAATTAACAGGTGATAAAGAATCAGCTGTGAATGTCTTGGTTTATGGCTAATTGGTTAAAGTTGTAGAAGGTGAATCAGAAGAGGTATCTCAGAAGACTATAACGCTGGATACATTCAGACAAATTGCTGATTTGTTTTAATACAAGCTGAGCCACGCAACACAAATCAATTTTGTCGCAACTTCTTCACAAGAGAATCGATCTTTATTAAGAGCATAGGGCTTCTATGATAGTTAGCCCAAACATATTCTTTCTTAGAAGCTGCTTTATGTAGTTGGGCAAACAAGCACGAGAACAAAACAATGCACTAAGACACTGGCCTGTGTCTTGACACATGGCTTCATCTCTTTGGCATGCTTTATTCAGGCGCTGATCAAAAACAACAACACACAACAGGGAAGCCTGCCTCTCTTCCTTCTGAAGAGAACAGCATCTCCACCCCCTGTATAAGCACAATAAACCCTTCCATTCCTACTATCTAGAACACAAAACAATGCACCACTAAGACAACTTCAAAACAAAACTGGGTTACATGGCACAAACTGTCATTGCAAATATGCCAGATCATTTGATAGTGAAAATCGAGAAATAGCGTTCCAGATGCTGGTGGTGCTGTTGGTAACCATACATGAAACAATGTTGCTCATTATCACTAAAAACAATGAGAATAAAAAAAGCTAGAAAAAACCTTTATATTTGTTAGCTTTCATTACAAATATGAAAAAGAAATACTGATTATCTTTTAGGGTTTAAGGGGCATGTGCCAGGCTTCTCTGGTCTGTGTGTTTGTTTTCCCTGCTAATGTGTATTTGTTTACATTTGTTACGTGCTAGTGCTTTTTGTCCATGCCCCACCATTGTCCTGCCTCTGCTTGTCAATTTATTTCTCGTTCTTGTGTCATATTCCCCTTGCTGCTTTGTTCCTGTGGTTTTGTTCTAGTGTTTGTTAGTTAAGATTAGTTTTGTGTTTGGAGCATGTTTTGTATTTTAGTAGTTAAGAAAGTCCTGTCTTTATCTGTACCCATGTCTACATACTGCCTCCAAACCATGAAAGCAAGGGAGACAAAATTTACCATATGAACAATTTACCTTTTTGAAAATCAGTTTGGAGATGTGACATTGTTACCGGTCAAAGGAATGAAAGTTTGAGTGTACAGGATTGATAATGACAATGGGACACCACAGAATATGGTGCAAACTAGGGAACTCTTTGAGACACACCAAAATATCCTTGTGTGGTTGATGGGCATAGGCTTTGCTTTTATGTAAAAAAGCCTTTTTTGATATAGCATTATTTAAAGTATAATTACAGTTATTGACTAAAGTGAAGTCAGACTTAAGTCACTGTTCTTAAACTTCCTTTCTTTGTTTCCTCAAGTTGACTTTGAAGGTTGAGTGTCAGCAGAAACTTCCCTTGACCCTTACAGCCCTCGCAATAATTTCTTTGAGGACAAATACAGAACAGCAGTCTGGGAAGGTCTTTCTTTTCCAGAATTGGAGGAGGGCTTGTTTGTTTTGTTGTGAGTGAATGGATAGACTTTTTCTTTCTTCTTATTAAGTGAGTAAATTGTACTACTACTCGTTAAGAATACGTTTTTTTATACATATCTCAAGTACCTCAAAACTGATTATGATATAAACAAATCCTCATTATTGTTTAATGACAAAAAGCTAGTTCAGCACAAAGTCTGTCTCCATATGAGACCAAATAGATATACATGGTATCATTGTCCTTAAATCCCCCATTTTTCCCCCTGTATAGATGTCTCCTAAAGCAGCTGATGCATGCAGGGTGACAGACTTATTTCAAGGCTTGTGCGCCACAACAACCTTCCTTATGTAACCAGTGCGGTGCAGCTGACAGGAAAAACAGCAGCAAAGAGAGGAGAGAGCTGAGTGTGCGGCTGTCCTTGTGTTGCACCCTTAATAACTGGGAAAGTGAAGCAGCCCCTTCAGCCCGCCTGCCTGAAAAAGCCTCACTGCATCCTGTGCATCCCATGAGGTGCTGCATGCAGTCAATGTTATAGCTACTTCTAAACTGCACGAAAGACTAGACTTCTTATATGCGTATTTTTTGGAGAGGCAAGGTAACAAAACCGCTGCATGATGGAGTCATCTTGGTTTGTAAATAAAGGACATGCAGAAAAGCATACAGAATGCTTCATCTTAACCTTTCAAAGTCCTCAACCTTCTGTCCTGGGCAGAATAATCTGGAGCTAGTGAGGGTCTTAAGAAGATTATGAGATTAATAACAGTTTGTAATAACATCCAAGATCCAAGGTCACTTCAGATGTGACAGAATCACTTCAGTTCTTGATAATGTAAATGTTGACAGACCCTGTCTGTTTTAATGAACAGTCAGTCCTAAATCACTAAAAACTGTGTTGATTATGTCTTTGAAATAGGTTGTCGTGAGTGTGGCCATATTTGCATCTCTTTGTGGGGCATAAATGCACCCAGAAAGGTGAAAAACACTTTATTTGTGCCACTGTGGGAACAATTCCGATCATTATTAGGATAAAAGAAAAAGAGTCAAATTAGTATGTTACTGGTTACTGAGGCTGCAATGGGCTGGCGACCTGTCCAGGGTGTGTCCCCCCCCCGTCCTTCGCCCTGTGTGAGCTGGGATGGACTTCAGCACTCCCCCGTTTGGGACAAGCGGCAGAAAATGACTGACTGACTGACTGGTTACTGAGGAGACGCTAGACTTTATTTATTCTCAGTAATCTAGAAGTAAATGGAAAACCCATAAAGACAGGAACACATCATTGCCCCAAGATCATAACATCACTTTAACAGCTTACTGGCCATCAATAGAAAACAAATTGTTTCAAAAAACAAACAGCAACAGCACTAAATTACTACCTGAGTATAAATTGGCTGCAGGAATGCAGAAATTCAGGGAAACTGCCCATAAAGATAGGAAAACAAGCTAATTTGTGTAATTGTGTCCTTGAATGTGTTTTGGTTCCCATTAGGCTGCTGTTCATTCCTGTGTCTCTTTTTTCTTCATGCATTAGCGTGTTGTGGTGACTATAAAACTTATCGGTTGTGATTCAGGTCACTTGGCAGTGGCTGTCTGTATGTAGGACAGTGCTTCAGCCAACACATCACACAGATGGCTCTGCTGCCTCAGCAATGACCCCCCCCCCAAACATACACACACACACACACAAAATCAAACCCAGACTAGACACATTCACTATCGACCACTGCAATTACAGAAGACTGATATGGATTATAATTCACTGCTGGAAAAAGACAACTTGAAATACGAGGCTCTGTAGCTCCTGTGGGCTCCAGCCTCCATCCGTGCTGCAGTGTACTTATGAGCCACACTCTTTCAACAAAAAGGCTACTGAGATATGACATTTAAAGCATGAGTATCATATAAGATTTGGTAAACTATGCAAAATGACAAACACCCTATAAGTTGTATAAGCTTTGCTCCACAACACTGAATTAACAAAGGTTGAGCTGAAGCCAAATACAACGTAATTACATTAACTCTGTACCGCCAAACAGCTCTGACCCATTCAGCAGTGGATTGCACACGACCTCTGAAGGTGTCATGTGGTATCTTGCACCAATATGTCAGCAGCATAGTCCTGTGAGTTGTGAAGTGGGACATCCATTGATTCCCACTCATTTTCTAAGCTGCTTTTTCTGATTAGGTCACTGGAGGTGCTGAAGCCTTTTTCAGCTCTCATTGGGAGAAAGGCAGGGAAACACTTTGGACAGGTCACCAGTCCATCACCAGACACACAAACAAACACACTCACTCACACACCTAGGGGGCAATTTAGCATCTCCAATGCATGCATGTCTTTGGACGGTGAGAGGAAACCAGAGCTCCCGGAAGAAAACCCACGCAGACACAGGAAGAACATGCAAACTCCACACAGAAAGGACCCGGACTGTCCCGCCTGGGAATCGAACCCAGGACCTTCTCACTGTGAGGTGCTACAAACTGAGCCACTGACGCACCCAGCAGTCCAGATGATGTAATAGAAAACATGCTTCAGACCTGCTTTTTTCATGGTCCAGGCCTGATGCTCCTGTGCCTGGTGTAGGTGCTTTTGGTGGTGGACATGGATCAGCAAGGGCACAATGATCAGCCTGCTATTCTGTCCTCCCCATGCACGTGGACTCCCGTTAACCTGTCCACTGTTTGTCCTTCCTTTGCCCACTTTTGGCAGATACTACCCACTGCATAGAAATCAGCCTCACGAGAGGTGTTTTGAAGATGCTCTGACCCAGTTGTCTAGTCATCACCGTTTCCCCTGCTTTCGGCACAGCCGTTTGAAGAACCGAGTCTTCACCTGCTCAATCTGTCCCAACCTGGACAGGCTGCCGTCACTCACTTCACTTATCAGGCTTTAATGTTGTGGCTGACCGATGTAAACAAGTCCAATAAGCTCTGCCACTGCTGTTACAGACTGACAACTCCGCCAGCAGCTTAGACTGGTTTCCGCTTTAAGTGGCTCCTCTTCAGAAAATCTTCCGTTCCACCTTAAACGGGCGCAGCAGCTCCATTCTGGCGCCCGTTGCAGGCTGCACCATTTAAGGTGGAACGGAACATTTCCTGCAAAGAAGCCAATTTCAGCTCGGCAGCACAGCTACTGTGTCCTCCATCTCCACGCCGTTGTTTATTATTATTATGACTTATGTTCAGGAGAAGCACACGGTCCCAACAGCGTCGCAGAAGTTCAGACCGCAGGGACAGAAAAGTCCCGCCGCTCACCTCAGAAAAGTGGAGAAACGAGCCCTGGAGCGCGCTGTGGGGTCCTCTGGAGTGTGTGTTTGGAGGGAGCCGCTCGTGGTCCCTTTAGAGCCCGACCGTCTCTCTGTCTCTGTCTCTCTCTCACCCTCTTCTCCAACGGTCCTGTTGTGGAGGCGCGGCGCGTGCACGAAGTTTGATGAGCAGCATCACACTGCGTTTCATTTGATCGACAGCTTCCTCCACCAATTAGAGGGAGGCGTGCCGTAGCAACACCGCCCTGATTGGTCGAGGGGCGGTTTAAAAGGTGACGAAATTCTGAAGCGTTATCAGCCGTTTACCTGCAGATTCTGAGTGTGGGCAAAACGCCACAGTTCAATTTAAATACGCAGCCAAGATCGGAGTACAGGGGATTAACATATAGACAAATGGCAAGATCGTTATGCTCTCTGGGAGACCTGGCTGAAAAAAAAACTTTACAGAAAGGCATACCGAGAATATTCCAAAACGCTAGTGTTGTTTTTTTAAGTAACCTTTTAAGCCTGACAGACTGCAGAGACATACCAAGAACATAAAAAACTGCTCAGACTCTGTCTTTATTCATAATTCTACCTTGGAGGGTTTTATTTTGACGGATCTTTGCTGAACTGATTTGAGAGCAGCGCTCAATGACCCAATAATACCAGCGGAGTGACCTGCACGCAGCACACAGCGCCCCCTCGTGGTCAGTAATATTACACTGCAGTACCTGCGGTAACCGCACAGGGGCGCCAGATCTTTTGGTAATTTCAACATTTCATCACAAAATATTAAAATTAATATATAACCTGCATACAGTGACAAATCATTCGGTCAAAATCTGAGAATTTGACAACAGATTTCTTTTACAGCATTTGAAAAGTATTGAAAACCAAATAATGTCCATCCCATATAATTTTGCATGAGGAATGAAATAAACAGTGTCCAAATATATTTGTGCAATGTACAAACATGCTGAAGAAACAACAACACAGTATTGTAAACAAAGCAGTGATGTCAGATGACCACAGTACAAAAATACATACAGTGTTCAAGAAGATGGACAAACACCAGGACACAAAGAACAGAAATAAGGGAATCGGTGTGTGCTTTAAAATGGGATCCTTTAAAAAGATGCTAAAAAAAGATCATACCTTTGCTTTTTCCTTCTTTCTATTTAAATACAAGAGTAATTTACACAGCCAGCTGCTGGAAAAGTGTTTTAATGGTCAGCAATGATGCGTTCAGGACCAGTTCAGATCTTGGGAGCAGCTTTTGCCATTTTAAAACCTGCAGCCACAATTTATTAAAGGCTGTAGTAACATTAGTGTCAGCCGGACTTCAAGGACTGCTCTTAAGCTACAAGACAGGGGAAACCTGTCCCGTCAATCTTCTGCAGCAATGTGACAGTGAAAAGTGAAAGTGACTATTCTCGTCATTGTGAAACACGGCACAGCGAGACACAACGAAATGAAACCTCTGCATTTAACTCATACACACACGTGCGACCGGGGAGCAGTGATGGGGACGGTACCATCCTCAAGGGTACCTCAGGGCAAACTACTGGTCTGGGATTCCAACCCACAACCTTCTGATCCTGGGGCCAACTTTCTAACTGCTAGGCCACCGCTGCCCAGATGTGATATAAAGCTCCGTAAACTCAGGAGAATCAGCAGGAGCTGCATGATTTGAGATAAATATCCCATTGCGATTTTTAAAAAGATTTTCTCATTACAGATTAAATGCAACTATTTTCTTTCATCTTTTTCACCCCCAGCCAAGTACTTTTTCCCCAAAAAAGTCTTTTTTAGAATTTGAGTGTCAGACTACGAACTCACATGTTTTGCACGGTAAGATTTCAATATTATTGTTAATTCCAACTATAATAAGATATATTGTTATAACTATATAATTATAAAATCATTATTGTTATTATTGCTGTGCTGATATTTATTGGAATACAGTTATTAAGTGCTGTGCAGGTTTGTAAGTGTGAATTCAACGGTCAATTAAACCTCATTGTTTTTTGGTCATGCATTATGAGCAGATGTAATTGGCTAAAATCCACAGATCCACAAATCTTTCACAGGATTTTGTGCCAACTGGATGGACTCATCAGGTGTTGGTGAAAAAAGTGAAAGTGACAACCCTTGTCATTGTGAGGTCACAGCACAGCAAGCGTGAACCACAACGAAATTGGACCTCTGCTTTTAACCCATGCACACAAACACCGTGCAGCAGTGGGCAGCTACTGAAAGCGCCCGGGGAGCAGTGATGGGGACGGTACCTTGCTCAGGGGTACCTCAGGGCAACCTACTTGTGAAGGAATCGAACCCACAATCTTCTGATGCGGGGCCAACTCCCTAACCACTAGGCCACCGCTGCCCCGCAAACTAGAGAAACCAAGCAAGTGGGACAAAACCCTGTGGTAGATTTTCACTTTTTTAATGTTTTTAAAACACTTGTAATGTTTTTTTAAAGCTTTAAATGTTGCAGAGAACCAGGTTCTGGTCAGACAACTTAATGTTGTTCTAAGCGTGGAGAGAGAGAACATGCAGAACATGCAGGTTGCTTTTAAGGGAGAAGATCCAAAAGGCTGGAAGTAATGGAGATGGATGTTCTGCTGTGGGATACACTGATCTGCCATAATTAAAAGCACCCACTGAAAGTGCGGGTCCGCGTCAGGCTCTGACCCGCGGTGTGAATGATCCTGCTGATATCACTCTGAAACCCATCACCTGTCTGATCACTGGTGCAGGTCAAGTAAATCTCTCTTCATGGTAGGAAACAGTGTTTTCATCAAGAGGTGTGCTTGGTCTGGAACAATGATTAGGTAGGCTTTCCCAGCAGAACGTTGCCCGGAATCTCAAAGTTTCTCCATTAGCTTGCTTTTTTTTTTTTCCCCATACAGATCTGCTCTTCCCCTTTTCATCATTTGTGCTTCAAGACCTTTTTTGTAGGATCAGACTGGACGTTCTTGCTCCCCAGATAGATATTACATTTATTATCTATAAGTCTTGTGCACCGGTTAACCTTCTTTGGACCATTTTGGTAGACGCTAACCATGAAATATCAGGAACACCTCACATTGATGTATTAATTATTATACAACGGATACAAGTGTGAGGATGTAGGAGATTTTAGGACTACAGCTACAGTGCTGTGAAAAAGTATTTGCCCCGCTATGATAATCTTTTTTGGATATCTAAAGTGAAACACAGTGAAAGCCATTGTCTTAAAATGAAAAACAGGGATAAATCTGTCAAGACCATCAATAAACAACTCAACTTCAAGTCTCAAGTCAGTTCATGTCTGTGTTCATGGTTTCACTATTAGAAAGACAAAAAAAGAACAACACTGCTTTGCAAGAGGAAAATACAAAAACAAACAAACAAAAAAAAACTTGTTTAGCTGAAAGCAATAGGGATATTGTTCTTTGGACCGTCAAAAGTGGAACGACTTAGATGAAAAGAAAAAAGAAAGATTTTATAGTGCCTTAGTCAAACTCTTGACCTGAAATCGACCGAGGTGTTGTGTCAGGACGTGAAAAGGGCGATTCAAAGTCAAAGACCCTTTAATATGCCTGGATTAAAACTCTGAAGAGAAGATGGGGACTAAATCTCTCCACAGCACTGCCAAAGACTGATATCCTGTTACAGGAAGCTTTTGATAGCAGTTGTTGTGGCTATAGATGGCACAACAAGGTATTAGGTTTAGGGAGAATTATTTTTTTCGCATGGGTGACAGAGTTTGTGAGGCTTTGCTTTTAATAAAGCGCAATGTCATTTGAAAATGTCTTGTTCTTTGTATTATACTTAATTTTTAGAGCTTAGGGTTCAAATTAGTGTTATGAATATAAAAAAAAAAATTTGAAAATCAGATGGACATACTTTTTTCTGACAGCACTGTGTAGACACCACCCCATCTGCTGTAAAAAAATGGGGTGGTGGTCTAGTGGTAGGGTACTTGCCTATGGCTTAAGAGGTCCCAGGTTCGAATCCCGCCTCCAGCACTACCACCACTGGGTCCCTGAGCAAGACCCTTAACCCTGAGTTTCTCAGGGTCCCTGTAATCAGGACATGGAAGTCGATCTGGATAAGAGTGTCAGCTAAACGCCGCAAATGTAAATGTAACGATTTCCATACTATAACAACAACAACAACATCTGCTGCACTAAACCTTACTGAATGAACGTTTACATCAGAACAGTTCAGTCTCAAAACTACTAAAAGTAGACGACCAGTACCTAAACCGATGTGAGAAAAATATTACACTTGGCCATTTATTTATTGAGGAAAACTGCATAATATTACATATGAGCGGCAAAAGTACATGAACTTTTGGTTTCAGTATTTGGTGAGACTTCTGCGTATACTAATGAGGGAAACATTTTTGGTAATTGTTGATCCGCCATACAAATCAGCCTGGAGGAATTTCAGACCATTTCTGACCAGTACAGAACAGCTTCAACTGTTGGAGGCTTTCCTTACATTAACAGTTCACGTTTTTGTCCTTCCACAAAACATCCATTGGTAAAGATCAGGACCTTGACCAGGCAACGCAGTCATAAGCAACAACTTTACTCTTCTCGAACCATTATTTTAGTGAACAACTTGTTTTCTTACAGTCATTTTCATGCTGCGTCCTCTCAGTTGCCGGACATGCTTCCTAACATCATTCAGAATTCACTGGTAAAATTCAGAATGTTGCTGTCCCATCAATGATGGCAAAACAGATCCAAAACAAGAGACTACCACTACCATATTTCCCATAAGATTTAAGGTTCATAAACTGGAATTCAGTGCTTTCCTTTTTCCAAATATATCGCTTCTCATCTAAATCAAAGGTTCAATGTAGGTTTCATTCATAAACGGGTCATTAGTTCAGTATCGTTCTGGCTTTATTTGATCTTTATGAAACAGAAATGGGCTCCTTGAAAAACTATTCACATTAGTCAATGTGAAAGTGGCCTTTAGTTGTTTAGAAGTTACCCTGGTTCCTTTACTTTGGGGACTATTGCAATTCTTGGCTGACCAGTCCTGGGGAGGATAACGGTGGCCTTGAATTTCCTCAATATCTAAAAAGAAATCTGTCTAAAACAGGGACTCACAGAGCCCAAGATCATAAAGATCATTTTTGCCAGTTCACACCTTGATACATTTTTCCCCAAAAATGTGTTATAAAGACCGGACCTTGATACATTCCTCCCATTGAAATTAAACGGGGAGCCCATTCACACAATCAAGTCTAAGTTCATTTTTAATTTAACTGCTAATCAATCAAAGACGTTCACACAGTTTTGCCACTCAATTGTAAAATCGGATAATTTTCCTCAAAAGTAGCAATTAATTTTTGTCCGTCTGATTTATCTTTGTCTGTTTTTATTACTTGCACAAAAATCTGATCACGATCAAGGTCATATTTATGCTAAACTCTTAAGGGTGCACAAAGTTCCAAGAAGAAAATTGGATGCAGAAGTGAAATGACAGTGAAAATCAGTGGAACCGCACTTTAACGCGTTCTTAAACAACTTGCACCAATCACTTATTAATTGTTGGTGAACAATGCATTTTACAATGCATTTAATCTTTTCCAAACTGCTGAACCTGCAGCCAGGGCTGGACTGACATTAAGAATTTGCCAAGTGTATCCTGGTGAAGGCCATGTTAAAACGGATTAAACTGAACCCATTTTAAAGCTCAGGAGTTTAACAGTGTCTGTAAGAAGCTGGCTGTGGTGTAAACTTTTCTCTCACACGTCATACGACATTTATAGGCATAAAACAAGAGCACACAACATTTGCATCAATACTCCTCTCAGCAACATAAACTGGGAAAGAGCATACACAGGACCGGCTGGCATCTACTGTTTAGAGATTTTATCAAGTAAAACATTAGAACTATAAACCTAAATGGCTTTCATGATTTTTGAATATGCTGTCTTGACGCTGGCTCACTGAGGTGATATAATTGGAGTTCGCATTTTCAGGGATGTGCCTAAACCAATCAGTGAGGTAATACACCAACTTACTGTTGGAAAGGTGTAGAGTTCTTTCACTAAGTGCTTTAAGTCCGATGTAATCTCACCATTTCATTTATTTAAAACGCTTCTTTTTCTGGCTACCTACCTTGCAGATATACAGTTATATGCACATCTGTTCTCATGCTATTACCTATTTGCTTGTCACTCTGCAACACCTTCATCGCTGGTCAGCTTCTAATGACAGAACTGTTGCTGACCAGATTTTAATAGGGCGGCGGTGCACATCAGTGTCAGACAGAGTGGTCCACCACCAAACAACATCTACACAAAAGCAGTTCTATGGTCAGAAACTGACCAGTGAGAAGCCAGAGAAGGACTTCAGCCTTCAGTACAAGGATCTTTTTTGAACACACACATTACGCATTCTATCAGAAGAGAGCATACACACAGTCGAACATCTTCTTACAACATATACATAACATTAATGCCCTTTACTGCCTTCTACCACTCCTCCGCTTGCAGGTGCAGCCCTTGCCTTGTTTTATAATCTATAAATACTTTGCAATGCCTATGGTAAAGTTGCAAATGCATTTCATCCTAAGAATAAATAGCTTTAAAGCTAAAGGTGTGTGACAGAAATGGAAATAAACACTGCCGGACAATTTTACAGTAATGAAACATTGTACAATATAAATGCTAAATAATAAAAGCATTTGCTTGTAAACATAGGCACACTACTTAGTCATGTGTTGCTCTTAAACTGTGCTTATACTGGCTGTATCTAAACGTTTATAATAAAAGGCCAACTGCTGGGTAAAGTGCTACCCATGACGTAAAAACTGCATTGCCAATTGATCTGGTCACAATGCAAGGTTTAAAGATCCACCATTACCCAATATCCATTATGCAACGTGGTTTTCCCTAAAGCGTCAATAAAACAATCTATGTATTGTATTTTACAAACAACAGCATATCAACAAGGCTGTAAAAGAACCAGAGTACATGATGCACCACTTTAAATTACAAAATGGCCCAATTCTGCCAGAAATTACATTAAGTATTTGTCTACGGGATGATTAAAGACAGCAAATGGGCTTCTGACAAAGTCAATAATATTAAAAAGTAGTCGTAACCCTTGTAGCTGCCTCCTTGATTACCTTACACCAACGAAAGCATGTGTGCAAAAACAACAGAGCAGGACACTCCAGCAGGACCACGCATGGGAAATAGGAAGTGGAAAAAAGATTGAACTAATCTCTTCATGTGCAGGTCACTTGGATTTAGAGGGACTGTTCTTCTCCATGAACTCTTTCAGTTTGGTTGGATAGTCCGTCATAACGCCTGTGGCTCCAAGGTCAAAGGCACGTTGAAAGTCCTCCTCGTCGTTCAACACCCACACATACACCTGTGGTCAAAAACACACACTATCCTGTGAGGCAGTCACATCAGTTTCGGTTACCTTCTACATAAATGAACCTTTGCACAAACTGAACCGATGAGCGAGCAGTTCTCTGGGTTATTTATTTTGTTGCTGAGAGCTGAAAGCCTACCTGTATTCCTCTGGCTGTTAGATGATCAAATAGAGATTTTCTCATGAGGAGGCTGTGAAGAACAACCACAATTATTTGCTGCGAGCACAAAAATAAAGTGACCTTTGAGACAATAACTTACTGTATCCGGCAGGAATGGCGTATATATGGCAATATTTTGCTATAAATGGCATTGCAAATATTTTGATTGGAACTTACGTGTCTGCCAACCAAGTGATGAAGCGTTCGCCGCGTGTCATCCGTCTGGGGTCTCGGAGTCTGAAGAAAAGCATAATCAGTAGCAGGAACCCAATTAAACTTTCATCATTTCAAAATCCTACATGGCATTGGGAAACAAACGATAAATATTCTTGATAAGCAGTTGCTGTGATGCCTCCTAATACTAGCATCTTGAGCTGAGATCTAGATCTGTAATACGCTTAGAAACAGTCCATTATTTATAATGCAGATCCCTTCTCCGTCATCTCTAAACATATAGTCTATATAGACAGGCATGGGATTGAATAGTAGTGCAAACATGCAACAATGCACACCTTAGTGCATAGTTGCTCTATTAGACTACAATTACACTTTTTTTTTTTTTTTTTTTTTTTTTTTTAAAGGCATTTCAAAATCAAATTTGTGACTCTAGAAATCAAAAACACTTACCAAATCCACAATTTCAGTTAGTAAATATAATTTAAATATATCATGTATAAACTGCAACAAAAATCAACATATTCAAGTAGACTCATTTCTAATGATGCCGGAGTCTGTTGTTTGTTAATGATTCTCCTATCTCAATTTTCACATTGCTTAAACTGAAATGACCACTTTAGAGAATCTAGTCACTGTTTTGTTTGGGGAGACTAAACACTAGAACACATAAATCCGTGAACCTCAGTAAGAGCTGATTTTACTGACTAAACAATATAAACCCTGGAGCAGAATTCAGTGTTTTAATTCAGTTTCTGGCCCTTTTTAAAAAAAAATTAAAATAAAAAAAATATAATTTATTTATTATAGAAACAGTCCCTCAAAAGAAACTGGACATGGACATGACGTGTAGCCTTGCATCCTGCATTTTCTGTGTATTAAATGTATACAAATGTATTTTTGGTGTTTTTCTCACTTGGTAGTAATGGAAGGCATTGGGATCTCCAGGAACTGCTCTTTAAGGGGTACAAAAGGCAGAAGCCCCGTGTAGAAAAGCCCAACCAACAGCAGAACTCTGGGCAAACTGAACAGCACTGGGATTCGGGGGTTCTAGAAAGAAACATGGAGGAAGTAGACTCTAAGACCGGCTCAGTAGTAAACACAGAATGGGATGAACTTGGAAAGGACAGAAATCACACACAGCTTACCTCTCTGTAACATTTCTGAACTACCTGGTTACTGGAGTTTCCCCATACAGTCAGATGCTCCCTATCATATTTTATGACCAGCTCTGAGACCTTCAGTGGATATAAAATCATATAAGCTGAGGTGAGCGTTGTGTTATATTAGCAATTACCACTGTGAAGGCAAAACAAAAAAAAAAAAAAAAAAGAGCATGAGCTCAAACCTTTCTGATAAGCGTGTCATCATTGACCTTGATGTCAATATTTATTGGGGTGTTAGGGAAAGCCTCAAAGACATCTCTCAACAGAGGAATGTGTTTGTCCTCTCCACCTTCAACAAAACACTCTGCAGAAACACACACACACAAAAAAAAAAAAAAAAGACAGGCCACTATTACTCCGCTAAGTCAATATTAGGGACGGACACTTGAATGCACAGACATCCAGTCTTAAAACCTGAATGTTAGAGGTAGGCCTTTGGTTTAGGCCATATAATGTGAAAGTGAAAAGTGAAAGTGACTATTCTTGTCATTGCGAGGTCACAGCACAGCACAGCACAGCACACAGTGAACCACAACGAAACTGGACCACTGCATGGACCCCATGCAAACACTGTGCAGCAGGGGGCAGCTATGAAAGTGCCCAGAAAGCAGTGACGGAGACGGTACCTTGCTCAAGGGTACTTCAGGGCAACCTACTGATAAGGAGTTTGAATCCACAATCTTCCGATCCTGTGGCCAAGTCCCTAACCACTAGGCCACCACTGCCCAAAACACGGTCATAAAACAAGAAGAAAAAAAACACCTCTGACATAACTCAAATTTTTAGCACTTGATTGCTACAACTCCTATCTATGGGAGCTCTATTTTAGATCAAATCCGTAAAACTGCACTTTAAGAAGGCTTTTGACTTTTTATCTGAGGCTTGGGGCAGACATCTTTTGAAATATTTTAACTGTACAATTAAAATAGATGATTGATGACTGACTATAAAACCCCATGGTGGTGCAGTTAGCAAGCTGTAAACAGCAGCAACACCAAAGTGAAGATAATTACCCGAGACTGCAGCATACATACTGATCTGTTCCCAGTACAGTAGATAACTGACATGGTTGGCTAGCCAAGGAGCGAAGTCGTTAGTAAGCTGGCTAAAATATTTATTATTTAACTGATGCGGCTGCTGATGTGAGGAGGTAATAATGCACTTAGCAAGCTGGTCAACTTGTCTAGTAAAGATAATTTGAGCTTTCGTGGTCTTACAGTGTATAACGCAGTATCTCCATGTGTCACATTAGTGTGTCCTTCATTTTGGATATTCAGTGCTGCCACATGAAGGGCCCTTCAGAGGTCAGTGCAGTCAAAGCAGCAGCACACTGGATAATGTTTCAAGAATTTAACCCATTTCTTTCCAACCAAAATCTGAATACCGTAACGACAGCAGTACTGCGGCACTTCAGTCGAATTTAAATGCAAACATGATTTTATTGAATGAAAAATTAAAAACAATACATTTGTTTTTCATGTGGACAGCAGTGGCCTAGTGGTTAGGGAGTTGCCCCGGTTCGGAAGATTGTGGGTTTGATTCCCTCGCCAGAAGGTCGCCCGGAGGTACCCTTGAGCAAGGTACCATCCCAGTCACTGCTCCCTGGGCGCTTTCAATAGCTGCCCCCTGCTGCACGTGTGTGTATGGGTGAAACGCAGCGGTTGTATTTCGTTGTATCGTGCTGTGTTTCACAATGACAAGGGTAGTCACTTTCACTTTCTCTTTTTTTCCATTTCCAGATTTCATTAGGTCTTCTCTGAAGACCTAGACTTGCCTAAGGGTTGTCTTCTGCAGATATTTAAATTGATAGCATTCATTAATCAGGTACTTAAACTAGGCGTGTGTGGTTTGAATAAAGTGGTTTGCTCATATTGTAGATTTGCCATTCAAGAGCTTCTAAAATATCTTCTCTCAGCGACGTTTATACTATATGCTTAAAAACTCGCGGTGACATGATAAGCATCACTCGGCTGAAACATCAGGATCAGAACTGCAGCTCAATGCTGGATCACTCACCTCGCTTGAAAGTCACCCCAAGCTTACACAAGTAGGGCGGAAGTTCCTGAAGGGGAGAATGAACACACACACACTTTTATGCAGCTGATAGCACATATCAACATTCAGTTTTACACCTCCGCACATCTTCACCGTGTAAACAGGCTGCAAATGTCAAAGACCAACAGCAAGTGTGAACAAGGGATCTACTCACTGCATATGCAACATCTGAAATGTTGGCGCTGACACCGGTCGACCTCTTCAGGTTGGAATCATGCAGCACCACCACCTGCTCGTCTTTGGTCAAGTGGCAGTCCAGCTCCAGCATGTCTGTGCCAAGTCGCACAGCACTGCAGGGGACGGAGAAGGGGATGGAAAAGGGGTGTACAGTTCAACTAATCAGGGGGGGGGTCTACCAACACACAGCAGCAACGAAGAAGAGTCACCTGTCTGTGAACGGAATTACTGAATATGCAATTAACAGCAAAATAAAAATATGAATAATAAAAATACATACTGCTTGAAGGCTGCCATTGTGTTCTCCAGGTTCTCACCTGCACCTGCAGAACAAAAAGGACAAAACTGGACTCAGCCTGACTTCAGAAGGGTATGGGGTCATTGCACCATGCAGGCAGGCTGACTTGGTGCTTCAACAGTTAAAGTGGGTTAAGGGCCCTGATAAATAAATCCATACGCTATGGCTGAAACTGAGCCAAACACAGGGTCCAACAGGGCATGAGGTTTGATACTGGGAGTGTGCATACATGTCACACACCCACAGTTAACTAGGTCAACTAGAAACCCAGTGTCCATGTGAAATATGATGAATGTGAGCAACAAACAGAAGGTCCCTTTAAAGGTGGCCTTCAGAATGAGCAACGATCTGATCCAGAACAGCCCTTCAGACTGAGCATCGGGATGATGCAAGGGTGGACAAGGTTTCTGAAGAGCAGTTTGTCTGGGAGACACTCACCACCTCGATGTGAGATGTGTCTGCTGCGGAATGTCTCTCTCTTCCTCCGGTGCAGCAGGGACGGACATTTCAGCAGCAGTGCCGAGGTGAGGACATAGCCCGTGAATGCGGATAAAACGTACACGGCCGCACTCATGCCTGCAGCCGCTGTCCCGCAGGTTATCAGCAGACTGGCTGTGAAAAGGACAGCGTGGGCCGGCCTGCACTTCTGCAGCTCCTCTCCTCTCCTCCGCTGCGGGGTTGTTAGCCACCGGCAGACCCTTCACTACCGGCCCTGCAGGAACCAAATCCCGCCCAGAAGCTCAGTCTTCAGCCTGAACGCGCCGTGTCATGGTTCAGTCCCTGCCGATAATCCCGGACATGAGAGCCAGACAACCGCCTGAACTCTTCTCCGTCATAAAAGCGCCTCCTTGCCCAGTCAGAGTTGTTTTGTGCTATGCGCTCTGTGATTGGCTGCGTCGGAAAGACCTAGTCGTCGCTGATTGGCTGAAACGCTCCATCACGCCGAGACCAATGAGAGAAGGATCTGCAATCTCTCTCTCTCTCTCTCTCTCTCTCTCTCTCGCTCTCTCTCTCTCTCTGTGTGAAAAAGTGAAAGTGACTATTATTGTTATTGTGAGTATACACAGCACAACGAAACTGGATCTCTGCATTTAATCCATGCACAAACACACACCGTGTAGCAGCAGGGGGCAACTATGAAAGTGCCTGGGGAGCAGTGACAGGGACGGTACCTTGCTCAAGGGTATCTCAGGGCAACCTACTGGTAAGGGGTTTGAACCCACAATCTTCCAATTCGGGGGCACATATAAACACATATTCTTCCATGGATATGATATATCTACACCTACTGAGTTGGAAAGGTTCTCAAATTAGAAAATCCTGAGAGTGAAAAAAGAATTTTGTTAAAATCAGACTGAATTTGGTACTTTTAGAAGGAAAGTGCAGCTCTGTCTCTTCCTTGTTAACAGTGCTGTCACAGTCTTTGGACTTTGGGCAGCCTAGACTTCTTGAGTCTTCCTTTCTCTCTGACCAGACAGAGCTTTGTTAATGTCACTGTGCTCATGGACTCTGCCACAGGCACTGACCTTTCAGAGCAGCATTTTTGCTCTGCGATTGGAACTGAGTTTCCCCAGAGATGATGATGTGGTGTTGTTTGAGTATTATCACTTGGCTGATTCTGGACTGTTAGTGTGTTGGTGAGGTGTTAGTGAGCACAAGTTCACTAGCTGGATGAAAGGGCTGTTTTTTCCCTCATCATCTGGTACTTCAGAGTATTACATGATATGAATGAGGATCACATCCAAAATCTGATTATCATTTGCTGCATTTTTTATGAACAGATGTTGTTTTTGCTTGCATTGCTGGTGGTGTATTTGTGCACCTATGGAATAATTCTGCAGGTTTCTGTAATAGTAATTTCCACAGAATGCAGGGGGAATACAGGACTGTCCCTGTAATTAGGGCATGGAAGTCGCTCTGGATAAGAGCATCTGCTAAAATGCTGCAAATGTAAATTATAATGTTGAATATAATGCGTGTTTTGAGATCTGGCTCTTTTCTGGACTTTCATAGCTTTTAGGTTCACTGTCAGGGTACTGGTCTGATAGTGTCTCTTTGGCAGGTCTGGTCTGGGGTAGACGCTGTTCATAAATTACCTGCAGGACTGGGTCATCTGTGTAAAGCAGAATTTGATTGCTCAGACTGAGATCAGTGAGACTGGTAGCTCACTTTTTTTTTTTTTTTTTGACAGTTAATTGATATAGATATGAAATAGTTATCATACAGAAACATAGTGGTTAGGGAGTTGGCCACAGAATTGGAAGATTGTGGGTTCAAACCCCTTACCAGTAGGTTGCCCTGAGGTACCCTTGAGCAAGGTACCGTCCCCGTCACTGCTCCCCAGGCACTTTCATAGCTGCCCCCTGCTGCACAGTGTGTGTTTGTGCATGGGTTAAATGCAGTGATCCAGTTTCGTTGTGGTTCACCGTGTGCAGTGATATGTGTACTCAAAATGACAGGAATAGTCACTTTCACCTTTCTCTGTTTGCTTATTGCCTGTTTTTATTCCACAACAATTTCCTGTGTTCATTGAATTTATCATCATATGTTCTTATGTTCGACATCCTGCACTGCTTTAAACAAATATTCTGCTGATTTTTGCCTAAGCTTTGCCATTTGGGTCAAATCTGTCTGTGTTTATACAGATTGGTGTTATTAGTCCATAATTCCAGATGTTAGTGAAGTAACCTTCAACTTAGTTGACCCAAGTTAAACAGTATTAGAATTATCAGCTGGGATGTAGATTTATCATTGGTTTTGACAAAACATAAGGCCCGGGTCTTACTTTGCAAATTTCCTCTTTACATTCCTGTTCAGCAAAGAAGTCTATTGAGTTTTGAACATCTTTAAAAGCCCATTCTAATTTCTAATTAAGGTTTTAGTATATAATGATTTTACTTAGCATTTGATTTTACTCTGCTTATTTAATGATGTTTTGTAAATAGGCTGCCCAAGTATTCTTTTAGATGAGCAGTTCTTCCTGATATCTTTTTCAGGTTGTTCCATTTTAGCCAAAACTGGTTTGTTTTGACTCCTCAATTGGTGTCAATCATATGTCAAGTTTAAAAAGGTGTACAAAGGTATGAATTTCAGGAGTTGTGAGTCCTTTCTAAAACTCTTCTGTGTTTTTTGGCCCCATATATGAGGACAAAAGTATTGGGATACTGCTTAGTGTTTCTTCTTCTTTCAGCTGCTCCTGTTTAGGGGTTGCCACAGCGGATCATCCGTTTCCATTTCCTCCTGTCCTCTGCATCTTCCTCCTTCAAACCAGCCATCTGCATGTCCTCTCCCACCACGAAATCTGTTTTGTTGTCTGCATATTTGATTTAGCAAAAGTTTTACACCGGATACCCTTCCTGATGTAACCCTTGCCATTTTCCCAGACTTGGGACTGGCACGAAGAAATAAACTGGCTTGTGCATCCCTAGTGGTATAGTAAAAATCCCTTTACTTTTGTTCTTGTCTTACAGTGTCTCACACTACTGAGTTCCCAGAAGATAGCCAGCAACTGCACCAGCAAATAGTTAAATGTTTAATCAAACAGATACATTTTTAACTGAAAACTCGATATGAAAGAACCTTGAAATGCTGATAAGACAGGAAGCCATTAGTGAAAAGGCTTTTGTCTATTGCTGGCGAAGTGGTAAAGGAAGGGAAACAGAGATGTTAACCATGACAGCATTGGGTATTATTGGTGGAAAACCATTAATGGGTTGGATTTATGTAAATGTCAAAGGAGGACAAAGGTGTTAGAAGTGTATTTAAAGTCTGAAGTTGGGACAACCATTGAGAGTTGCTCCCACTGTTTCTCTCACTCGTTTCATTTCTGACTTAGAAAAAGGCTCACACTTCAATTCTCCACGACATTATAATTTGGTGTTGTCGGCTGGATTGAGAAGAGGCCGGTTTGGTGCTGCTCCCTGGGCCACTGCTGATTTGGCACAGAACATTAAAGGTAAGCATTTTTATCAGATTTTGCTGCTTTTTAGTTTTGTTTAGGCTTTGGGCCACTAAGAGATCACTGTCTAACTGTAAATAGTCTAATCTGAGCACATGTGCCAGTGCTGACTTCACTTGACAGTCAGTTTTAAAGCCTGTAATGTATTACGTGCCACATGGAGTGTTGGTAAAAGCCTGAGAGATCTTGGACAGGTGTTGTGTGGGCCCATGGCTGGTGGCTCCTGGTGAATATGCAGACTTTGAGTAAAGTGTGGATTGATGAATCTGACATTCTTCTGAATTTCCTGAGGGGGCATTGATGGTGGGTCCGATAGGCCGCTAGGATAAATGGCAGTCGTTTCGAGAACAAGGAGTGAAAGATCGTATTGAACTTTGCTGTTTGTTTGAGGATGAAACAGGAACAGTATTCCTACGCAAAGTTAATATGTGTCTCTATCTTGAGAGAGAGAGAGAGAGAGAGAGAGAGAGAGTTCACTTGGAGAAGAGGCTACAATGTGTGTATTCAGGACTTCCACTGAAGGCAACAAGACCACTTCAACTTATTCAGAACGCTGTTGCAAAGCCCGTCTTAAACCGTCCTAAGTTCTCTTCTACCACACCTCTGCTATGGGACCTACACACGTGGCTGCTTGTATCAGGCTTAAATCTCTAACTCTTGCTTACAAGACTAAAAACAGTCTTACACCCTCGTGCTTAACTGCGCTTATCAAATAACGTGTCTCTTCTTGTCCTCTAAGACCATCAAGCACTGCTCGTCTTGAGCCTCCACTGTTGAAAAGAAGAGGAAGACATGCATCGAGACTCTTCTCAGTGCTGACTCCTCAGTGGTGGAACAGACTTCCCCTGATGGCTAGAACTGCTGAGCACCGTACTGTTTTCAAACAGTTCTACTCTTTTACACCTTTTACCTCTGCTCTTTCTTTCCCTTCTATTGAAATAAAAAAAGAGCACTTTCTTTTGTTGTAGTGGCAGGTTTAATAAGTTTGTTGTTTGTTGATTTTAGCTGGTTACTTATATGAAGATCAAATGTGGAGACAAAGCACTGTTGTAAGTCACAGACACACTCTCCTCAACTCACTTACACTGGCAATTACTCAAGACTCTACACACACTCACCAGATCTGCTGCCGTTACACATGCACACATACATTTACATTTACAGCATTTAGCAGACGCTCTTATCCAGAGCTTGGTGAGTGTGTGTAGAGTCTTGAATGATTGTCAGTGTAAGAGGAGTAAATGAGAGTGTGTCTGTGTCTGTTTGCGTGCACGCATAAGTGTGATGAGTGGATTTTAACCAACTTTAAGGCCTTATAAAAGTGTGAAATGATTTTTGTATATTTTTTCTATAACAATGAAGCAGAATTAGAGCAGGAATTAGAAAGAGGAATGTTGTCATAAATACATTAGAAAGGTGATGGTTTGTGAACGCCCAGAAAGTCCTCTGATAATGGTTGACTGAGTGCCCAGAAAACTGGTGCTGATTGAGGTGCTGAACATAAAAGAATCAATTGTAAGGTAAATGCATCACTGATAAATTATTAAATAATTAATAGAGTAAGAAACAAAAAAAAGAAAAGGGGAGTCAAAGAGAAAAGATGACAAAATAATCTAAAGTGAAGATTCTTGAGGGACAGAGTAAGGTGAAAGCACCTGTAGAGAAGATGTGTGAAAAGAACCCCTTGGTAAAAGATAAAATGCTTAAGATATGTCAGAAGTGGCCTAAACGTACCAAGGATCTAAACACTAAATGGCCAGAAGAGGCACATATGATTTAGCACTTTGGGAAGCCCTGGAGATTCTCATCCAGAACCACAAACCAAAGGACAGATCAAGTAAACGACAGGCAAAGCGAAGGAGAAGTGGATTTCCAAAAAGTCCAAGAAGGAAAACAAGAGCTTAAAGAGAGAAAAGAAGAAACAGTGCAGAAGTTGAAAATGTATGATACTCTGAAAGTATGCTCTGAAAGGAGAGCCAATAGAAGAGACTGAAAACCCCTCTGCTTATGTACATCATATGATAAAGATGTACATCTTTCAGGATCAGAGAGCTGAGGCAGGAAGTGACCCGGATCAAGACAACCTCATGAAAGTAGTTTTTCGGACATTAGCCCTGGATGGCCTTACAGAAAACGTTGAAAACAAACTGGAAGATGAAGTGGGACTGACTGAAAAGACATGTATTTGTGGCTCATGCGTTTCATGCTGTGGATAATTACAGGCAAAATGAAAAGAGAACCAAAGAACACAAAAGAAAAATGCTGAGAAAGGTAGCACAGCTCCAACTGGGAGAATTCACAGGAAAAGTTAAAAAAGGGGGAAAAGACTCAAGCTGCAATTGTAGAAGAAAAGACTATGCAGGCATTTCAAATACCAGTGACATCAAGTCCTGCATCACCTGTGAGTCAGCGAATGAATGGGGTGCAACGACCATCACAGTACACAACTCCCTCAGTTCCAGTCATCAATGTGTATGCACAGCCTGGTGGAAGTGGACCAAGCAAACAGAAATACAGGGGCTGTCAACAGCAGTGACAACCTCAATGTCCACCTGGATTGTGTTGGGGATGTGGAGAGGCAGGACACACCCGAAAAAGAGATCCATGGAAGGGTCCTGGAGTACGTGGAGGTGCAGCCTAGAAGACTCCTCAAGGTATGGGTCAAGAACAGTTACAGCAAACCCCAAACTTAAGACAACCATGGAGAGGAGGGAATCAGAACCCTGCCTGGTCTGGATCAAATAAAAAGTCTGGCCCAGTGAATTACTGGGGTGGACAAAATGGATGCTAGGGAGTCCCAGAGAGTCCTACAGGGGAGGGTCAGCCCTTATTGGCAAGCAGAGGAGCTGATAAGAAACCAATGCTGCAGGTGAATGGCAAAACTACACCCATGATGGTAGAAACAGGAGCTTGTTACACATGCCTAAATTCAAAATAAGCCATTAACCTCCCCAGGTCAGGAAGGTTTGTTAAGACTTTTTCTGCCTAGGATTCTCGGGACAAGTGAAGCTATTACCAGTAACTGCTCCAGTTCCATTAATAGTACAGGGGAAAACAATTAAGTTAGCTATTTTAATATCCGAGCAAACTCCAGTAAATTTATTGGGGAGAAATGCTTTGTGCCGGTTGGAATTCCAGATCTGAAGTTCACCTGATGGAGTATATGTGGAAGAAATGGCAGTTAGTGCATAAATGAGCGTGACATCAGGAAAGAAAGTTAATGGGTACCGGTTAGGCAAGATAGAAAAGCCAGTTCAGGAAATAATGTGCCTATGGGGAAAGATTATTTCAGCAAAGATTCCAAAGGCAAGAGACCCCAGATTATAATATCACTGTACTATGATTTATGATATACATGATTTATTTATGATAAAAGTCAGGATCAGAAGTTGGAGGAAGAACGGCTTAGAAGGACAAAGGTTAACCTTATAGCTAGAAGTGCGGGACAGAAGGAGCAGTGCTTCAAATGGAGGACAACGAGTTCAGTGGTATGATGTTGAAGGAACAAGACCACATGTGACATTGCTAATAAATGAAGGAGTCAAAGGATTTGGGACCCATGGTTAAAAGAGCAGAGGAACTAAAGTGACACCAAATCCATTGATGCTGTGCTGAAGACAATTCAATGATCAAAGTGTTGCATGAATCGGAAATGACAGCAACACCACAGGCAGTTGCAATTCCAAGATTTGAAAATGATGATATCTGGAAGCGAATTAGTGCACAGAAGAAGATTCCCTGAAGAAACAAATGATTAAGCTTCTGAAGAACTGTGGTCGAGGCATGAGTTGTGGGACTGGTAAAATCAGCATCATCAGTACAGATCAGATTGAAACCTAGAGTACAAATGCCTAGGAGAGCTCAATATCCATTAAAACCAGAAGCAGAGCAGGGAATAGAGAGAACAATGACGGGGCTGGTAGAAGCGGGAGTACTAGTGGAAATGAGAAGCCTATATAACACTCCTATACATATAAAATACTTCCAATACTAAAAGCAGATCAAACTAAGTGGTGATTGGTGCACGATCTAAGAGCAGTAAATGCAGCAGTAGAAGATTGGCAAGCGGAAGTGCCCAGTCTGCACACATTGGCTTATGAACATGCCCAACATTGTCAACCACAGGTAGAATACCTGGGATATTTACAGCATTTAGCAGACGCTCTTATGCAGAGCAACTTCCATGTCCTGATTACAGGGACAGTCCCCCCCTGGAGCAACTCAGGGTTAAGAGTCTTGCTCAGGGACCCAGTGGTGGTAGTGGATTAGAACACGGGACCTTTTGAGCCATAGGCCCATAGGTAGGTGCCCTACCACAAGACCACTGCCACCCAATGACTGGTGGCACGTGGAATAAAAGCAATAGCTCCTTCACAGCTGGAGGGAATCAGTAAAACACCACAATCAGTGACAGTAGGATGGATGATGTTGTTACTAGGATTGACAAGATTTAGTGCAGAATGAAGATTATGCAATAAAAACTGCACCTCGGAGGGCATTGATAACAGGAACAAAAACTTTAAATGCATTGTTAAAATGGACATTGATGCTTATGTGGCATTTGAAACTCTGAAGCAGGAAAAGCAGACAGTGCCAGTGCTGGCTACACCAGATTATGAAAAACCGTTTCATTTGTATGTCGCTAAGTTAAGACCTGGTTTAGAGTGTAAGTCAATTCCAGAAGCAGATTTGTAGCAGACTTATTTAGTTGATGGATCCTATTTTAGGGATCATTTGGGGAGCCATGCAAGATATGCAGTGGTGAGGAAAGAAAATGGAGATGTTAATGAGGTATAAAAGGCTGAACACTGTCCTCAGCCATGTTCTGCCCAATTAGCAGAGCTGTAAGCAGTAAGTGAAGCTGAAAGTGTGTTAATGTTTTTACTGATTCAGCATACGCTAATGGAGTTACACATTTGCTTGGGGCAGTATGGAAACAGCGAGGATTTAAAAAGACTGATGGTACCCCAATACAACATTTGCAGCAGGTATTGGATTTGTTGAGTGCTATGATGGTGCCAAGAAGAATGGCAATATTTAAATGTCAGACACATAAAAAAGGAAATGACAATGTGATAAAGGAAATAACATGGCTGATGAGGCAGCTCAAAAGGCTTCAAAGTGTGAGGGTCCTGTGACGGCAGCAATGGTACAAATAGAACCTATAACTACACTGGATGACTTGGTAGAGATACAGAGACAAGCAACATTGCATGAAAAGGCTATGTGGAGTAACAGAGGGGCTAAACAAGATAGAAAATGCATTATGGAAAAATCATGAAAGGTTGTTGATTGCACCTAACACATTACTAATAATACTAATCACTAATGCTCATGGGCTGGATCACTGGATCAAGAGAAATGGTGAGAAAAATAAAGAAACAGGGATTTTGGTCTCCATATTTACAGGCTGATGAGTTATTGAACAGATGTGATGTTTGTGCACAAAATAATGTGCGTTAGGGGATCACTACCCCAGCTGGACACATACCAGTACCTACAGGACTGTTTCAATATCTGGTGACTGATAATGTGAAAGTGACCATTGTTGTCATTGTGAAACACACAGCACACAGTGAATTTACACCTCTGCATTTAACCCATGCACACAAACACGTGCAGGAGGGGATAACTATTGAAAGCACCCGGGGAGCAGTGATGGGGACGGTACCTTGCTCAAGGGTGCCTCAGGGCAACCTACTGGTAAGGGTTTCAAACCCACAATCTTCCTGGGGCCAACTCCCTCACCACTAGGCCACAGCTGCCTTGTCTCTCTTCGTAGTAACCTGATAACCTTAAAACCAGATCAGCTAAAGTTCTGATACGCTATCTTTATCGTGTGTGTTTAATAATACATTATGCAGTATTGTTTGTATTACAGCATTATCGTTCCTTTGTTCAGTATCTGACCGCATTAATTGATGTGTTTGACTTGTAAGTCAAACACATCAATTGTCCTTTTCTTACAATGTCTCACACTACCTTCCCAGAGTTCCCAGAAGACTGCACCAGCAAACAGTTACATTTTGAATCAAACAGATACATTTTTAATTGAAATCTCGATGGGAAACAACCTTGAAATGCTGGGATGGTGGTGGTCTTGTGGTAGGGTACTTGCCTACAGATTCAGAGGGTCCCGGTTCGAATCCCACCTCCAGCACTACCACCATTGGGTCCTTGAGTAAGACCCTTAACCCTGAGTTGCTCCAGGGGGACTGTCCCTGTAATAAGGGTATGGAAGTCGCTCTGGATAAGAGCGTCTGCTAAATGCCGTAAATGTAAATGGTAGAGGATAAGACAGGAAGCCATTAGTGAAAAGGCTTTTGTCTATTGTTGGCGAAGTGGTAAAGGAGGGGAAACAGAGGTGTTAACCATGACAGCGTTGGGTATTATTGGTGGAAAACCATTAATGGGTTGGATACATTTCAAAGGAGGACAAGGGGAGGTGTTTGAAGTGTATTTAAAGTCTGCGGTTGGGACGACCATTGGGAGCTGCTCCCACTGGACCACGGCTGCTGTTCAGTTAAGTGGTTTTGCTGCTACTCTTTGACTTCGTTTGATTTCTGAATTCGAAAAAGTTTCGGACTTAGGCCCACACTTCAGTTTTCCATGACAGTGGCTGGGCAGGGATACCTCTTGATGTTTGAAGTGTTTAAACCACAGTCATTGTACAGATGCACGAAACCATGCATGCAGTCAAGTTTCCAAACATTTGTGAAAGAATGTGCTGAGTGGTTTCAAGTGTGGTACTGTTATGCTTTTCTGGATGAGCAGACATGCTCCAAAACTTTGTAGTATGTCTTCCCAAGAGGTCCAAGCTGTTCTAGCAGTAAAGGAGAGGAACAGCTCCATACTGATGCCAATGGATTTCAGTTTCTGTAGATGTAATGGCCCAATGCTTTTCTCCATATAGTATATGTTTTATAGTTTTTCTGCTTAGTGGGGTGTGTGTCTGTGTGTGTGTGTGTGTGTGTGTGTGTAGTGCTTCTGATGAACAGTGATTTAGCTGTGATTAGACAGAGGGAGTTTAAATAGTGAAGACACTGAGAGAGCACAGTGGAAACTTGTGATTGTACCAAAACTATTATAGAGCTGTTGACATTGCTTCTCTTTTCTGTTTATTTTGCTGTTTTGATTGTTACTGTGACAGTTAAAAATCTGTTATTAATGCATTTAAAGTTACCAGTGATCAGTGATCACAGGTACATGCAGCAGAGATTGTACATCACAGAACCAGCAAACACAGATTCAAACACAAGTGTACTTATTCAACATGGAATGAGGGATGCTTTGAACAGGGTGGAGACATAAATAAACCACAGCAAAGCCAGCAAAGCATGGAAATGGAAATATGTGACATCATCCCAAAGGTGTTCAAATGGGATGAGGCCAGGACTCTGTGCAGGCCAGCTAAGTTCTACCACTCCAAACTCACCCAATCACGTCTTTCTGGATCTTGCCTTTTGCACTGGGACAGAGTCACAGGAACAGGAAAGTGCATCTTCAAACCCTGTGTCTTCTCCACAAAGTCGGATGCATTTGATTTTCCAAAATGTATTTTCCTTTCACTACAGATGAGGTTCCCAGCTGAACCTCAGAAAAACAGCCCCTTAAAATTATTCCTCCTCCACCAAACTTTTCAGTTGGCACAAAGCAGTTGGGCAGGTAATGCTATCCTGGCAGCCAGAAAACCCAGATTCTTTAATCAGACTGCTGGACAGAGATGCATGGCTTGTCACAAAACATTGCACTGCTGCTCCATAGTCCAGTGATGACATGCTTTACACCATTCCATCCATGCTTGACATCGTGCTTGGTGATGCACAATGCAGCCAAGCAGCTGCTTAGCAATGCAGCTCTGTTCTATAAAGCTCATGCACACAGTTTTTTTTTTGTTGTTGCAGATTTTAATCCCAGAGGAAGTTAGGAAATTTGCAGTCATTGACTTAACAGAGGGGGGCAGCGGTGGCCTAGTGGGTAGGGTGTTGGCCACATGATCGGCGGATCGGGGGTTCGAACCCCTTCCCAATGGGTTGCCCTGAGGTACCCTTGAGCAAGGTGCCATCCCCGTCCCGCTCCTCCCTGCGATGGGCTGGCGACCTGTCCAGGGTGCGTCCCCCGTCCTCGCCCTGTGTGCACTGGGTTGGACGCCAGCACTCCCCCGCGACAAGCGGCAGATAATGGATGGATGGATGGACTTAACAGAGAGTGGCGAGTTTCCTTAGAACTCAGTAACCCTATTCTGTTACTTTATTTGGTGTGCCACTTTGTGGCTGAGTTTCTGTTATTCCCAAAATCCTCCACTTTGCAATAATACCGCTTACAATTGACCATACAAACTATAAAGCATGTATTATATTCATAAGACCCAGGTCTGTGCACCACTATACAAGTGAATTGTCTTGTGGCCTCACCTTTCTTGCCTTAATTTTACAGCTGTCCTTTTGCACAATTGATCGCACTGTTGATTTATTGCATTGTGCAGTTAAGATGTACTACCACGGATGGTGGCCTCACATAGACAGAAAAGATAAGGTGTACACAATACCTCAACTTGACCACAAAATCTGTGGCAGATGTGTTTAAAAGCACTGCCTTGTGGTCCCCAGTTCTTTATTTGTTTATTTGTTTATTTATTTATTTATTTATTTTTATTGCTTGCTTCAATTGTCTTAATGTGATTCCACAGTTTTAGTAGGTTACCATATAATTACGACAAGATTTATACTAGACATTAGTGTGCCAAGGGTCACCAAAGTTGCAACAGTCAAAGTTCACTGCAAGTCATAAACAGAAGTCCACGCAAGTCTATTGGATTCAATAACGCTGTTTTAAGCAGGACTGCTTTGAGATATCGGCCTTTGGGAAAGATCATAAATCGGAAACTCACTGAAAAACATCTTGTGAATTTCCCACCCAGAATTTTCTGCAGCCTCAAACATAGTTTGTTTTAGGAGACAGCCTAATGTCCTCCAAACTAGCAGAGGCCATTCAAGAATGGAAGAGTGTGGATAAGGAGTTTCAGCAGATACAGGTAAGAGTTCAATCTTTTCCAGAGTAATACCATTTCACTTGCCCCCATTCAGATAAACACTAAAGTGTATGTACTGAACACTTCATAGAAAACAGTCATCCTGTAGAAGATCAGCTAGAGACTGTTGATCTTTGTCCATTTAAAACTATTTTAATCATCCTTTAATCCTTCAGCAGTGGCTCATACCTAACAACAGGAACAGAAAACTGCATTTTTAAGCTTAGAACACTTTTGTCAGTATCAGGTAGACTCCATGTCTAGACTCCAACCTTACCTCACTGAGATGTGTCCGAAATCCACGAAACACCAAAATGATATCCGATCAGCTGTGGTGCTGTGGAATTTTTCATTTGATTGGATAAAGGGGGTCCATATTGGAACAGGATATGTATCAGTAACTGAAAATGTGCAAAGTGTACCTATTATGTAAATATGATTTACAAAATTTGGCAAAAGTGTTATTTCTTTTATAATATATTGCTGAGGAATAATTCTTCGGGTGTCCTGAAAGACAATGTTTTTGGACTCTCATTTTCAGGCTGCGCAGTTTGCCAGGATTGTGCTTTTCTGTTTAAGCCACACATTGAAAAAAGAAATTTAGCTTAACGCATGAAGCAGTGAAGAAAAAGGTGCAGGTGATTAAAGAAGATCAGGCTGGTGAGGCTGAATGCTGAGAAGTTTGAAGCACTTAATATTTAGGCCCTTTACAGCCTCTCACAGTAAAACAATTGTAACAAGTTCATTCATTTTATCTACTTCATATGCCAAAGATTTAATACTACTTAAGACAGGCAATAAATAGTATATATATATTTTTTTACCTAGCAAAATATATAGAAATTAAGTGTGGCTCAACACGTATGCACGGTAATGTGTAGGTGTTCCTGATGACACAGCAGGTTGCGCATGTGGTTTATGTATTTTTTTTCTCTCAATGTTTTGTATATCTCTTTGTGTTTATTTAATAGTACAGACAGCAAAAAAAGCAAAGAAAGTATATTTTGTGGTATAGTAAGCAAAGAAAGTATGTCTTGTTAAAAAAGTTAAGTGAAAGTGACAACCCTTGTCATTGCGAGGTCACGGCACAGCACAGAGTGAACCACAACAAAATTGGACCTCTGTATTTAACCCGTACACACACGTGCAGCAGTGGGCAGCTATTGAAAGCACCCGGGGAGCAGTGATGGGGACGGTACCTTGCTCAAGGGTACCTCAGGGCAACCCACTGGGGTGGGAATCAAACCCACAATATTCCGATCTGGGGCCAACTCCCTAACCACTAGGCCACCGCTGCCCACAATATAAGGTGCACAATATACATTTTAACAGTAAAGTTGTTTTTTTTTTTAATCCATAAAAATATCACTTTGCTCTTCATAGGAGACTCATCGACTTTACATGCAGAAGCTGGAAGAGTTCTCCAATCTGCAGGACAAATTCATGTCCTCTATTGCTCACCACAGGAAACTTTTGAAGGACTTTTCTCAGTCTCTGAACAAGTAAGAAGTGAATATGTATGAAAACTTCACTCTTGCATGTTTATTATTTTGCCATCTTTGTTAAGATGCAACCAGTGGACGTGGGTATTAGAACAGACCTTGGGCCTTGAAGTATTTCAGTAAGTCGCTCTTCTGAACAATTAATTGCAATTGCTCTGAGGATTTCATTGCATTCAACCACAAGAGCATTAGTGATGTCATCTGCTGATTTTGGATGATTTGTTGTTGCTCACAAACACTGCACCAGCTCATCCTAAAAGTACTGGAGGGAGCTCCATCATATCAGAGTACACACTTCCACAGCAGTGAGGGTGCCTTAAAGTAGCTGAGAGCATCAAAATAAAGTGCTTTCAAACCTGCATTTACAGATCCAGCACAGGACTTCCAGAAGAGAAAGCCAAGCAGGTACGAGACATCAAGGCACAAATACAAGAGAGACCCAACATTTTCTTACAGATGGAGACATTTCTTCCAAAGAAAAATGGGTATGGCAGTATTGCCAGATTATAATGTGACTATATGTGATTTTAGGGACTTGTATGCCAAGTATTTAGTGTCTTTTTCTTCTCACTAAAGGTTATACCTCAATCTTGTCCTTGGGAGTGTGAACGTCAACCTTCTAAGCAAGCAGGCAAAGTAAGGAGTGACATAACCAATCATTCTATGTATAAATCACTATTCATAACCACCCACTGAACCACTATATCAGAAACACCCTGGTGTTACTGGTGTTACGTCTCTACAGCAGAGAGCCTTTACATTGGTCTGTTTCTGACCTCAGAACATTTTATTTTTGGTTACTCACTTTAAGCCCAGTAGTAACACCACTGTGCCTGATTACTCAGCCAGCACCTAAATAATATCAACAGTAGATCAACCTGCCTACCAGAACATTTTTGGACCATGCAAGAAAATTGAAACTATTTTTTAAGATATGGCCCAAATCAGATAAAAAAATGTATAGCATAAAAATGTAATACATAAAAATGTAATTTTAATAGATTAAAATTGACACAGTAGGAAAATTCTTCATGATACCCTTAGCACTCCTCTGCAGGAACCCAGGGATCATGGCCTTCAGTTTACTGAACACTACCCTAGATCGCATGTTTCATTTAAATCCCACCAGGATTTGTATATCTACATATTTGACCCATAGTTTAGATGTGTATGGATAGCCTTCTAGCCATACACATCTGAACTTCTATCCAAGCCTTTTTTTTTGTGGAATGAAACATATTTACTTACACTAGGTGGCAGTATGTTCCTTGTGAATTAGACCTTATTTTCAGCTCAGTTTGCAGATGTGACCTGATGTATGAAATTTAAATCTAGCCTCCAGTGGGCTGGGTAATGAGCTGAGAAAAGAAAAACTCATAAACATTTAATTGCTACAGCTGGATGATCATATTTTATTGTCATTTTAATATAGGGCTGCCTATAAAGATGAATATGAGAAATTCAAGCTGTGTGTGATTGTGACCCTGCTTCTGTTGGCCTTTGCGTGCCAGTTTGTTGTCACCTACAGGTAAAGCATTCTTACCAGATTCTTGTATTTATACAGTAAAAACGATATGGTAAAAATGTAGCTGGGCACAAGCCATTTTTCTGTGGTTTGTATTAAATATGCGGGCAGTGGTGGCCCAGTCATTAAAAAATAGTCTCAAAGGAAGGTTGTGGGTTTGAGTCCCAGACCAGTAGGTTACCCCGAGGGAGATTTGAGTAAAGAACCATCCCCAGTACTGCTCCCGGGTGCTGGATATGTCTGTGTGCTGTGCTGTTGTGTCTTCACAGTGACAAAAAGTCAATTTCACTTTGCTTTTTCTTATAGATTTATGGACGCGCTCCTGCACTTTCTTCTGGTCTGGTACTACTGCACTTTGACCATCCGTGAGAGCATTCTCATCAGTAATGGCTCCAGGTCAGTTAGTGCTGATAGTAAAGTGGAGTTCTGAAATCTGTGTATCACTGGGTCATCTTATCCCCCATAACCTTCACAGAACTGTTGATAAAATCCAAAACGACATTAATATAACACATAATTTGGATCTCAGACCTTCTACATGGTTTACTGAAAAGTAAGCCATTTATGGGTCTTGAAAGAAGCATGAAGACTGAGTGCATTATTAAATTTAAGGGTGGGTCCCTAAATAAAAATGACCAACGCTTTGTACGTTTTCACCTCCTACAGCAGTACAGTGTTAGTCTCTACACTGTCAGCAAAGTAGAGTGAAGAGCGCTATAACTGGGTACATTTGATTAGGGGCAAATAGTTACCATATTCCAGCCCAGTAATATTTTAATTAGCATTTTAATAAGCATTTTAAAACAGATCAATTAGGAAAAGGTACAAATATACTCAGTTCTACCTTGGAAAGCAAATGCAGTTTATCTTTAAACTAATTCTCGCACTTAATTGCTCATTAAATCAATGGACCTTTGAGGGTTTTTTGTAACCTACAATTTACCAGGCCAGTACTTTTTTTCCTGACAATATCAAGCAAGATTTTCTGGGTTATAGCAAGGAAAGCCCACTTTCTTGACTTTTCTTGAGAAATCAAGAAGCAGATACTAGAGGCTGCATGTACGTTTTTGGGGTTTTTATTTTTGTGTGTAACGCATGCTGGGTTTAGTAAGGGATGAAAACCCAAAAACTGATAAAAATGTATGAATTCTGTTACACTGATGAGGCTGAGGATTGCATTGCTGCACTACAGTGCACATAAATAACATGCTGGGTTTAGGCCAGTGCCTTACTGATACAGCAACTACTAACAAATACTTAATAAGCATTACAAAACAGATGCGTGTTGTGTTTTTAACCAATTGAAACACTCTAATTCTAATGCCTGAGTATTGCATTACAGGATTAAAGGCTGGTGGGTATTTCATCACTACATCTCCAGCTTTCTATCCGGGGTCATGCTTACTTGGTAAGTAATTAAAAGAATGTGCTGAACTGAACTGATCAAGAGAACAAGTTCTTTAGCTTCAGACACAAAAAATGCCAGATATAGTGTGTACTTCCATTCACCGGCCATTTTATGAGCTTTCCTTATCCTATAGGTTCACTATGTAACAGTCTACCACCACAGAACTGCTGTGGGTCATGTATCATTCTAAACGCAGCGGTCCCATCGCCGACAACATGGCAGCCTCCTTTAAAATGGTTGCGTGCTTTGCTTGTATCAAAGTATCAGAGCAGTCTTGCTGGATTCTTTTGTCAGTATTACTGCTGATTTTAAGAATGGCCCACTTCAACAAAAATATATAGCCAAGTGTGTCTCCCTGGTCAGAAATGAACTACATGACTATTAGAACTTTTTTTACAGCAACAGAACAACTACATTCTAAGTTTACACCAGCAATTTGGCCTACAATGTAAGTGTTCCTAATAAAATGACCATTGACAGTATTGCTGCTTTACTAGATTTACTGCTTACGCTGACACAGCACTTATTTTGCCAAATGAGGTATGACTCAGCACGCTGATGGTAATGGGTTTGGAAACTACAGTAATTCTCCTATTTACATGCTACTTGTATTTTAGCATGGCTGAGCTGTTTTATGCTGCATTGTGCAGAAGTTCCTCATGCTGTAAGATGTTTATCGTTCCTCAGGCCTGATGGTGAACTGTACCAGATGTTTAGGAACCAGTTTCTGGCCTATTGTTTGTATCAAGGTACATGGCTAGCGAATTGCAGCAGTATTTTTATTAGTCTTTGGTATCTTATTAATAACGGCTGGCTACTCTTTGTTTCTACAGGCTTCGTACAGTGCCTTCAGTATTACTATCAGAGCGGATGCCTTTACAGACTAAAAGCTCTCGGGGAAAGACATAACCTGGACTTGACCGTGGGTAAGGAGAAACCGATGTGAATATAATAACCAAAATAACGATACAAAATACCAAAAGCCCAAACTGATATACTGGTTTCTAAGGACAACACAGTAATGCACAACGGTCAATATTAACAATAATAAAATCAATGATCGTGAAATGTGTGCAATAGCAGTGAATGATGAATGAAGAGAATAAATGAATAATAAATAGTGTTCATTAATAATAACGATAATGAATAATCTCTAAGGGGACAGGGGTGATGATTTCAATGGACTTTCAGACCATCTCCATCAGACTGTTACAGATCATAGTGATGTGATTAAAATGTATAAATATACCACAATGTCGCAGAAGAATTGAGGTTCTAATGCTGGCCACCAGTGATGCTGTAACATAGTTCAAGAATGGACCATGTTGTAAACGCCTCATCATTGGACCAATGTAGGAATAGAATATTATACCCCAGCAGCTCCTGCCTAGGCAGCACGCAGCATGAATATATAGTGGTGGCCAAGTGGTATGGGACTAGGCATCATGATCGGAAGGTCATCGGTTCGAGTCCCAGACCAGTAAACAACTCTGAGGTCCCCTTCCGAAGCTGGGGCCAACTCCCTAACCACTAGGTCACCGCTGCCTATGAGGATGGAAGAGAATTAAGCCTTGGCTGAGCTGTGAGCACACAGGGATCATTTTTTATTTTGCAGAGGGATTTCAGTCATGGATGTGGCGAGGGCTGACATTTCTGCTCCCATTTCTGTTCTTTGGCCATGTGAGTATATTTGTGTTCCCCTTATAGGGTCTGATATGGTGGGTTTCCCAGACAGGGATTATTCCTAGAATAGGATTTCTTGAAACTGGCCCTCAAAAGCATACTATTCACTTCAAGAACAGTTTGTTTTGAATGGATTGTTTTTGTGAGGTCACTAAAAACTGAATTCATATACATCCCCATATTCCCCCTTCAGCCTGTTCATTTAACCTGAAGCTAAAAGTCCAGACTAACCTCTGACTGCATTTTGATCGAAAGGCGATTATATACATACATCCCTCTGAAAGGCTGTTGGAAAAAGGTCATACAAAAATGAATTCATATAAAACACAAAATGCATGAAAATTGAGGGGCATGGACACGATAAAAGACATTTTGGTATATCAAGCTGATTTTACTTTCCAACATTAACCTCTTGCTATGGTCTGTCTTTCAGTTCTGGCAGCTTTTTAACAGCGTCACCCTGTACAGAATGGCCCAGCTTTCTCAGTGTAAAGAGTGGCAGGTCAGTGCTGCACTGTAAAACTCTCCAGACTGTCCACAGGATGATTTTATGTTGGAGCCACATGATGTGTGAAAGTGAAAGTGACAACCCTTGTCATTGCGAGGTCACAGCGCAGCACACAGTGAACCACAACGAAATTGGACATCTGCATTTAACCCATGCACTCAAACACCGTGCAGCAGTGGGCAACTATTGAAAGCGCCCAGGGAGCAGTGACAGGGACGGTACCTTGCTCAAGGGTACCTCAGGGCAATCTATTGGAATCTAACCCACAATCTTCCGATGCAATTGCAACTCCCTAACCACTAGGCCACCGCTGCCCCGCTGTTTAATCACAGAAGTAAATCCGGCCCCTAGATCCTAACTATACCTGAGTTCCAGTGTATTATTCATATGAAATGGAGCTGAAATGCAAATATTCTCTTTCAAATGCGGCAATTGATCACACAATTCAGTCATTTTTAACGAACGTCTCTCGTTCTTCCCAGGTTTCTATGTGTGGACTTTCCTTCCTGGTGTTATTTGCGGGCAACTTTTTCACTACACTTGCAGTGGTTCATCACAAGATGGAAAACAAGGCACGGGAAAAGAGCCTGTGAACACTAGGATATGACGAGAGTTGATGTGCTGACTCCAGGCGAGATCGCCAATTACAGTGTTTAAATGGCTTTATTTCACTTTTCATTCTAAAAGCTTCAGTTTCATTCTTACTTACATTTACAACATTTAGCAGATGCTCTTATCCAGAGAGACTTCCATGTCCTGATTACAGGGACAGTCCCCCCAGAGCAACTCAGGGTTAAGGGTCTTCCTCAGGGACCCAGTGGTGGTAGTGCTAGAGGTGGGATTCAAACCTTGGACCTCTTGAGCAATTGGTCCATAGGCAAGTACCCTACCACTAGACCACTGCCACCCTGTTTTATTCTTGCTTCTGGGGTTTTGATCATTCATCCTAAATATTGCTTAAATTAACATTTCAATCATGAAGTAAAAGTTTGTAAAGACTGAATCATCAATAATAAGAAGAGCTATAATAATAGTAGTGTGTAGGTTTGTGTGTGTTTGTGTATGTGTGTGGTACATAATATGTGTGGTGTAAAAGTGTGGTACAAAAATATAAGTATAAATATATAGTATATTTAATATTAGTTATGCATTATCAAACATGGTTTGCTAAAATGGCCAAGCAACACAATTATCTGATTTCACACACATTTTACAGGGAGCAAACATATGATGTTTAACATACTGAACAAAAATACATTGCATAAAACCTTTGCATGGGCCACGTTTAATGATTTACATTCAGTTTTGCTAATAAACTACAAAACGAAATGATTCAGGGGATGTGTGTCTCTTTTTATGTCTGCAAAATAAGTAACCTACACAAACATTTAGTCTTTTTAAAATACAACTAAAAACATTTTTATTAAGCAGAGCTTTCAGTTAATACATTCTTTTTTCCCATTATAACATACTCTGACCACTTCATATACATTTTGATATATTTTTACATTTTTTATTATTAAGATAATTAAATAAAATTTTATCTTTGTTTTCCTATTACAGTTATTTCAAATTAACTGTTGAAGAAAAACTGAAAGAAATTAAAGCTGCATATAACTATGAAATTAATGATAATAATAATAATAATAGTAATGATAATAACAATAATGATGATAACAACAACAACAACAACAACAACAACAATAATAATGATAATAATAAGTAGTAGTAGTAGTATTTTTATTATTATATTATTATAAAAGAAAAGGTCAATGAAACTTACTGTCAAATATAGTTTCTAACATTTGCAGTCCTGTCACCATGACAACCTGATACCTCTTTCACCTGAAATGTTTAGAATAATACTGTAGTGCTGCTGTTTCTAAATAAACTTTCTGCTCAGTGACTCCCTTTCTCCTGGTAATAAGGGCTTCGTTTGGTTAAGACTCTGATTAAATCCTCAGAGCACTTTTCAAAATACTCCACTCAAAGAAGTGCCCTAAAAAGTCCCCCCTAGGAGAAGTGCGTAAGTGAGGTGGCTTAAATTGGGACACGTCCCATCACCGACAACATGGCAGCCTCCTTCAGCGCGCGGCGGTGAACTGACCCTGCAGCAAAAACCCGCCTCGTCTAAACAGCACTTGGTTTTAAACCCCGTGAATGAACCTCGTGTAAATCACTTCTCTCCGTCGCCGAAATGTCGGGTGAGTGTGTTTGCAGGTGGTGCTCGTTGGCCGGACTGTTAGCTCGTGTGCTAACAGCTCCAAAGAGCCGAGCTGTTACAGGACCGGGACACACAGCGAACCCCTGATAACACACACACACACACACACACACACACACACACACACACACACACACACACACACTTCTAATGTGGTGCTTTCAGCTCTCACCAAGGCTGCTTTATACAGTTGGTCAGCGTTAAAATCAGATTTTTATGAATCTCTTTCTGTTTTTTAAGGTTTGAAGTGGTGTTGTTTATTTTTGTGTGCTTTGTTTTATTATTATAACATGCTAGTTTCCCTTTTGTTAGTTCAGCCTGTTATTTGATGATTGTCAGTGTGGATGTTGTTTTGTTATTTATGAGCTCAGTGTGTCGCCTCACAGCGAGAAGGTCCTGGGTTCGATCCCCAGGCGGGACGGTCCGGGCCCTTTCTGTGTGGACATCGTTCTCCCAGTGTCTGTGAGGGTTTCCTCCGGGAGCTCCTGCTCCTATTTCCTTAAGTTAATCGGCTACGAAAATGAGTGGGGGGAGAGAGTGAATACGGCATGTTCATCTTATCTCACAAAAAATAGTCACTTTCACTTCACGCTTAAGGAGCAGCGGTGGCCTAGTGGTTCAGAACTAAGCCCCTGAAGGTTGTGGGTTCAAATCCCATACCAGTAGGTTGCTGTGAGGTACCCTTGAGCAAGGTACCATGCCTATCAATGCTCTCTGGGTGCTGGATATAAATTCCACATATAGATGTGTGAAAAGCAGAGGATTAGTTTCACTGTGTGCTGTTTCACAAGGACAAATAGTCACTTTCACTTCATTTTGTCTTTTTAAACGACTACGTGAAGAAGCACGTTTATCCACAGTGTTTTGAAGTGAGTTTGACGAATGTAAGCGTCGTGCCTGTGTCGAAATGGTCCTATCCGTGACGTCACGCAAAAAGCAGCGCAATTAGCCTCGTCCACTCAAACTGAAGTTATAAAGAGTGTTTCAGCCTGGAGGACATTTTGAACATCATTTGAGGCAGCCAGGGAGAACAGATGTCATTAAATTGATGTAACACACAGCAGCCTGTTTAAGGGATAACGCGAGTTTGGTTAATCGTCAGAGCAAGTGCAAGTTTTTTGTTTTTGCTACAAACACCCACACAAATAAGTGCACCCTTGGCAGGGAGTGAGCTATTTGCAAGGTTATGGGCCTATAATTTTAGACTACTTAGATTAGATTGCTTGCCTGAATAATTTTATCTCACTAAGAGGGTTGATTTCTCTCATTAACCCAAGACAGGACCGAGTCCCAACACTTTTTAACTGATGCTAAGGATGGACATTATCTTGCCAGGCTCTCTTTCAGGTTTTGCTCTAGCTGGTACAGTCCTCGTAGTAAATTTTTGCTTTAAATAACATGGGCAACTTTGTGCAGTGAAAGTGTTATAAAGCACAGTAACGATAGCTGAATATGTGTGTATGTGCTGTTTTGCAGGGATGTTGGATAACGCTTGGAGTTACGCTGAAGGCTGGTTTTGGGCTGTGTGGCAGAGCCGGCTGTATGTGTACACTGCTGCAGCACTGCTTGCTGGGTTATGGTTCACAGTGAATATGGTCTCGAAAAAGGTAAAGGTATAGCTCGTTTCACAGTAGTCTTGCGTGATTAGTGCTGAGCATTTTGCTCCATTAATGGCAAACATTTGCATGAAGTACTAGAATTACTTGATAATCCAATACCACTCCAGGCATATTTTGCTTACTCAGAATGAATTTGTATTTAAACAAGCACAGGAGAAAAATGGTTTCATAAGACCATATAAAACATCAATTCTTGAAATTGGAAGTTCATCTCCTGTGCCAGGCTCTGTCTGATCCTCTTTCCCAACTTTGCCACACACATTAATGAAAAAGACAACAACGAGAAGAGCCTTTTAACAAACAGGCGTTGCCGTTCTGACTTTAAATCATTAAGCTGAACTTAAGACTTAAGAGCAGCTTGTGTTAACCTGCTCACATCAGGCTAATGTGTAGCATCTGTTCAGCAAGCTGACAAGTGTATGTACATCTTTTTTTTTTTTTTAAACAGAAGAAGAGGGCATATCCTGTGAGCCACCAACTTGACAAAGCTGAGAAAAAGAAGGAACAACTCCCTGAAAAAAAGAAAGGTGTCCATGTTGTAGGTGTGAGGATTTTCTATGGCTCACAGACTGGAACCGCAAAGGTTTGTACGGATCGTAAACCAGTTATATCAGCAGATCAGTAAACAGTAATACGAAACGCATCGAGTGAACATGCCAGACAAGATAATGTAGTCTGACAGCAGGTGGCTGAAGCCTCCTGTGTCACAGGGATGGTGAGATGTAGCCGTGTAGACGTTTTCCTCATACTGTAGTTTAAGTGAGTAGCTGTATTTTGTTTGTATTAGACTGTGTTTTATTTTTATTACACAAAATTTCAAGCGGCATCTCACGGGGACACTAAACTCTGTAAAACGGACTCGGAGACAATGAGTCAGAAAACAGTTTTTTCAGTTGTGTGCAGTAGGAGGGAGGATGGTTTGTAAAAGCACCTCTGACCAGGAACAGATTCAGCAGGACTTGAAGTATTTTTCCGCTTAGCAAGAAAAATGATCAATCACATGGCCTGTCTTGCATCGGCCACCCTGAGTCAAGGAGCCAATAACTAATAGCGCAGGATGACACATGCCGTCCTTGTCTCCAGTTCTCCTTTTCTCTTAAGAAAGGCACTATATAAATAAAAAATATTTTTATTATTATTATTAAGAACACAAACTAAAGAGCCAAAACATCACAGTTTTTATGGAAAAGTACAATGAAGGCAATCCCAGTACTGTTATAAATGACAGAATATGAAATGAGAGACCCAGTATGGCAGGTCTGAATGGACAAGTCCCAAAAAACTAGACCTGAATGTCGGCAATCAGGAAAAGAAAATTAAGCATTTTATTATTTAAAAAAAGTGGCTATTCTGCTGTTGTTGTTCTGCAGAATAACAGACCTGATTGTGCACAATTTAAATTGCAGTCTCAGCATTACTCAAAAAAAAAACAAAAAAAAAAACAAAAGTATTTTCCCCAAAATGGCTCCATGTTTCTTTGGAAGGCGATGCCTTCTAGTATCCTATCCATAATAAATGTTTTTACACTTCAACACTTGTTTAGCTTAAACTGCTTGTGTTTTTAGAGACACTGTTCCGCAGGACTTCTAGTGGTTAGGGAGTTGGCCACAGGATCAGAAGATTGTGGGTTCAAACCCTTTACCAGTAGGTTGCCCTGAAGTACCCTTGAGCAAGGTACGGTCCCCGTCACTGCTCCCTGGGCTGCTTTCATAACTGTTTGCATGGGTTAAATGCAGAGGTCCAGTATCATTGTGGTTCACTGTGTGCTGTGCTTGTGACCTCGCAATGACAAGAATAGTCACTTTCACTATTAGAAAGCAAGGTCTAAAACTTCTGTGCGTTGGCCTGTACAACATGCAAAAAGTGCTGCTTAGTGCTTTTTTGAGGATCGTTCATGTCGGTGACCAGTTTAACTTACTGGGATAACTATACTCAGGGTTTTGCCCGAGAGCTTGCAGAAGATGTCCGTGCTGCCGGCTTCCGGTCTGAGGTGACTGACATGAAAGATTATGATCCGGACGACAGATTGTCGGATGAGGTGAGCCACCTTTCTTTTTAACATTCACTGCTTTCACTTTGACTACTCTGAATGACTGTGAACTAGTATCTCAGCGACCTTGCTTTTTTCTTGAGGATTCTCTTGTGAATTTAGTTTTTCAGTAGTCTGGGATCCTCTTTGATATCACCTCTGCCTGTGAGCACACAGGGCCTCTGATGTGTTTCAAGTCAGCTGCTTCATTTTGATTCAGTATTCATGTTTGAAGAAAGCTAATCACTCAAGTCTGGTACCACTCTGCACCCTCGCGACAACTAAACCCTCCCCAACAGAAGTACCGATTCTAGTCTCAGAAGACATTTGATTTGATCTGAGACTTGATGTCATATTACATCACTCCTTCCCTTCATTATGGATGTGAACCACTATCAACCCAAATTGTTAGTCTTTGCTATTCCTAATCAGCAGATTAGGCCCAAAAAAGAGAGTATTGTTAAAGGACATGGACTCTAATTTCCTTCCTATTTAAGTGTCCAAATCAGAAAATTCCACAAATAATAAGAATAACAATAATAAGGTTTTCTTCGTGTTGGATGGTAGTGACTTTTCTGAATTGTTGGATAAAATGGACTGCTTATAAAAGGTCATCCTGAGTGAAAGGCTTCAGTTTAAAAGATGCTTTTTAATGTTTGCATAGAACTAATCTATGGTCCTATACCATCTCTTACAATAATTCTTATTAAAAATTAAATCACAAAAACAGGTCATAAGAAACTGAGCTTAAAAGAAGATTAAAACAAGAACTACTGACTAAACAGAAAAGTATGTTCGATTGTGGCTTTTGCTTTTTTTCTAATCCTGTTGTGTTCAGTTTATTCAGTAAATAATCTCTAATTTATAAAAAATACTCTGTGTGATCAACAGTGTCTTATCAAGGTAGAACATGGAACAGCCTGTGGAAGTGTTAAAACCTCCAAAAGCAATTTGCAAAACATGTAATCAAGCCTCAGGCCAGAAAAGATGGAGATTTTGGTCTTCTGTTCCAGAAAAAGAGGCCTGGGCATTAATTCATGAAAGATTGGTCGGAAAAATGAAATATTTAAATATTTATAATGAAATATTTTCTGGCAGTTGTTCACCCCTACCACTACATTTCTTGTGGTACTTATTGATGCTTTTGATAATACAAACCAAAAAAAAAAAAAAAAAAGATTTTGGCCTGTCTTTTTGGCCAAGCATGATTACTTGGTGCGGAGTGTTTTTACACACTGTGTAATGCATTTAAAGTGCTGAGCTATAAGCTGTGCTTTAATTGCTCTGGTGTGTAGTCTTTAGTTAAGATTTGAAAGAAAGTTATTTGTGCATATGATAGATTTTTCTCCTGGATTATTTATTCTTCTCAGGCCCAGGCAATCAATCTTTCCCAACTTGTTCCTGCTGTGAAACACTGTTTGCTGTCAGCGGTGATATTGCTTTCTAACAAAGCAGCAAATTTGTAAATTATCATTTATCCTACAGGATTTGTTGTGTATTCATGAAGAAACCTGTGAGGGGTGGCCTTAGCCTTCCAATAATTAACACATAGCCTATCGATCGTCAGTGCTCGCCATCAGTCTGCATAAATGGAGTATGATAGCTTTGCCTTGACATGCATTTGCCAGGTTGTTGGCTGTTCAGTTTTGTGAAAAGTTCAATTAATAATTTCTGTCTGTCCTACACACTTGTAGTTATGGATTACTTGATGCTAGCGACTGCACTAAATGGTCGAGTCACTGAATCATATCAGTTCAGGCACATTTATTTGTTCAGGGATGTTTTAGATTTGATTGACATTTTAAGTTTATATGCACTCCATTTGAACAGACTCCTTTGTCGATGCATCTCTGGCTTGGCTAAAATATCGGCTTTATTTATTTATTTATTTATTTATTTATTTATGGCTTAAAATCTAGTTGCAGTTTCCCCCCTACATTTTAGAGACATATCTGCAGATCTGAACACGGAAAAAAATTGCACCACAATTTTTCTTCATCTGAGCCTTTTATTAATTTATATAAAATGGCAGATTACAACAGACAGTTCACCAAATATTATACAGTACCCTGATTATATACCAAATCAAACTCCGCAATATGTTTGTTTTTTTTTCTCTCTCCAGTGCACTAGCAAAATGATTTGTGTGTTCCTTGTGGCCACGTATACCGAGGGAACTCCCACAGAGAATGCTGAGTGGTTCTGCAAATGGCTAGAAGAAGCATCCACTGACTTTCGATATGGCAAAACTTACCTGAAAGGGTTGAGATATGCAGTCTTTGGACTGGGGAATTCAGAATATGTCAGCCATTACAATACGGTAAGACTTATCCTCAAAAGCAGCTACTATCCTGCCATATGCACACAATTTTGAATGAGAGACATTTATCTTTTGCTTAAGTTACAAGGAAACACAAATGAATAGATTTTCTCATGACCAGCATACATACATTCAAACGTTCCTCTATAGAATGTCTTCTTTAAGAGCATCTTCCTTGCTATGTTTTTTTTTTTTTTCTTGTATAAAGGAAGAATTTCCACAGACAGTCCAGTTTGCCACTTTATTGCACTGTATACTGAAATTTTCTTACGTTAAATGTACACTATGTATGGTTGTTTTTATTATGTGCTTTCTAACACTCTATGAACATCATGTCTTGACTGACAAACTATATTTGGCTTTGTTTCCAAAAATTCTTCTAATCAAGCAACTTTAAATTCAGTTGCTGTTTTCTTCCAACAGGTGGGTAAAAATGTGGACAAGTGGCTGTGGGCTCTCAGTGCCTCACGGATCATGAGCCGTGGGGAGGGCGACTGCAACGTGGTGAAAAGCCGCAACGGCAGCGTGCAGGCCGACTTCCAGGCCTGGAAGACTAAGTTTTTGAGTCGCCTGCAGGCCCTTGCCCGAGGAGAAAAGAAGACATGCAGTGGAAAGTGCAAGAAAAGTTCCTGTAAGAATAAGAAGAAACACCATCAGGAGGAAGTGGATGGTCACAAGTCACAAGAGAGGCACAGCTCGGAGGCAAGCTCGGCTCAAGCATCTCTTTTAACATATGTAGTCATGGTAACGGCTCCGTCAGTGTGAAGCTGCCACCCTCTCTTGTGTTAATGGGTTTGGAGCAGTAGGGGTGACATTTCAATACATTTTTAAGGCGGTTACTGTGCTCAGGTTTCTGCTGTGTCTTAATTATACTTGTTGCAGTGAGGGAAAGCAAGCCTTCCAAACCTTTTACAAAAATATGTATTAATTGCCATAAACACAGGTTTAAAATGATAGGGCAAAATTATTGGCACCTCATGTTAAAAATAATAATAATTATTGCAAAGCCATCGTTTTCATGAAGTTATGGGAAAGAGAAGTGGAAGCTAGGTTTAGAAAAGAGGGGATGATTAGTGAGCAGCATTATGGTTTTATGCAGAGAAATAGCACAAAAGATGCAATGTTTGCAGAAAGTTTTGACAGAATACATGAGTGTGAATGAAAGGGAGGAAAGTGCAGCAGTTAGGATGCAGGGAGTAGAGGTGCAAAGGTGGAGGAATCAACAGTTCAGAATAATGGGGATTGTAAAGAAGAGTGTTCAGGCAGGTTGGAATGGATGGAGACGAATGGCAAGAATGGTGTACAGGACAGTAGTGAGAGCAGAGCTGGAGGCGTCAGAGTTAAAGATGCTGAAATTTTCATTGGGTGTGACGAGGATGGACAGGATTAGAAATGAGTATATTAGAGGGACAGCTCAGGTTAGACGTCTTGGAGACAGAGTTAGAGAAGCAAGGTTACGTTGGTTTGGACATGTCCAGAGGAGAGATGAGGATTATATTGGAAGGAGGATGTTGCAGATGGAGCTGCCAGGAAAGAAGAAAAGAGGAAGACCAAAGAGGAGGAAATACGGACATGGTGAGAGAGGACATGCAGGTGTTTGATTTGAATGTGGAAGATGCGGAGCACCGCTGTGGCGACCCCTAATGGTAGCAGCTGAAAGGCGTTGTTGAAAAAAACCTTTTTGAAAATCCAGGTTGTAGTTATTTTTGATTAAAAAGTTATTAGCCCCAGAAGCTTTTGCACAAAAGCAGATCTGATGTTTATATTTTTGCATGTAAAATAACAGATTTATGGGATTAATTTGGCCCTGAAAGTGTAATTTGTTCAATAGGATGGAACAGAATTGTGGCTTCTATATGATCAGGTAAACCTGGGTGCTGTTTTGGTGTTGCAGGAGCTTTTTGAGTCCAGTAGTGATTCAGAGTCTGGAGCTGAGGAGGAGAAGGCACATGGCTCGGTCATTGATCTGGAGGATCTGGGAAATGTCATGAACCACATTAAAAAAGCTAAGGTAAGATGATCTGTTTGCTTCCTAGCACTGGTGAGAGGGATAGTGTAGTTTCCATCTCGTTATCTGAAGCCTTTCTTTTAAAATTTTATTAGGTTTACTTTTCTGGTTTTGGGCCTGGGGATTTTTCAGCTGACAACGAATTGGTCATAATTAGCTACATTTGGATTCAGTTCATTTCTGTTTTTATCAGTTAACATCAGATTCAGTACATTGTTTTAATGATCTCTTCAAGCATATTCTAGTCAATTTAAAAAAAATGCTGAATCAGACCTGCCATGTTTACAAAGGTAGTTCCAGAGGAAGCTGCACTAAACAGGTTAAATGGCCTGCGGCTTAGAAAGGGTTATCAATTACAGCATGCTCAAAACTTGAAAGATCATGCTGATATGTGACATTTTGATAAACGGCCAATTGTGACGAATGGTTTTGCAGTGGCCTGAAATTAAGGGAAAGTGACTTTGTCCTTGTGAAACAGCACAGCACACGGTGAACCACAACGAAATGCATTTTCTGCATTTATCCGAAACACAGTGTAGCAGGGCGCAGTGATTAGGACGGTACTTTGCTCAGTGGTACCTCAGGACAACCTATTGGTTTGAGATTTTAACCCATGATCTGATTTTGGGGCCTAGTCCTTTACCACCCCTCATTTTGGGCTGGCTCTGCCCCCATCTTTGATAGAATTTGCTTACCTGGTAGGGCTGCCACCTGTTGGATAGCTTAGACACCTGCTACCAGATAAGCCATTTGAAGTGTCCTTTAATTAGTCAGTCAGTCAGTCACTCACTCAAGTCATTTTCTGCCGCTTGTCCCAAGCAGGGTCGCGGGGGGTGCTGAAGTCCATCCCAGCTCACACAGGGCGAAGGACTGGGGACACACCCTGGACAGTATATGAATGAACAATAATATATTTCTACATTAATTTCACATTTAGAAAACCTATTCCTTCTCAAAGAGACCGCTTTGATAGAACAGCGTTAGAATGTATGGCATGATTTAAGAAAATAATATTTTCCATCTTACTTGATAAGTTGCTTTACCATTTTTAATTTGAGTAAAACTCTCATCAGGATCTGAACTGCTGAGCAGCAATGCCTGCATTAGGTGACTGGCTTGGGGTTTTTCCCCCAATAGCAGCACAGTAGGGGGAGACGCTCTTAAATAGAGCATTTACACCGGTAAAGCATCTGGATGAAGTGTGTCTCAGACCTCCTCCTGAAGTAATTGTGATCAAATGTAGATCATTTTTAAATCTGTTTCGTTGTGTTTACACCTTAAGCATCCAAATATAATGCTAATTTTCAAGATGCACAGAATTACTTAGTGTACACAGGGTCTTCAGTGGTGTCTCTAAATCAAAGCCTTTTTTGATTTAATTGATTGGCTTGTCCTCGGTCAAAAATGGCCTTTCAGTTCTTAACAGTAGTGGCTGTAGAAGAGGGGCGGGGTTGATGCTCAGAGAGAGTGAGTGGCTCCATTGAAAGAGATGGAGTGGCAGATGGTTTGCTACAGTAGACAGCAGCTCCAGCGGGCGCTGGGAGGATTTACGTAACTGTGAACTGTGATCACTGACGCCCACACTGCAGGCCTGTGTGGAGGAGTGATTCATGTGAGAGAGAGCAGAGAGAGATCTCACACAGACACACACACACACACACACACGTATGCAAACACACACTGAGAGATAGAACATCAAGTATCTCCCTTTCGATTCAGTATGAACGTTTGATCTGCAGCACAAGGGCCCAATGAGCAGTTAAACAGCTTGAAGTGATTTTGAGTGAGAGAAGTACATTTTATAAAGCAGTTGGTTCTTGTTAGGAAACACAATCCCTTTTTTTGACCTTTATTTTTCAGTGGTGGATGTGGAACCCATAATTTAAATCACACCTTTAAAAAAAATATATAAATTAGTGGGATATAGGGGGATGTGCAATGATGGAGCTGTTACTGTTTATTTTAGTCACTGAAATTGTTCAAGCAATGCATAGTAAGACTCAAGGATGTGTTAAACATTTTTTTTTGTATTATGTTCTTATGCTTAAGATTTGTCTCATGGATTCTTAAGTTAGCAGGAGTACATTCTTTCAGTTCATTAAATTAATTTGTATGTTCTTTGCATGTGAGTGCCAATAAGGTCTGGACCTGTTTTAATTATCTGAGTGAAAGCAATTTTGAGTCGGCCGGTCTACCCACATTATGCTGATATATTTTGTGTTAAACATGACTGATCAAGGATGCCCAATGTAAGTAATCAAATTATGTAATCGCAGACACTATTCCTCATTGCAAACATTTTAATTTTGTTTCATATACATGAGCTTTTTACCTGCAGGGATTCTGCAGATAGCTGCCCACTGCTGCACGGGTTTGAGTGTGCATGGGTAAAATGCAGAGGTCCAATTTCGTTGTGGTTCATGTGTGCTGTGCCGTGACCTCGCAATGACAAGGGTAGCCGCTTTCACTTTCACTTTCAGATGTGGGGTTCTTTTCAGTGATGCCCTCTTAAACTGCTGGAGTGCCTAGACTGCTCCCCCCTGTGGAGAATGTTAGGCTGAGCTAGGGGTTTCCGGTTTCATTCACGATGCAAACGAATCGCAAAAACAGTATTTATTCAAATATAAAAAGGCACCAATATAGAGAACTTAAATTTTGTTTATTTTTTGTCAGTATTGCTGCCGAGAAAGCACTAGTTTAATACTACAACATGGTGAACAAAGCAGGATTGCAACCTTCAGCACTTTGGGCTCTGGCCAGTGCTATATTGATGTATTTGGCCTATTGGAAATGAAAATGTTGCATAGATTTAAGGGCAGATTCTGTGCTTTGAGGCTAAAAAATGCAAACCAAGTCAGTAGTTAATTAGCTCTATATGTTCATTTCAGATCGTTCTATTTTGCCAGATTATTGAGTACTAAGGATTATTAGACCACTTGGTATTAATATGAATAATTTGTATTAATATGAAAGCAAAATATCGGCGTTGCGCCGTAGTTCAATTTAACCCTTATTTTGACCATGAATTAATATGAACCTAACTGAACAATAACAAACTGCAAAAACTGAAGCTTTACTGGAAAACTTTTGAAAACATTTTAAAATGCTGTGAGTGTTAAGGTGAGTAGGAAATGTAAAATCTGCATCCTCACGTGTTACTGCAAACTAGTCCTTGTAGATTCAGAGCATAATTAGTAAACCGTAAAGAGGCTGAATTCTAAGGAAGTATTGATGCTTTTGGAAACTTGAATGGCCTTTTTTGTAATCATGATTGTGTTTGAGATTGAGATGTCTACACAAGACCTGCCTATTTACCGTTCAGAACAAATCCTTTATCTTGTTGCTCGAACATGTTGACAGTGATATGAATAACGCTGCTGGGGTTGCCATTGAGATTCCTGTCTAACAGTGGAAATTGCGCTTTGATGTCTCACACAGAAGTATTATATAATTCTAATTCCTTCAGAGCGTGTGAAGGACAAATAATCACAATGAAATGTGAAGTCAGTCAAACTAAATGAAATCAGTACAGTTCAAAAAAGGTTTTTATTGGTTATTTGGAACACATTAATTTCTGGTTTCCTGTTTACAAAGCATTACAGATGAATAGCTCTGCTGATGAGTGTTTACCAGCCCTCATATTTATAGCTGCACTAGCTGTTAACATTTACATTTGCGGCATTTAGCAGACGCTCTTGTCCAGAGCGACTTCCATGTCCTAATTACAGGGACAGTCCCCCTGGAGCAGTTCAGGGTTAAGGGTCTTGCTCAGGGACCCAGTGATGGTAGTGTTAGAGGTGGGATCTGAACCTGGGACCTCTTGAGCCACAGGTCCGTAGACAAGTACCCTACCAATAGACCACCACCACCCGTTAACCATATTTTCATTTGTATATTTATTCAGTGTTTATTTCCAGTCTGTGTGTGTCTGTGAAGAACTCTGAGATGGCACACTAGATAGTATTTCCTGAAACTGGAGAAAGCTCCAAAGCTGCTCTGGGTCTGAAACACTTGGTCTCATAAAAGTAGTTCATTAAGGTGTTCTAGCTGGTCGTTACTCATTTATGTGTGACTGTAAGTGTGGGTACTGTGCAGTGGTTCGTTTGCTTGCCTAGAATTACTTAGATTTGGCTCCAGAGGGCATCAAAGATGTATATAGATACAATTAGATTTAATTGTACCTGCTGATACCTGCCTCTTCACTGAGTCAGCTTTTTGCTAATTGCTGAAATTATTAATGTTGTGTGAACTAGTTAGGAGTTGTGAGTTATTTTTGTGACCTGCATTTTCAAAGGGGCGTAAGTGCATTTGTGTCCACAAAAATGAGTTTCAGGACATTTTTAGTAATCTTTCAATTTATGTACCAAGTGTGGGCATTAAAAGATTGTGTGCAGCTGCTAAGTTATTCAGTATCAAATTATTATGTATTATCACGGCACCACCTCTTCAGACTTTGTCTACAGCATCTGAAAACCCAAGACCTGTGAATCCTCTGTATCCATGTTTTCATATTTTCTCATCTTGGAAGCCATGACATCCAGACAGTATAGAAAGACTCTGAGCAAGATTTGAGACACTTCTGTCACCACTTTTCTGGATTCTGTGTGATCTGACACAAAATGATCCTGCTGTGAAAGCTATAAGGCGCATCATGGGTTTTATTTATAAATAAATAAATATATAAAAACCAAAAAAGGGTCCCATTTTATTATATTCTAACACCAATCAGGATGTGCTTACGTCTGTAATGTGAATATTTTATGTTCAAACTTCTCTCTCCGGTGGAAATGGAAAGACAGGATTATCCTCTGTTTGGGGATTTACATTTATCTGTAGGTATGATTTCACAAGGTGAAAATGCTATTATATGAAGTTTAACCTTTTTGGCTTCATATTGCCCCAGTAGTCCTTGTCAGTGCATGGAATTAATGTCTCCGCTCTCCCTAGTCTCAATTTCTCCTATGGAGCGCTTATCTCTGTTCCTTTTTTTAAAATTTGTTCTAGTACAGTCAAGGTGGTGCTGATGTTCTATCTGACCTCTTACTGTTCTTTTCTCCTACTTTACTTGAAGAAAAGTTGGGCTAATTTTTAATGTTGTCAGGGGCAGAGAAGTAATGATATTTTCATGGTTTTTAATTGGCCTTGTGCTTTTTGCAGCTCTTGTGAGGTGCAGAATCATAGTCCTCCCAGTTTCTGGCTCCTCTCCAATACTCATCTGCTGTCCATTAATCAGAGCTTAAGCCCACTTATGCTGGTTGATCTTCCACAGTGGGCAAGCCATTGCCTGAGGGCCTTAAAACGTAAATAAATCAAGCTGTCAATGCTGTTGACCATTTGTAGTGACAAGCTGCCTGCAACTTGTTACCCTGTGTGCTCATTTAAATGCTTTGAATTTGTGTGATGCATATCAGGTTTTTGAAAATTGGTTACTTTTGTTTAGCTGAATCAACTACAGGTTTCTTTGAAATTCAGTGTTTGCCATGTAAGCCAAGTCCTTTAGAGTGGTTTTATGTGAAATGGTTCATTGTAGAGAAATAGGTTTTCACTATATTGGTGGTGATGGTAAACTGGGGGTCACCATAGATGATCAACCGTTTCCATTTAGTCTTGTCCTCTGCATCTTCCTCCTTCAAATGACTGAAATACTTCTTCCTTCTTCTCTAATTGAATGTTGGATAACATTAATGTGCAATAGGAGGGTGGTATGCCCCTGGGGGGTATAATAAGTTTGATCCTTAGATCTGTTTACTCTAGTGAACTCTGGCAGTGCTAAACATGTAACCTGGTGGTCTATTGGTAGGATTCTCGCCAACAGACCAAGAGGTTGTAGTTTCGAACCCCACCTCAAACACTACCATCATTTGTGTCCTGAGCAAGACCCTTTACCTCAAGTTGCTCCAGGGGTACTGTCCCTGTAGTTTAGACGTGGAAGTCGCTCTGGATAAGAGCGTCAGCTAAATGCTGTAAATATAACCTGACTATCCCAGAGTTAACCCCAGGTTCACTGGCCTCTGTACTCTCTATGGATAAAAATGGCAGCCCAGCCAAATAAAATTACCCAGGACTCAAAAAAACAAAAATAATTCAAACATATTCATAAAGGTTGTGATTATTTCAGTGAAGAGACAGTCAGTGAATCATAGAGCCCATCTGTTCCTCTGATGTGTTGCTATCTTAATTACTCAAATAAGGGACCAAATTCTATCAGGCCTAATGTAGCTGTTACTGATCAATTATAACTTGACTCTTTTGGTCATAATACTGATTTTTCAGACTGCACTAGGAGGCCTCTATCAGCAACATTGTTAGGACCAGTTGAAGAGAGAGGCTTGTGATCATTAAGGCAGTTATTGATTGTGAGTGGGATTGGCAGTAGCCAGAGCTCCTTGCCATCGCCTGGGCTACTGTCAGTCCTGATGTGTCAGCACCAGGGCTACCTCTCATGGGGCACTGACAACATCACTGCTGTCACTCGCTTAGACAGCTTTGGGGGAAGTAGAACATTTCCAGCAGGCCATAGCTGCCTTCATCAGCCTGCAGAGTGAGCGGAGTGGGTCACTCTGGTGATGAGAGTGAAGGGAGGCGTAGGATGATGCTTGAGACAACAGAGTGCATTCTGGTTGACATGCAGCTTGGTCAGCTGTTTGTTTTGTGCTCCATGGCCGATCCCAGCGAGTGGACATTGGTTTCCCCCCTTTTCCATCCTTTTTTTGTTTCCTCAAGGGCAACTACGTACTCTAGGATATAATTCAAGTGGCACGAGTAGACCTGGAAGAAGAATGTTGCATCTGTTTCTTTGTCAGTTTAGGGAAGAGAGATGGAGAGGACAAAGTGCTGAGAGTGACCAAGCATTAGCGATAGGGCTGGAGGCTATAAGCAAAAAATATTATCACAGTTCAATTCTATTATCATTTAACAATAATATTGATGATTGTTATGCAGTTCCTAATGCTCAGTCTTGTTTTTGAGACCTGTAACACCCGAATTTCCCATTCGTGGGATAATAAAAGATTATTTTATTCTATTATATTCTATTCTATTCCTTTAAAGTAGGTGAAAAAGGCAAACATTTAGTGTGAAAGTTGCTAGTTGTCCTAATCTGTCCGGTTACACACTCAACCTGGGGCATTACCAGGATACTTTCAATAGCGAATTTTAGTCTTTGCATTATTTGGTCATTCAATTTTTTTATTGTTTCTGGAATGAACCTGTTTATAGATTCCAAGAAAGGATCTGATGACTAACATATCCACTCAGCACTATTTTACAGAGTAACAGGACTTTAAATCTTTTACCAAGTGTTTAAAACTTTGCTGCCAACTGCGGACTGAGGATAATATACAGAATGGGCATTATTGATTTAAAATGTTCAATTTGAATGATTTCTATTTGTTGTATTGCTCAGCCTTACTGGAAAACGTTGCTCCTCCCTCCCCCCTCTACTGCAAGAACGTTTTCTTGCAGTAGAGCTTTGAAGCAGTCTGTTCCAGCTGGAGTTGGATGTTCCAGTTTGGAGAAGGAACTTATTTCTCCCATGACTTTTAAGAACATGCTTGCTGCCAAATCAAAATGCATATGTCTGCTTCCCTGGTGTCTCCCTGGCTTGCTTGTCTGGAGAGAGAAGATAGAGGATGGCTAATGGCCATAGACATCTAGCTAAAGCTAAGCCGTATGTGGTCGTTAAGCAAGGTTGAGCTGCTCACTTCAAGGGCAGGTGGCGGACACTAGAGACCATGCACAGCTTCTTTTCTGGCCTTCAGAAGATGTGCATCTGTGAGTTATGTTCGTTTTACAGCCGATGACCGGCCAAGGCCTATCATGTCTTTATGTAGAACCACAGGAGTTACTAACTGGCCTCTCGGCAGTACAACTTTCTGCCAAGTTTAGCCTAAACAAGAGTCTGAAAGCCAAAATATACCCCATTCAGCTTGTTAAATCCACTGAAAACATTTTTTAGTTTGAGCAAGAGTGCCATGTAAGAGGCACAAATATTGTTGCCATAGGAAACAAGTTTTCCCCCTTTTGAGAAAATAAATCAATACTGAGCTGGATGTGTTTCACTTTTTGATTGGTGAGTGTTGTAGCAAAGCGAAACATTTCATATTTTATCACTTTATAGAAAGACAGGAGTTTTGTCTTTAAAATGACATGTTTATTTTAAGTATGTTCATGGCATAAACTGACCTACTGATACATTTCCATTTTGATTGAGGTTGACTTCTATTATTTAGTGTTAATTTTGGGATTGGAATAATCAGTACACATACTTAAACATAATTTGAAGGAGCATATAGTTCCGACTTCATAAAAACTTCAGGCTGTCACATTGTTGAAAGTGTAATATTTCAAGTGCAGCATGTTCTATTAACGTGAAACAGTCTGTGCTATGATGAATAAGCTCTGCTCTATATAAAATATTTAGATTTATATTATATGCATGCATATATCTCTTCTGTCATCTGTTTTTTTTTTTCTGTCATCTGTGCTGTGGAGTGTGTAACAGTATTGCGTTTCACAGAAACAGGGCGAGGAAGATCCGTCTCAGCAGGGGAAGCTGTCCAAACTGAATGGAGTGATGAAGACTGAGGGAGAGGAAGAGAGGAGGGAGATGATTACGCCTGCTCTGAGAGAAGCACTGACTAAACAAGGTACTGGCTTTATATATAATATGTATAGACTCATGCATGCCCGCTTTTTATACTACGTGCTAAGAATGGGAGTAAGAAGTTGTTTATGAGGTGCTTCTGCACAGAGGTGGAAAGTAAAATATGAACAGAGTGAAATGTGAAAGGTACATTATGATATCAAAGCAGCAATAACACTAACTGAGAAAATCTTGCCCTTATGATTAATTCCTTTGTTTGGTGTGGACCCACATAAAGAAGAATTCACAGCATGATACACCTGGAAATAGTAGTGACTTTGTTTTATTTATTTATTTTTTTGCATAGTTGTGTGTTCTGTATGGCTGCTCAAATAATTGAAGTTTAATTTACTATGATTGACATTCAGCAATTATAAAATAATTGTCAAAGACTAGTGGAAAAAGCTGCTAAGTGTTAAGAAGGACCCACAAGAGTGGTGGAGGCACGAAGCGCTCCTTTCTGGCAAAGAAAAATGTGCAAACGTTAAACATTTTGAATACAACGTAACCGTGCACATTCTTTATCTTATTTATTTAGCTCCTCTTTTTTCTCCTGTACTTGTTCCTGTTCTCTCTCTATATCTTTATATATTTTTTTCTTCTCTTTCTGTACACCTGTCTTTTTTTAAGAGCCCTGTAACGCCCAAATTTCCCATTCGTGGGATAATAAAAGATCACTCTACTCTACTCTACTATTTTAATGTAATGTTTTTGAAATCTGCAGCAGGCTCAGACAAATTAATTACAGTAACAATCTCTGTACCTTTTTTTTTTTTTTTTTTTTTTTCCCCCCCTTTCCCCCTCTGTTTTTCTTGCAGTATTTATTGAACAGATTGAAGCTATTCTTCCCCATCTGTCCACCCTCCAGATTCAGGCCGTTTAATCACACAGGGCTTCTCTACCTACCGTGTCACAATATTACAGTCCAGCATTTTTTGATTTCACTTTTCTGATCGTAGTTCTAATTCTGATGCAGGCTTTTCGTACTCTGACCTCGGTACTGTGCTGTAGGGCAAAACTCTGCCTCCTCCCTCATGCAGTGGTATAACCTGATGGAACCAGGGCTAGTGACTGCCTGCAACAGTGCTTAATGATGCAGCAAAACCCAATTACCCCTCTCCTGCTAGAGCTCCCCTGAGTGTCCACCTCTACACCTTCCATTAGCACTGACTGCCGCCTACACTCACGTACCCAGGATGCAGCTCACAAATCTCCCAACACATCCAGTGTGGAGTATAGACCTCAGAATGTTAATGAGTCATTATTCTGTTCATTTATCACTTTGTCACTTTTGACACAGGGTTATGATGAATACTTGAAGCGACAAAAGAGGGTTTTGGCCGCTAATTTTCAAATCCCGGTTCGGTTCATTTTGATATGATTCATTTGTTTTGATGAGAGATACTGTTTAATTAGCGCTTAACATTTGAATAAGGTTAATTACTTGAATTTTAAATATTTATATACAATTATTGTCCACTTTTTTAGACACACCTTTCAGGTTTTTCAAAATGGTCCATAAACCATTTGTTGGTTACTTTTAGTCTATAAGTGGTCGCTTTCCGATCATAGGACACAGGCTGCATGCTTTTAATTGGTGGATTATCTTATTTTATAGTCTCAGTGGAATACACACTATGCCACACCACTATTATTTCTGTCTCACTGCAGTGCTCAGAATGGACCGCTACCTATAAAATCTGGTCAGTGATGGTCATGTGGTGGTCTCTAGAAGTTGCTGGAAAGGTAGTAGACCAGTGAGTTCAGCTGCAACAGAAATGCTTCAATGAGTAATTTTAAACATTCAAAGTGCAACTTTATGATGTGTTTGATGAAACTAACAGTGAGTATAGAGGTGTGTGTGTGTGTGTGTGTGTGTGTGTGTATGTGTAAACCGCTCAGAGCACACATTCTTCTTGCTGGTTAAACTGAAAGTATTGCCTTGGACTTATAAAAACTTAAAGGTTCGAAGTGCATGTTGTGCTAACCTACATACATAAGCTAGACGTTTGAAGCTATCTTGGCTCGAATAGCATTTTATAGAAATTTCAGTACTTGCTCTCCGTCACCCATTTAATACATTTTTTAGTTATCCATGACTTCAATAAATAAAAAAAAAAGGTTTATTACAGAAAATGGCAATTTCACACTTACTAGGCAGAATGTGTGACGAGTCATCCATTTCATTACATAGATTCATCTGACCCTGCACTTTAACAAACCCTGTTTTTTTTTTGTTTTTTTCCCCCAAAACAATCAAACCCTACTGAGGAAAATAGAGTTTTGAATTGCTTAATTTTTCATAATAAGATTAGTCTTTGAATCATAAAGGAAATGGTGAAAAACTGTGAAAATCAAAGTTTATATTTAAAATGTTTATATTTATATTTCTCAGTGAGGCTCCCAATTGGTGCCACTGTCGCTACAATTGGGCTATCACAAATTCAGTTCCTGGTGTTGCTGCAGAAGTTCTTGGCTCATAGTCCAAGAGGGTTTGACTGGCTGGTTGTAATGCTTGCACAGGCCTCTGTTAGCTGATGTAACAGATTTGGTGATTAGCATTCTGTGTAAACTGTGCAATCGTGTTGGAAAAATGGATCACGTTTATGTATAATTTAAGCACTGATGGCCTGTATTGTTTGAAGGTAGAAGTGAAGACCGTTAGAGTTTGTAGGTTTAATCTTAAAGCAGCCTTTTTTTGAATGTGTAAGTCAGCGTAGCTCTTTTGTAGTTTGGTCAATCCTAATAAAAAAAAAACCCTTTTTTTTTGTTGGGGGGGTGAGTTATGCAGATTAAAAAAATCAACACATGCAACAATACATAATATTAAGAGCATGTACACAGTATACAAACAAAACACTTTTTATTTTTTCCAGCATATGCAGATATCTTTACAACATCAGAAAAATCAACCATTCCTCATCACCCATACCTTTTGGTTGCTCAACCAGTCTTTGGTCATCTTGTGACTAGATTACTGCATTCTATATAAATACAAAAAAATAGAGACAAAGAATCCACATAGGTTTGTCTGGTAGCTACCCAATATATTAAAATCGGCAAAGAATTTAAAATGGTACTTTATGAATTTTCAGAAGATTTAAGCATTGTTACTGCTTTAATATCACAAATGTTTGGCAATCACTTAAATATTGTTAAAACTATATCCTGCTGAGAGCAGTAGTGCTTGTTCCATTGCTGGTTGAACTCTGCTGAGGCACTGCCAGTTTGAATGCTGCTCTTTGCATAAGTAATAGGAAGGAAGAATTCAAATGTAAATAATGTTAGAACATGGTCTTTTGTTCAGCCCGTTTCTGTAGCTACAGAATAACATCAGCACTAGCAAGAATGGCGTGTATCTGGTGAGTGCACTGAAGGTGTGAAATGGACACAGCTGTGAAAAGTGGCACTCTGCAACAAGTGTCTGGAGACACTGCTGTCTCTGCTGTCCATCAGTTCTTGACATGTTGTTCCTTTAGGCCATTAGGCTTGTTTGCTCCTCATGGCCATGAAAAACAAAGCTTCTCAAGTGTTTGATTATGCTTGGTTGTAGTGCACATTGTCTGTTAGGCCTAGATTAGAAGATGTAGTAGTCATTAGTCAAGTCAAGTAGGTTTATAGTTAAAGTTATAGTTAAAAAATTAAAATCTCATTATTCATTACTGTGTACTTTATAAAATTCAAACCAAGTTGTTGCAAACAAACAAGTACCAAAAGGAAAAGCCCATTAGTTTTTGCAGTTGATTTAGAAAGAAGGTGCTGCTGAAAGTGCATGTTCTTATCACGCTCCCTGTCAGATACAGCCAGAGGTCAGGGCTTCACCTTCTTCAAGAAAGTGACCTTTATCATTTTTATTTAAGCAGGATTAGAGCATTTTCTCTCCTCATATCGGTATTATAATCTTGCAGTAACATAGGTGAGCTACATAATTCTCTTCATACTTTAATTCCTGTTCAGTGGAGCAAAAAGGCATTTAGCTTCCAAATATAAATGCATGTGGCTAAACTATTAACAGTCCTGATACAGGAAGTCACGGCCTACACGGGGTGCGCGGTTATTGAGTATTTTGAGGATTAATTTTAATCTGGAACAAAAAACCCTGAAACCTGAACGTTTTACAAAGGAAGTTTGAGTGTGAACATTCACAGGGGATTCATATGTGTGCACAATTATTATGCAGCTACTAGTGTGCAAAATTATTACACAACTTGAATGAAAATGAAGTTGAAGTCTGGGTTGAAGTGGAGCTCTGTGCCTGATACTGATCCAGCCACAGGTCTATCTATCTGGTCCGTCAAGAGTCACTCTCATCTCATCCGTCCATAAAACCTTTTAATAATCTGTCTTGAGATATTTCTTGTTCCAGTGTTGGCATTTCAAGTTGTGTGTGTGTGGTCAGGTTTCAGCCTTCCTTAACTTGGCCACGTCTCTGAACACCTTGTACGTCTGGGCACTCCAGGTAGGTTCAGTTCTGGAAAATGACATCACTGGAGGGTCAATGGTTCCTGGTAGCTTCACATATGATTCTTATCCAATCTTTGGCATTTGCATCTTTTTTTTTTTTCTTCCCCTCAACAGGTTTCTTGCAACCCTGTTGACTGTTTGTAGCAAACCCATTGATGGTTCTGTGATCACACCACAATATCTTAGCAATTGCAAGAGTCCAGCATCCCTCTGAAAGACTTTTTAACTGTTCTTTACTTTATTTTGGAGTCAGTTATTAATTTTTTTTGTGTGTGTGCCGTTGTGGCTGAGGGGGAAAAAAAAAGTTGCCTTTATAATTCTGCACACCTTGATATAGGGTGTTGATCTCCTTAGGCCATGCCCTCCCTCATTACACAAATTACACATCTCCTGATCTGCTCCAATCCAATCAGCTTTCAGGTTTATACAGCTTGGAGTTATGGGAATATATGGATAAAAATTATATGGTCAAAATACTCACTTGCCTAATTATTGTGCACAGTGAGAGGCCATGGTGTTTGTGCACAGTGGGTACTTCAGTAGTTTTGAGAACTTTGCATCGTGTCTATCCTAAGGATAAAAAGTTATGTCCACTTGGTGGCAGGTCAGAGTCAAAACATCCCCTGCTGCACAATATTATCCTTTGAAAATATGAAATAAACAGCATGAACAGACATCAGAAGTGTGTCTGTTCATTCTGCTGCTTGCATGTCACACTGTGGCACATTGTGAGACACTGTTTCAGTATAACCAGTCAAGTCCAACATCCCACCCTAATTTTAGAGATGTGCACACTGAACTTTAACTAAACACAGGAGTGTTTAGTAGCTGACTTGTGCATGCATAGCTGAAGCAAATGTATAACTGGGACAGCGGTGGCCTAGTGGTTAGGGAGTTTCCCCCGCATCGGTAGATTGTTGGATCGATTGAGCAAGGTACCGTCCCCGTCACTGCTCCCCGGGCACCTTCAGTAGCTGCCCACTGCTGCACGGTGTTTGCATGGGTTAAATGCAGAGGTCCAATTTCGTTGTGGTTCACTGTGTGCTGTGCTGTGACCTCGCAATGACAAGGGTTGTCACTTTCACTTTTCACTTTAACTAAAGATGCTTGCTGTATCATATGCCCTTGGCTATATAGGAAATACTGAGCCTATAAGCCCAGAATAGATACAAAGATGTGTGGTATAAATGTTTTAGACACTACTTCTGCAACTTCCCCTTTTTTAATGATTATTTTTTTAAACCTTTAAAAACACTTAAACCATAGACCATATTCTTTTTCATTGGGCATGAATATAATGGCATCACTGTGTGTGTGTGTGTGTGTGTGTGTGTGTGTTTAAAAAACAAAAACAAAAAAAAAAAAACTTTGTTTGGAGGAAGGATACTGAATGCTTTATACTGTTATAACAGTTAAAACAGCACATTTTATGTTTTTTTTAAATGCTGGATAGAAATAGTTTTATTAATGGCTTGAGCTCGATTGTAAATGAGACTGTTATCATACTCTCAAAACTAGGGTCGCAGTGCAAGTCTTGTTGCACTAAGTGTGAAGTTCTTCTCTGTTTCTGTATTTGTAATTGGGGTTCATGGATGAACTAATTTTGCGCTAATTATGTTTGGTTCCATTTACTATGGGTTAATCTGCAGACTTACTGAAATGAAATTGAATCTTGCAGCTGCGTTATTACAACATATACATTCAGCGTCATGGTGAAAAGGACATGATATTTAAGTATTTGCTGAATTCAGTTTTTTACCGATCAGAGACCTTTCCTAGCACTGCACGTTCAAGCCAAGAACTTTTTAAAGAGCCTCAGTTTGTTAAATGGCAGCTTATCAAATTGATTAGCAAAATTGAAATTCTTGTCCTGCAAAAAACACTGTGTAAAGCACATTACCACCTCCTCTACAACTCGGGCCCATTCTCTGTGTTCAGTCACTTAAGGATGCGACCAAGTTCCTCCGTCTCAGCAGCTTTTTCTCAGCTTTGTAGAAAGTATTTATTTGAATATTCAAGTAATTTATTGAGCACCCATTACGTTTCAAGCCACTAGTTCAAGAAATAGTTCAGTCATAAATGCTAATGTTGTCAAAAAGGCCTTATTAATCCCAATTTTGAGCAATGACATACAAATACTATTGACTGCTGTGACTTTTATTAATTCTAGCTAAAATGACTATCATTGCAAAGCTGTGCCGTGTGTTTAGCATCCATGAGTGATGAAGTGCTGCCACCTTTACTAGATGGTTTTTAAGGAAGTCATACTCAAAAAGTATGATGAGCCCCTTTTTACATTTTTCTTACATCTATCTTATTAACAAGCCTCTGCTAACCCAATCTTAACCACGTGAGCTTTGGAGGATGCCGGCTGCTAGAAATTACATTTTCACTGTTTAATAATGAGTTGGAATACACCGGAATATTAAACATTCAAGGAAAGCTTTATTTTTGCCTTGCCGACAGTCTTGACACAAACTGTGATCAAGGCCTAATAAATATTTGAAATCGCACTATTAAAGCATTAATATATTAAAACCTTATTTGCTGGAGTAAGCTGTGTTTCCATATAAGCCATAATTAGTGTTTACCAGATACTGACACACTACTAGATTCCTGATCTCTTAATGAGTGTTGGGGCTCTCTGATAAGGCAGTGTAATCAGATCTTACCAACGAGGTATAGGTGGGAATTTAATGATGCTATTGCCATGTTGAGAGAGCGAGAGAGAGGAATTAGAGGATTAAATATTCCTGCATGGAATGGTATGTGGGTTTTTTTTTTTTATAAACTTTTAGAATAATTTAGAATTATTACTGCTCATTTAATAGGAGGCTGACTGTCCCAGGGCAAAATTCTGTCTGCAGGTTTTCAGAGGGTGAGAAAGAATTGGGTTTATCTTTAAAACTTAAGGGTGCCTGTGTTTTGAATGAGTGTAATAAAATGATGACCATACAGTGTTTCATATTTTTCCATTTATGCTCTAAATTAAACTGAGCCTCTCTCTCACTCACTCACTCACTTGCTTGCTTGCTTGCTTGCTTGCTCACACATTCCACAGTTGCTCAAGCTGTTTGAATTTGGAGGCAAGTCAACATCTTTAGGTCCTTCCATTACTTTGGCATGTGCCACCTACCTTAACATTGCAGACAAACTACCCCTACTTCATGGTAACACAATAATGGAAGTGGCTTCTTTCAGTAGGAGAAGGCACCCAAGCACACTGCAGAAAGTGTTTAATTCATGGTCAAGTCTCTTAAACTCTTCCTAAAGACAGAGATTAAAGCCTCCAGGTCCATGGAGCTCCCACCTCAGAATTTAAGGGGCTTAAAAGAGATAAGTATAATATCAAGCTTGTTGGAGACAGTTTCCCATGTCTAAATATTTGTGACAGTCCTACATATAATGAGATTTTGGTAAGCAATTCATTCAGAGATGATTAGCAGTTTAAAGTTTCTCCATGGGTGCTTTCCAATTGCCTTGGTGTTCTAAGAAAAGAAACTGCCATGAAGCCACATCAGCAGGAACTGAAAAACGGTTGATTAGTGTTACTTCTTGATTAGTGTTATGCAACAATGTTGCTTTAGCTTCAGTTTGAAATGGTTCAATTAAAAAAAAAAAAAAAATATTGTACTAAATGGTGTGTTTCTCAGGCCTAATGAACATTTTAGCTCAGATGTGCTGCTACTCAATGGTATTAATGATTAATGTTTCATCTTTTGAATAGGATACAAACTTATTGGAAGTCATTCTGGAGTGAAGCTTTGCCGGTGGACCAAGGTACACAATTTTCATTTTCTAATATTGTAATTTTGTGTTTATTTATGCATTTATTTATTTATTTATTTATTTATTTATTTTTTTTATTTTTTTAAATAGCAAGTAGAATTCATGAACAACCTTTTATTTTTTCAGTCAATGCTGAGAGGCAGAGGAGGGTGCTATAAGCATACTTTCTATGGGATTGAGTCTCACCGCTGTATGGAGACCACTCCAAGTCTGGCCTGTGCCAACAAGTGTGTTTTTTGTTGGAGGTAAGCCAAGGTTTTTGTGTTAGACCACCTGTGAAATGAGGTAAACATTGAAATTGTTATTGTAACCATACTTTTGTATTAATATTATGGGTCATACTCATAGGATTTCAATGCATGCACAGGTACCATTTTTAGTGCTTTAAAAACCTGTAATTAGCTTTAAAATCTGTCCTAAACCCTGCAGTTAAACAGTACAGTGCATTTTGTCTTTATCAATTTGCTGGGAGTTAAGCTGGGAGTTTTAATTATGCCAATAATGTAATGTTTTATTAATATATAAAGACTTACAAGTTGTTTTAAAAGGACAAGATTACATTGCTGAGTATTAGTGACAGGCCTACATGGAGAATAATGTAAATAGCCCACGCATTCATGAAGTGTCGTCTTCTAGTTGGCTTCGTGTTTATGATGTGATTTGTTATGCTGCTCCTAGTGCAATCTTAGTGCAGAACTTGTCCATTAATGAATGCATTTCCCTGAACCTGGGGGCTTGACACACTCCTCCATGGCATTACCTGTGACACTGGCTGTGCGTGATGCTTCCTCTGGGCTGTACTCCAAGCAAACATCTGCAATGTATAACACAGCTAAGCGGCGCTGCCAAGGTCAATGCAGGAAATCTGATTCATAGTGACATCAATGGATAAGACATGCAAGTTAGCATGCAAGTTTGTTTCTAATGGAGGTGAAGGAGCTTTTTTTCCCCTCACCATCAGAGAAGACCTTGCAGAAGGCCTGTCATGTGGAATCCTCAGGTCTGCTTTGAAGGCTTGATCTAGGATGACTACCTTCCCTCCCACAGATTTTGAATTATCTGCTAGTGAAAAATAAAAGGTGCACCTGAATGTATAGACCTGTACACAATAAATGCCTATAGTGGCTTGGTTGCAGCAGTCGGCTAATCTAGTTTTTATTTGGTTCATCACTGCATGCTGTGCATATTCAGCATACCCTCTCAGCCGTCAATTAAAGTAAAATATCTGAACATGCACAGCACAGGTCCTGAACTAGGCCATGATTTGATTCTTGTTTCTTCAAGAACAAAACAAGGGGAAATGTTGAACCCTGTTATAGAAGGATAATATGGGATACTAGAGGGATACTTGAGAAAATGAATGTGATGAGAGCTCCTGTGGAGTGTATTTGAGGCTGCACTGCTTCTCCTGTTTCTTTTTAAAGTAAATGGGTGGGGGATGGGACGGAAGTAAAAGCTTTTAAGCCTACAGGCAAACAGTGGCTCACCAGACTTTGGAAGCTGTTGTAGAGAAGAATAATGATTATGGCTGAAATTAAGCCAGCGGGAGATTTGGAGTGGTCAGGAAAGTGTCTAATTTTCTGAAGGGCTTAAATTTTTCATGCTGTTGCTGGCATTAAAGATCAGGATCAGTCTCGCGCTGAGATTAGAAGTTAGGCAAAATATGATTCTGTAATTACTAAACAAAATTATCATATCAATAATTGGGTGCATTAAAGAACCACCCCCCCCCCAAAAAAAAACTTTTACATCAGAGCTTGCCCAGTGATTGCTTTGAGATATTGGTGTCTATACAGGATTAAATGATCTTGAAAACATACCCTGATAACAAGAGTGCAGAGTGTCAACAGAGGAGGCAAAAAACCCAAATTCCTCCGTACATGCGTTGGTACTTTCTTTGATTTGTCAGACTAATCAATATTTTATTCACTGGGTTTCCTGTTAATTTGTCAGAATAAGGGTGATGCACAGAGCTGTAGTAACTATAGAGGGATAAAATTGATCAGCCACAGCATGAAGTTATGGGAAAGAGCTATAGAAGCTATGTTAAGAATAGAGGTGAGGATTAGTGACCAGCAGTATGGTTTTATGCTGAGAGAGAGCACTACAGATGTAGTGTTTGCCCTGAGGGTGTTGATGGAGAAGTACAGAGAAGGTCAGAAGGAGATGCATTGTGCCTTTGTGGACTTGGAGAAAGCATATGACCGGGTGACTAGAGAGGAGTTGTGGTTTTGTATGAGGAAGTCAGGTGTTACAGAGAAGTTTGTGAGATATGTATGAGGGTAGTATGACAATAGTAAGATCTGCAGTGGGAGTGACGGATGCATTCAAGGTAGTGGTCAGCACTGAGCCCATTCTTGTTTGCCATAGTAATGGACAGGTTGAGGGACGAGGTTAGGCAGGACGATGATGTTTGCTGATGTTGTAATTTGTCGCGAGAGTAGAGGGCAGCTTGAGGAAAACTTGGAGAGACGGAGATATGCTCTAGAGAGGAGAGGAATGAAAGTGAGTAGGATAGACCGAATACATGAGTGTGAACAAAAGAGAGGAAAGTGGAGTGGTTAGGAGGAAGGGAGTAGAGGTGACAAAGGTGGAGGAATTTAAAACTTGGGACAACAGTTCAGAATAGCAGCGAGTGTGGAAGAGAGGTGAAGAAGAGATTGCAGGCAGGATGGAATGGGTGGAAAAGATTGGCAGTGATGGAACCAGTGAGAGTAAACAGGAAGGTTAACAGGGCAGTAGTGAGACCAGCTATGTGGTTGGAGACAGTGGCAATGATGAAAAACACAGGAGTCAGAGTTGGAGGTGTCAGAATTAAAGATGCTGAGTTTTGCATTGGGTTTTGATGAGGATGGACAGGATTAGAAATTATAAAAGGATTAGAGGTAAAGCTCAGGTTAGACGTTTTGGAGACAAATTTAGAGAAGCAAATTTGCGTGGGTTTGGACATGTCCAGAGGAGAGGAGATGGAGGAGGATGTTGAAAATGGAACTGCTAGAAAAGAGCAAAAGAGGAAGACCAAAGAGGAGGTTTATGGACGTGGTGAGAGAGGACATGAAGGTGGTCGGTTAGAAGGTGGAAGATGCGGAAGACTAGAAGAAATGGAGACAGTTGATCCTTTGTGGTGACCCCGAAACGGGAGCAGCCGAAAGAAGACTGATCTAAACAACTCTTTTTGAATATGTTCTGAAAACTAAAAGCCTGGATGTGGTTGGCTAGATGTTTGTCTGAATGAAGCTGAACTGTTCTGCATTAGGCTAACATTATTTTTCAGGCTGAAACAGACTGGTATTTCTGGAAACATAGGATAAATTTTGCACATACTGTACCTTTTGTCATCTAACATCAGACTGGATCATCTGCATGAGATTAGCCAAATCTTCACCCACTCGGGCAGAGCCACCACTATTAGCTCGCCGTCCAACTACAGACACAAATGGACACACTTATTGTGACTCATGCTTACTGAAAGTCTTCTCTTAATTGATTAATTATGAAATGCACTTTCTCTTTCTTTCTTTCTTTCTTTGTTTCCGGTGTCAACCAGAGGAGGATGGGTTCCCCTTTAGGGTCTTGGTTCCTCGCAAGGTTTCTTCCTCCTGTTTTGGGGAGTTTATCCTAGCCGCTGTTGCCCTCGGCTTACCCAACTGGGGCTTGGACTTGGTTTCTGTTAAGGTGCTTTGTGACAACAACAGTTGTAAAATGCGCTATATAAATAAAGTTAACTTGACTTTACAGAAATTTTTCAATAAAAAATAAACTTATAATGAAATGCAATTTAAACAACTGAGACAAGTCATATTTCCTCATTTAGTTTTTGAGGAAAGTAATGCAACGTGTTTGTGGACCTGAAGGATTAGCAGTTAATGTGAAGGGGAATTGGGTGTTTTCAGTTGAAAGGGTACCAAAGTTTGATGCACTCATTTGTGGAAGTGTGTCATGGATCAAATAAAGGAGCTTTCTTCAGGCCTCAGAAAAAAAAAATGCTGATGCTCACCAGACTGAAGAAAAGTCTGGACTCCACCAGTCCTCAGTCAGGCAGATGGTGTGCAAATGGAGAAAATTCAAAACCATAGTTACCCTCACCAGTGTAAGAACCTTCTCCCATCTGTGAAACATGGTGGTGTCATTGCCTGCTTTCTTGCATCTAGGTCTGGACAGCTTGCTATCATTGATGGAACCATAAATTCTGAAAATGTCAAGGTCTGAAAATGTCAGAAATCTGTTTGTGAACTGAATGTCAAAAGAAAGCGGGTCATGGTGTGGAACGACCTAAAGTACGCAGTTACTTTGAGGAAACCTGCCCACATCAGAGTGAAAGCTGTTCTGTATGAAGGAATGATCTGAAGTTCCTACAAGATAATCTTCAGGAGCCATCAACAGCCAAAAGTATTATTTAGTTGCAATATTTGCGCCCCTTTTTTTGATCCATTGCTTCAGTTTCCTCAATAAATAAATGGCGATAAATGGTAGAAAATGTTGGTCTCATTTGTATAATTGAAATTTGTTAATGCACTTTTAATTTCTCATCTAAAATCTCTATGCATATTTATATGGATAAGTGTGTTTTTGCCAAGGACAGTCTGCTCCTCATTGTCTCCTTTAGGATCTTTGGTAACCCCAGTACTATACAATAACAATAAAAGCCTGAGGAAATTTTGCACCCTAGGAGTTTATGTACACTTGTGTAAAACTGACAGCGGTATGGGCAGATGAAGGCTTTGAAAATTATAGTAGTCACACACAGATGCTATCAACCCCATGGAAGAACATGCGATTGCTGGCGTTGCTGATTGCTGCTTGTCTCTGGTGCTTTTCACACAGCTCGTGTTGGGGATGCTCCATAGTTTAGAAAGCTAACAATCAAAGTTTATAGCTTTTATATGCTTTTGGTATCTAACATAGCTTATATACTTTGATGCTATTGTAGTAATCTGCTAGTTTGAGAGAGAAATAAGTGTGTAACCTTGACGAAATGTTCAGAACCAGCGCAGAACCAAAGGAATACATTTTTATTACATTTGGAACCAATTCTGTAAATTAGATTTTTCACTGCAGTACCCTGTGTATCTCAACATGACTCTCTTCTGAATAACCGAAGGGCACAGAGAGCCACCTTCCCTGACATACATGCCCTTTTCCTCTGATGTGAGTGATACTGAAAGGGTCATGGGGAGCTAATTTGCAGGGTGCTAGAGGGCAGAAGAGGGTGAGTCTGCAGTCTGGGGAGTCTTGCTCAGACATGGCACCTTGCTCACAGCAGCTGTCCTCTCATGTTCCCTCATCACAGACACCACACCAACCCAGTGGGCACTGAGTGGCGCTGGAAGATGGACCCGGCCGAGAAGATCCTACAGGAGGCAGTGGAGAACCACCAGAACATGATTCGCCAGTTCCGAGGTAAAGACAGCAGCAGAAGTCTCAGTACCACAGCTAACCTCACATGCCCGGCACTCATTTTTAATTAAACTTGCATTCATTAAAGTTGAAGTTTGCTTTTCTCTATGCCCTCCATCTTAGAGAAATAAGAAATACACTTGAGCGTTTACAGCCTATCTTAAAGAAAATTTGCTGAAAATATTACTCTTCATTTCTGTTCAGGAATAAAAAATGTATGAATGAACTAAGTGCCTCGTCGGTCAGTTAAATTGAACGATTTATCCATTTGTTTTAATTGCATGTGATGTTTGTACATGGTTGTACAGGGATGGAGCTTTTAGCCTTTTGCTATTTAGGATACTTGTGTTAGAGCATTTTCAAAGAGAAACTTCAAATGTGAAGGTTTAAGTGTGTTGCACCTCGAAGTGCACTTAATGCTACATCTTTAACCGTGTTTATGTTCGGTCATTTCTTGGAACCTCGTATTCTGATTGTAACCTGACCAGATTTTAGCCACATTTATACTCGAGACCTAGTTAGGGTTTGTTTTTGTGATAAAATATCTCAGATTATATTGCATTAACTTGATTAATGGCAAATTTATTCCAGGGCATTTTGCTTTTCATTTACACTCTTTGCTTTGTGGTGAGATGCAAAGGACTCCAAGATGGAAAACGACTCTTCAAATGACTCCCAATTCTTCTCTTAGGATTTAGATTTGTGACAAAATATTAAAGGAGTGAATAAGGGGTGGTGGCAGTCTAAAGGTAGGAAACTCGCCCATCAATAAAGAATTTGCAGGTTCGAATCCCACCTCCAGCACCACCACCATTGGGTTTCTGAGACTCTCCCTTTTATTGGGACATGGAAGTGGAAAAGCATGTCTGCTAAATGCCATATATTTAATGGTAAATAAAGTTAAATAAGAAAAATGTGACTCTTAAATACTGACCATACATGTTTCATTACAAATTACTGATGTGACAATATGCTGAGAAAAGAAAATTGTGCTGTAATTTACCATGATAACGATGGATATCTTCTTATTGCCCAGCCCTACATATATTTAAGAAATGCCTATTCTTGTCTCAGACAAATGCTGCCAGATGCTGAGAGAGATTTTTTCTGTCACCAGGGTTCATGCTACAGCTCTTGCGTTCAGAGAGTAGGCCTAATGTATGCAGTCATTCTCTGTCGCTTCTCTTGGTGTCAGAGCCTTTAACCATATTAGGGGAATTTGCTCTGTGGTGGGATTATGTATGATGGTCTGAAACCAAATGGAGAGCTAATTTCACAGACTTCATTCAGAGCCCGAAGACGACAATAGAGCTGTAATTAGAGTGCTTTCCCACTGCAGTTGCACAGAAAACATCACCGCTGGTGTTAAAACTAATGAAGAAAGTAAAATGTGTACAATATTTATAAGATATTAGTTTTGTTTTAATCAGTTGTGGTCTTATTGGTGATTTACTGTTTTTTAGCCTCTGTTAATTGATGGCAGTCCTGAGCAAGGAAGTTGTTAATCTGACATGGAAAATGGTTTCATATCCATGATCACCTTTTGGTGATTTTTATTCCATGAAGTGGTTATCACACTTGCAGTGCAGATATTGTGACCTTTAATTTGAATTTAGTTTTTAGTTTTGTTTTTTTTTCGGAACCCTTTTTGTCATTTTGACCTTAAAGCTGTCATTAATGTTGCAAAAATTACGCTTTGATTCAGCCCATCTTTCCATTTATTTTGGAGTGTTCACACACATGTAGCCTAATCTAGACCTATTACTTATCCTTTAACCTAATCTCTCTTGAATATGGTTTTAGGCCCTTTTAGAATGAAGTATACCTGTGGTCCAGGGGTAATTATAGATGCTGTTCTGTGATTATTAATTTTTTTTTATTTCCATCAGCTAAGACCATGTAGGTTTGTTTCTCCCTCATTCCATTTGAAAATAGCAAGCTGGAATCCTTTTACCAAATGCAGAGGTGGTCTGATCAAACTTTATGAAGTTTGAAGAACTTGGAAAACATTCGCAAGAACTGGGGGGGAGGGAAAGTCCTGCAAGCAAATAAAGGGCTACTTCTAAAGGCAGCTACATGTATGAAGCATTGCTTCATATCCACACATGCACAATACGATCAGCCTTTAAGATGATTGATATATAGAGATATATATCTCTCATCTGCACTCATCTGATCAAATATGGGTTTGTTTGAATAAATAACCCTAGAATTTTGCAGTGGTAATATTACACTGATGCACTGCTCCAAGCTGCTTTCACCTTCAAACAATAGGACTTTAAATTGCAGTGCAAAGAAAAGAGAAATAAATTCTTACAAATTGTTACAAAAAGTCACAAAGTCCTGGTGAGAGATCAGCATAATTTTTCTGTTCTGATAAATCTGTGGGACCATGATGTGGGAAAGCTTTATTTTTTGTTTCATCAGCACCAGCTTGTTTCATCAGCACCAGCAAAATCTTGTTGTAGTTTATGCTCTCAGTTCCCTGAGGGAGAGAAAAAGGAAAAATTCTCGGTTATGGTTGGCGTTGACCCCAAATGAGGGCATGGCTGACTTCAGACTGTAAGGCATACCAGATGGCTCTGATGGAAGTGACTCATGGACCCTTTGGAGTGAGTTTAATGCTGCACTGTTCCCTCCTTGTGCTGGAGCAGATCCTTTGGCAAGGACTAGTTTTGTTTTAGTGTTGTGTGGCTGATTAGTAGAAAGTCACAGAAATTGATTTTTGGTGTTTGTTCTTCTGAACTGAAGTATGGCCTGATGTGGATGAAAAAGCAAACATATACTTTCTCTCTGTGTGGATGTGGGTTTGCATTAGGGTTAATTAGTTTTGTGTTTAATATATTTGAAGTATAGAGCTATGCTAAATGCTTTTACCATAACAGAACATATCCCATGGCAGACACCCTATAGAGTGTGTGTGTGTATGTATGTGTATATATATATATACACACACACACACACACACCCACAGTACTGTGCAAAGGTTTTAGGCAGGTGTGAAAAAATGCTGTAAACAATGAATGCTTTCAGAAATATAAATAATGATTATTTATTTTTATCCATTTACAAAATGCAAAGTGAGCGAACAAAAGAAAAATCTCAATCAAATCAATATTTGGTGTTACTACCTTTTGCCTTCAAACCAGCATCAGTTCTTCTAGGTACACTTGCACAAAGTCAGGGATTCTGTAGGATTATAGTCGGTGTATGATCAACCAGTTTTACCAAACAGGTGCTGATGATCATCAATGTCACACGGAGGTTGAAACACAGTCATGTTTGGAACAACCTTACTAGCCGAGCTCCTTCAAAAACTGTGCAAGTGTACCTAGAAGAATTGATGCTGTTTTGAAGGCAAAGGGTGGTCACACCAAATATTGATTTGATTTAGATTTCTCTTTTGTTCATTCACTGCATTTTGTTGATCCATTTTTGAAAGCATTCTTTGTTTACAGCATTTTTTCACACCTGCCTAAAACTTTTGCATAGTTGTGTGTGTGTGTGTGTGTGTGTGTGTGTGTAATAAATATAAATTAAAAAAATAATATACAGACAGACAGACCTTCACTTCCTCTCTCACCACATCCATAAATCTCCTCTTGGTCTTCCTCTTTTGGTCTTTCCTGGCAGCTCCATCCTCAACATCATCCTTCCAATATAATCCTCATCTCTCCTCTGGACATGTCTAACCATATCTGTCTAAACAATAAACTTTATTGTGGAGGAAGTGTACATTTAGTACATGTGTTTTCAGCACCGGTCTTAAATCTTAAATTAAGATGATGATAGAAGGTGAAAGAAAGTGACTACCCTTGTCATTGTGAAACGCAGTACAGCACAACACAACGAAATTCAACCTCTGCGTTTCACCCATACACACACACGTAGCAGGGGGCAGCTATATTGAAAGTGCCTTGGGAGCAGTGACTGGAAGGTTCCTCAGGGCAACCTACTTGTGAGGGAATTGAACGGACAATCTTCCGATCCGGGGCAGCTCCCAAACCATTAGGCCGCTGCCCGCATCCTGTTTCAAACCAACCGCCTGCCTGTCTTCTCTCACCACGTCCATAAACCTCCTCTTTGGTCTTCCTCTTTCCTGGCAGCTCCATCTTCAACATCCTACTCCCAATATAATCCTTGCTTCTCTAACTTTGTCTCCAAAACATCCAACCTGAGCTGTCCCTCTAATATACTAATTTCTAATCCTGTCCATCCTCGTCACACCCAACAAAAATCTCAGCATCTTTATTTCTGACACCTCCAGCTCTGCCTCCTGTCTTTTCGTCAGTGCCACCTTCTCCAACCCATACAACATAGCTGGTCTCACTACCGTTCTGGTAACCTTACTCTAGCTGGTACCTGTCTGTCACAAATCACTCCACCCATTTCTACCCATTCCAACCTGTCTGCAATCTACTCTTCACCTCTCTTCCACACTTGCCGTAAAACACTGAACTGTTGATCCCAAGTATTTAAACTCCTCCACCTTTGTCACCTCTACTCCCTCCATCCTAACCACTCCATGTTCCTCCCTTTCATTCACACTCATGTATTCTGTCTTTGACCTGCTCACTTTCATTCCTCTCCTCTCTAGACCATATCTCCATCTCTCCAGGTTCTCCTCAAGCTGTTCCCTAATCTCACTGCAGATCACAATATCGGCAGCAAACATCATCGTCCATGGAGACTCCTGTCTAACCTCGTCCGTCAACTTGTCCATTACTATTGCAAACAAGAAGGGGCGTATCGCTGATCCTTGATGTAATACAACCTCTATCTTGAATGCATCTGTCATTCCCACTGCAGATCTCCCCACTGTTACACCTCCTCATCACCGCTGTTCCCTTCACTGACATGACTATTAAAATCTGCACCAATCATTTACATTTATGCCATTTAGCAGACAGTCTTATCCAGAGAGACTTCCATACCCTTATTACAGGGACAATCCCCCTGGAGCAACTCAGGGTTAAGGGTCTTGCTCAGGGACCCAGTGGTGGTGAAAGTGAAAGTGACTACCCTTGTCATTGCGAGGTCACGGCACAGCACACATGAACCACAACGAAATTGGACCTCTGCATTTAACCCATGCACACTCAAACCCGTGCAGCAGTGGGCAGCTATTGAAAGCGCCCGGGGAGCAGTGATGGGGACGGTACCTTGCTCAAGGGTACCTCAGGGCAACCTATTGGGAAGGGGTTCAAACCCCCGATCCTCCGATCATGCGGCTAACGCCCTAACCGCTAGGCCAGGTAGTGCTAGAGGTGGGAATTGAACCAAGTATCCTACCACTAGACAACCGCCATCCCGATATACCAACACAATCACCACTCTCTCTCACCTGGTTACACTCTCTATCATTTCATCTAACTCATTCCAGAATTCTTCTTTCTCTTCCTTCTCACAATGAACTTGGGGGGCATAAGCACTAACAACATTCATCATCACACCTTCAACTTCCAACTTCAAGCTCCTCATCCTCCCTGAAACACTCTTCGCATACTCTTCCTTCAGGATAACACCTACCCCATTCTTCCTTCTATCCACACCATGGTAGAACAATTTAAACCCTCCTCCAATAAACCTGACCTTACTATCCTTCCATCTGGTCTCTCACACACACACACACAAGGTCAACCTTCCTTCTTTCCATCATATCAGATAATTCTCTACCTTTTACCAGTCATGCCGCCATGCTGCACTGCTGGGGCAGCGGTGGCCTAATGGTTAGGGAGTTGGCCCCGGATCGGAAGATTGGGGGTTCGATTCCTTTACCTGTAGCTGCCCCATGCTACACGTGTGTATGGGTGAAACGCAGAGGTTGAATTTCGTTGTGTTGTGCTGTGCTGCGTTTCACAATGACAAGGGTAGTCACTTTCAACATTCAAAGTCCCGACCCTCACTTCCATTCTCCTCCCCTTCTTTCTCTCCTCCTCCCTCTAGACATGCTTTCCTCCTCTTCTTCTTCTTCTTCCTCTTCTTCTTTGGCCAACAGTTGACTAATTTCCACCGGCACCCTGTAGGCTAACAGCACCGGTGGCAGTCGCTGTTAACCCGGGCCTCGACTGATCCGGTATGGAATTCTGTTTCGTTGTCCGCATATTGATTTGGCAAAGTTTTACACCGGATGCCCTTCCTGATGTAACCCTCCCCATCTATCCGGGCTTGGTACCGGCACAAAAATGTGTAGGCTTGTGCAGCCCTAGTGAAACTACAAGAGCCAAAATACACCTTTTGAGTTACAAAATATACAATTTGCCAATCCATAATTTTATTAACTCTTCGTCCCTTAATTCTGCAGTTAATTATAGTGTTATTGTCAATCTTTGACCTAATTAACCCCCTATATTATATTTAAGCCTCTGTTATTTCACTGTATAACAGAACCATCGCAGTTTGCTTCGTAAAAATACCCATCTGACATAGGGTGTATGCTGCATTTCCTGTGCTTTTGCACATCTTGTTAATTTGCAATTCAGGGTTTTTTTATGTGACGGAGCCTGTGGTAAAAGGCTGCTGTTGGTAAACAATGCCAATGCAATCAGTCCTTTTTGCTGAGACGTCAGCTTTAAAGGAGGAAAGCATTAAGTAGAGGAGGACTTGTGACCCAGCTGCATTAACTGTTGGAGAGAGTCACTCCAGTATTTTAAATATACAAACCTCACCTTCAGAGTTTTAGTTCGGTTTATTTGTAAGAGAATATATACAATATCTCACACAAGTGAGTACACCCCTCACGTTTTTGTATATATTTTATCTTTTCATGGGACAAAACTGAAGATATGACACTTTGATTCAAGGTAAAGTAGTCAATGTACAGCTTGTAACAGTGTAATATAACAGTGTAAATTTGCTGTCCCCACCGTCTGTAGGGTCCAAGTATCCCCTCATGCTACCAGTAGTGACACTGACTCCAGTCAAATGCAAAACTACTGAAAAGCAGCCCAAAAAAGAAGAGATGGGGGAAAAATGTCTGTGGCCTCCACCTGTAGCACCATCCCCTTTTTTATTTGGGGGGGGGGGGGGGGTCTCATTGTTCCCTTTTAATGTGCACCGGTTGTTAATTTCATCAACACCAAAACAGTTGACACTGATCAACAACCCCCTCTGCTACTTAACTGACCAGATCAATATCCCAGAGGTTTAACTGACTTCATACTATACTCTGATTAGAAAGTGTTCCTTTAATTTTTTGAGGTGTGTGTGTATGTATGTGTGTGTGTGTGTGTGTGTGTGTGTGTGTGTGTGTGTATATATATATATATATATATACATACATACATACATACATACATACATACATACATAGATAGATAGAGATCTGTGGTTAGTTCTCCAAGATGTTTGGAACAACCTACCAGCCGAGTTCCTTCAAAAACTGTGTGCAAGATTCTCTTTTGTTCATTCACTGCATTTTGTTGATGGGAAATAAATGATTTCATTTTTGAAAGCATTCTTTGTTTACAGCATTTTTTCCACACCTGCCTAAAACGTTTGCACAGTACTCTGTGTGTGTGTGTGTGTGTGTGTATATATTAGCATATAAAAATGTTCAAATCCTTCAACCCAGCTTTACATAAATATAAAAATCAATTAATCATGCATGCGTGCATTTCACTTTTTTATTGATGGTTTGAAAAATTTTGTGACAATATTTCAGAAAGAATAATGACTGAAATCCTCATTCATACTGGAGATATAGGCCCTTGTACATAAAATGACAGGCCCAAAAGCCCACAGCGCTGATGATGCACAGCCTCCTGTATCAGTGCCAGGTCCCTCCTGAGTCTGGAGACACGTTGAGAGCGAGAAGGCGGCAAAAGAGCAGAAGCAGAATGTACCAGCTCCACATAAAAAATTCATACCACTTTTCAAGACAAATGCCATGTCGATTTTGATTTTACTTTAGAATTCTCTGTTGTCCTTCTTTTTGATGTCTGTGCAGACTGCTGTAGTCTGCCTACTATTTCTTGTTGTCAGCCATCCCTGTTTGTGCTGCCCAGAGAGATCCGGCTTCAAAATTTGGAGTCTCTGAATGACCGTTGGAAGACAAGCTATGCAAATAAAATAACCTTGTCTTATTTTCCGCTGTGGCAGGTGTCCCAGGTGTTCGGCCTGAGCGTTATGAGGAGGGTTTATCTGTGAAGCACTGTGCCCTGTCTTTGGTGGGTGAACCTATCATGTACCCAGAAATCAACTCCTTCCTTCGCCTCCTCCATCAGCATCACATCTCCAGTTTCCTAGTCACCAACGCCCAGTTCCCTGAAGAGATCAGGTGATTTTAATATGATTTAAATTTCAAGTGTCTTTTTAATTTCTTTTATAGCATTCCCTGAGGTTACAAAGAATAAAAGGGTAACAGTCATTCCATCACAGAGAACCACTTAATAATGCAAAAAACTCTGCAAATGTGCTCACACACACTTGAAAGCAAGCTTTTAAAGAACCGTTGCTATTAGTTTCCAAAAACAATCAGTAGCTCCAAGACTTATTATGGTTATGGTTATGTACTGTGGTCAGTGTCTATTTCATTAATCATAATTAATAGGTATGATGAAGAAGGTTCAGCAACGGTCTTTTTATCTTTCCCCATGACTGAGAACTGAGACTGAGATCTTTGGTAATACATTTTTGACACAGTGTATATTTGCTTTTGTTAACAAACCAAATGGACTTAAGTGTGAATCTGTCGAGCATTCAAAATGCATCTGTCAACCTATCTAAGTAGTGCATCCCTATTATTGGTTGGACCGGTTGAGGATTGTGTGCAGATCAGCATCATTAACCCACAGCAGAGCAAGTGGATGGAATCATGAGTTTGATGCCAACAGGGTCGCGTTGGCAAAAATGACAGCAGGGTTTTTGGAGACTGTTGATACTTAATTAGGCTGAACAGTAAATGCACTTAAGGAAGATGTTTTGTAGCGTCAAGATAGCAGGTAGAAATACAAGCCTTGAGATATTTGAAGGTTGTTTTATACCATGCTTGGTTAACTGCAAAGTGAAAAGTCCTACTGTAAGCACCTAAAGTTTGCCAGTCAGTGTAACCAAGACGTTGGCTGTTTCAATTCAAATCGGAGTTTTCCTTGTGAGTCTGTAAGCAATTTTATTAAATTATTTACTTATATTGTCCTTTTGAAGTAAAACTTACATGTATTATAAAATTAGTTTGCCTAATTCAATAAGGAAACATGTAGACTAAAAACAATGATTAAATATTTTTCATCAAAAGACTAGAACTATGCATGATAGCAATGAGAAAATTGAAATGTGATGAGTTTTCTTCTAAAGATGAAAACTAGTCTTAGTTGCTAAAATTAATTCTGCGGTGGATTAATATTTATTTTTAATATTTATTTATATAAAATTTGATCTTTAATTGGATAACATGCAATTCATGTTTAGGTGCCATTTGTTCACAACTGTGTGATGGACACCCCTGTCACAGGTGGCTCGTCTGACTCCTGTATCTCTGCCCTCTCAGGACACGCTTCCTTCACAACATCTCCCACAGTGTGCAGCTCTGTTGGCACTTAGTGGATTTAAGTTTATTGGAATTGCATCTACCTGTCTTAACCCACTGCTCAGCCCTGCTCGTTCTTTTGAAGCTTCGCTCGGCCTGGGATGCCACTGATAAGCAGTAATCGGCCACAGAATTGCAAATCAATGCCCCGCCTCTAGCCTCATCCCGTTCCAACTTGAGTCAGAATGTATGCGTGTCTGTTTTCTTCCCCAGTCTGTTAGGACTCTCTCCTTTTGCACCATGTTAAAAAAAATACATCCTCATCTCTTTTCACACATCAGCTTGAGGGCAACACCTTGTGCTCCATATGAAAGCTAGGTTAGAGAGAAGCAAATCCCTAGCCGTTCATACTAGAGCTTGACATATTTGTCCCGACCCAACTGCTTACATGTCATCTTCCATATTTTACCCTGCAATTCCACCTGCTTTGTTTTTATCATACTTTTATTCTTGCTTTCTACTTTCTTTAGCTGAAATGGTGAATAATCTGGGATGCAGGAATTATTCACTCCATGAGTGTGGAAACTGGCAATCGTGATCTTCTTGCAGGTTCTAGAGCTTGTTTCAGTCAGTTTCTTGCTTGGATTCAGTCTGGGTCTAAACTTGCTGTAGTGCAGTTGGGTTTAGACAGAGTCTGTTTGGCTCAGGTGGTGGACAGTTGTAGAAAAATGTTGCCATTTAAAAATGAACTGTCAAGAGTGGTTTGTCTATTTATGCAAATGATGTGTGCTTCTTGTAACAGGAAGACTTTTCAACCCTTGAATTTAGGGGGCTTTTATTTGTACCTGTTCATACCCAATAGTTTAATGCTGATGTTCGGCCAGTGTTGGATGAATGGATGGAAAGATTGATAGATACAAAAATTGTCAGTGTCGCAGTGGCACAGGGTTGAAGGGCAAGTTCACTTTTCCTAAGAAAATATTGAAATTAAGTACAAACAATAATAGGAAGCATGTAGCAATTCATGAGCACATTTTAAATAAGAACCACAGAAAAGTTGCCTACACGTGTGTCAGGAAATGGTAAAGTCTGCAGATGCGAAGGGAAAAATGACCCATTTCAATGTGTTTTGGCCTCAAGAGTTGACTGTAAAATAACAAAAGAGATTTCTAGCACAATCTGTGGTATCTGTGGATAGTGCCATCACTGTTAATGACATTGTAATTAACAAGGTATAAAGCAATGCCAATAGCGAGGTGTCACCCTACAATGAGAAGTGTGTTCAGTTCCCAGGTCAACTGTGGTGATTTAGCAACATTTTCAGGGTTTTTCTCTGCCTTTCGCAGAGAAAAATATTGGATGGCCTACAAGCCTGGGTCAGTTAAATCCAGTGTTGTCTCGGTAACTGCAAATGCATTCTTACCCTGATAGACAGTCTTTCAGAATCACTGGTTATAAAATTAAAGAACTGTTGGCAGCCATACTTTTTCCAAGAACTGACTCAAGTGTAATTTCTCTTTTACTCTCCTTACTTTTTTGAGTTAAAAAAATATATATATTTCCATCTCTTCAGGAGCCTGGTACCAGTTACCCAGCTGTACGTCAGCGTAGATGCCAGCACTAAAGACAGTCTAAAGAGGATCGACCGTCCGCTATTTAAAGATTTCTGGCAGCGCTTCTTGGACAGCCTCAGAGCCCTCGGAGAAAAGGTGAGCACCTTGCAGTTCACCAATATAGAAGTGCGTTTAACAGCAGCCAACACAACGTTTTCACTGATATTTAACCCCACACAGTTTTATAAAATGCTGTTTTGATTGCTTTGATTATACTCTTGGGGCAGCACAGAGGTAAGTGCTGTTGCCTCTTGGTGAGAACTCCCAGCTGGGGGCTCCTTTCTGTGTGGAGTTGTTCTCCCCGTGTCTGTGTGGGTTACTATGGGGAGCTCTGGTTTCCTCCCACAATTTCAAGATGTCAGGTAGATCATATAATTAATTTGAATGCAAAGTTTATTCCCAAAATATGAATAACTAGATTAAAATAGATAGAAACAAAATTATGGTAAAATACCATGTTTTTAAGAACAGTGTCAAAGAGAAACCACCCGCTCTGATCTATAAATGAACGTGTATGTAGCTTGTAAGGATCCAAGATTAAGGGTGCTCATAGTGTGTGTTAGATCTGCAGAGTCATTGATAGTTGGGCTTTTATTAACGTCCTCTGGTTAATTTTCTAAAAGCTTTGTTTAAGCATCAATTTAACTGATGAAGAGTGCTTAATGTGATGCTTTCTCAATCTTTGACCTTTGTGATGCTTTTGGGAACCCCAGCTGGTTTTAGTCTGTTACATGTGAAACTGGTGATTCTTGACTCTGATTCTTTTATGCCTTCTAGTGTGTGCAGAATTTAAGCTGGCACTTAAATAGTCAAATAATCCTGAGTAACAAACCAATATTCTGATTGTAATACAATTATTTTGTGTAAACGTAGATGGAGGGTTTGTTTCTTAGCTTGGAAAAATGCTATACACAGTATTTATTTAATCATTTTGTAGAATCTTGCAGTACAAATGGTCAAGTGCAAAATTATTGATATTACCTGGGATTTACTCAAGTCTGTTCATGCACTGTAAATAATAGATGTAGACTCTAAGATGGCCGATTGAAAGCAGAAACCCATCTGCATCTATATCCTTTGTTCACATTTTGATAGATTTTTATGGTCTCTGCATCACTGTGTTCTTTTCTAAAGATTTTTCTAAGGTCAGAAGCCTGGCTCTTAACGACTGGTCTTCAAGATATAATCGGGTATTTCCCTTCTGCTCTGAAACTCAGTCTGTTTTTCCTATATTTCATATCAGGCCAGTGGAAAGAGACTTTAAAAAGGGAAACACAGTCGTAGAATTGATTTAAGTTCTTTATGAAGTCCCTGATTGATTCTCTTCTTTAGTTAAAATAGCGCAGATGTGCACCAGACCTAGTTGACGCCACATGTTCAGAGTTAAATGTTTTAAGCTGAGGTTATTTGTTCAGTGACCTCATACTAGGGCTGTATGATATTTTGTTAACAGGTGAGTAAAGAAAAAGTTAGGTCAAAAATACATTTTGTGATAATACATTTTGTTGTCACTGTTTTTGTTTGGTGTTTGTTCTTAGGTTGGGGGCATTTTTGTCAAAATGTGTTTTGTGGATCTTCAGGACACGTATATAAGCAGCAACACTTTTTTTTGTTTTGGTTTTTTTTTTTGTTTTTATTTTTTGCTTTTTTTTTTTCCCCCTGAGTTTTTGTGAAAAAGATTCTATTTAGTTTCAGAACCTGAAATTTCCACCCAAGTAAAACAATAAATCCTAAAATATGCCTTAACCTTTAAATACATGGTTTGATTTAGTTTTTATATTTCAAATTTTAATGATTAAATTCGGCAGAGAAGTCATGATTCTCCATTATGATGACATCAATTTTCTAATTAGAAATTTCAAGTAAATCATTGGATTAGGAGCACCCAATTTCTTGCATACAACTATAATCTGGGCAGGTTTGGACAGCTTTTTAAAATCAGACAAATGGTAATCACGCATCATTTGAAAAAAGGTTGGACCTTCTCAGATAAGTCCAGCCATACCTCACATTTATTCCGTAGAAAGTTGCACATTGCACTGCTTTGCAGGCATGCTGGCTTTTGTCTTTTCATTCTAAGACTGAAGGTTCAAAGGCAGCAATTCTCTGAAGTGTTTTGTTCTCTAAGGGTCTTGGAATGACTAGCCTGTGACTTTTAAAGACTTTGTTTCACAATGGCTCCTTTCACTTATGTGCTGCCCTATACTTTCTGCCTATAATGGCTTGTGTAAAGATTGAATGAATTGTCTGTTTATGTAAGAAAACCATAATGAATGTGAAGCTATAAATACATTTTTTTGTGATTGAATGTACAGTCGTGGCCAAAGGTTTTGAGAATGACAAGTGTTGGTTTTCAGAGTTTGCTGCTGCAGTGATTTTTAGATCTTTTTGTCAGATGATCTATGGTTTACTGAAGTATAATTACTGCCATTTCATAAGTTACGAAGGCTTTTATTGACAATTACATTTAAGTTTATGCAAAGAGTCCGTATTTGCAGTGTTGGCCCTTTTTTTTAACCAAGACCTCTGCAATTCGCCCTGGCATACGGTCAATCAACTTCTGGGCCAAATCCTGATTGATGGAGCCCATTCTTGCATAAATAATGCTTGGAGTTGGTCAGTCCTCAAGAGGTGGGTGGACAAACAGAAACCCACAAATTCTGACCAAGTTCTCGATGGGATTGAGGTTTGGGGAGTTTCCTGGTCGGACCCAAAATTTTGATGTTTTGTTCTTTGAGCCATTTAGTTATCACTTTTGCCTTATGGCACAGTGCTCCATCATGCTGGAAAAGGCATTGTCCTTCACCAGACTGTTCTTGAATGGTTGGGAGACATTGCTCTCAGAGGATGTTTTGGCACCATTCTTTATTCATGGCTTTGTTGTGAGCCCACTCTCTTGGGTTTGAAGCAACCTCACACTTGAATGATCTCAGGATGCTATACTGTTGGCATGACACAGGACTGAAAAGAAAGCTCATCTTTTCTTCTCCGGACAATCAGAAAGCGGATTCATCAGAGAAAATGACTTCACTCCAGTCCTCAGCAGTCCAATCCTTGTACCTTTTGCACATTATCAAGTCTGTCCCTGATGTTTTTCTTGGCGAGAATTCATGACATTTATGCAAATTACCATCATAAAGATTAAGGCAGCAAACTCTGTGAAAATTAATATTTGTGTCATTCTTAAAATTTTTGCCTACGGCTATATATTAAAATATAAAATAAAACTAAAATACACAAAATAAAAGATGACTAATGCTGTACATTTAAAAGTACATTTATGTTACCAACTTTTTAAATTGATCCACAGACAGACACTGAAAATTTTAGTAGCGGTACAGAAGGGAATGGTGCAAGTATTCAGATAATCATGATGAGCCAATTTATCTCAGAATAATTTTTGCAACTTTAAGCTATGATGAACAGTTTGTGACTGTATCAATCAAACATTGCTATTTTTAGCTTTTCTAGTTACCTCACATCCTTATTGATCAGGAAGTTTGTGTTTGGTGTTTGTTCAAAATGTTCAAACTCCTTTTGAAATCTTCCTCTGTTAACTGTTGGGAATGGTGTAGATTATTGATAATCAACATGAGATACAGACTGGATTTCTTTTTGTTCTACCGTTTAATATTTAGTTGACATGTTGCCTGATTCGGGATATTTCTTATCTTTAGGATGTTTTTAAATTTTGCATAAAATGTCAGTCCTTTTGTGGAAAAAATGATTTTCACATTCTGTATATGGTGCCTTAACAGAGTTAAGTATCTAACCACATCAGGGTTTAACTCAAATGTTTCCAGTGGTTCCCTGCTTTTTTGGCTAAAATTGGGCGAATATTGAATAACTCTTATTTTTTTCATGCTCTCCATGGGTGATACTAGAGAAAACAGAACCTCAGCTAAATTAAACGTTAATCCCATGAAGCTGACTTATCCTTTTGTATTAATTATCTGAAGTCTGCTGCCTTGAAATCAAACCGAACACAGCAGGAGATCAGGATGATCAAGAGCATGCGGCATTTTGATTTTTATTTCTTTTGTCACAGAAAAACATTTTAATCACGTTTAACAGATTAATTGTAGCAGGTTTTCTACCATTTGTATGTTGCATGATTATAAACCCCTTAGGTTATTAAAAAAAGAAAAGAAAAGAAAACCCTTGAATTTGAATCAGTATACCTGTGGAACCTACCCTTTAAAACATATTTTTTCTTTAAAATTTACTCAACAAAACCCTAACGTTATTCTCATTCACCAAGCACGTTTGTCCACGAAGCGCATTCATCAGGATTCCTTTTCAGACTATTGCATCATGCATGCAAGAATACTTTAATTACTTTGTTTTATTTAAATCTTTTTTTGACAGGTAAAACACTGAGTCCGAGCAAGCTTGGTGGGAGGACTGCGCTCACGTTTTGGTCTTCAGAATCTTTAATGAGAGAGGCTTGGTGTACCTCACATCCAGGTTTCTGACACAATGGGATAAAGACGTTTGTGCTTTCCCCTAGCCAAACCAAATAGCGTCCCTAGCATCATCAGCTCATTCAATTGCCTTTATTAGCATTTTCCTTGAAAGCGGCAAGCCAGCATAAACCAATTTTCCCGTCTGACATAATGATCTTGGAAAAAGTGCTTGGCTGTAAAAACCAGCGGGAGCAAACTCTTAACAGCAATATGTGCCTCTAATTTACATTTATGGCATTTAGCAAATGCTCTTATCCAGAGCAACTTCCAATTCCTGATTACAGGGGCAGTCCCTGTAGTACATTAAGGGTTTTTGACGTACTGGAGGTTGGATTTGAACCTGGGACCTCTTGGGCCATAGTATCCTACCACTAGACCACCACCACATGCAACAAATGGTTGTTGGACCAGTTACCTCATGTCTTTGCTTGGAATGTTAACAAAAATTTCAGCTGTATGCTGAATGACAGCAGAATGGCCATAGCTGAGCTCATCATAGGCTGAACTCTTTGTGAGTGCAGGATTACTACATTCTTGGTGGTCACAATGCTCCTTGGTATGGATAGAAGAAATCATTAAGATTCCCTGTTGAGCCCTCAGAGATATGAAAAATAAGACAAATGTAAACATTTCTGATAGCAGACCAACATATCTTTCTCTCTTGGGCTTTGATACTCTTAATCTATTTGAATGAAAATGCAGTAATTTGCAGAACGCATGTGGAGATGTTTCTTTTTACTTTTATCTGGTCTAATTATATTATTAATGATCATCTGACTGATGTTCCTGTTTATTTGAATTGTGGCTAAGAGTTGTTCATTGCCCATTAGTAATGCATCAGTGCATTATTTGCCTCTTAGATAAGCACTGTGTTGTTCTTTGTAGGCAATCAAGCAATGAGAGTTTTTGCTGAAAAAACCCAAAACAAAAGCCTCTGGCAGTGACTAATCATACTGCAAAAACAGAGCATCTTCTCAGCACAAAACTATTTACCTCTATTTTTAATCTTTTTACTTTCAGGCCAAATATTTATAAAAAAAAAAAATATATAAAAAAAGGATAGAAATGGTTCAGAATTTTTTAAAATTGAAACATTGAACTTGCATTGGAAGTTAAGAGAGGTGCTTTTTGAAGAAACATATTCTGAAACCAACCTTATATAGAAGCCTCTAAGCCCAACTTTAAAGCCTTGTGTCTAGCTTGTTGCTTTTTTATATATATATATGTAGTATATATATATATATATATATATATATATATATATATATATATATATATATATATATATATATAATATAATAAAATATATAGTTTTTTTTTCTTTTCTCAATTTTCCACAGTGTAAATGTAGTCAGCAAGACATGTTTTGACTTTTATACTCAGTTTAGCGGGCTAATGTCACTAAAAGGTCAAGGAAAATTAGACCCCACCATGAATGTGGTTGAATGTACAAACATCCAAATCTAAATTACTATGCCCATACCTAATAATGCAAATACGCATTTTATGACACATTATATGACAATGATGGATGTCTAAGAACTTTTATAATGAGTCAGTATTGAAATCTTTCTTGTTTGAACTTTAGTAAAGATGGTTTAGTGGTTAGAGCGTTCTGATTGAAGATTGTGGGTTTCATCCTCACTGTAGGTTGCCGTGAGGTACCCTTTGAGCAAGGTAATCGCCCCGCCCACTGCTCCCCAGGTGCTTTCATTAGGCTGCCCTCTGTTACTGTATATGGTGAGTAAATAATTTCTGCACTCTTTTTTATCTGTTGATTTGACATGTTTAAATGGCTTTTTTGTTTAGAGTGTAATGTGAGACTCACCATCATGCATGGCTGGGCCTGGATCAAGCCTTTTGTCTTTGTCTCAGTGGTCCTCGCTGGGGGTAGAAGAGTTCACAATCTGACATGCTCATGTCCTTTATTATTAGGATTTCATTAGCAAAGCCATATACACCTTTGGTTTATGGCCTGTTAGTTTTATGGAATTAGGCCTGGCCTAATGTGAAAAGATTGAGTGTGCACTCAATTTTAAATTGAGCCTACTTGTGCTTACTTGGTTTGCAACTATAGCTAGTGTCATTTAAAAAAGTATTAGATGGGATCTAACAGGCTAATAAGTAACGAAAGTACCTTATTACCTGCCTCCTAAACTATGCCGGCAATTCCAGAAAGAATTGTTTATACAATTATATGTACGGCTTTTAACTTTTATAGATGACAATCGGTCAAACTAAAGGGGGTGCCTAATTGATTCATCAAATTATTTCATGGTCTAAAGCTTGTTTTTGGTGGGCTTTCATTGTATCTAAATGATTTAGTTAAATATGTAGGCATACAAAGTGCCTGGTGTTAAATACTAGTGGCCGCTTGCAGAAGATGCTGTTACAGTTTCCAATACAGCCTGTCTTTGGGACATTGAAAGTGTTTTGAGAAAAGATGCGGGGGTATTATGGGAAATGTATTATTTCTATTGCATTTGCAGTTGCACTGTTTGTGTTCAGTAGTTCAGCCCAACAATTAAGGATATAGCTTGTCTGTTGGATTTCCTGCTGTGATTATATTGAAGAAAGGCAATATTTTATTGGGGCTATATGTTAGCGATGTGCCTTTCAAAGTGTCAAGAACCACATATAAGAGTATGGCATATACTTTTACCCAATCCAGCATTTAATGAGTTGCAGTTGGGTACTGTGCTACTTGAAGTGACATGATTTAAAAAATTCGTAACATTTATCCTCCATTTATTTATTAATATTTTTGATGCAGATATGTATTATCTTAACTTTTTGAATTGTATCTGAAATATGGTCCTGTCTAGCAATTCTGTAAGCCTGTTTAAACACCAGAGCTTCTTGAGGAGAGAGATACAGATTTGTATTCATCTGCAGTCTTCTGGCAGGAAGAGGAGATCATCTTCCTCTGGTTTAATGCTAGAGACACATTAAGCCATGTTCTGCTACAAAATTTTATAGTATAGTAGTGAATCCACCTGATATTCAGTCCAGTCGTGACTTCTGTTTTAACACGCAAAGCCTGCATGCCTCGGCGGCGTCCTGTTACATACACTGGAGTCTTCACTCTCCATACTCGGCAGTATGTCCTTGGCTCATCTGGTTTTGTCGTGGAATGGAGAAAGTAAAACCACTGAGCTGAAGAATGAGTCTCACTAGATGGATTACTTCAGATCCCATTAACATTCACACAGTTCTTCATTTTTAGAAGGAAAACCTTGCTTTTTAATTTGCACTGTGCATGCCGTCACAGTGCTATTAGACAGGCTTTATGTTGAAGTGTCTCTCTTCACTTTCTTTTTGGCTGATTGAGTCACGGGGCTTTGATATTCTGAGTTGAGACATCACAGCAATTAGCATCTTCTATACACACACACACACACACACACACACACACACACACACACACCTGAAACTACCATGCCTACCCCAGATGTTGGTCTGATTTATTTTTTTCTGATTTACTTTCTGTTGGTCTTTCTATGTGGCTGCCTTACCTTCCTTTTTCTCTTTCTCCTGGCCTCTCCTCCCTGGGTTATCCAAGGGTACAAAGCTGGATTTTTGTGGAGCACACTGCTGACTATGCAGGTATTTGAACTCTTTGACAGATACTGTAATGGAGAGCAGAACAGGCCAGTTATTCTTAGGAATACCTCAGAATGATGGGAATTCTCCAGAGAAGATAATTGACAGGGTGAAATAATAGCCATCAGAGTGGTGAGAAGCCATTATCTTCCAAATATATTGGTGAAGGCTTCCCCTTAGGGCCGCTCCACTAGTGCATTACAGGTAACAACGTGGGAAGAACTTTTTTTTTTACTTTTTTTTTTTTTTTTTTTTTTCTTTTTCTTTACTCATCCTCTCTATTGCTTGACAGACATCTTTCTTTCAGGAGTGAGAGATGAGGAAGTGACTCCACTTCATAAAAAAATAATAATAATAAAAAAATTTTCTCCCATTTCATATAATTGACAGACTGTTCAGTCATTGTTAATTCAGACTGTGTCAGTAGTAAATAGCACTGCTACCTATTGAAAATTAAGAGTTTCATATATTTTCCTCAGGAGAATGGGTGGTCCAGTTTTATGACCGACAAAGTGCTGAAGCACATTGTTTGCATGGTTTGAGTATGTATGTGTTGTGGGCTTTGCTAGGGTAATAACCTTCCCTACTTATCTCTACTTGTTTTGTTTGCCTTCTTTACTTTCCACATTCTGTATATGGTGGTCTTAACGGAGTTAAGTATCTAACCACATCAAGGTTTAACTCAATTGTTTCCAAAATATTGATTTCCCAGTATCTACCTCTGTTTTGGGCTTTGGGAGTGTTAAAGTATCATTCAAGATGTTGGAGTTGGTGTCTATAACCCAGAATTAATGTTCCAACATCAATAACGGACCTCACTATGATTTACGACTTTAGGCAATCAAAGCTGAACAGCAGTGTCATAATTTTTAGTGTATTTTTTAAGAATTTGCAAGATTTCAAAAGAAACATCCTCCTCCAAACACACCACTTCATTACTGAGTGCTAATGGTCCATTTAAAAAAAAACATTTTTAAAAGTGTGTTTTTATCTAATATTGTTAGAAGGAAAAAAAATCACCTTCTTTAAACCTGGGTCATTGTGGTGCAAATCCTCCCCGAATGTTCCTCACATAAAGCATGAAATGTATTAACTCAGATTTGAATGAAATACCTGTACTTTTGTTCCTGGCAGCAATAAAGCGCACGGCCATCGCTGACTCTAGTAAAGGCTTGGAATGTGGATGAACTGAAGGCCTACGCTGAGCTCATTGCCTTGGGCCAGCCTGACTTCATTGAGGTCAAGGTAAGCTACTGCTCACTAGAGATGTTTTATCTATAAGTTGTTCTTTTGAACAAATTTTATCTGTATGGTTAAACCGATTAGCAAGCCAAACCCCACTCTGGAGATTTTTGCAGCTTATATTTACAGGTATATTGCTCGTTGAAAATCTCTGAAAAATAATTTTCTTACCATTTAATCTCACAATGTGAATTAGTAACAAACCACCACATTGTAGCTTAAAGAACTGCCTTTAATGCTACTCCGCTGTTTTGTCTATGTTGACTCACTGCCTCCTTCTACTGTGTTTATGCTTTGGGCATGCCAGCCCTGAACAGCAATAGCTGTGTGTCTTAACGTCTTTCAGATTGAATGAGATGCACCTTGATAAAGGGCTTAAGATGCAACCCAGTAATATAGTTAAAGTACATTATAATGCATATACAAACTCTAAATCAGAGTAGTTGGACAGTATGGAAAATGTTGAATAGAAAAATAAGAGGTGTTTAAAAATAAATAAATAAATATTTCTCTTCAGAATCTCGCCTAGTTAAATGCTCAAGTCTGTGTTGTGACAGAATGAGAAGTATTGAATTTATTTATTTTGTTGCTTTGATTCTTCTTCTTTTTCTTTCGGCTGCTCCTGTTTAGAGGTCGCCACAGCTAGATCAACTGTCCCATTTCTCTTCCGGTCCCTGCATCTTCCTGCTTCAAACCGACTTGACCTGCATGTCCCCTCTCTACCACATCCATAAACCTCCTCTTTGGTCTTCCTCTTCTCCTCTTTCCTGGCAGCTCCATCTTCAACACCCTCCATCCAATATAATTCTCGTCTCTCCTCGGCACATGTCCAAACCAACGCAACCTTGCTTCTCTAACCTTGTCTCCAAGACTTCTAACCTGTGCTGTCCCTCTAATAAACTAATTTAATCCTGTCCATCCTTGTCAAGAACCCAATGAAAATCTCAGCATCTTTAACTCTGACACCTCCAGCTCCGCCTCCCTGCCTTTCATTGGCAAAGCACTGTCTCAACCCATACAACATAGCTGGTCTCACTCACTGTCCTGTAAACCTTCCTCTTTACTCTAACTGGTACGCCTGTCAACCTACCCAGCACTCTTCTCTCCACCCATTCCAACCTGCCTGCACTTCTTCTTCGCCTCTTCCACACTCCGCCAGTTACACTGAACTGCTGATCCTAAGCATTTAAACCTCCACCTTTGTTACCTCCACTCCCCTGCATCCTAACCACTCCACTCCTCTTCTCCCTTTCATTCACACTTCAGAGTTCTTGTCTTGCCTGACTCATTTTCACCTTCCTTCCTGGGAGTACATATCTGCATCTCTCCCAGGTTCTCCTCAAGCTGCTCACTCACTACAGATCACACACATTATCATCAGCAAACATCATCGCCCACTTGAGACTCCTGGTTCAACTCCTCGCCTGTCAACCTATCCATTAATATTGCAAATAAGAATGGCTCAGTGCTTGATCCTTGATGTAATCTTAAATCTTCTGCCTTAAATGCATCCGTCACCCCACTGCAGATCTCACCACTGTAACACTGCCATCATACATATCCTGAACTACTCTCATACTTTCTGTAACACCAGACTTCCTCATACAAAACCACAACTCCTCTCTAGGCACCCTGTCATATGCTTTCTCCAAGTCCACTAAAGCAAAATGCAGCTCCTTCTGACCTTCTCTGTATTTCTCCATCAACACCCTCAGAGCAAACATTGCATCTGTGGTGCTCGTTCTCGGCATGAAACGATACTGCTGTTCACTGATGCTGTCCACTTTCTTTTCTAACTTAGCTTCCACTACTCTTTCTCATAATTCATGCTGTGGCTGATCAACTTAGTTCCTCTATAGTTACTACAGCTCTGTGTCTTATTCTTGAAGATCAGTACTCAGTACACTTTGTTCCACTCCTCAGGCATCTTCACTTGCCAAGATTGTGTTAAACAATCTGGTCAGAAACTCAACTGCCATCTCCCCTAAACACCTCCATGCTTCCCACATGCACTTCTCCTGGTTCACTTTCTCACATCATCCAGTCTTCTCTCTCTCTCATTTTCTTCATTCATCAGCCCCTCAAAGTATTCCTTCCATCAACATGGTCTGTTCACCTGTGAGTATGTTTCCATTTCTATCTTTAATTGCCCTGACCAGCTGCACATCTTTCCCAGATCTGTCTCTCTGTCTAGCCAATCGGTAAAGGTCCTTTTCCCTCTTTTTACAGTCCAACCCTCTCATACAATCTCAACAAACACCTTTATCTTGGCCTTCACTTCTCTTTCTTCGCCCTGCGGTTCATCTCCTTGTACACCTGTCTACTTTCTTCATCTCTCTGACTGTCCCATGTCTTCTTTGCCTCCCTCTTCTTTTGAATATACTCCTGGACTTGTTGGTTCCACCACCAGGTTTCCTTATCTTCCTTCTTCCTTCCAGATGTCACACCAAGTACATTTCTAGCCGTCTGCCTGATCACTTCTGCAGTAGTTTCCCAGCAATCCGGTAGCTCTTCAACACTTCCCAGTGCCCGTGTTAACTCCTGCCTGAATTCCATCTTGCAGTCTTCCAGCTTCAAACTCATCAGCCTACCTGACACCCTCTTCACTTCCAAAACACTCTTCACATACTCTTCCTTCAGGATAACACCTACCCCATTCCTCCTTCTGTCCACACCATGGTAGAACAGTTTAAACCCTCCTCCAATACACCTGGCCTTACTACCCTTCCATCTAATCTCTTGCACACACAAAATGTCAACCCTCCTTCTCTCCATCATATCGGCTAATTCTCTGCCTTTACCAGTAATGCTGCCAACATTCAAAGTCCCTACCCTGACTTCCATTCTCCTCTCCTTCTTTCGCTCCTTCTCCATCTGGACATGCCTTCCTCCTCTTCCTCTTCCTCTTTGGCCAACAGTAGTCCAATTTCCACCAGCACCCTGTAGGCTAACAGTAATGGGGGCAGTCGTTGTTAACCCTGGCCTCGACCGATCTGGTATGGAATTCTGTATCGTTGTCCGCATATTGATTTGGCAAAGTTTTACACCGGATGCCCTTCCTGACGTAACCCTCCCCATTTACCCGGGCTTGGGACCGGCACGAAAAAATACACTGGCTTGTGCATCCCTAGTGGCTGGGTTTTTTGTTGCTTTGATTGACGCTTGTAAACCATATTGGAATGTGTTTTATCTCGACTGGATGGTACCAAGCCTCTGTTTATTAATAACTCAGCCGGGTCTGTTGCACAGTTATATTCAAAACTCTTCAGCTTGAGTCCCTTTCCACGATGAACTCCCAGCCAAGTCTGAGTAACCTTCAGAGGCTCTCTGTTCAATATAACATTCAATTACAGTTTCTTCTGTTTACTTTTAATGCTGGTAATTGTCTTACTAAATTACTTCAACCCTCCTATTCTTATGTGCTCTGCTGATTTAGGGTCTGTCCTACAATTTAAACTGACCACCATGGGTTTCAGGGCATTTAGGGTTCTCTTCAGAGCCTCATTGAAATGTAATTTTCTGTTTGTGCTAATGTATGCATTGTTGAAACAAACTTTACAACCGCAACTTCATAATCTAGCCCAACACACACACACACACTTAGCAGCTGATTTATGTCTCATTTTTTGCGTTCATTCTCCCATCTTTTCACTCAGGCCCTGCTCAAGGCTTGGTCAGAGTCTCATGCTTTGCCCTCTAGATCATTAGCAGGGGGGCTTGATAATGACTACCCTCATTAAACTTACCCTCAGTGTTAAAACAGAAAAATGAATGAAGCAAGAATTTCAGTGAATGGATTTAATCTCTTGTAAGATAAATGGTGTGGGTTTTGGGAACGGCCAACTAAATCTGATGCTTCAGCTTAAAGCACTGTGCAGTGGACTGTGGGAAGTATCATAAACATGGAGCTGTAATAAATGTTCTTTGTTTTTAATCATGCAAGTACTCCTCGAACTTGGCTGATGGTACTAATGTCTTTTGCAGTTGTGTAATTATAACATTTTAGGGAAACACCTAGAGAAAAATGAAAATTGAAGACCAAAATCAATACCAGCAGATTAACGGCTGTGCATCATCTTGGACTAAATAGATCAATGGAGAAGTTGGCATTATGAAGCAACTGAAAAATCATATTGTCCTAATGAGAATGACTGGCCTGTGGGTGTAGGTGAGGGGCTGAGAATAAAATGGAAACAGACGTAGCAGTCAAATAAATAAACAGCAATCAATAAACGCTTTAGCGTGAAGGTTTATGACTTAATGTCCCTAGTAATCCAATCAATCACTGAAATAATTCAGTCATTGATAATGAACTTTTTTTTTTTTACTCACTTGGCCATGTGTTCAGTAAACCCGGTAATTTACAGATGCAGATAATCATTTAAAGATTTTAAAAAAATGTAAATTACCTCCATGTCATCACTTCTATCTAGGTGAACAGATATCCTGTTGTCTCAACATGTGAACATCACTGGATTCTGTTTTTTTTTTTTTTTTTTTTAATCATCAAAATGAATCTCTATTCCCAATTATCAAGAATGTGAATTTAATTTTAGGATTTTTTTTTAAATCAAGTAATAAGCTCAATAAAGTATCTTTAGCTATATGCCTTCAAGAAACTGTTGAAGCCCCAACTTTTAATCATTTTTATGCACCAAAAAATGAACACTTTCACTCTTACATGAAAGACCTAGAATTTCTGAGCTCTTATGAAACATTGAGACCATATCTTTGAGAAATACCGAGTGTTTGACATGAATGACTTTAATTATACCCTTGAATCAGCCAGTGGCAGAACCGACACAGAACCTTAACCGTTCTGTTTCAGTCCACTCAGTGTCCACTCAATCTCCTCCATTAACGAATGTTCCTTGAGTGCAAGTTTGATCTTGACAGGTAAAATTTTGAATAGCAAAGTGGAAAGAGTTGGACTAGGGGTGTAATGCTCACATTGTTGTTCTTGTGGTCTTCTGTGGATTTTATTTACTTTTACAGCTTTAAGCAGATGCTTTTACCCAGAGCAACTTTCACAATTTCAGAGATCCCAAGGTCTCCCTGGAGGAACATGAGGTTAAGGGTCTTGCTCAGGAACAGACTTTTGGTGGTACCGGAGATAGAATTTACATCTGTGACCTCTAGTTCCATAGGCAAGTCCCACAACTAGACCACTACCACCAACTGGTAACACCTGACTCTAAAGTTCTAATGATGTACTAAACTGATTGGTTCAGATAAATGTTATTTCTTGGTGCTCCTGCTCTCAAAATAAGAGAACAAATAAGCCAAACAAATAAAAAAGAGTTACTTAGTAATTGGCAAAATGGGCAAGAGTATTTATTTTTTTCAGCAGAGGCTTAACAAGCCTTTGAGATGTCAAGAAAGCAGTGCTCCATATCAGTGTGTAATTTTGAAATTTCACAAAAAATTACTGTAAGCTTCTAGAAATACATCCTTTTCTCTTAACATGCTCACAAGATCTGCTGCTCCACACTCTCAAACTCACAGAACACATTTTAATTTCTGAAACATGCACATCTTAATCAAAACCCCTCTTTGGTCTACATCTGATAACATGAGTTTTGGGTGTCTGTATATTAAAGTTACCACGCCTGTCTTTTATGCATCCTGACACATTTCATAGTTACATCAAATTTGTGGTGCTTTTCGTTTAATTAAAACATTCCTTGTTTGAATCTAGCTGAATTAACATTGCCTACAGTAGATGTATTTGACAGCTCAGTAATTTCTCTTACTGTTAGAGAATTATATTTGCATGATTGTGTACCATTTTCTGATTATTGGTAGGAGGATTCCACTTTCACAGCTCGCTGCCAGCGAAGGCAAACAAGTGATCATTCATTAATTTACTTCAGCAGACAGTTATAAAATGGAGAGTCTGAGTTTAGTTTATAATTAAAGGGTTTGTAGTGAAACTCCTTCCTCTCTGGGCCCTGTGGAGGTGGAACGATCTCCTGCGTCTGCTGAATTGCTCTCTGATTCATCTCAGCCTTTCATTTCTCTGTCTCTGTATTTAGTTGCCTCTATGGTTTGCTTTAATTCCTTCAGGTGCTTTGCTCCCTGTCCTGTGCTCCTCTTATCTCTGCAGCTTATTGCCATTAATGAGGCAAGGGAGACGTCACACAGGATGGAAGCGACGCTCCCTGTAATCTTGCTTACCGGCCAGCGGCCAATCAGGCAGCCACCTCAGCGCTTTCCACATTCAGAGTGGAGGCTCTCCAAAGCCAAGCAGACTTCAACTGTGACATGCTGTTACCTAGCAACAATAATCGAGCCTCTTTGATGGACCGCGGGAGGCAAGGATTTGTGTGCCCGCTTCTCTGGGAGAATATAAAGGCCATAAAAGAATGCAAGAAATTCTGCTGAATATAGGGGCTCTGCAGCTGGGCTGCTTTTTAATAAGCCATTGCCTCTCAATTTATGTGCAAATGTCAAATTCAGCTCTCTTGTGAACATTACTCTCTTATTTTGATGGTAGGGGGTAATACAGCAAAACTATAACACAAAACTGCTGGAGGATGGTGAGATATTATGTATCACAATATTCCCTCTTATAAATTTTGTACCTTTTAGGCAAAATTATGGATGGGTGATATGGCACAAATATAATACTTAAAAAAGGTCTCCAAACACACGGTTACAGTATTTGTTCAAAATACAGAAACCGAATGCATTTTTGCTATTTTGCTATTTAAAATACTGTGAAACAAGCTTTGTGCACTCTGATTGAACAGGTCTGATTATGCTCTCTTTTTAATGAAATATGTGGACATTATCCTTAATTTTAATTCATTTTCTTATAAATATCTTATAAATATTTATATTGAGATATTGTAGTGCAGTTTAACACTATGATAAACATAATCATAGTGCCCATACTGAGAAGGTCCTGGATTTGATTCCCAGGTGGGGTGGTCCCTCTGTGGAGTTTACATGAAAGTGAGGTGAAAAGTGAAAGTGACTATTTTTGTCATTGCAAGGTCACAGCACACAGTGAACCACAACGAAATTGGACCTCTGCATTTAACCCATGCAAACACCATGCAGCAGGGGGCAGCTATGAAAGCGCCCGGGGAGCAGTGACTGGGACGGTACCTTGCTCAAGGGTACCTCAGGGCAACCTATTGGTAAGGGGTTTGAACCCAAATTTTCCGATCCTCTGGCCAACTCCCTAATCACTAGGTGTGAGTGAGTTTCTGTGTGTCTGCTGTGGGATGGACCGGCGACCTGTCCAGGCCATTTCCCCACCTCTTACCCTAAGAAAGCCAGGATATGTTCCAACGTTGCCTGTGATCCTATTCAGGAGAAGTAGTTACTGAGTGAGGGAGTGAGAGTGGATAAAGGGACTGTAAGAAGTCAAAAATCTGAAATGAAAGTAAATCAACAGGCTAGATGGGCAGATACTCAGTTACGTGTTGTGCAGTCTATGCTTAGAAAGAGTTGTTGATTATAGGTTCTATTTTGATATTGCGTTTAGTAATTCATTATACAAGAAGGACTGGCAACAACCTCTTGTTTTCTTTTGGGGTCTGTTAGGGGTCTCCAGAAAAGATCATCTGTCTCCATTTCATCTGGTTATCTGCATTATCTTTCATACACCTGCATGTACTCTTTTACCATGTCCATAACCCACCTCTTATGTCATCTTCTCTTGCCTGGCAGCTTCATCCTTGACATTCTTTTAACAATCCTCCTCTCTCCATTGCCCATGTCTAAACAATCACACTGAACACTATCACTTCTCAAACTTTTTCTCCAAACCACCCAACCTGAGCTGTTCCAGAAATATACTTGTTCCTTATCCGGTCCATCCTTGTCTCACTCCCAGTACAAATCTTAGCCCCTTTATCTCTGACACCTCCATCTGGCTATAACCATATAACAATACAGGTGCATGGACGATCACAATGATGATGATAATTGACAGGGGCAGCAGTGGCCTAGTGGCTCGGGAGTTGGCCACAGGATCGGAAGATTGTGGGTTCAAACCCCCTTACCAATAGGTTGCCCTGAGGTACCCTATGAGTCAAGTCAAGTAGGATTTTATTGTCATTTCAACCATATACACAGTACATAGAGAAACAAAATAACGTTCCTCCAGGACCCTGGTGCTACAGATAAGACACGACATGATTCATGACATAAGACAAACAGACAGTGCAACAACAACAGACAGAACAATAGACAGTGCATTCATCTGACTCTGCTTTGTTCTTGCAGTGATCCAGAACAAAGCAGCCCATGTTACTGGCAATATGGAGCAGCAGTGTTGAGCAGCAGTGTTTTGGTTAAAGTGCGGAGTGCAAAAATAAATACCAGTAATAAGTAGTAAGTATTAAGTATTGTAGTAAGAGTAGCAGTGGTTAAGTGATTCAGTTCAAGAGTCTGATGACCAGGGGGAAGAAACTGTTTCTCATCCTGGAAGTGGAGGCCTGTATGCTGCGGAACCTTTTCCCGGATGGCAGGAGGGAGAAGAGAGTGTGGGACGGGTGTGAAGGATCATCTACAATGCTGGTTGCTTTGTGGATGCAGCGAGTGGTGAAGATGTCCTGAACAGAAGGCAGAGAGACCCCGATGATCTCAGCAGTTCTCACTATCCGTTCGAGGGACTTGCGGTCTAAGACGTTGGAGTTCCCATACCAGGCAGTGATGCAGCTGCTCAGGATGCTCTCGATGGTTCCTCTGTAGAAGATGGTGAGGATGGGTGGCGGAAGATGGGCTTTCTTTAGTCTGCGCACGAAGTAGACGCTGCTGGGCTTTCTTTATGATGGAGTTGGTGTTAAGGGACCATGTGAGGTTGTCTGTTAAGTGAACACAAAGAAACTTGGTGCTCTGGACCGTCTCCACAGGTGGGGTGTTGATATTCAGTGGAGCGTGGTCCCGACGTGGTCTCCTGAAGTCAACAACCATCTCTTTAGTCTTGTCGACGTTCAGAGACAGCTTTTTGATTCTACACCAATCCGTCAGCTGTATCTCCTCTCTATACGCCGCCTCATCACCACCGCTGATCAGACCCACCACGGTTGTATCATCAGCAAATCTGATGTGGTTCGTGCACAGTCGTGGGTCATCAATGTGAACAGCAGTGGGCTGAGCACACAGCCCTGAGGGGCCCCTGTGCTCAGCGTGATGGCTTTGGAGGTGCTGCTACTGATCCTGACTGACTGGGGTCTCCCAGTAAGGAAATCCAGGATCCAGTTACAGAGGGAGGTGTTCAGGCCCAGCAGCCTCAGCTTCTCACTCAGATGCTGAGGGATGATGGTGTTGAATGCTGAGCTGTAATCAATGAACAGCATTCTGACATAACTGTCCTTTCTGTCCAGATGAGAAAGGGCCAGATGGAGGGTGGTGGAGATCGCATCATCTGTTGAGCGGTTGGTAAGATACGCAAACTGCAGGGGATCCAGTGAGGAGGGGATTTGAGTCTTGATGTGCCTCATGACCAACCTCTCGAAGCACTTCATGATGATAGGTGTGAGTGCGACGGGACGATAGTCGTTGAGGCAGGAGACAGATGATTTCTTTGGCACTGGGATGATGCTGGTGGACTTCAGTGAGAACATCTGCCAGCTGTTCTGCACATCCTCTGAGCACACGACCTTGAATGCTGTCTGGACCAGCAGCTTTCCGTGGTTTGACTCTCAGTAGAGATCTTATCACCTCGGCCGTGGTCAGACAGAGAATGTGGTCGTTTGGAGGTGGGGGCGGGGCTCCGCTCTGTATGCGCCGGCCATGATCGTGTAAAACCAGTCCAGCGTGTTTTCCCCCCTCGTTGCAAAGTCCACATGTTGATGAAGTTTAGGGGGAACTGACTTGAGATTTGCATGATTGAAATCTCCAGCGACAATAAACATTCCGTCCGGATGGGAGTTTTGGAGTTCACTGATCGCTCCATAAAGTTCAGCCAGTGCGCTGTTAGCATTAGTGCTGTTAGCGCTAGCGCTGGGTGGGATGTAGACCGCCATAATAACAACTGTGGAGAACTCCCTGGGCAAATAAAACGGTCAGGACCTCCAGCAGTGTCGAACAGTGTGTAGAGACCAGCACAGCATTCGAACACCATTGTGTGTTTACATAAACACACAGCCCCCCTCCGTGAATCTTGCTGGTCAGAGTGGTGTTTCTGTCTGAGCGAAATGCGGCGAGTCCGGCGAGCTGGATGGCGGTGTCCGGAACGCTGTCGCTGAGCCATGTCTCTGTAAAAACAAAAACAGCAGTCTCTGTACTCACGCTAGGTGTTCAGCTGTCGTATACAGCCCAATTTATTATCCAGGGAGCGGACATTGGCGAGGAGGACGGATGGGATAGCCGGTCGGCTAGCGTTAGCCTTTAGCTGAGCCCGGACCCCAGCACGCTTACCACATTTCTGTTTCCTCTCGCACCGCTTTCGATGTCCTCTGAGTCGGCCAGGTACAGCAGGCGATCTCGGGGACTGAAGGCCTGGTCTTCTCAGCACGCCGAGCTCCCGTAGCGTCGTTCGGAGAGTCGCTGGAAGACTGAATCCTGGCTGATTCCTGAGCTCCAGCAGTGTTTGGCGGTTGTATTTAAGAGCATTCACAGTTGTGATGCTCATGTGCAAGTCTTCTGATGAAAAGTAGTCGGATGAAAGACTTTTTTACAGACTTTAGCACCAAAGTTTGGACCCCGGAGCGGCCTCTGCGTGTTACCGCGCCGCCATCTTGGATACTGTCCCCATCACTGCTCCCCAGACGCTTTCATAGCTGCCCCCTGCTGCATGGTGTGTAGCATGGGTTACTTTCAAGGGTACTTTCACTGTTCCCTCCGAGAATGGAAGGAGTTGTTACTGTTAAAGGCCTCTTTTGGCTTGACATGTGGCTTTGAGTACTTGATTACTTGTAGAGATGGAGGATAAATCAATACCTAGTCTTGTGAAGGAGGTGACCGTGATTTGTAACAACTTCCTTGGAGCCTGTAGGTCTGAGGGAAAGGTATAACACTTTTCTCATTTTTTGCAGTCAGGAAGATTCTGCAGTCAAGACTTTTATAGTGATGTCATCCTAAACTCAGTAACCTTTTAAATAAACTGCTTTAAGGAAGCCTTCGACTGTAGTACCAGTGACAATTCCGCTGTTCATCCTCTTTCCTCAGTAATACTAATCTCAGCAGATTATTTGCTAGGACTTCTTCTGTTTTGATTTTGTTCACCAAAGCTTTAACATTATAGCAGTAAGTCTCCTGCTACCTTCAGCACTGCTGTATTTTTCTGTGTGAATGTTTGTCTGGTGGAAACCACATTCTGTCCTCACTCTCCCTGCAGTTTCATCACTGATCTATTTCGTGCCTTTCATCCTTCTCTTGTGGGTGGGGATTTAGATTTTTGGATTCATGGATTTTTTTTTAAAAAACGTAAACATTTCTAAAATGTAAATCTACCTTTAGCTTTAATACTGTTACAGAGAAACCTAATATTTACCTTTAAGCTCCACCTAAACACTGCATTTCTAGAGCACAATAAATGACAAATGTGCCTCTGAATTAGCCAGCTTTATCTATCTGTTATGATCTGCCCTATTTATTTAACACCATATATGCAGACACTTTTAGTCTTTTTAGTTAGCAAAGTGAAGTTAATCTCTAGCTCTACTAATATCTGGCTTTAACCACTACAGTAAAATGGTAAATGCAGTGTTAATGAAAGTGAAAGTGAATATTCTTGTCATTGCGATGTCACAGCACAGCACACAGTGAACCACAACAAAATTGAACCTCTGCATTTAACCCATGCAAACACCGAGCAGCAGTGGGCAGCTATGAAAGCACCCGGGGAGCAGTGACGGGGACATTACCTTGCTCAAGGGTGCCTCAGGGCAACCTACTGATGAGGGAAACGAAGTCACAATCTTCTGATCCAAGGCCAACTCCCGAACCACTAGGCCACCGCTTCCTAATATAGTGTAAAAAATAAAATTTTCTTGATTGTCTTGATTGATGACAGATCACCATGCCCAGGTAATGAGTCTCAAAGGAACAGATCTTGTAATGAGAATAAATGTCTGAGGACAACTTTGTGAACGTTAGTTTTAGATAAAATGTGTCACTTAATATAATGGAGTAGAAGCCCTAAAACGAGCTATACAACATCAGCTAACGTTCATTCTGAAAGAACGCATCAGAATCGCTCTTTGATTTAGTGTAGCCTAAAGTATCACAGTTCTTTCAACGGAAGCTCTTGAAATACTTTATACTGAAGATAATGAAGTAACTCAGATAAGTGATGTCTTCTAAAGTCTGGCTTAGTGGAATTGATGTTCCCTGCCAAAATTTTTGACTTTACCAGAAGTCCACAAACACCTCGAGGTGACTCTTCTGGAAAGCTAATTTGCATTACGTGCATAAGCTAACAAGTTGCTTGTTGGAGAGTATTGCACCATCACTCCTTACTTTGAGCTTCTTGAGGGGTTAGACTGGTTTAAAAAAATATATATTTTTTTGATTTCTCATGGCTGTCCTCAGACTTTAGGGGTCATGGAGGTTTATTCCATGTGTGGGAGGGAAAAGAAAGCATGAACATCTTACTCTTGACACAGATATTTAGGCTTTTTAGAGAGGTAGATGGTCATTCTCGTCATTAGACTTAAGAAGAATTACTTGGCACCAGTTTATACCTTCCATTCATTATCATGTTCCTATTTCCACCATGTGCCTCAAGTTTGCTCATTACAGTGTTTACAGCTTTAATTAACTAGTGATTAGAACTAATCTACAGGTGAAGGAAGCTGAACTGAAATTGAGCTGAGCTTAAGCTGACGTTTCATTCACAGAGATGAATAGCATGAGTCTCTGCTGGGCCTTGAAGCAGAGTTGATAAATTCCATTACTGTGTTAGTGGAGCTGTAATATTTTGAGTTGGCAAGGGCACATTCACAGTGCAGCCTAGTTTGATTTATCTGTGCTGCTTTGGATGTGATCATTATTCGGCTCAGAATGATGAGAACCAGAGCTCGTCAGACCTGCCTCATGCCTGCAATATCAGTTTGAAAATCATCCTCACCCCAGAACATATAGATCAGATGGGTCACCATTTGAAGGCACGGTATCCAGCCTGCATACGACAGCAATAAGGATTTTCTTAAGATAATTTTTGAGAGCTTTAAGAGTCTTTTAGGGAGAAGTGCTTTGAAGAACATTCTTCAAGCCGCTTCAAAGTTTATATCCTGTGAAGGAAATAAAGACAAAGATATCCTTTATATCCTTATGAAAACGCCTCCCTAAAATGATTAGGTAAAAGGATAACTTTTATAATATTCTTGATGGTGTGACTTGGAGAAACTGCTATGGGACCACTCCATTTAACCATTCATGACAAATAAAAACAAATAAAGAAAATAATAAATTGATCACAACCTGGCAGTCTTGGGATCTGAACTCATACAACCAACTTTTGTTCGCTTAGTGTTACACGTTGCTGACCGATTTTATGGTAAGTACTGCCTTATGCATTATTTACTTTAATTGCATAAATTTGATAGTGATATGTCATTGTGTGCTCTAGTTTTATCTATAATTATATTGCTTTGTTATTTATCGTGCCTTTTATGTTATTTTGAGCCACATTTGAAGTCAGTTTTAAAATCAGTGAAATGCTGTCATGTTTTGAACAGTCAGCACAGCTTTTTAGAAATATTCATCATTGTCCTGCAGTCATTACCATGGAAATGTACTAATCCTGAATTATGTTCATTGCCAAGGACCTGAAGAAGTACGAAAATGATTAAATTTCACAGCTTATATTTGCTTTCCTTTGGCCTTGAGTGACTATGCTTTGGAAGTTGTTAATTTGCACTGCATTTGAGCTCCCATCGCTTTGTTTACAGCTCAGGAGCATATGGGGCAGGATTTGGCCCTGAAGTTTCAAAAGCCCCATTAAAACTTCACTCATGATTTGTTTGGCTTGTCAGTTTCAATGATGGCTCATGACTGGAATAAAAGTTCTATTGATTTTCTTGCCTAATGGAACCTAAATGGCTGAAATTGGGTATTGCCTCGCTGAATGTCTGTGTTTGCACTAGTGCAGGATAAGTGATTTAATCGCTTCTCCTTCGTAAAGCCAGTGTCAATGAGATGATCGTGAAGGTCAGTTGCATGCTCCACCTACAAAGCTTACTTTTAATGAATACTTTCTTGCATGATTGTATGGACCCTAGTTGCACAGCAGATTGATGATGAGTGTCTCACCCACAAAATTGTCAGCATGTCACATAGATATAGGCAAAAAGGTATTAAATGCGGTTACTGAGACTGCTGAATAAAGTAAATATGCTGTCGCTGCATGTGGTCTGTTCCTCGCAGGCCTCCACAGCCAATTTTTTCTTTTTTTTTTCTGATCACAGCAACGTCTGTGAGGTGTGAACTGAATTCCGTCCTGTCTTGTGTGTTCGAGTGTGTATGTATGCGTAGGAGTTGGATGAAATAATCTGGCTCTCTCAGGCTCCATCATCCATAGAAAACCAAATCAGCCTCCACATGCTGCTGTCCTTGGGCTGTGTGTGTGTGCTGATATGATTCACTGTGTGTTTGTACCTTCCTGAGTGAAGCAGACATCCCAGCAAAAATATCAAACACCCCACTAAAATACGTAATCTTCTAGTGAACATCATTTTGCAGCAAAACCTTATTCTGAGTTAGGGGAGAGTTTTCCAGAAATTTTGAGACATTTTAGTATTTTCTATATTGCTGTGCTTTGGACATTTAAACTGTGCATTTGGGTTAATGTTTTTTACTAAAATGAAACCAATCCAAGCCCTTTTTTTTCTACTAGAACTTTTGAGAGTATTGTTTGCTGTATTGGTGTGATTTGGACATTAAGGGCCAGTTTTTCCAGACATGGATTAAATGAAGTCTTGGACTACAGTGCAGTGCTAGTGGTAATGCACCGTTGAAAATCCTAATTATTCAAAAGACCTATTCAAGCTGGATTAGTTTTAGCAGGGGAGCTTCTGTAATGCAATTTGTAAGGAATTAGACTGGCTGATTTGTACAGGATAAAGAGGATAAAGATTTCCACAAATCACCACGAAGCATGTTTGAAACCAGCATTACAACACACTCAAATAACATAGTGAATGGATAGGTCTTTTAGCAGATTGCGCATAATGTGAGAGTGTTTTAACAAAGTTACCGTCCTTGCTCACTGTGACAGAAGTGCTCAGGTTTGACACTGGAGAATCAGGTGGATTTTAAATGCATGCATTTCATCAACAGTTACTGTATCTTCAGGAGTAATGTAGCTCAATAGGAGCATAAACCTGAACCCTGACAAACCAGCTCTAAACACTAATCTTCAATATTTTATTTTGTTCTTACTGCTCTTAGGGAGTGACCTACTGTGGTGAAAGTTCAGCCAGCAATCTGACCATGGCAAATGTGCCCTGGCATGAGGAGGTCATCCACTTTGTGCAGCAGCTGGCCAATCTGTTACCAGACTATGAGATTGCCTGTGAACATGAGCACTCCAACTGCCTGTTGCTCGCCCACCACAAGGTAATGCTCCGCTTTTCCTGTTTTCAGCATTTGGCACTCTTGGGAAAATTACAAACCCCTTATCCATGTAAATTGCCACAGTTGTTAAGATGCCTGTAACATTTCTCTAAATGTCAAGGTGTTCTTCAGCACTAACAATAACTGCAGTGAAGGGGAGGAACAAATCTTTCTGCCTTGTGTTCCTCTGTAGTCTCTTGTGGTTCTTATGTTTGCTTTTAGAAACATTTGCCAACTCCCTTTAAACGATTTGCTCTTTGTTTTACTTCTGATCAAGTTTCTAATCATTTGTGTGGGTAGTAAGCATTTATCTTTTTAAAAAAAAACAAAAAAAAAAAAACTTATGTGCAGTCGTTCATGGTCATGTACATATTTATGGTGTTATTTTGCTATTTACACAATAATAGCTTCATTATTCATTGTGATTCCATTTCTTTTATGTTTACCAGTGGCACCCAGTGGAGTGTTTGCAGCTCAGAAAATGCAAAAATTCAAGACTCATAATCTCCTGAGTTTATTCTACTTGTTCTGCTCCTCCATTATGATATAATCTTTGAAAATGAGCTGTGGCTTGCAAGCGGCTCTGATGCCTTGCCCCTCTGTCCAGCGTAATTACTTTAACAATGTGCAAACAGATCCCTTCCAAATATAGAACAATAATGATTGATTGCATCTTGGACTGCAACCCCATGCATTGGCCCTTAAGTTTATTGTTGGTTGTTTTAAGCTCTGTTACTATATGAGACAGATTAATCTTAGAAAACACAACAAATACTCAAACTTTTCCTTCTTTTTTGCTGTCCTGTGTTTGAAGAGCTCTACACAGGTCAAAAGTATAATTAAATTGCATTAATTTGTCTGTCCCCTCTCAAACTATGTAAAACACAACTAAGTGGCTTTGGATTAAATGGTGAGTCAATGAATGTCCAAGTGGCCGACAAATTGCTATCCCAAACCACAAAACCAGAAGAGCAGAGAACTTCCTGGTCTGCAAGGTGTTCATTTAAATGCACATGGCAAGACTGCAACCTGAGGTTAGTCTGACCAACAGGGGGCAGTGGCTGGACTGGTTGCTAACCTGGGTCCATATTTAGAGCTAATTAGAGAGAAAGAGAGAGAGAGATATAGATGGAGCTCTGAGGATTCTTTTTTTTTTTTTTTTTTTTTTTTTTTTTTAAATAATCTTTAAAACCTATTTGCTTTCTGTTCTCCAAATGTGCAAGATGGTTCTGGATGGTCCTTGTGACTTCATGGCAGTCAAGGCTCTGAAAAATTAACTAATGACACAGTGTTGTCAAAATCTGTTTATGACCTTGAAAAAAGAAAATAACAAAATTTCAAATACAAAATGTTTGATGACTGTATGTATGGGCAGTGTTGAGAAAGGGTAAGGTAGAAACAAATGGCTTTTGTTTCTCAAACTGTCAGTTTAACCAAGTGTTCGAAGCATTGTTGTCTGCATGTGGCTCACTGGCACAACTCAGGCCTTTATGCTGGTACAGGCTGACCTGCTTCTGCGACAATTCAGAATGACCCCTGACAAAGCGAACTGCCTCCGCAGCAGAATGTCACACAGGCGAAGGAGGACTCCTATGGCACTGGTAATTTTTGTTCAAGAATGTCAAAGTACATGACAGAAGACTGAAAAAGGTGGCATCGAATTAGGTGTGAAAATCAAGCCTGACTGCATTACTGCCAATTTCACGCCTCTACCTACCACAGCTGTGACTCATGTGGGTGCTCGAAAAACCATTGTTCCTTTAATATGGAGCAGCTTGTCACACCAAACGCCACAAAAGCCATGGTCAGTAACTCGGAGCCTTGATTTGATTTTTCTTTCTCCTGTCTCATCTAATAACCCGAAACCTGGTGCACTTGATTCCAAATACGATGCTTCAATTTCCATTCCCGTCTGTACGGTCTGGGGGGACTTGTACTGTTTTAGTTCTTATGTGCTTTCCGTAGATCAAAATCAAGCTGCAGCAATCTTTAGCAATACTTTTTAACTGTAGGACTACCAGACCCTTGATAGCAGTAGCAAACAAGTAATTAATTCGAAGAAGACACTGCTGTTTCAACAAATCTGTACTGAAGTCCATCATTTAATGATGGGTAAGCATGATGTATTCAATAGCACCCCAAGCATGTGCCTTTAATTGTTCAATTATTCATAAACAAGGGCTCCTGAGCAGCAATGCAGAGTCTGCAGATGAGGATGTGCTTTCACTACTGTATTTACTCATGTCTAGTTAGCAAACCTAGCCTGCCTGGCAATGTTTTTACTAATAAATGGCTTGCCACAATTCCTCGCTGCAGGCCGTTTACTTGTCATCTGTCTGCTGAATTAATGGCTCTTCATATTGCTTATTTCAAATCGTATATTACAGAGGTATAGAGGGATGACATCACATCGTAATATTGTGTCCTTAATAGAGTATTTCAACATGTATTTCCCCTACACGTTTCAGTAAAAATGAGATGTGTCCAGGGTAACGGGGATTAAGTGTAATCTTATATTCATATATTCACATATTCATAATTAGGTTTCTTTCATTAGTACATGTCTTGCATTTCCTGATCTCTCTCTCTCTGTCTCTCTCTCTCTCTCTCTCTCTCTCTCTTTGTCTCTCTCTCTATTTTTTATATATATATATGTGTGTGTGTGTGTGATTTTTTTTTTTTTTTTTTTTTTTATAAATGCATTTATCTACTGGAGCAGAGTTTGCCATTACCCATATAAATAATTTCAGCTAAACCATATTCATAAATGAAAAAGCATTTTAAGGAAGGAAATATTAGTTGCAGCAATATAGCTTTATTGTGCACAAGCATCCCATTTGCTTGAATAATTTTATTGCCTCTCTGCTTCCTCCTGGATTTATACCAGGGATTTTCAAAATGATTCTCAGGGTTTTCCTGATGATCCAGGTTTTTGCTCTATCCCACTGCATTTGTCAGCTCTTGGAGTAGTTTGAAAAATACTGCAATATTACTACAATATTAAGTTACATACAGTTTGCCAGAAAAATAGCTATAAAACAAATATAACACTGTTTTTCATCATGTATTATATTCCATCATACATGTTTTGTTATAACCATTCCCTTTGTGATTAGAAACTGCAAGGAATGAGTGCATTTTAAGGTGCAGAGAGAAGGGGGTTGACATGGTACCTGTGGGTATAAGGTGCTTCAACATCCAAGAAATCAAGGTCTAGGCTTTTGTAGCATTTTACTCATTAATACCTACAAAGCTGCCAATTTAGAAGTTTTCCTTTTGCCTATGTAAGGGTTAATATCCATCTGCTTGCTGTGATGTGCAGGAATGCAGAGTGGAAAGGAGGGATCACAGGAGGGAGTGATGATGGTTTTGGGATGGAGACTGAACCCTCCAGCAGAGAGGAAGTCAGCCTCATAGGAGTGCTCATCTACTGACTGCTGTTTATCGGGAGGGGGGGGGTTAGCAGAACCCTAGGGAACTCACCCAAGCGCTTCACTCGAGCAAATTACTCTGTAATGAAAACAAAGGGCTTAGGAGGCCTCAGTCCCCAGAGACTTTATATCTTGAAGCTTTGGCAGACTAACTGCGGAGATAGCATTCACGACTGTCTTCTGGAAACTGCAGGTGAGCGTGGAAGAACAGATAGCATGGCTGGAAGACAAACCTCTAGGGCTAAGCCTGCTGCTAGGGTGGAGGTGGGGGTGGTGGCCCACGTAAAGGAGAATGTGAACACAATGGGATTTGACACTTTGCCGTCTGCTCTGTTCCAGACTGTCAGTGTGAGACAGGAGGCTGCTTTCAGAAACTCCGACAGCACTTGTCTTTGAACAGACAGTAAAAGCCAAGCCAAGCTGCATACTTTGCCTCATAATGGCTTCAATAGTTGCACCAAGGCTGTCCCTTCGGCACTAGTGCTTCTAGAGTTGGGTAATGTTGAGCAAGTGTCTCAGTGTTGGAATGTTTCCAGGCCACGCTTAGCCCTGTAGATTAGACTTCTGCTCTCGACTGTACTTGGATGTGGTTAATTAGGCGAGCAGTTACATTGTTTACTCTTAAGAGACTTTCCATCCTTGCCCCTTGACAACTTGGTGGGTTCCCATCTGCACCAGACAATGTTTTGGAATCAAATTCCCCAGTGGTCCATAGATATCCTTTGTCTATAGGAAAGATCAGTGAAATAATTGTTCTCTGAAAGAGCACAGAGTAGTTTAAACAAAACATCCTTTGAGGTCTGTTTGCTATGGAGTCTGCTGTATCCTCCAACAGTCACTTAAGCAGTTCAGCTTAAGTTACCTAGTTGAGCCTGCTTTTAAGCCACCTGCCACACAGACTCAAGTCAAGTCAGTTTAATTTGTTTAGCGCTTTTTACAACCGTTGTTTTCACAAAGCAGCTTCATGGAATCATAGTCTGAGCCCAAAATGAGTAAGCTGAGAGCAACATAGGCAAAAAAATGGAAGAAGAAACCCCAGGAGGAACCAAGACTCAAAAAAGTGGAAGCACCTCCTATGGTCAACACTATAAAATCAAGAAAGAAAGAAAGTGCATTGTATACATTAATAGATTTAGTGAGGAGTTCCGGTAAAGTATGAGTTACTATAAAAGAGTCTGTAATTGGAAGTTCGATGAGCTAATAGTGTTGGTTCTTTTTGAGTGGGTTAATCTTGTAAATCTTAGATTGTGGCCGCAGGTCATGCAGATGATCCAGTATGATGTAGTTGATTCAGGTTTTTACTACGAGCCATTAGGAGTTAGGGATATACAGGAATCTTAACAAGAGGGCATGTAGGAGAGCTTCTTGATAGGCATGAGTTGGATCTGCTGAATCTTTTGGTGGCAGGCAAACTAAATCAAAACCAAATCAAATGACCGTTTTCCCGTTACCCTTATTGTACAATTTTCTTTGAAACTTTGAGGAAGTTTGGTTTTTATGGAAAACAAGGTAACCTCATGTTTGTCTGTAAAGAACTCTAATGCAGCCAGTTAAGTAATTCTCTTCTGTGCATTGTTTACAGCATGTATCTACCCATTGTATTTACTTTTTGAAATGGTCAGTGATTGGTTAAATGGTGGTTAGATTGCACATACAGTGCTGTGCAAAAGTTTTAGGCAGGTGTGGAAAAAATGCTGTAAACAAAGAATGCTTTCAAAAATGGAAGTGTTAATCATTTATTTTCATCAATCAACAAAATGCAGTGAATGAACAAAAGAGAAATCTAAATCAAATCAGTATTTGGTGTGACCACCCTTTGCCTTCAAAACAGCATCAATTCTTCTAGGTACACTTGCACACAGTTTTTGAAGGAACTCGGCCGGTGGGTTGTTCCAAACATCTTGGAGAACTAAGCACAGATCTTCTGTGGATGTAGCTTCCTCACATCCTTCTGTCTCTTCATGTAATCCAGACACGCTGGATGATGTTGAGATCAGGGCTCTGTGGGGGCCAGAAGAACTGATGCTGGTTTGAAGGCAAAAGGTAGTGACGCCAAATATTGATTTGATTCTGATTTTTCTTTTGTTCGCTCACTTTGCATTTTGTAAATTGATAAAAATAAACAATCATTATTTATATTCCTGAAAGCATTCTTTGTTTACAGCATTTTTTTCCACACCTGCCTAAAACTTTTGCACAGGACTGTAAGTGCTTGCACATCTGTTACTTTCTGCTGCCTTTTCGTGCAAGTGCCGGCACTCATCGGCCTGTAGTTAATTTACTGCCATATGGAAATTTGTTTAATGTTGCTGTATTTTACTGATTTATTGCCTTCCTGGCATTATGTAAGGAAGCTGAAACTTTAATCTTGTTGTTCTTATGCAATGACCGAGATTGTAATATATTCTAATGTAAGTGTTTTTTAGGGAATATTTTATCTCAGAAGAGGAATGGAGTTTAAAACTGTTTAGGCTGGAGCCTTATCTCAGGACTACTGTTACACAATGTCGAAGGCAGTGTATTTATAGCCATTTCATGTAATAACTTTCTGTGGGAGCTTTTTGAGACATAACTATTGATGTCTGATACCATAACACTGAACAGAGTCTTCAGTTTCTCTAGAGCATTTTACATCCAACTCTGAATGACTGTTTATCATTTATTAATGAAAAAAATCTGGATTTCCTTTCATGAGAATTAATTTTGTGGTTATTATTGATGGGTTATAAACTTTTAATTATCTGGATTAACTTTGTAGCTCAATGGCAAAAATAGAGAAATGCTACAAGTATTTGGTGTGGGGTGTTGGTATGTATTGCAAAATGTAATTTTTGTTGCTTACACCCCAAACAGCAGTCTCGGTTTTCTTTTTGCAGTACTGTAAAGGTCTTTGCATGACTCTCGAAAGCAAAGCCAGGCTCACACAGGGGTTGGAGAGATTGTTCATTGTATTAGAAAAGTTGACTTACAAGCAGGGTGACTCGGAGCTGGGCTCTTCTGCATGTTTCTTTGTGAGTGCAGTTTATCACCTTCTTCTCTGTTTCTGTCTTTTTGGTTGATCTCTTTGCAGTTCAAGGTGGAAGGTGAATGGTGGACGTGGATCGACTATGAACGCTTCCAGGACCTCGTCCAGCAGTATGAGGAGAGCGCTGGAACCAAGACTTTCTCGGCTCTGGACTATGTGGCCAAGACTCCAAGCTGGGCTGTGTTTGGGGAGAAAGAAAGAGGGTTTGACCCTTCAGACACACGCTTCCAAAGGAAGAACAAAACTAAAGATATCTCAGGGTGCTAATGGACCTGCCGCTGTACCTCTGTTTTTAATGTCTGTATAAGAAATATATTTTATATAGACTTTCCAAAATCTGTGGATTTGAAAACCTGTCTGAGATCACTGTGCCCCCAGATCTGGATAGATCCTATTTTATTTATCTGGTTCATTTGTATCTTCCCGAAGTTTAGTCTAGTATATTCTTAATCTACTTCCACTCATGCCTTCTGTACACATGCTCCTGATCCCTGCTCAAGATGTCCTTCATGCTTGTTTCAGAATTGTCAGCTGTTTGATTTTAAAACCTGTTTAGAGAATGTTTGCAACCAGACCGGCTGAATGCTCCAAGCAGTGGACTTCAGCCTCACCGTTTCTCTTACCCACCTTTAACCTAGACCGGTGATCCGGATCCTTATTTTCTTTTCAGTCACCTACAAAGCGCCAGAGCACTCGGCTTACAGCTTTATTCTTGCAGTCACCCAGAATGTCCAGCTTTATTCTTGTGGGAACTATGGGTGGGGGAAAAAAATCTATACCGTCATTTCCTTTTAATTAGAGTTCAATTTAATTAAAACTCAAAGCACTGGCTTTGTTTTCTGTGTAAGTTAAGTAATATCTTATGGCTTTTGGAATGTTCTAGATAATGTGTATTAAAAATTATTACCAGCATTGCCCCCCTCCCCCGCACCCCATAATGTTGCTTTAGCCCCATCCATAATCTGCTGATTTATAACTGTGAAAGCAAGTAAAAACTCATGGTTTGTTTTAAATTTTAGGGGCTTTCTCTCGCAATTTTTTTTTTTCCTCTAAAAAATAAACATTTTGGTCTTGCAATATTTTTAGTATATTACTTTCATATAGTATGTAGTATATTGCTATTATATAGTACATAGTATATTATTGTACAGCAAGTTTACATATAAAAAAAAAACCTAATTCAAAACAAGCTAGACTGAGTTATTAACCACATGCACCATCCACTTCATATGAACTCTTCACTGCACTGTTATTTATTTGGAGGTGGTTTAGTGGTAGGGTGCTATGCCTCAAGCGGTCCCAGGTTCAAATCCTACCTCTAGCACTACCACCACTGGGTCCCTGAGCAAGACCCTTAACCCTGAGTGTCTCCAGGGGGACTGACCCTGTAATTAGGACATGGAAGTCGCTCTGGATAAGAGCGTCTGCTAAATGCCGTAAATGTAAATTTAAGTACAGTGACCCCTTAAATTATTTAGACTCATCACTTAAGCACTGTCCATTTCTTCTTTAGGTTACTTCACTGAATGTTTGGAAAACGTGGGAAGATACGTTTACCCCAACAGACTGATGATGATGTCAGGCTACATTGAGAGGCCTGTACAGCATATGTGGAAACGTCATTCTTGCAGTGCTGTCTGTGAGCTTGTGTTCATTGATGGGATCATTAACAAGTCAGTGATTGAAAAAAGGAAAGAAGAGAACTGTTCTGGTAATCTGTTTTAATTTTACATTTCTTTAACTGGGTAAGAGAGGGCAAGAAGACTGGGATGAAGGAAAGGGGTGAGCTGTTTTCTGAGTCCTAGCATTCATGTAAATGTTACTTCCACACATCCCACCTACCTAGACATAGCTGCAGACTAAGTGCACCACTACTTTAATGGCATTGCCTGTTATCAGTGGCATCTCTCACTACCATAGTGTGTCCTGCTACAGTGTGTAAAAATGTTAAGAATGGTTTTCAGAACATGACAAGGGTTTCAGTTGGTGTTGACTTGACCTCTGAATTTCCCGCATCTCAATTCAGCCGAACATCCGTGGGTGTGCTGAACACTCCAGACCAATCCATGGAGGCCACACCTCACAACTTCTTGGTGTGCATCACACAGGACACCTTCAGAGGTTTTTTGTAGTCAAGTGACTTGACAGGTAGAGTGGTTAATGTGTAAATGGCTACATTTAAAGCTTTTCTAATGGGTTAATACTCTTTGTATCTTAGGGCCCATTTTTCATGCTGCTTTTCTGCATTTTTTTTTTTTTTACATCATGCTGTGACTCATGCGCTGTGACTCATGCTGGAAGATGCTGTGGACTTAAATCTAATAGTTACCAGCATTGAATTTATATTCACCTGAAAAATATAAGAGCTCTTCTTTAAAGCCTCTCAGAACTATTAATGAAGCTCCTTCATGCTCTCTTTTTCTTCAGCCTTGTGTGTCTTTGGGATATAAACAGCCATGCAAAGAGGCTTTATGACAAGTGACAGAAAGCAGAAAAACATCATGCTCCATGACAGCTGACAGAACAGATATTGATTTCACATGGGCTCTCTCGCTTCAGTGAAAAGGTGCTTGGTTTCTCTCTGGGCTAATGCGGCCTCTTTTTAGTGGTTGATTCCAGCACCCGGGGGAGCTCACCATCCAAAACATACCATCCTAATACACTCTATTAAGGCCTGATTGGGTTATTCTTTGTGGTTGTGTACTGGGTTCATCAGCGCTCCGTTGAAGCAGCAAATACACAACCCTGATGTATGTTGTTTTTATTCAGTTCAGAGGCCCATTTAAGAAACGGTATTGACTACCTTGGTCTAACATTGGAGAGGTTACAGATTCATATTCGGTTAATACCAGCTCTTATTCTTTCTTAGCTCTTGCTGAGTGTCGCATAGATGAGGCCAGTCCTCTGTGTTTTTATTGCAATTTTACAATTTCGCAGTTTAATTCTGATGATCGATCTTATGCTCAACGGTTACGACTCATTAACATTAAGAAGTTAAAGAAGCAAAAATGGGAATGGGAGTTCAGCTGAAGGGAAAGATTAAAAGATGACCTCATTTCGATAGGCGGGTGTATCTTCAAAGACAAAGCTATAAAAAATGTCTTCAATAATAATAAATTCTAAATATTTAATATACACTATTGCAATATGAAATGAAGGAGTTTAATGCACAATGAAAATCAATGTCTAATAAAATGCGGTACCATGCTGAACGGTACCTCAGGCAAACCTACTGGTCTGGTTATTTGAACCCACAACCTCCCGATCCTGGGGCCTAGTTCCTGATTACTGCACCGCTGCCTTATTTGCCCAAAATAAATTAGCAAGTGTTTAACCAAATATTTTTCTTTGATGCAGACATTGTAACCATGTTGGAAACCATATTTCAACAGCACAGAAATATGTTGAATTGTTTTCCAGGAAAATGGAAAAAGTATGTTCTAACATTTGCATAACTTTTGTCTGAATTGCTCAGTGGTGGGAAAACGAGGTGACTAGCAAGCAGTCTATGTAAAATTGTATTTTTTGCTCAATTAAAAAAAAGGACTTCCAGACGGCTTCGAGGAAATTCTGGTCCACCATCCGGCGTCTCAGGAGGGGAAAGCAGTGCACGGTCAACACAGTGTATAGTGGGGATGGTACGCTGCTGACCTCGACTCGGGACGTTGTGGGTCGGTGGGGGGAGTACTTCGAAGACCTCCTTAATTCCACCAACATGCCTTCCGAGGAGGAAGCAGAGCCTGGGGACATCGAGGTGGACTCTTCCATCTCTGGGGTCGAGGTTGCCAAGGTGGTCAAAAAGCTCCTTGGTGGCAGGACTCCGGGAGTGGATGAGATCCGCCCAGAGTTCCTCAAGGCTCTGGATGTTGTAGGACTGTCATGGCTGACACGCCTCTGCAACATCGCATGGACATCGGGGACGGTGCCTCTGGATTGGCAAACCGGGGTGGTGGTCCCCCTCTTTAAGAAAGGGGACCGGAGGGTGTGTTCCAATTATCGAGGGATCACACTTCTCAGCGTCCCGGGGAAAGTCTATTCAGGGGTCCTGGAAAGGAGGGTCCGTCGGATAGTCGAACCTCAGATCCAGGAGGAGCAATGTGGTTTTCGTCCAGGTCGCGGAACAGTGGACCAGCTCTACACCCTTAGCAGGGTCCTGGAGGGTGCATGGGAGTTTGCCCAACCAGTTTACATGTGCTTTGTGGACTTGGAGAAGGCATTCGTCCGTGTCCCTCGGGGGCTCCTGTGGGGGGTACTCCGGGAGTATGGGGTATCGGATTCCCTGTTAAGGGCTGTCCAGTCCCTGTACAACCGGTGTCAGAGCTTGGTCCGCATTGCCGGCAGTAAGTCGGACCTGTTCCCGGTGAGGGTTGGACTCCGCCAGGGCTGCCCTTTGTCACCGATCCTGTTCATAACTTTTATGGACAGGATTTTTAGGCGCAGCCAGGGCGTTGAGGGGGTCCGGTTTGGTGGGCTCAGGATTGGGTCTCTGCTTTTTGCAGATGACGTTGTCCTGTTGGCCTCATCATGCTGTGACCTTCAGCACTCTCTGGATCGGTTCGCAGCCGAGTGTGAAGCGGCTGGGATGAGAATCAGCACCTCTAAATTTGAGGCCATGGTCCTCAGTCGGAAAAGGGTGGAATGCCCTCTCAGGATTGGGAGTGAGACCTTGCCCCAAGTGGAGGAGTTTAAGTATCTTGGGATCTTGTTCACGAGTGAGGGTAAGATGGAGCGGGAGATCGACAGGCGGATCGGGGCAGCTTCTGCAGTGATGCGGGCTCTGCATCGGTCCGTCATGGTGAAGAAGGAGCTGAGCCAGAAGGCAAAGCTCTCAATTTACCAGTGGCTCTACGTTCCCACCCTCACCTATGGTCACGAGCTGTGGGTAGTGACCGAAAGAACGAGATCGCGAATACAAGCGGCCGAAATGAGTTTCCTCCGCAGGGTGTCTGGGCTCTCCCTTAGAGATAGGGTGAGAAGCTCAGCCATCCGGGAGGGGCTCAAAGTAGAGCCGCTGCTCCTCCGCATCGAGAGGAGTCAGATGAGGTGGCTCGGGCATCTGATTAGGATGCCCCCTGGACGCCTCCCTGGTGAGGTGTTCCGGGCACGTCCCACCGGAAAGAGACCCCGGGGAAGACCCAGGACACGCTGGAGAGACTATGTCTCTCGGCTGGCCTGGGAACGCCTTGGGATCCGCCCGGAGGAGCTGGAAGAAGTGGCCGGAGAGAGGGAAGTCTGGGCATCCCTGCTGGAGCTGCTGCCCCCGCAACCCGACCTCGGATAAGCGGAAGAAAATGGATGGATGGATGGCTCAATTAAAAAAAATCCACTCTCAAAAACTAGGCTGTATTGAATGCCCTGCTCTTCAAGTTTTAGTGACTCTTTTTCCAAATGCCCTGTTGGCTTTCTCCTGACAGAGTTCGATGCCTTGCCCAGATTGTGGTCTGGTGGTGGGAGACTGACTGCAGTGGGCCAGCGAGAGCCTCCAGTCTCATTAGCTTTTGTCTGGGTTCCAGTTCTGATCCCCATCCAATCTCTGTCTGCGGAACAACAGAAATCCGCATCTAAGCTTTGCCACTCACAGAGAACCTTTGAGACATATGGGTGATTGGAAGGGTCTCTTCAGCATGTGCGCTTCACTGTCCTGCAAATGAAAAGAGGTAGGAGGCCCGGACTGACTCCATGTCCCTCTCTTTTCAAAAACTAGAATTTCCCTTTAACTTCTGTTTTATTCAAGAAAGCTACTTTGCTCCTAAACGGGCATGTATATGTTCAAATCACAAAGAAAGATCAGTCAGTGCAAATCTTATTCCCAGAAAATATCTTAATGCTGCACGTTTCTCGCCAGCCTTTCACTCAGAATTGTTTTCCCTCTTTTTTTCCCCCTTTTATTTTACAAAAGAACATTTTTCAGGCAGATTTTTTTAGTCCCTTGTGTTTTAAATAGTTGACATGACCACCCTGTTGAAGATGGCTCCATACTTCAATCCACAATTTTGACATGAGCTCTGCAACGTTAAATGTCTTCCTACAATACCAAAAATCTGTAGAACCAATTTAGTTAAAAAAAAGCTACAGGTAAAAACTTCTTGATGCATAAACTGTGCACCTTACACCAGTTGAGGTTTCCCTGGGCGCCAGGTGTAATGATGCTTGAAACGTGTTAAAACTGGGTAAATCCGCTTGTGGCTGCTCAGGGAGGGCATGTGCAGACGACGTTCCAGCCTCCAGAGCAATCAGCTGGTGCTCTGCATCTGTTCAGCACCTTAACATGACTGGTTTCAGGCCAGGATCAGTAGCTTTTGCTCATCTCTAACCATTCTCACTGTTCAGCTGTGTGAACACTTGAGACGGGCAGGAGCCTGTGATGGTTCAGGGGGAGAGAGAGAGAGAGGAAAAAAAAAAAAAAAGCTGGGCTTTTTGTCAAACCAACAGATTTCAAAGCAAGTGGTGCCAAAGCGATAGCAACCGTCTGCCAAATAGGAAATCGCTGCAAATGACAGTAGCAGTCCCAGAAATCTCTGTTTGATGCAAGACTGAACACCAGCACAAATCATCACAGATTGCACAAGTTTTTATCCCACGGAGGGTAGGAGCATGGAAGCACCATGTTAAAGTTCATCTATACGCTGCATTCACATTACAAGCATGGGCTATTTTTTAAAAGAAGTTGCACTGGGGGGCCCAAGAATCAGCCTGTGGGTTGAAGGGGAAATCAGAAAATCTTATCAGATCTTATATACTGTTTAGAAAATTGACACTGGACATGATTTGCAGTTTCATGTGTAGTGGCCTGTGCCCTAATACATGAAAAGGACCTGAAAATTTGGATTGAATAACTAGTTTGCATAGATAGAGCTTAAAATGTGGCTGTTCATGTGAGTTACCTGCACCATCACACATCACATCACCTAATGTGTAAACACCATGTGTCTCTCCTCCTGCTCGAAAAAGTGATGTAGTGCTTCTACATTGCAAATTAAGCAGTTTATGACTTTGCTTACATCCAGTGGGGTTGATTTGGCAGATTAAGGCTTTTGAACATTATGGCTTGTGCTACTCTTTTAAACACACCCATGATTGAGTTTTCACAGCAGAAACCTAAAGTTTTTTTTCCCCATTAGCAATCCATGTGTTTTAAATGCTGACACCAATTTGTATTCAATACTTGCTGTAATAGACTGACTATGTAAACATATGTGCCATCCTTCCTCCAGACATGAAATCTAATCGGAAGTGATCGCTGGAGATGCACTGTAAACAAATAGAAATACCAGGTGGAAATATTTATACAAAACCCTCCAGAGGTATTGCAAAAGCATGGCAGATTTTTTTCTTTTTCCTCTGCGCCGAAGACATCTGTGTTTGAGAGCATAGCACCTTTTGTATCTGACTACCCAGTTTTTCAAGCTAGCAAAAGTATTGGATCAAGACAGGCCAGGTGTTGCATGTTACACAGGTATGTCCTATAAAACTATAAAAAGCTCTTGATATCCACCTTTAATTAAAGCTTGGATTTCATCTGTGGAAACTGAATCTGTTGTTAAATAGGGAAAAGCAAGATCATTAGGGAGCTGTATATGTGAAAAGGTTTGCCACCATTTCACAAATGTTAAGTATAGCCAGTAAAACCATTTGGAATATCCTGGAAAAGAAGGAAACCACTGTTTCCACGGTTGTACTGAGCAATAGGTACCATAGAAGTTGGCCAAGAAAAACAACAGCAGCTGTGAGAAGATAGGTGAAAACCAAAACATCAAGCAGTGACCATGAACCACCAAGAAGCAGTAGGAATATTAAGACCTATATTTGTAAGAAGTACAGAAAATAGCCACAAATGTTCATGGCAGTCAGAATAATCAGAAGGAATTTTATCAGGCAGCAAGACAATGAGCCAAACTACGAAGTAAAAAAACATGTTATGGAGAAAAAATGGAAAGTTTTGGACTGACCACTTCAATCACCAGATTCAAAATTAAGAGATTTAGACCAGTTTATAGACCAGTCCTCCAAACCCTGGCTCTGCACATTGCTTTCCTTCATTCCAACACACTTGATCTGACTAATCAATCCACTAACGACCTCAAACAGAACAGCGGTGGGTGTCTTTCAAATGTGCAGGGCAGAGGTATAGCTTTTTAGACCAAAAGTTCAGATCAAAAGAGATGATTGTCTTTATTTCTTCTTTACATACATGATAGATGTGTTCCAAAGTCCCAATGCAGTCCTACAAGTCAGTAATTGGAGACAGTTTTGGAATTTTCTATTAATTTTCTTTCTTTTTTTTTTTTTTTTTTAATGCACTTACTCATAGCCCTTTTCTCCAATCTGAAAACATACTGATAGTTAAAGCAAGCTGTTGTTGCTTCCTAAACACAAGGTACTTAAAGATCTAACAATACTCCCAATACTTCTCTCCTCATAACTACACAGAAAACTGTTATTTTAACAGCAAATTGATATTTAATACTCATTTATGTTCCTTGTGGACGAAGCAGCTTTTTTTTTCTCCGACATGCTCCCAAATGTTTGACTACTGTGTGAATGGTCTTAATGGTTAGTAAGACAATTAACTGATGCAACTAATTTGGCAGAAAACAAGCTATTCCTGACATTGATATTTCTTGCTCTGTTTGGCATAGATTTATGCTTTAATGAAATAAAATATGAATAATCAATTATGACCTGCAATGAATCATAATAAGCCCTGCAATTGGTGGATAATCCATCTTAAAACCTACAAACAAAACAGAAAACAGTGAAATGTGGGAAGCTTGGGCTTTACTGCTAAATCTCTGCTGTTAGAGAAAAAGCCTGAGAGGAAGCTTTGGTTCTCTATTATCTCTCTCTCTCTGACCTGTGCTCACTCTTTGAAGCTTTGCATAAAAAGTCCAATGTTTTTCCATAGGTATGTTTATATAATAATTATAAAAATAATAAGTAGTGCTTGAAAGTTTGTGAACCTTTTTATAATTCTGTTTTTCTGCAGGAACGAGACCTAAAATATCATTAGATGGTCACGCATTCTGAAGTAAAGAAAACCCGATTGAAGCATTGAGACAGAAATGTTATACTTGCTCAGTTATTTGCTGAGGATAATAATGATTTATGGTTTTACATATCTGTATGTGAAGCATTGGTTTTAGTATCTTGTGACTTGGTGAGAAACTAAAGAGTTTCCAACAACAGTTGATTAGACTATTAAATATTAATTGAAGGAATGTTTGTATATCTGGTATAATTCAGAATTGATTCATTAATGATAGCAAGTTATGTACAGCCAAACTATGATCAAACTTCGTATTTCAGAGAGGGGATAAGCTTCATTTGCCGAAATGCTAAATTTCCATTTCTCCAAAAACAGCGCTTTTAATTTGAACTTTTTTAACCAAAGAATTCTGTTTTGGTCTCTCCATCCACAAAACATTGTTCCAATAGCTTCCTGGCTTGATTTGATCTTCAGCAAACTCTTTTCTGCGGTCTTCAAGATCCTTTGTTTTTGCCATAATCCATTTCCAAAGGTCTTTGAGGAATCCCTGTTCTTTATATAAAACCAAATAGGCTCTGATTATCATCCCATTGACTGAAAAAACACCTGCCTTCAAGATCACCTACCAATTTAACTGCTTATCCAAGTTTTGTACTACATAAGAAATTTTTATTTATTTGTGTAATTGGGGTCTCTTTGTACACTTGTAGGACTTGTGAAAATCTGACCTGATGATGTTTTTGGTCTGATGTTTGCAGAAATGTAAAAATTGCTTAAAGCTTCACAAACTTTCAAGCATCACTGTATGCAGGCATTTATCTGAAATCTGTTTTTATAGATGTGCTCCTTCAATGTAGAGTCTTGTTATAACATACTTCAGCCAAGGGCACGGCCCTTTCCCATTTGAAAAATGGAGAAACAGTCCCTGGTTCTAATCCGTTCCTCACCAATCTTTACTGCTGGTGCAATGCTTTCTAGCAGAAAAACTGTATGTGTATGTGCTGAATTTTAGCAATGTGAGGGGCTAGAAGACTCAATGTTTAGGAGGAGTGTTCATATACATTGGGCCTAATGGTGTATCAAATATGTGGTAAGATTAGGTTTGCTACCACATTGGCTGATTTTTATTTCTTTATTTTCCATTATCTGCCGCTTGTCCCAAACGGGGTCGCGGGGGAGTGCTGGCGTCCAACCCAGCGCACATAGGGCGAGGACAGGGGACGCACCCTGGACAGGTCGCCAGCCCATCGCAGGGAGGAGCAGGACGGGGACGGCACCTTGCTCAAGGGTACCTCAGGGCAACCTATTGGGAAGGGATTTCTTTATTTCTTTATTTATTTCACTAAATTCAGTAGAAAGGTAGCTCACAAAGTAATCAGGGATAAATTGCTACAGAAGTTTTTCTTCACTTAATTCAAAGCTACACGTACATGTCACCATTTCGAAACTGCTGGGCCTCCATTGACGGTTCGGAAAGTCATGGGTTCGAATCCCAGACCAGCAGGTTGCCTTGATCACTGCTCCTCGGGTGCTTTAAACAGCGGCTCCCTGCTGCACGGTGTGTATGGGTAAAAAAAATACTTACCTATGTAAAGGAATACTTAGTATTTAATGTAAAGGCTTGGATTTGAGGACACAAAAAATATTGGGCCAAAAATACTGGGCCACCAAAATCCTGAACAGTTGAAAGCCCTCGATCTGATGTGTCATATAAAGAGCTGGGAACATAGGTAAGCATCTGGTAGCATGTAAACTCTCTTCTTTACTGGCGCTGTGAAGAAAACTGCATGTTCTTGGGTTCCATCAGTTTGGCGCTTGCTGACAGTGAGCAGTGTGGCCTTGGCAGTGTTCTTGAATTTAGTCAATGCTGCTTCCCTGCCAGCTCATTTGACAACATGAATTTATTTTTCAACTTCTGCTGCTAAATAGAGCTCCATCTCTAGACCCGGTTCGTCCTAATAGCGCTCATCCAAAAGGTGAGTGTAAGAGCAAGGAAAAGGAGTACGTTTTGGATCAGGCCTGCTCCTTTTGGTTATGTGGAGCAACTGTTCCCCCTGCTCGTCTTTAGGTAAGTGAGCCTGGCAAGCCTGGAGAATTCTGAGAATAGTCCATGGTCTGGAGACACTGCAGGTGGAAGCTGGACAGAGGACAGCCTGATGTGCCTGCTGAGACCAGCAAATCATGAAATGTGGCCCCTTTCTCCACAGGGCTTTGCACACTGTTTACATGCTGTTTGCTCAAAAAAAAAGTGTGTCACCACTGACACTAGCAGCACATCACCACAAATACCTTTTTCATACAGTTGCTTTATCTCTTATGTTTCCTTTCACATACACATTCCACAGTGAGGGCGTAAACACCCATCACATTTTTCCTTGAGCATGATGCTATATTGTATGTGCTGTTTGGAACAGCAAGTAAAAGGTTAGAAGCTAGCGGATATTCGTTAAAGGCACTTGATTTATAAAGGCATAATGGAGAAATTACTTCTGTCAGGCTCATTATAGCATGCTGCCCCTCAACAGCAGCATTGTCCAAATTATCCTAGAGATGGCCTTGCTTTAACAAGGATCCACTGTTTTATGAGCATGCCTAGACATGCTCTGGGAAAAGCAGGTCATGACTGGATGAGCTGTAACCCAAGGGTGTAAAAAAAAAAAAAGTAATGAAGAACTCTGTACCAGCCTGCCATCCATCTAGCTTATCTGCTACCTGACAACACCCCCATAATACTGCTCTGCATTCCTGTAGCAACAACCAGCAGTGATTAGCAGTATGTATATTTACATATTTGTCAGTTTTATTCAAAGCAACTGACAGCTCACAGAAGGGGAGAAGAAAACTTCACTGATCTGGAGGGAAATTGCTTATGTTACAAATGCAAAGATAGACTGACAGGTCCAACAGCAGTCTGAAACAAATTAGAGAATTAAAAAATATAGAATTATTGATAGAGAATATATATATATATATATATACAGATATATATATATATATATATATATATATATATAGAATAAATAAATCAGATGTCAGATAAACTAAGTTGAATCTGAAGTCCTCTGTATTATAAAAACACCTTTCTACAGTGTTTTATATAAACTATGGGTAGATACTGTACAGCTAATATTATTAAATTATTTACTCACTCAGCCAAAAGTAACTGCAACTGATAAATGCTGTGAGTGATAATTAGTAAATGTTAGCTAGCTACCACCCTCTTTCCAAAAAGTTTTTGGACTGAAAATAAACCTTCCCTTTAACAAGATAACTTATTATTTGACTAACAGTTCATGTAACAGTGGCTGTGTCCCAAACTGCATTCTACCACATTACATGGACATTGCACTCAGTAATGTAATGTGTAAGGTATGCAGGACACAGCCCATCCGTTCCCCTCTGTTCCAAGGACACTGCGTCGGCCCATGAAAGTGAACCATGATGTAAACAAAAAATGATTATATTTGAGCTTTTAAAGTGAAGTGAAAGTGACTACCCTCGTCATACTGAAACACAGCACAGCGCAACACAACAAAATTCAACCTCTGTGTTTCATCCATATACACATGTGCAGCAGGTGACTAGCTATTGAAAGTGCCCAGGGAGCAATGATGGGGATGGTACCTTGCTCAAGGGTACCTCAGGGTAACCTACTGATAAGGGGAATCGAACCCACAATCTTCCGATCTGGGGCCAACTCTCTAATTCACTGCAAAGACATGTGAACTACTAGTTGCCATTTTCATGCACGTCAAATAGCAGAAATCCCCAGTCTCCGCTTCTGATCTTTCTTTTTCTTTGAGGATTTAGTAGAACCATGGCCGTTATTGGTTCCTGCGTCCAATTAGACAACAACTATTCAGATTTTACTTCACTTCATTTTTTTAACCGCTTGTTCTAATTTAAGTTGCTGGTGGCACTAAAGGCAGGGAAACACTCTTGACAGGCTGCCAGCCCATTGCATGACAGACATTCAGACACACACACACACACACACTCACGCCGGGGCAATTTAGTATCTCCAGTCTGCCTGACATGCATGACTTTGGGAAGAAATGGGAACATCCGGAGGAAACCCACACAAACATGGGGAGAACAAACACTAGACAGAAAGGACCCAGACTATCCCGTCAGGGAATCGAACCCAGAACCTTTTCATTTCTCGCCAGTCATTGTCACATGACTATTAATTGTGTGTTTTTAACAGGAAAGGGAAGCTAGTTGTATATAAGTTTATTTGGATATTATGTACCTCACAGCAATAAAAATGATTTTAAATTAGCTTGCAATCCAGGTCCTCGCATGAAGAGACCAGATGTAAATGACAGTTTTGAACCAGGACCACTAAGTGTGAAAAGTGTGCAATGATCCACAACGATGTTCCATTTCCTCATGGAGGATATTTGGATGATAAAAATAGGGAAAACTTACTTTTGGATGGTTTCACCTGTATGCTGGTAATCCGGAGGACAGAGGCGCGTTATTCCTGCAGCATCCCGTTCCGCCTCTTGGTCCACATCTGTCAGTGGGCAGTAGGTTGCCCTACTTCCCTAATGAGAATGAATGAATCCTGTTTTCCAGTAATTTCTTCATGGCAAGTCTCGACTTCTGCAGACTCTTAGTCATGCACCAGATACTAAATAGACTGACCAGAAAGGGTTCATCAGTTACTGTTTTTTTAAAGGCAGTTTTTTGGTTCTGTTCAGGGAAAAAATTTTTCCCCGTATGAAGTTCCAATTTTAGAAGTCTAATACGAGGGATAATCCTGTATTCAAATGTTCCCCTTCTGTGATCTTCATGTCACTGAAGTTGAGTTTGTGGCTTGAAGAAAGTGGCTTTTTTTGTGTCCTTGGTAGCAGTACTTGGTAGAAACTTTTAAGGATTAATTTTTAGGGGCAGCTAATCCTATTTAACTCTGTGACTTGTCTAAAGATGTCTAAAAAAATGTGTGTGTGTGTGTGTGTTTGTGTGTGTGTAGTGTGTAAGAGACTTGCTGATTCAGTGTGTGTGACTCAGCTGGTGGAAGCATTTAGGAGACACTGAGGCTGAGAAGTGAGGGGGATTTTAATTATCACATAATATCATAGAGCTGCTCTGTCTGTATGTGTGTGTGTGCGTAAGAGAGTGAGTGACTGACTGAGTGACTGACTGGATTATTGTGTGTGTTTTTCTGCATGATGGATCGAATAAGCACATAATGTGCTCTCCATGTTGCGGCCTTGTTTTGACGGAAGGGTCTCAGCAGCTCTGTGTGTTGAGGGTCACAGTACGGTGGTACAGACAGGGGCTCCAGCGGTTGTGTGAGGCTGATCGGCCTCGGGGACTGTAAATAGGGGGTTTTGGGGAAGTGTGTGTTTGTTCATACTTCTTATCAAGCACAGTGTCACGTCAATGAGAAAGAAGGATGTGAAGGGAGCTTGGATTTTGGAGGGTGATGTATGAGTGCAGTCTGCTACTCGTCCTTGGCCGCCGCTGATTAATGAATACTCACTGTCCCGCAGCCGCCTTTCACTGGAGTGTGCTGAGTGCTTTGGGACGGTGCAGATTACTTCACTGGTGAAAGAAGGCGCGCGCGCGTGTGTGTGTGTACGTGTGTGTTTGTATGTGAGTGCTGTGTTTATATTTCCTCCCTCCTCCCTTTTCTGCCCTAATCTTCCTTCTTCAGATCTACCCAACCTTAGTTGCCTCTCTCTCTCTCTCTCTCTCTCTCTCTCTCCATTTTTGTTCTGTCTCTCTCCCCAACCTAACTCTTGCCCTTTTTATACCCCCTTTTTTCTCTTGCCTTTCTTTCCTTTTCTCATTTTCTTTCTTGCCCTCGCTGCTCGCTCTCTCTCCCCCCTCCCTCTGCCCCATATTTTTCACATTTTCTCTTGTATATTTTTTCTTCCCCCATCTTTTTTCTGTTGCCTTTCTTTTCTATATTTTCCTTTTCACTGCTCTCTCTTCCTTTCCTTCTCCCTGTCTCTGCTTTGTCTCTCCTGTTATCACTTTTTTCCCCTTCCCCTCTCTTTTTTTCTTGCTTTTATTTTTATTTTCCTGCTTTATCCTTTTCTCCCCTTTCTGTTTTTTCTTATCCTTCTCTTTATATCCCTTTATTTTTCAGCACCACTTTCCCCTTCCCCCCCTTTCTTTTCCTCTGCTCCTTCTTTCCGTCTCTCTCTCTTCGCCCAATTTTAATTTCTCATGTTCCCTTTCATGCAATTCCTCGTTCTCTCTCTCGCTCCTTCTCTCCTACTTCGTTCTCTCTGTCTCGCCCTCCCCTCTCTCTCTGTCTCTCCCCTCCCTCGTTCTCTCTCTCTCTCTCTCTCTCTCCCCTCCCTCGTTCTCTCTTTCTCTCTCCCCGGTGTCTTATGTTGGTGCACCTCAGAAGCTCTCTGGGTTTCCACTTTTATAAAAGTTTATATGTCGACAACCGTCACCAACAGACACATTAATAACACATTAACAAATGAATGCATTAATAATTATAATGCATCAATATATCTAATTAATTAATTAATACATTAATATTATATAAACTCATTGTGAAGGAGACTAAAACGCTACACAGAAGTTTCTCTTTTGGATTTTCATATGGTTCAGGTGTGAGGTCGTGAGGTGATCGTTTATCATCGCACTGCTACGGAACCCATTACTTTTCTAGAGCAGAGTGAGCGCCGGTCCTGGCTGCTGTGTGTGTCTGCTTTAAAAGACTACATCGGTTTGCATCACTGTGTTCTGCTTACTTTTTAGATAAACGCTGTGTTACGGAAGCATAAACAGATTTCTATGAATGATTTTTATGTTCTTATAATAAAGTATTTTAAAGTATTTTTACCATTCAAGCATGTAAGATCAGTACTGATATTCACACTCACACATCTCACAGGCAGACTTCTTCATAGCCACATCTTTCAGTCTGTTATTACGGGGAGATAATGGACCGTGGAAGGTACCTACCAGCTGTCAGGACAGGGTGTGTGAAGTCAGTGTAAAATTATGCAGAATTCAACCTAGTGACGGTAAATTTTCTTACAGTGGGTTAAAGGGAAGTCAGAAAATATTCAACGTTTTCTGCAGAATTCAGTGGCTGGGACGGAAAGTCAATCAGAGCGCCGTGACATAAAATGCTTAATATCAGGAAAGCCTGATGCTTATGTTTTGATTCTTTTCACAGAATATTTAACACAAATAAGATCCTTTACCCCCGAGAGCACAGTGGGACAGTGGGTAGCACATTGGGACAGCAGGTAGCACAGTGGGTAGCACATTGGGACAGCGGGTAGCACAGTGAGACAGTGGGTAGCAAATTGGGACAGCAGGTAGCACAGTGGGAAGCACATTGGGACAGCGGGTAGCACAGTGAGACAGTGGGTAGTACATTGGGACAGTAGGTAGCACAGTGGGTAGCACATTGGGACAGCGGGTAGCACAGTGAGACAGTGGGTAGTACAGTGGGACAGTAGGTAGCACAGTGGGACAGTGGGTAGCACAGTGGGTAGCACAGTGGGACAGTGGGTAGTACAGTGGGACAGTGGGTAGCACAGTGGGTAGTACAGTGAGACAGTGGGTAGCACAGTGGGACAGTGGGTAGTACAGTGAGACAGTGGGTAGTACAGTGGGACAGTAGGAAGCACAGTGGGACAGTGGGTAGCACAGTGGGACAGTTGTTAGCACAGTGGGACAGTGGGTAGTACAGTGGGACAGTAGGTAGCACAGTGGGTAGCACAGTGGGACAGTGGGTAGTACAGTGGGACAGTTGGTAGCACAGTGGGACAGTGGGTAGTACAGTCGGACAGTAGGTAGCACAGTGGGACAGTGGGTAGTACAGTGGGTAGCACAGTGGGACAGTTGGTAGCACAGTGGGACAGTGGGTAGTACAGTGGGACAGTAGGTAGCACAGTGGGTAGCACAGTGGGACAGTGGGTAGCACAGTGGGACAGTAGATAGCACAGTGGGAAAGTGGGTAGCACAGTGGGACAGTTGGTAGCACAGTGGGACAGTGGGTAGTACAGTGGGACAGTAGGTAGCACAGTGGGACAGTGGGTAACACAGTGGGACAGTGGGTAGTACAGTGGGACAGTAGGAAGCACAGTGGGACAGTGGGTAACACAGTGGGTAGCACAGTGGGACAGTGGGTAGCACAGTGGGACAGTGGGTAGTACAGTGGGACAGTGGGTAGCACAGTGGGTAGCACAGTGGGACAGTGGGTAGTACAGTGGGACAGTAGGTAGCACAATGGGATATTGGGTAGCACAGTGGGACAGTAGGTAGCACAGTGGGGCAGTGGGTAGCACAGCGGGACAGTGGGTAGCACAGTGGGACAGTAGGTAGCACAGTGGGACAGTGGGTAGCACAGTGGGACAGTGGGTAGCACAGTGGGACAGTGGGTAGCACAGTGGGACAGTAGGCAACACAGCGGGACAGTTGGTAGCACAGCGGGACAGTGGGTAGCACAGCGGGACAGTTGGTAGCACAGCGGGACAGTGGGTAGCACAGCGGGACAGTGGGCAGCACAGTGGGACAGTGGGTAGTACAGTGGGACAGTGGGTAGTACAGTGGGACAGTGGGCAGCACAGTGGGACAGTGGGTAGTACAGTGGGACAGTAGGCAACACAGCACTGTTGTGGTAGCACTGTCCCCTAAGAAGGTCCTTATTTTGATCCCAGGTGTGGCGGCCTGGGTCCTCCAGTTTCCTCCCACAGTCCACAGTTGCTTATCTGACTAAACTGAGAAATGATGAGGAGTATAACACAAGGATTTGTGTAAGCAGGATTTCAGAGTTAGCCAAACGACTGAAGCCTAAAACTGAGACTTGACTTTGGGATTAAGTCATGTAGCTAACTCAGAATGCATGTCTAGTGGAATTATCTCCTGGTACTACTCAGTTTAGGCAGATAACACAAACCCAAAGTTGGATCTGTCCAACAGAAAAAGATCTCAGGGATGTGCCAATTGGAAAATCCTCATCTTTAGGATTCAGTCATCTGGCTAACTCTGAAACCTTTTTTGTTGAATTTCCTCCAGGATTTTTCAGGTTAGCCAGATAATTTATCTCCAAAGTCAAGTCTGTCCAATAAGAAAAGAGCTGAGGGAAGTTCCTCAACCTTATAAGAACATCATTGTGTTTTCAGTTGGGCTCAGCAATATGGCTAAACTGAGAAATCCTTTGGAATAATTTCACAAAACTGGATTTTAGAGTTAGCCAGATAAGCCTAAAACTGAGTCTGACCAATAGGGGAAAAGCTGAGGGATGTTTCTATTGGCCAATCCTTATTTTTAGGATTCAGTCATCTGGCAAACTCTGAAACCTATCTTTGTAGAACAACTCCAGGATCTCTCAGTTTAGCCAGATAACTTAAGCCCAAAGTTGTGTCTGACCAATAGGAAAAGAGCTGAAGGATGTTCTTATTGGACAATCCCCAACTTTAGGCTTAAGTCACCTGGCCAACTCCGAAATCGGTGTAAATCCATCCTGAGTGTGTTTGCATCGCTTGAATGCAGAAATGATGGCAGGTCGCTGGAATTTCCCTTTAAACAACTCGACCGTTGGAAACCATGGAAACCGCTCGAGCCTTTAGGAGGACCGCGACGCCGCGGCTCGTGCGCGCTGAGGTGGATCTACACGGCCTTCAGGCTTCTTTACCCTCCCAAACCTTCACCATTTCTCCGCCCAGGTGCGTCGAGCGCGCTTTGGAGAGGCGAGGCTGCTGAGCTCCAGCGTCTCTGAGCGAGTCTGTCGGGCGGCGGAGACATTTCTGCTGGAAACTTGGTCTCGGAGCGGAGCTGTCTCCGCGGAAGCGCGTGAATATTGATGAGCGCTGGACTGGACAGAGCCGCATGGGTTAAACCCAGCTGGAGAAGACGCACACGCTAAAGTGAGGCGGCGAGGAGCCGAGCTCCCGTTCTGACAGCAGCGTTGAGTTGTGTGGAGTGTTAGCGTCGCGTGTTTTTATCTCCTCCATCAAGAGAAACGCGAGCTCGTGCGTTTAACCATGTGGAGATAAAGAGGGAGAGGAAGCTGGGGGGAAGTTTGAGAGGGGAAAAAGAGCTGGGGTGGGTTTTGTTTCTCCCTGAATGGGACTGGGAGGTGTTTGAGTGCTGTCGGAGTGCAGGAGAGTCCGCGGAGCGAGTAAACACGAGTCCGGCTCACCTGCGGCCCCGTTGATGATCCCGGGTCTGGATGCCATAGCGACGAGGATCGGGTTTAAGGCTTTGAATCGCACCCGCGCGCTGGAGATTACTTTCACGGTAAGATGGGCGCGTGTGTAAAGCGCGGAGTTGTGTTTTGGGGGCAGAGGGAAGGCAGGCGCTCCGCACCTGTTGGCGGACTCGGAGTCTGAAGTGACCAATGAAGGAGGTGCGTGGATTAAAGGGCTGCGGGTCCACAGCGCGACTCTGTCCTCATCTGCGTCTCTGGCATCGCAGGCGTCTGATTCTGCCCTCACTCAGTTCCACCGAATTACACCCTCAAATAACACTGCAGCGGGGCACTAAGACCTGGAAAAAGTGCAGTTGAGCTCTGTTATTCTCGTTCTTTGAAAAAGAAAAGAAAAACGACCCACAAGCTTGGTGTAATTTAAATGATACTTGTTATTCCCAAATGTTGTCAAAACAGTGGCATCTATTCTAGTCTTAGAAATAAATAAATAGAATAAATAGATGCTATAATATTCACACACACACACACACATATATATAATATCACACGCACAAATATATCATATATTTATATGATTATATAATAAATAGATATGATGTGTGTGCATGTAGATCTGTATTTATAGGCGTGTATGTATAGTGCATATATGTTTGCAGGTGTGTTTGTGTGTGTGCCTGTGTGTGGGTGTATTATACATGCACATGTGTCAATAAATTGCATAAATGCGCAAAGCATTTTTCTGGTGAACCCAGCAAACAAGCACGCTGCATCCAAGTGACACTGTCCCATCGATTTCTCTATGCTGACTAGAGCTCGCAGCTCAAGTGGGTTCCTTTTGTAGACCACCGGCGAGTGCCCTGACAATTACATGAGTGTGCGAGTGCTGGAAGTGAAAGGAGAGAAAGCCTGCGCTCACAAATCACTATGGAGTGATCTGTCTTTAGAAGCAGGAGGGCGTGTGGCAGGCGGGCTCACTGTGCCTCCACTCTGAACTGCAGAGGAAGAGCTGCTAATGCCCCTGAATTCCTCTAATGAACCTGCTGCTGCTGCGTCTGCTGGCTGTGCACCGTGGGTGTGTGTGTGCGCACGCATCTGTGTGTGTGTGGAGCATGAGCGAGTGAGTGAGTGACTGAGAGGGGATATAGAGGACTCTACCTTGTCCCGGCTGCTGAAAAATTAACTCTGGATTTGCGAGCACTGCTCGATGGTGCTGCTTCAGGAGTGGAGCGAGTCCAGCAGGCGGTCAGGCTGAGCCACTCCAGAGGACCAGCCTGACTGCTTTTTTCACTGGAGCTCAAGCAGGATAGGAGGTCCGCTTTCAGATGGAGGTCACCTGTGCGGACCCCAGGACACCAGAGGAGGGCTCAGAGGGAGATGAGACACCCGATAGTCGGGACAAAGAGGACGGGGTGCTGCATTACCCCAGAGAGTGCGACCAGTATGGGTAAGGAACAGCAAGGGGGCAAGCACTCTTTTAGGACCAGCTTTTTGCAGAGGTGGGAGATGCTCCTACTTTAAGGGGGCTGCAATGGGATAGGGGTGCCTTTATTTGATGAGGTGACCTTTATTTGATGATTTTTGTTCTGTATTTTCTTCTCGTTGCTTGTGTTAATGTTCTGTCATATAACCAGGAGTATCAAATAGTTAAGCAGATTAAAGAACAGAGCGCTCTCTCCTTTCTTCTGTTTCTGTTGTCTAGATTGATGCTGCAAGTTCTCCTTATAATTGAGCTTTTCCTTCTTTTAGAGGGTGGAACTTGATATTGTGTTGAAGCCTTTTTTTTTGCCCTTTAAAACTAAAACAGACTAAAATGAGTTCTGTTTGAATTAAATTTGTAGAATCAACTACTTGAAATGTGTCGGTGTTCTGAACATGTTTCTTATTGACATTTTGTGATGAATGAATGCGGCATTACAAAGTTATTATAGGCAGTCAGAAGGATAACATATTTCATTTTTAAAAATTGCTGTCGGCCTGGAAAGTTTTGTCCTTAGATGAACACAAACAGAGTGCTGTGATCAATGTGGCTTGTCTCTCTTACTTTTACTCTTTGTTGGTAAATATTCCATTATGCCTCCTGAACTGCAACATGGATCGATAAGCATTTCCTCTTTTTTCCTTTTGGTTTTAGTGAACATTTGGACATCATTGCCACCCTCTCTGCATAAAATCGATTATTCTTTTTACTACTTTTTTTCTATTGTGTACCCTGTTGCCATGTAATGTGCTCCGTTTTGTTTTCATAGTGCGAAATCTGGCATGTGTCCTCTGTGATCCTAAATGCAAAAGAAATGAAGCATAACACTTTGGTCTTCAGTGTGATGACAGGTAGATTAGTCATGCTCTCCTTGGTGCTCCTTTAGGATGCTCCTGGCTTAAGGCCACACACTGCTTGGGGGGAGATGTGCTCTGTACACCCCTGGTTGGACGTAAGCAGTCAGTGTAGGGTAGTGGTTAAAACATCTGGCCTCCATGCAGCAGGTCCAATCGTTGACCTGATCCAGCCGAAATAAAATTAAATGAAAACTCAGTTAGTTAATAATGTAGTTAATAAAGTATATATATATATATAAAACTGCAAATGTCCTTTCAGATATACAGTACTGTGCAAAAGTTTTAGGCAGGTGTGGAAAAATATGCTGTAAACATAGAATGCTTTCAGAAATATAAATAATGATTGTTTATGTTTATCAATTTACAAAATGCAAAGTGAGCGAACAAAAGAAAAATCTAAATCAAATCAATATTTGGTGTGACCACCCTTTGCCTTCAAAACAGCATCAGTTCTTCTAGGTACACTTGCACACAGTTTTTGAAGGAACTCGGCCGGTAGGTTGTTCCAAACATCTTGGAGAACTAACCACAGATCTTCTGTGGATGTAGCTCCCTCACATCCTTCTGTCTCTTCATGTAATCCAGACACACTGGATGATGTTGAGATCAGGGCTCTGTGGGGGCCAGAAGAACTGATGCTGGTTTGAAAGCAAAAGGTAGTAACACCAGATATTGATTTGATTTAGATTTTTCTTTTGTTTGCTCACTTTGCATTTTGTAAATTGATAAAAATAAACAATCACTATTTATATTTCTGAAAGCATTCTTTGTTTACAGCATTTTTTCCACACCTGCCTAAAATGTTTGCACAGTGCTGTGCTTGCTTAATTAGTTTCTGATACTAAACCGTGTAAAAATAACCAAATAAAATTCAGGCTTCAGAAAGTGCTGTAAAGAATATTCTTGCCTGAAACTATTGCTGAAACGCAGTATACACTAAGCAGAATGTTTGTAACAGTCATGTGCTAAATATCTTCCAGATGCAGAAGGAATGTGATTGGAGGTTTGTGTGATGTGGCATGAGGCTAATTGACTGCAAAGCACAAACAGAAAAGCAAACTCCAAAAAGATCCTGGCACTTCAACCACATTTGGATGAAGGGAAAGATTAGCTCTTCTGCCAGACTGTCATGTTAAGATTAGAATTCTGCATTCAATTGCAGGATGCTTTTGAAGGAAGCACATGGTGCTGATTTTTGTCGCTTCTGTAGTGTTCCAGATGATGGCATGATTAATTAAGTGTTTCTTCAATGTTTTAAACTGGAATTTGTAACATGTGGTTTAATTTGAGTATTTTTGTATGCACAGTAGTGCTCCGATGTATAAGCCATGATCAGAAATATTGTTGAATGGCTTGTGCGTATTAAGCAGCTCTATTATTCTTTATCAGATTTGAGCTGCAGCCAATACAACATTGATTTTGACGCTTCAGAACCTGCAGGCATATTGATAATTAGCTTAATTAAACGTGCTGTCTCAAACTGCTCAGATGAGCTGTTATCTAGCCCAGCACATGATTTATTTGCCCTTTTAGCTGTTTGGACAAAATGTACACAAAGTGTATTGTAGTTTATAGAGCGCACAGGGATCATTATAAAGAAGAAAGTGGAGGTGTTTAATATAAAGTTTCTTTAAAGCTTCTTGAAAGTGAAGACAAACCCCTTTCTCCTTATGATTGAAAACCAGCAAGCCCTTAGGAAAAGAGAAATTGGGCTAAATGCTAAATTTAAGCGTGAAGGGCTTTTGCAGCCAGTCAGTGGCCTTAAAAAGAACCTCAAATATATAATCTGGCAGTTTAAATACACACTTTGGCATAATTAAAATGGTCAAAACTAAAGCTAGGCCCAAATAGGAAGTAGTCCCCGGGATTTGGAAGGTCGTAGATTCATATCCCAGGCCATTAGGTTGCCCTGAGGTGCCCTTGAGCATGGCACTGTCCCCAACATTGCTCCCAGGGTGCTGCATAGACATGCCCACAACTGCAGGGTGTGTGTGGGTTATATGTAGAGAAGTATTTTGTTGTAATTGACTGTGTGCTGTGCTGTGTGCTTTGCCATGGCCAAAAGTCTTGAAAATGTTTTTAAAAAGTTTGGGTTTTCATAAAGTTTGCTGCTTCAGTGTTGTTAGGTCTTTTTGTCAGATGTTTCTATGGTATACTGAGAGTCAACATTTGCAGTGCTGGCCCTTCTTTTTCAAGACCTCTGCAATTCACCCTGCCATGCTGTCAATCAGTTTCTGGGTCAAATCTTGGAGCCCCTAAGGATTGACCACAAGTTCTCAATGGGATTATGGTCTGGGGATTTTGCCTTATGGCACGGGAGTGAGCCCACTCCCTTGGCTGAGAAGCAACCTCACACATGAACAGTCTCAGGATGCTTTACTGTTGGCATGAAACAGGAGTGACGGTAAAGCTCACCTTTTTTGGCTTTACTCCAGCCCTCAGCCGTCTAATCCCTGTACCTTTAGCAGAGGATCAGTTTGTTAAATGATGCTTTTCTTGAAGAGAAATGGCTTCTTTGATGCTCTTCTTGACACCAAAAGTCAGATGCACTCACACCTGCCTGCTACCATTCCTGAGCAAGTTCTACACTCCTGGTGCTCCGATCCTGCAGCTGAATCATCATTTGCGGACCTGGTGCTTGCTGGACTTTCTTAAATGCTCTGAAGCCTTTTTCACAAACAATTGAATCTCTCTCCTTGAAGTTCTTGATGATCCGATAAATGGTTGATTTATGTGCAATCTTACTATCAGCAATATCCCTGCTGTGAAGCCCTTTTGTGGAAAGCAATTATGACTGTGCGTGCTTCCTCGCAGGTAACCATGGTTAACAGAGGAAGAACAATGATCTCAAGCACCACCTTCCTTTTAAAGCATCCAGTTTGCTTCCCTTTTGTGGTATGGCTGAGATGCAGTGAAATGGGTTTTTTGGGATTAAGTTCATTTTCATGGATAAGATGGACTTTGCAAATAATTGCAATTCATCTGATCACTGTTCATAACATTCTGGAGTTTATGCAAATCGCTATCATAAAAGCTGAGGCAGCAAACTTTGTGCAAATTTGTGTCATTCTCAAGGCTTTTTGCCGCAGCTTTAGTTGCAATGACAAATTGTCACTTTCACTTTAATTTCAGGTCATAAAAAACTGCAACTTTATTGCCCCATACTGTGACTTACTCACCTGTCAGTGTATGAAACCTAATTTATTAATGTCATATGTTTAAAGAATAGAAATATAATTTACTTTTGTTGGTTTACCTGAATCTCTTCATTCATCACAACATCCACACTACTTTTTTAGCATTATGAAACCCAGTGCAGTGATACTGATTAATAATGTCTTTTGTGGCCCTACCATAAAACAAAGTAATGAGTAATTATCAGGATAAAAAGTGAAAAGTGAGTTCAAATGCTCAAATGTTCTTTCTGTGTGAATATGACAAATATAAGGAACCATCCTGAGCTTGTCTCTCTCACCTTCGTAGAAGCCACTCCACATGCCCAGCTTACTTCATTTCATCTACTGATTTACAGTCACCAATCCCATTAGGTCCACTGGCCTGCTGTGAGTTTTGTGACTGCGTTCGTCTTTATAGGGAGCAGTCAGCAATTAGCCGAACGTCCTTCAGCGGCCCGATGGCGGTCTGGACTGAGCGTGCTGGCTGCATTTTACTCTGATTTGCACCTGGCTGTGACCCAGTGCCCATGCTGGCTTTGCATGCTGTGTACAGGCTCTGATGCCAGAACCGAGTGTTCTGAGGCCTTGAAGCCTCCATGCTGTGGCCTCTCCTTCAGAAAACTGTGTTTCTGCAGGATGTCCAGATTGTTCTTAGAGCCGAGTGAATGAACTTACTTCTACTGATTCCATTTGTACTCTGAAGGAACATATAGAACTCTGCAGGGATGGTCTCAATGCAAGCACGGGAGAGGACAGCTTTCGTGCTAGAGATTCTATTTTTTCTTTCTTTTGATGTTTGATACCTTAGTGCATTTTTGTTTGTAATAATAAACGTAGAGATGTGAAATTTTAATTTTAATTTTTAATTCTTTGTATTGCAGATGACAGGGCCCAAAAGCTCAACATTTTTTCTCTGATTCTATTTTTTGCCCTGAAATCCACTTCATGTGGCATTATGTAGTATGCTCTGGTATACTCTATTAGAGAATACATTTGGATTAACATTACATTAGAATAATTCAAATGAATGTCTGGCCATCTTTTTTGCCATGATATATATGTCTAATTATTATTGTGATTATATGTGAGTATGTGTTTAATTATCATTATTATTATTATTGTAACATTTTTCAAACATTTTTATCTGATGATTTTCTAGCTTGTCTTCATCCCTAAGAATTACATTTTGAATTTTTTGTTAAGAAACAGTTAAGACAAGGAAATGGGCTCTGGGCTCATTGGCTGCCCTGTATTGTGCCTCATTCAAAAAGAAGACCAGATTAAATCACTCCTTGAAACTAAAATGTGAGAACATTGGTTTCATGACATCTTAAAACAACAGCTATATTTGCAGTTTAGCTTCCTTCTATAGGCAGTATGGCCTGGGAAGTCACCACTTTGAAACTTCCACGGTGTTTATACGCTAAATTTAAAAAGAAAATCAGTTTACCTTGGTATGGGCTATTAAGATGAAGGTTTATAAAATTTTTAAATTGAGCATTAGAACTTGCTTCAGGCCAAGATCACTTTTAGGCACTCTGTTGAGAAAGACATGGCGCTTGATCACTTGAAAAAGTGCTTTGCTTCCTTTGAAAGCCTTATTTTTGTCATTCACTGACAAATATATAGCTTGTTAGAGAAGTAAGTAAGAGTCTAAATGATTAATTATTCATTTGGAGAGAAAACTTAAATAAAATTAGCAGAACAGCAGAAATCAGCATGGCTGAAGTAGTTACAGCTTTTGTGCTTTAGAGAGTCTGTGTTGTAGGTTAAATTACTGTGATAGTGCAAAGAGATCCAGGTGGACCTCAAATGGGCCAAATAAGGATGATCCATTGCCCTGAGCCTCTGCTATCATTGCTCTCACTGGTTTTTAAATCCATCTGTTTCATGTAAAAGCTGACTTTATGTTTACAGATTGTCTTTCTACAGTTAAGACACTGTCTTACCTAAAGCAAGTACAGCTGAGCTTAAAACAGTAGTTCAGTTTTAAAACAATTTACTCAACTAAAATTACTTGATTGTGCAGTTTTTAAATCTGAATAATAAAGCCTTGTTCAGTATGAATGCTCTTTAAATTCGTCTGGATCTCACAAATGGATGTATATAAAATGCTGTATGTTTTCTTGATGAATATTCTTTAGCATAATTAGATTACTATCAGTCTATTTAATCATTGAAGGAGAGTTTTATTTCCATGTACCACAAATATAGTTGATCAGCCAAGTTGATTCGTTTTTAATCAGAAACCCATGATTTGATTGATCAGCTGCACTTGGGGAAAGTGAAACAATGGATGAATGTGATTTTTTGCTAAAGGTATTAATTCTGCACTAGAGACTTTGCTGTGTTCTTGTGTGCTTGTATCATATTCCCCCAAAAATTGATATTGAAAGTTTCTGTCTCACAGATTTATTCTGCATTTTGCATCATTTGTTTTCCACAAGCTTTGTGAATCAGCTGAACACATCGGTTTACCAACATGCCGCTAAACATTATTTGTATTTGTTACTGTTACAGGATACGGGCCATCCTGAGTAAGCATTTTTAGGAGCTGTAGGTTCATCTTTTGGAAAGTAAAATTTGATTATTGTTCCATATATATACAATATATTAACAACATGCTAAAAAGTTTATACATTTGTTTGTCTTTTTACCTATTTTTGGGTTTTTTAAAGTAGGATTGATGTATTTAAACTGATTGTTACTAGTTTTAATGTGCACCTCATGTCACGTAAATTATATTAAATCATTGTAACTTCAGCAATATAAAAAATCTACTGAAAATAATGAACATTAACTTTGCTGGTTAACTTTCATCCATGTTGCTCCTACTTCTCTCTGTCATGGATTGTCAATATTCAGCTATTTATTCTGTAAAAATAACAAAACTATAAAGTACATATATTTGTATTAAAATTTCAGGCGTAAAAATAAAAAGTAATCAGAAAAATAAATACTCAAGTAAAGTACAGATACCTGAAAAGCGTACTTCTCAACTTCAGCATAAATATGACCTAAAACCGACTCACCTAACCTAACCTTTCATACAAATACTAAAGGTAGATAAAGAGAATCTTTTTAAACAAATAAAACAAAACACACTACTCTTCTTTTTTTTGAGGAAAATTATTCAATATTACAAATATTTGTGTGCCAAAAGTATCTGAAACTTATTTCCAATATTCTGACCTTCTTGTACAGCATTAATCATATGCTTAACATTTCCAGTAACCGTTGATGAAACCTGCACATTGTGAAATTTTAGTCCATTCCTGTGTTCAGAACAACTTTAACTGAAATATTGGAAGATTTTCTCACATCATATCCATCCACAACAGTGTTGTCAGTTATTGGGTTGACAATCAGTTGTGAGTGGGTGCTCTGTTTAATATAAAGAACAAGAATCATGGCATGAAAATGACATGTTTCAAAAGACCTCAACAAAAAAAAAAGAGTTGTTGATGCTCATCAGAGTGGAAAATATTTCAAAACACTCTCTAATTGTTTGGACTCCACCAATCCACAGTCAGACAGATTGTATATAAGTGGTGGAAATTCTAGAGCATTGTTAACCTCCCCAAGATGTGGATGACCTACAGAGCATGGCATGCAATATAACTTTGCTGCCTATCTACAGTTTGGTAAATACTAAGAGGACAAGCAAAAAGCCTATTGAAAAAAAAAATGTGTGACTGGATGAGACCAAAATAGAACTTTTTTTATTAAAATGATAAACATTATATTGAAATATAATGGTAGTACAACACTTTGGGCCTGTTTTGTTTCATCTGGTTCAGGGCGGCTTTCCACAGAATTACACCAGTGGAGGAAAATGTCAAGGTCATCCATCCATGACCCGCAATCTCAAGAGAAAGTGGGTCATTCAGCACGACAGTGACTATAAGCACACAGGAACAGTTCTACTTAAGAATGGGTGAATAATTGTTATAACTGGAACACTTTGAATGGCCAAGCCTTGGTCCAGTTGAAATGCTGTGGAAAGACCTTAGAAAGACCTTAGAAACTCCAAGGTCATTCTGTACAGAGGAATGAACGAAAAAGACTCCAATCAATGTGCATGGCTAATCAGCAGTCAGCCATAATGTTTATTTATTCCATCTGTCTTTGGGACTTTTGAAAAATAAGATGAATATATGAAATGCCATATAAAATATTCTAAAGGTACCTAAAGAATGTTGCAGATCAAGAACACTCCTTCATGGCCATGCTATTGGCTAACAATAGTGTCCTGTGACCTTAGCCCTGTACCCTTTACATTGCTGGTCCACAATTGCTCAGTTCAGCTCCAAGTTCAGCTCCAATAATCAAATTTGAATATGACACAATTGTGGTAGATCTTAGAAAAATTGATGACTCAGCACACATGGTGAAGTGGGGAAAGATGCTACCTGATGTAACAACCACTATCTATTTCTCAATGTGAACAAAACAAAAGAGATAATAATTGACTTCAGGAAATCCGGCACCATCCACCCACCTCACACTGTTGAGACCGCTGAGATTAAAAGGATAGAAAGCACTAGATTTCTTGGAGTCTACAACACAGACAGCTTTACTTGGTCCTTCAGCTCCGCCTTGGAAGCCAAACTTAGAGAGCTAGTCTCCCACTCACCACATTTTATAAGGGCACTATCAAGAGTCTGCTCTCCAGCTGCATCATTGTCTGGTATGGGAACTGTGATGTTTTGGACTGCAGCAGATAGTAGGAGCAACTGAAGAGATCACCAGAGTGCCTCTACCTTCCCTGAAAGACTTTTATCAGAATTGCTTCTATAACAGGTGCCAGTACTTTTGTCAAAGACTATTTTATTAAATGGTCTCTACTCGCTGCTACTGTCCAGAAAAAATGTACCAAAGCACTTTGCACATTTATACTTGCTATTCTAAATATTTATATCATGCCTCATCATATTCACTATGCCGGTATTTGGGTCAATTTATTATGATGTTTCTGTCATGCTGATGTTTTTTTATTGTGTGCTACTACTTTTTCGGTGCTTATTGTTAGTCACTGTGCTTTGTTCAATGTTCCTTTATGTTATGTCCTTTATGTCTATGTTTCCACCCATTTTAAGATCATACTTTTTCATGTTTATCCCCAGGCCATCTCTGCTTCCTTCACATATGCTTCTTTTATTGTTTTTTTTCAAGCAAACATGCTCAATGAAAAATCTTGATCATCTCAACTGTAAGAATAATGCAGGTTTACTGCATCTGTCTGACATCCGGTCTGTTGTTTTGAAATGCTGTTAGGGAGAAGATGCCCTTCCACCATGTGACGGCAGGGCTGCTCTATAAGGGGAACTACCTGAGTCGCTCTCTGTCAGAACGCAGTGAGAGTGACCAGCTTGCTAGCATCTCTGTGGAAGAACTGGATGGTAAGTGTGGAAACAAGAACATGTATGCAAAAACAAATACAATTCACTATTCAATAAGTTAAGTGGTGCATGCATTTGATTTGTATCTTTGTTTGCGTCAGGCATTGAATCTGGACATTTCCTGATTTCTTATATAGTATAGACTTGTACAAAGGCGGTAACAGGTCACCTTTGCAAAAGATTGGTTTGGATTACTGTTTTTGAGCCACAATTTGTTTGGTTTTATTTCACTGGAAATGTAATTTGTGGCTGTATTGGTGTTGTTTTATATATATATATAAATTTTTTTTTTTGTTATATATATTATAGTAATTACAAAGACTTCTGTACTGCTATAGTGTATAATTGGTTTGTTTCCATATCTTTTTATGTTTTTTATGTTGAGTAGACTACAAAAGTGAATATTTTTCTAATTTGGTTCTAATGTTTGCCCATTAAATAAAGTAACTTGTATTCTTTTTAGCGGGGCAGCGGTGGCCTAGTGGTTAGGGCGTTGGCCTTGTGATTCGAGAATCGGGGGTTCAAACCCCTTCCCAGTGGGTTGCCCTGAGGTACCCTTGAGCAAGGTACCGTCCCCGTCTCGCTCCTCCCTGCGATGGGCTGGCGACCTGTCCAGGGTGCGTCCCCCGTCCTTGCCCTGTGTGCGCTGGGTTGGACGCCAGCACTCCCCTGCGACCCCGTTTGGGACAAGTGGCAGATAATGGATGGATGGATGGATGGATGGATGGATGGATGGATGGATGGATGGATGGATGTATTCTTTTTTCTTTCTTAATTGATATAAATATGTTATGTTTTTTTCTGTATTTATTTAAAAGAGCAAGGTTATGTCTGTAATTTCGGATACTTCATTTGTGAAAAATCTTGTGTCTTACTGGTAGGATTTTGAATTGAACAACAGTAGATGGGCAGCAACAAGAGAAATCCATTATTATATGTTCATAAAAAAGCAGATTTTCTGTCAGGCGCATTCCCACCTACAGAAAGTACTTTGTGTGGCTTTAGGTGGCGCCTGGAGAGAGAGTACGAGGGTACAGGAGAGAAGAGTTGATGCTTTCATGTAGCCAGCTCATAAATTGGTCATAAACATACTGTTGCCAAGTGGCAAGCATCGCTGGCTGTTTCTTGAAATTGTCTGACGTCTGTTCTTTATGACAGGTGCTCTATCATCAGATAGATGATGATTTCTTGCCTTTGTGTAAATTACACTTCTTCACTATTCACTTTTTTCTTTTTTTTTTTTTTGATTTTCTAGCCACATGATAACATCATCAATGTGTTCACTTGTTTGCTGTGAATTCTCCAGAAAATGACTTGTTTTATCCACATATGGACTCTATCCAACCGAACAGTGATCTTTTTTGTTCGGGTTGCTGGAAGGGCAAAGACAGTTTAATGTCATATCTTACAGATAGGGACATTTGTGTTCACACATACCTTATCTCTGAGACTTCTCCTTTTGGCTGTTCATGTTAGGGGTTGCCACAGTGGATTAGCTTCATTTTTTCAGGGCCTCTGCATCTTCCTTCTTCAAACCAACTGCCTGCATATCCTCTCCCACCACATCTATAAGCCTCCTCTTTGGCCTTCCTTTCTTGCCTTGCAGCTCAATTATCAACATTGTCTCTCCTCTGAATATGTCAAAACATCTGTCATAGATCAGTTGTGTCACTCTTTTTCACCTGGTCCAATCTGCCTGTCTTCTACAATCCCTGTTACTCTAAACTGTTGACCCCAAATATTTAAACTCTTCCACCTTTGCCACCTCTCCTCTCTGCATCCTAACCATTCTGCTGTTCTCCCTTACATTCACTCTCATGTATTCAGTCTTAGTCCTATTGATTTACATTCCTCTCATCTTTAGAGCATATCTCCACCTCTTCATGATCTCCTCAAGCTGCACCCTACTCTCTGCAATGTCTCACATAATGTCATCAAAGCACATTCAAGTCCACAGGGAATCCTGTCTAATCTTGTCTGTCAACTTGTCCATCAAAACTGCAAAACAAAGGGCCCAGTGCTGATCCTTGATGTAATCCCACCTGTACTGGCATCAGTCACTCCTACTATCACAGACCTCACCACTGTCACATTGTCACATATATACAGTACTGTGCAAACATTTTAGGCAGGTGTGGAAAAGATGCTGTAAACATAGAATGCTTTCAGAAATATAAATAATGATTGTTTATTTTTATCAATTTACAAAATGCAAAGTGAGCGAACAAAAGAAAAATCTAAATCAAATCAATATTTGGTGTTTCTACCTTTTGCCTTCAAACCAGCATCAGTTCTTCTGGCCCCCACAGAGCCCTGATCTCAACATCATCCAGTGTGTCTGGATTACATGAAGAGACAGAAGGATGTGAGGAATCCTACATCCACAGAAGATCTGTGGTTAGTTCTCCAAGATGTTTGGAACAACCTACCAGCCAAGTTCCTTCAAAAACTGTGTGCAAGTGTACCTAGAAGAATTGATGCTGTTTTGAAGGCAAAGGGTGGTCACACCAAATATTGATTTGATTTAGATTTCTCTTTTGTTCATTCACTGCATTTTGTTGATTGATGAAAATAAATGATTAACACTTCCATTTTTGAAAGCATTCTTTGTTTACAGGATTTTTTCACACCTGCCTAAAACTTTTGCACAGCACTGTATATCCTGTACTACTCTGGCACCATGTCATATGCTTTCTCTCCACTGTGCCACAAAGGCAAAATGTAACTCCTTCTGACTGTTTATATACTTCTCCATTAACACACTCAGGGAAAGCATAGCATCTGTAGTGCTCTGTATGTCGTGTCTGCATGAAACCACACTGCAGTTCATAGTTTTTCACTGAATGTCTGGCATAAACCCGTATGAAGAAATAGACTGGTTTATGCGTTTCTAGCAGCTGGGTTCGAGAAATGTCTAGAAATGTTCAGGGTTGCAGTACATGGGTAAAATGTGCTTATGAGCATCTCAGTAATTCATGCCGTTTCATTTTTCTTATTATTTTTGAGGACGTTTGTTGAAATTTTAATCACAATATTTTTTCTTGATTCGGCCTGGCTATGGTAACATTTCGTAACTCAGTGGTAGATGGCCTTAGATTTTTTACCTACACATGTTTGTGTGTTGCTAGACTTGTTTTTAATGCACAGTTTTGTTGTTCAGAAGTGCTTTTAGTGTTTTGCTTTATGATCTATTGATAAAGCATTTTTATAAAATACCATTTCCTATTACTCAGCACATATTTTTGCAGAAGTTGCTATCATCAGCAAAGGAATAATGAGAAGCAATGAACTGAACGCTCCAAGGTCCAATTAACAGTGTTAGAATGGAGCACAGTGTGTCCTGGGGCACTATGAATATATAGCATTAGTACAAGCCATTTACCTGGTTTCTGTTGTTCAATACTTTAGTACTACATTACACAAGAATGACTGTATTTCTCAAACTTAATAAGAAGTTATGTATCATGACTTTGAGACTTGTTATTCTTAGGATGCATACAGTGTAAGTTTTCTGATAACTTCTTTCCAATGCTATTAGAAGCTATAATGCTTCTTTCCAGCACTTGCACAACAGTGAATTAAGAAAGCTGACCTGATAAATATAAAATTTGCATTTGTCACACTGAAGAGGATGTTTAAACTGACATTTCTTTATACCATCAGAAATGGACATGATGTAAAAATAGTGTATAAATCTATTCACTGACCTTTCTTTTTTGTCAAACTTGCTGAATTCCAAACCATCCGCTGCTGTAATTTGTCATTCTTTCTTCCTTGATCTTTCAAATCTCATAAAGATTGGTGGAATGTAACTCTAATATCCAATTAGAATCCTGGCATCCAAAAAATGGAGAGTAGTAACCCACAGTGTGTTTGGCAGAAGATTTGCCAGGAACATCAAGAAAACATAATGTCTCAGAGAGCTGCAGTTAGACACAAACGACGTCTCAACAGCTCGACTCATTGATGTCATTTATGTATATATGCATGAGCTGCTTGTCTCTTTAAAGACAAATAAATCTAATGCCTTTGACATTTGTGCACACTTGCAGGGACAACAATGCTGCAGGAATGCTCTACTGCTGTGTAGAATGACAATAGCTGGTTTCACTGCGTCTATCCAGATGTTCCCGAGTGGCTATGAAACCAAACGCTTGATGAAAATGCACATCATTGATGATGCAGGGCCATCTGGGTGACTAGTAGTATGTTTTTTATGTTTGTAGCCCTATAACATTTTGACATCTGTTCAAAACTGATGTTTATTATTAAATTACTGAAGGCTTGATAGGTATCTGCTGGATTTGTTTTACATTTTATTTCATAACTTTACTTTTGTCAGGGAAAGCAAGAGGTGGAAGGTTCTTTTCTTTTGAGTTTACTTTGCCTTGGTCGCTAGATTTTCCTTTCACTTTGAAACGGTTTGTGTTAAAAGTACAGTGCTTAAAAAAATTTGCAGTTGAAGAAAAAATTTTGTGAAGAATAATTATAACAGTTGGCCATAGCAATTCCCTCAAAAGTGGTCTCATAACATAGATTGCTTTTTGACAACCTGTAGGTTCCTGATGCCTGCTTAAAGATCTAAAGCTGCCTAGGCTTTGAAGAGAGCAGAATCTAATCTACGCACGAATGTGCATGATACACCAGTACCTTGACAACAAATTCTGCTTTTATTGAATTAGTTGGAAAACACTTAATCATAATGTGGAAATTCTGCAAGTCATGCACAGGGAGGATACTTTGAAGCCACACTGGTAAAGACACATGAACAAGACACATGAACAAATTCCAATGCTTTTGGAATTTGAAATAATTATATCATGCGCCTAATTCCAAATGTTCCAAATTGAATGAGCCCTTTGGTTTTGTGTTAGGCTTGTCCTGGATGTGACATTTATCACTGTGTAAGATGATGCTGTTAGCAGAAGGAACAGCTTCACACACTTCCTCCACTTCCAAAGAAGCTTCGATGTCCAACTGATTCCTTTCAGTAGGCTAATGTACCTAATGTAAATAATGTAATATTTTTATCTGTTTGAGGCTAAAGAGGTCTGTTAAAAACATGAAGGGAATAGTTTGTTGGTTAAAAAGCTTGAGTGAATGCATTGACTGAATCCAGAAAACTACTGATGGGGAAACCTTCAACATTCTCTTTTAATTTATAAGAGAAAAGGTATAAATGAAAGTTTTTCTTTAATCCACTTGGTTAATTTCAGTATTATTGCTGCTGATTGACAGACTCGGTTAGTCGATTGCGTAGGTGGGGGCTTTCTGCTGCTTGTCTTCAGAGGGGTATCTCAATTGAAGTGATTATCACCATTGGATCCCATCACATTCTAATTACAATTCAAGGATTCTGGTACTAAGGGAAGGTTAATTTAGTTAAGCTAGTCTTCAACAGGTTACACAGTTCAGTGGCATTTTCTCCATGTTTGTGCATAATTTCAGTTCAATTGCTCAGTTTACAATATGAAATAAAATAAAATATGAAATACACTGAGTGCATGAAAATGTGTATATGTGTTTTCCATATTGAAGATGTAACTAATGTTTTAAAATAGTTTAGTGCAGTCCAGATTAAAGCCCTTCTGCTTGCACTCTGTATTTTCAGAAATTTATATTAAACTTCCCTGCGATGGGCTGGCGACCTGTCCAGGGTGCGTCCCCCGTTCTTTGCCCTGTGTGCACTGGGTTGGACTCCAGCACTCCCCCGTGACCCCGTTTGGGACATGCGGCAGAAAATGGATGGATATTAAACTTCGTTTAAAACTGTTCATCAAATAATTGTTCATTCCAATAACAGAATTAATCCTGCAAATAAATTCAGTTAAAGATCATTTGAGTAAAAATCAGTACTATCAATGTCTTTTTTGAAGTAGCTGATACCATTTGAGTTGGTTTTAAGAACACATGCTTAGTTCCAGAATTCACCTTGATGCAAAAACCCATCACACAGCAAACTCTAAAAATCTATCAGTAGCACATCTGATTTAACTTTATTTAATTTAACACTGGGGCAGTGGTGGCCTAGTGGTTAGGGCGTCGGCCACGTGATCGGAGGATCAGGGATTCGAACCCCTTCCCAATGGGTTGCCCTGAGGTACCCTTGAGCAAGGTGCCGTCCTCGTCCTGCTCCTCCCTGCGATGGGCTGGCGACCTGTCCAGGGTGCGTCCCCCGTCCTCGCCCTGTGTGCGCTGGGTTGGACACCAGCACTCCCCCGCAACCCCGTTTGGGACAAGCGGCAGATAATGGATGGATGGATGGATAGCCAAACTAGTTGTTGAAGAAGAACTTATTATACTGGGATTTACTGAGGACAGATTTAATAAGATTCTGAAGTACCAGAAATAATGACTTGCTATATGTTTGTACTGCGATGGGCTGGCGACCTGTCCGGGGTGTGTCCCCCGTCCTCGCCCTGTGTGCGCTGGGTTGGACACCAGCACTCCCCCGCGACCCCGTTTGGGACAAGCGGCAGATAATGGATGGATATATGTTTGTATTTTGGTATTTGTATTGTATTTGTATGTTTGTGCTTATTAACGCTGGTGTAGTTTCCGAGCAAGTGAATGCTTACGGCCAAAATAAAAAGCTTTTTAATATCTGCTTTTCTCCTTCTCTCAAACAGAACAGTAATAAATAATTAGCGTGTTTGCTCATCTTGTCCACATCTATAACTGAAAACATTTGTCCAATTAGGGTTTAATGTTTTAGTGTTTTTAATGTTCAAGTTTGAGGCCTAAAGTTAAAGATGATTAATAATCAACTGCACAAAACAATGCATTGACTCACAGTATTTATCTGAATTATTTGACTGTTTAACTGCAAAGCACATCATTTTTGTTGATACTTTTTGACCAAATTTAGAATTTTTAAAAAACATTTTATGTAACTTTGACCCAGTTTTAGCCATTTCAGAGGCCAGCTAACATCTCTCCATTAACATAAGGCATGTGAAGTCAGCCACCACATATTTTTATGAATACTGAGACAGAATCACTAGATAGCATGGTTAACATGGTTGGAGGACAGACACAGATAGGTAGCACTCAGCTGAGTGAAAAGAGGAACGTGTGTTCTCTTGAACTTGCAGCTGGGAATGGCTGTTGAAAAGATGAAAAAAAAAATGGATTTGTTTGCTTTAATGAATGGCTTGTTAAAAACAATTGGTTTGCTCAGCTGAACTTGATCACTAGTGGACTAGAGCCTTGTGTGCCGGAAGGACCGTGTGTGGTTGCGTGCTGCTTGTTCCCCAGATGGCCCAGCTTAAACTCATGTATCACCCAGGCAAATTATTCAGTGTTGGGCATGGAGCTCCAGCAGTCTGTGCAGTCATGGTGTTCTTTAGCGATGTGACACTCCGCCTCTATTTAAAATCACCCTCGGTTGACTCCCGCCCGGCTGCCATGAGCGCTCTCTTCTCAGAAGGAGCGCATTTATGAAATATGCATCCAAACCTCGGAACCTTCCCTGGTGTCCCAGCCCTCTGCCCCACAGCAGATGTGGGGAACGTCAAAACGAGGCAGCAGCCCGGCCTTTCATATTATAAAAATAACTTCCAAAAAGTGTTTTGGCCCGTTTTCGGTTTGTTGCACACAAGATTGCACACATGTGCTGCGTCTCCTCTCTCTCACTGCCTCCATGTTCCTTTCTTACTGAGGTTCTATTACATAAGTGCTACCTTGATAATAGCTTGGAGTGGTTATGATAAACGTTGGTTGTAGAACCACAGAGAATGTTTGATCCCAAGTTGCCAACATTTTGCATCTGTGGGCTGAACTGATGAAAATATTATACAGATTTTAGAGTCTAAAAATTCTTGTTATAGTAAAAAAATTAAACAGTAGTTTGTTAAATTTGTTTAATTTGTGTTAAACTGTAGTGGACATGCTGTCCATTTCTTCCAGGGAAGATCTGAAAAACTGATTCATCTGACTGCAGTACACATTTTTGCTGTAGGATGGTTCCTCCTAGATGCCTTTTCTGGAAATGTTTGACATAGCTTTTGTGAATGCAACTTGTATTTGTAGTTCTTGACAAAGGTTTGCCAAATTAAACTCTCATCCATAAATGACTTTAATGATGCAGTTCTGTCCGAGATCATGAGTGTTCAGGTTAGACTTATAGTTTAAACACTTGTTTCCTTGAAACATTTACTCATTTATTCAGATCCTCTGTCCACCTTTTCTCCTCAAAGACTATTGTAGACAGGTTTAGTCCTAAATCATAATTACAATCACCTGTTGAAATCAACAGTTTGAAATGTTATCAAATTATCAAATTATTGTTATCAAAATTAGCAAATTTTTCCCATCTTATTACTAACCTGTTTTGCAGGCTTCAAATGCAGGAATGGGCGTATATTAACAAATCAGATGAAGATCACCAGACAAAACATGAAGTAGCATCGTTTATATGTCTCACATTTAAAACATTTAAAAAGAAATGTTTAAGTAAATGTAAGAATCATGTTTTTTTTTTGTTTTTGTTTTTTTTTAGCAATTTCCATACTATTACGACTATTTTTTGTTTTGGCTTCTAAATGTATGTTTTTGTTATACATTTACAGGCACTAACAGGCACTGTCAACTTAGTCTGGATAAAGTGGACAGTTGCCCTCACATCATAGATGTCACATGATACAATTCAGGATATTTTTGTGGGTTTTTGTAGGTAATGAAAATGGCAAGCACAGAACTATAATTTGTGTTTCAGTCCATTCAGGGTATATAAGTTTATAATGTATTTTTAAATACATTGTTTTTAAAACATGGTTAGGCTTCTCAAATATACAGATCTATGAACAGACTTCAGTTATTTTGTTGTGGTTATTGTGGTATTATTTTAACCAAAATTATTTACAGGATTTGAAGAAACACCTTATTATACCTGAATATATTCACCATGAATCACCAAAGGGTAGTGGTGGCCTAGTGGTTAGGGAGTTGCCCCTGCATCGGAAGCTTGTGGGTTCGATTCCCTCACCAGTAGATTGCCCAAGGGTACCCTTGAGCAAGGTACCGTCCCCGTCACTGCTCTCCGGGAGCTTAGCTGCCCCCTGCCGCACGGTGTTTGAGTGCATGGGTTAAACGCAGAGGTCGTAGTGGTTCATTGTGTGCTGTGCTGTGACCTCGCAATGACAAGGGTTTTCACTTTCAAACTATACCATGTTTGTTGGAGCATCTCCTCAGTCTACATTCTTAACCTTTTGTTTCTAAAACAGTGCTATTGTGGGTGTTTTAGTGCATTGTAACAAGTTTTTTTTATTGTCACTCGGCAATGGCTATAGACTGCAGTCTAAATATAGTTTATTGGACATCTCACAAGCCTAAAGTGAGAGGTGCCTTACAAAAATCTGTTTTTTATATTTTAAAAGAATCTATGCATCGTATTGCAGGTGCTGATTCAGCAGGTCCTCCAGTAACATTTTTGTTTTCAGTGTGTTTTTTAACTTATTCCTGATTCTGACTAAAGTAATGAATTTAAATGGTGGGAGGGTCAATGATTTTATAATGCATTGAATGAAATCTAGTGTAGTGATTTTGAACTTTAATGGTTTATAAGTTTGTACCCTTGTTCTTTTAGTCACACACACATATACATAGCAGCACACATACTTTTCTTAGTCTTGCTGAGTGAAGTAAGCAGAAAGAAACATGAGTTAAGATGGTCAGGCAGAGGCATTAGGTGAGAAGCAGTATATCTGCAGCTGCAGGTCTCACTGTCTGGACAATGACAAAACGAGTGAGGATAGAAAGTGGTAAATTGATTGTGTTAACTGTAGTCAGCGCTACTCAGTGGCATAAAACCAATCTCATAAAGTGCGGGTTGCAATTGGATGGGTGGGAAGGGATCAAGGGAGAAGGAAGAGTACACAAATGCTGAGTCGTCTCCTTGTTTGTTTTGGCAGAAATACGTGAGGCCTTCAGGGTACTGGATCGTGATGGCAATGGCTTCATATCTAAGCAGGAGCTTGGCATGGCTATGCGCTCTCTAGGGTACATGCCCAGCGAAGTGGAGCTGGCCATTATCATGCAGAGATTGGATATGGATGGTAAGTTCCTGTTCTCAAACACACACATGCCAACTCAGATTTGTCTTTATACAATGGCCTATATATGCCTCCTATATATTTATTTTATGAGTAATAAAATATCAAAGGGAGTGGAGAGTTTGTTGCAGTGGAGTGGTGTACTGTTAAGGGCTAATGACTATTGGCCTATACTTCCAACCAAACAGATGTACTATTATAGGCTAATGGATCTGTATAGTTCCCTATATAATTATTAATTACCTATTGCTATAATATCTGTGATATAAAGGGTCTGGTTAAGACATTATGGGATGATGTTATCATGGGCCCTAACAGTAGTAGGGCCAATAAAAATTCTGATAACTTGCTATCAACCAATGTCATTTTTGTTCTGAATTGTCTTAAATGGTCCATAAAATGGACCAAAAAATGGAATGGAATGGAATGGTTTGGATGTAGGGAGCAGAAGTGTCAAAGATCACGGACATGGAAAATCTAAATGGCATGACACTAATAATTAAGTCAGTGTGCTTATATTTATATGATCATATCTTTGAATGTAATGTTTACCAGTAAGATCATTACCTAAAATTTGTTCATCAGTGTTTTGCCAGCATTGCAAATGTGCATCGTGCTTAATGCTTAATTTTTGTGTGATCTGCAGAAACAGCCCAAATGACAACAAAAGAAATCTTAGTCATGTACTGAATTTTAAGCCATTTTTATGCCCTAAAGCACATAAAGAGCTTTTTTTTTTCCTAAAATAACTGCTTATATCTTTGCCAGTTTGAGGGTTACCAAATGGCAAGCAGTGGCTAATAGGGTTCAAAATGGTTGCGTGTTTCTGAGAGAGAAAAACCGAACAGTGACATCTGTTCCAGCAGAAGCGAAAGAACGTACTGTACCAGCAAAAAATCACTCTCATAATTCAAGATGCTCGTCTCAAATCTGGGAATATCTAGATTGTTCAAAAAGACACCAGCCTGCTTTGCTATTATAAGTCTACTCTGATATATGTCCTGTATCACTTAGTGGGACTGTGGCTTTCAGGCTCTAGTATTTGCTGCAGATTTGATTATTTATTCCTAAATCAAAACATGTAGTCATTTGCACTGATCGTAAAGTCTGTACCATGTTTGTGTTCGTAATTGTTTTAGTATGATTTAATATTTTTGTGTGTGTGCATACTCAAATTTTTCTCTACAGAAATTAAATCATACATTATATATAGTTATCTACACTGAGTGAAGGGAATGAATTGTAATATCTTTTTATGATGGCACTTGTCAAAACATAAGACAGATAAAGACAATAAAGTGTTCCGGTCTGAAGGAGTCCATGTTCTTGATGGGTCTGATCTCTTTTAGTCAGCAAGGGTGAACCTAGGCAATGTTAAGCACATGGTTATAACGTTAAGTCTCACTGTTGTATATCATAGTGTAAATAAATAAAAAGGTTAGGCCTAATTAGATAAACTGAATAAAATAAATGTAGACAAAGACTGGCTTTCATACAAGAACTTTGGACCATTACGGTGCCGGTCTAAATGCCTTTTAATACGAATTGATCCTCATATAATAATCTGTTCACCTTTATTTTTCCACCCTTTTGCGCTCTCCTGTGAATCATTCAGCATCAGATTTATGCTCTTATTTCAAGCAGTGTTTGCATCCACTGTGTCTGATGTCTTATTCATAAGCAGCCAGACGGGTGTACATTTTAGGTGCAACGCGTGGCAGATGACACAATCAGCCTGCTGTTGCTTTGTCCTTCTAATACACACTTGGATCATGGTCTTATTCCCACAGCTATTTTCATCATTTTATAACTGCTTATTCTGCACAGTTACACACAAGCCTTTGAGATTGTAGGCACTCAGGCAGATATATGATGGGAAGATAACATTTTCTTGCACTGTATCTGATGGTTCTGTATAAAGTTAATCATCTATGTAATGTGAGTGACTGTGGAGGCCATGCTGACTCATCATTAACAGAAGGCTGCGACTCATTTACACCTGTTCTCTGTGAACCCGAAGCATTACACCCATATTGGAGTGAGCATCTGTAAGCCAAACGCCGATGGGATTGAAAGTAACCGCAGCATCTGATTTAACACCACACATACTGACTAAGTTTGGTGTGGAACATGAAGTGCAGATGATTTCGTCTTTGAGTCTATGATGAGAAGATTCCATCCATATTGCCTCATATTCATGGTTTCCTGACTAGTGACTGATCACAAATGCACGGGGATACATTTTTATAGTTGTGATTTTAAAACAATTATGGTTTCTTTGAGTGTCGTAATTGTTGCCCATTAGTAATGATGCAGTATTTGCAATTTTGGCTCCCTATCACTGTTGAGTGTGTCGACATTCTGAACTAAAAGTAGGTTGGCCTCATTAAAGTATTTATGCTGTTGCCACTGGTATATTGTGAATTAGGTGCAGTGGCCGTTTTCTAAATTGGCTGAAAAAGGCTGTGTTTAAATGCCATGTATCTACATTTTTGCAGCAAGTCATCAAAGGTATGATAAAAATGCCCCATAAACATTTTTATATTTTATTTTGCTTTAGATACAGTGCCTGATGGCTCAAGTTTTTAAGTTTGCGGGTCCTAATCCTTTGATTATGTACAACATTGTTTACAACAGTTATCCATTTTAAGGATTAAACGTTTACTTATCCTGTCTCCATTGGTGTAAAATACAGGCATGTCATGATCCAACACTTGCTTTGTAGGGTGGTGCATTGTAGGCATTATATTAATATAAATCAAAATATTAGAATTAAAATTAGATATTAAAATTTAAATTCATTATTATAAGACCGAGGTCAATTTCTGAACAATTTGTGCAGCGGTATGGTACCTTGCCCTACAAAAGTAGGGCACTGCCTTTTGGGAGTATTGTAGCCATGAAGGGATGAACCTGGTCTGCAACTATATTTAGGTAGGTGATATATATATAAATAACATTCACATGAATGCCAGAACCCAAGATTTCCCAGCAAATCCCTGCCTTCACCAGCCTTACTTCTTTTCCCAGTGTATTCTAGTACAATATACTCCCCATCTATGCAACACCTATGCACCTTTCCACCAATGTAATGTGAAAGAAAATGTGATTCATCAAAACAGGCCACCCTCTTCCTTTTTTAAATGAGGATGCTAGGCATCACAATTCTTGTAAGACTAGCTCAGATTCTTTTTCCTTGCTCTTACTACTTCCAACACATTGCCTTCATAAGCACAAAAGCCCTTGCTGTTACTTTTTTCACCCTTTGATAGGTGCCACTCTGCTTCTTCTTCTTTTGTTCAGGGGTCGCCACAGTAGATCATCCATTTCCATTTCTTACAGTCCTCTTTTATCGTCCTCATTTAAAACCGACTACCTGTATGTCCTACCTGCATGTTTACATCCGTAAACCTTTTATTTTTATTTGGTCTTCCTCTTTTCCTCTTGCCAGGCAGCCCCATCTTCAAAAAGCTCCTCTCAATATAATCCTCGTCTCTCCTCTGGACATGTCCAAACCAACACAATCTTGCTTCTCTAACTTTGTCTCCGAAACGTCTAACCTGAACTGCCCCTCTAATATACTCATTTCTAATCCTGTCCATCCTCATCGCAGCCAACGAAAATCTCATCATCTTTAACTCTGACACCTCCATCTCTGGCTCCTGTCTTTTCTTCAGTGCCACCGTTTCCAACCAGTATAGCATAGCTGCTCTTCCTGCTGTCCTGTAAACCTTTCCATTCACTCTTGCTGGTAACCATCTTTCACAAATCATTACAGCCACTCTTCTCTACCCATTCCAACCTGCCTGCACTCTCATCTTCGCCTCTCTTCACACTCCCCATTACTCTGATTACTGTTGACCCTAAGCATTTAAATTCCTCCCTTTATCATCTCTACTCCCTGCATCCTAACCACTCCACTTTCCTCCTTGTCATTCACTCTCAGGTATTCTGTCTTTCTTCTACTCCCTACTCCTACTCCTCCCAAGAGCATATCTCCATCTCTCCTGATTCTCCTCAAGCTGCTCCCTACTCTCGCTACAGATCACAATGTCATCAGCAAACATCATCCTCCACAGAGACTCCTGTCTAATCTTGTCTAATCTTGGTTTTCCTGACCTTGCAAAAATTCGGAATTAAAATGGGATACTTAACAGGTTAGCAAACATATTGATTGAATGGACTACAGAGTAAACTTATCTTTTTAAAACATAAACACTGTTTAAATATTACATTAAACCTTTATTTCAATAAAGCAAGTGAAAAATCAGCTTTTTGTAATAAGGCTCTTCTCATTAGAAAGTAACGAGGAGAAATCAAATTTCCATAGAAGCCATTGTGTCCTTAAACTTTGGACTGGTGGTTTGCCTCTTTTTCCTGGTCAGCTTAATCCACTTCTGCTTTGTAGCCCAACTCTGCAGCTCATCTCTCTGTCTGCCCATTTAAAGGCCTCAGCGGCTTGATAATTGTCGATTTGCAGCCTGTAGACATTAGATGGATTTGACCAATCAATGCACTCAGATAGATGAGTGTCTCAGTGCCCGAGGAGTCACTTACAGTGCTGGAATGAGGTTGAATTAAGTACAATTGACTCATCTTCCAGGAAGTGCAAGAGATAAAGCAGGAGAGACACTCGCTGCTGCATTGGCTGCTTCACTCAGGTCAGCACCAGAGAATGAAATGAAGGATGCCCCTCTGACATAAAAAAAACATCTTGTGCTTCTGTTTTTTCCATTTTATCACTTCTGGTGATGATTCATCAGGCAATGAAAAGCAGCACAATGATGCACAGCTCTACTTAAGAATGTCATTCAGTGCATTATTGCCTGCAGTGTTTTATATATATGAAGGATTCTAGGATTTGGAATAATAGTGTAGTGTGTAATGTGAAAAATAACACTTAACATGTACAGTACTGTGCAAAAGTTTTAGGCAGGTGTGAAAAAATGCTGTAAGCAAAGAACGCTTTCAGAAATGGAAGTGTTCATCATTTATTTTCATCAATCAACAAAATGCAAGGAATGAACAAAAGAGAAATATAAATCAAACCAATATTTGGTGTGACCACCCTTTGCCTTCAAAACAGCATCAATTCTTCTAGGTACACTTGCACACAGTTTTTGAAGGAACTCGGCTGGTAGGTTGTTCCAAACATGACTGTGTTTCAGCCTCTGTGTGACATTGATGATCATCAGCACCTGTTTGGTAAAACTGGTTGATCAGACACCGACTATAATCCTACAGAATCCCTGACTTTGTGCAAGTGTACCTAAAAGAACTGATGCTTATATGAAGGCAAGAGGTAGTAACACCAAATATTGATTTGATTTAGATTTTTCTTTTGTTCGCTCACTCTGCATTTTGTGAATTGATAAAAATGAACAATCGTTATTTATATTTCTGAAAGCATTCTTTGTTTACAGCATTTTTTCACACCTGCCTAAAACTTTTGCACAGTTCTATATATAATTAAACAATTATCAAAATCAATAGAAATTGTTGTACTGCATAGTGTTTTAAGTGACTCAACTTTACCAATTTTCTAGATCATTCTCTTGAATGACCACCTGTGATGCTCTTCTAACATTTCCTGTAAAAGTTTTACAAATGCTGAGAACTCTTAAGCTATTCAGGGAAGGGGCTTTCAAAACAAACAAACAAAAAAAAACAAATGTTTGTTTTGGTCAACACTATTTAAGTAAATGCCTTTTATGCCATGCCTCCGGAGGGTCAGAAGGATGAACTGTAGCCTGTATGGAACCCAGTTTGACATCCGTCCTGTAGATGATTAAACTTTGCTACTGTTTGTTGAGGGTGACACAGAATCTGTCTGCTTGAGAAATGACTGAAGACGATGATTGATGGGGTCATGGGGCCGCTTTGTTTATTCCATTATAGGAGATGGACAGGTGGATTTTGATGAGTTCATGACGATACTGGGCCCCAAGCTCCTGTCTTCCGAAACACGAGAGGGCTTCCTTGGAAACACAATAGACAGCATATTCTGGCAGGTAAGCAGCTAACTTTTTTATGATTTGCGTATCTGGGTAATGCTTATGTCAAACAGAGTATCAAAAATATACCTACAAAGCCTTGCCTGAAGCACTTGCTGATCTTGCTGGTTGAATTTATATTTTTTATTTATTGTCATCTATAAAGGCTGCACTTGGGACATTAGCTGTGAACTATCTAGGTTACCCCACAGAGAGGAAGCTCTACTGTCAGCAATCACATATACGGCTGTGTAATCCTACTGGCATGGTGAGACTGGCCTGCTCAGTCTGTGTGATGTTTAGTAGAATAATGCTTTGATAGAATCTGGCTTGTTAACCTGGAGACGGAACAGTGGGCAGCCATATCCAGCGCCCAGGGAGCAATGATGGGGATGGTACCTTGCTCAAGGGTCCCGCAAAGTTACCTGCTGAACTGGGACTCAAACCCATGACCTTCCAGTTATGGGACTGAGTCTATAATGACTAGGGCAATGCAGTGCTGTTTTTGTTTTATGTGACATGCTGGTTCCAGACAATTATAAACTCTCACCTTCTATAATGGTTTTTATGCTCTCTGTTAAGCACAGGTTTAAGGAAATTAAAGTATTATCATTGCCATTTTTCACAGCCTGATTTCAGTGCAGTACTGTTCCTGACCAGTTTCAGAGAATTGTTTTTGTTTGTTAAGCCGCACAGAGACCTATGTATGAATTATGCAAGCAGAAAAAAAAGAAGAAATGAACCAGCAAAGAAACAGGTGCAGATGATTACAGATGATCACAAGAAACATTTGTTCTCGTTTCTTTAATTTCATCTACTCAGTTTGCCAAAGATTAGACATTTTGAAAGGCATGCATTAATATTTTGCACCAACTAGGTGTTTATCTAGCAAGATGCAAAGTGAGGTCTGGCTGAAGAATTTTGAACCGTACTTTACATTTACATTTACGGCATTTAGCAGATGCTCTTATCCAGAGCGACTTCCATGTCCTAATTACAGGGACAGTCCCCCTGGAGCAACTCAGGATTAAGGGTCTTGCTCAGGGACCCAATGGTGGTAGTGCTAGAGGTGGGATTCGAACCGGGAACTTCTGAATCCATATGTCTGTAGGCAAGTACCCTACCACTAGACCACCACCCTAACATTATATATGTTTATACACAACTTTATATATGCAGTACTTTGGTACTTACGTTTTAAGCACCTGAGAAAAATAGGTAAAATAGATAGAAAAATAAATAGAAAAAGTCTTCTTGTGCAGTAATCATTTATTTACTCATTTACTTACTAATTTACTTATGTCAAACACAAACATATTAAAATACCAGAATATATAGTAAGCAGTGATTTTATCTATTTAAATATCTTGTTTAATCTGTCCCCAGGGAATCCCATTATTTTTACAGTTTGTAGTTTCTGTTACCTGGTTGCTCTAATCGGTGCTTCATTTGGTTAAATAATTTGTGCTGCTGGTAGAACTTTATAGCTTATTTTGTGATGGCTCTTTGTATCAAGGTGAAACCTGGAACTAAGCCTGCAATCTTTAAACCAGCTCATATGATATTCGCTATTTAAAAAAAGTGTATATATATATATTTTATATATATATATATATATATATATATATATATATATATATATATATATATATATATATTCCCATCAGTATCCTGTACAATTAAACCCACCAGTTGACTCTTTTCTTTTCAGCCATGTAGCCATGGCCATCTGACTCATTCAGTCCTCTTTAATGTACAATTGAGCGTGCAGTGACTAAGCTCTACCCCCTCCAAGCGCTGTCTGGTTCAGCACTCAGCGCTGAGGGGCTGGTGGGTGTTTTCAGCTCTGACTCTTACACTTGCAGCCTGAGAGATCAGTGGCAACATCTGAGACAAAACAAGTCAGTTACTTTTGCCTTTTTTCACTGTGCTTGTCTGCTGGGAACTGAACAAATTTGGGATCACAGGTTTTTAATTTAAGCAAAATGAAATCTGCAAAAAAAGTGACAGACTCAGTATACACGTTTTCAGTTCTAATCAATAAATCAGGATATAGCAAAGATTTCGAAGGGAAATAAAATAAAGATTCTTAAAGGTGGCTAGCCCTGAATGATTTTAATAAGTTAATCTCCTTTTCAGAGTTTTTACATTTCTTCCCTGCAATCTACATCAAGCCGTTGCAAATTGGCATATCTCAGATGTACAAAGTCAAATGTCAAAAACTAATGCAACAGAAATAAATACCCAGACGGGTAGACTTTATTTGTGGCTGTTTGATTCTTGGCTGTAAGCTTCTAACTGATAGGGACATTGGTGATGGCTTTGAGGAGCAACAACAGGTGCTGCGTTGTGCTATTTTGAATTTGACATTTTTCAAAAGAGCTGTTGTAGCTTGATCTAGTATGTCAGTTTACTATAGTAACAAAAAGCTGAGTTGCACATGTCTTGTGTGTTGACAAACAACTGGTTTTATAATTAATAACAGAGCACCATAATAATACCCTAATAACAGAATTGTGACATCCTGGCATTAAGTCGTAATAATGATTTCACTTTAATTTCTGGTTGTAGTAGCCTTTGTTCCTGCTAATCGCAATTCTAACAGTACATTTCACGCACCAAGATAGACAGGTAGATAGATAGTTAAGTGAAAACACAACCATGCGTTATGCTATATCCATCCATCCATCCATTTTCTTCCGCTTATCCGAGGTCGGGTCGCGGGGGCAGCAGCTCCAGCAGGGATGCCCAGACTTCCCTCTCTCCGGCCACTTCTTCCAGCTCCTCTGGGCGGATCCCAAGGCGTTCCCAGGCCAGCCGAGAGACATAATCTCTCCAGCGTGTCCTGGGTCTTCCCCGGGGTCTCTTTCCTGTGGGACGTGCCCGGAACACCTCACCAGGGAGGCGTCCAGGGGGCATCCTAATCAGATGCCCGAGCCACCTCATCTGACTCCTCTCGATGCGGAGGAGCAGCGGCTCTACTTTGAGCCCCTACCGGATGACTGAGCTTCTCACCCTATCTCTAAGGGAGAGTCCAGACACCCTGCGGAGGAAACTCATTTCGGCCACTTGTATTTGTGATCTCGTTCTTTCAGTCACTACCCACAGCTCGTGACCATAGGTGAGGGTGGGAACGTAGATCGACCGGTAAATTGAGAGCTTTGCCTTCTGGCTCAGCTCCTTCTTCACCATGACGGACCGATGCAGAGCCCGCATCACTGCAGAAGCTGCCCCGATCCACCTGTCGATCTCCCGCTCCATTTTACCCTCACTCGTGAACAAGATTCCGAGATACTTAAACTCCTCCACTTGGGGCAAGGTCTCACTCCCAATCCTGAGAGGGCATTCCACCCTTTTCCGACTGAGGACCATGGCCTCAGATTTGGAGGTGCTGATTCTCATCCCAGCCGCTTCGCACTCGACTGCAAACTGATCCAGAGAGAGCTGAAGGTCACGGCATGATGAGGCCAACAGGACAACGTCATCTGCAAAAAGCAGTGACCCAATCCTGAGCCCACCAAACCGGACCCCCTCAACGCCCTGGCTGCGCCTAAAAATCCTGTCCATAAAAATTATGAACAGGATCGGTGACAAAGGGCAGCCCTGGCGGAGTCCAACCCTCACCGGGAACAGGTCCGACTTACTGCCGGCAATGGCGGACCAAGCTCTGACACCGGTTGTATAGGGACCGGACAGCCCTTAACAGGGAATCTGATTCCCCTATACTCCCGGAGTACCCCCCACAGGAGCCCTCGAGGGATACGGTCGAATGCCTTCTCCAAGTCCACAAAGCACATGTAAACTGGTTGGGCAAACTCCCATGCAGCCTCCAGGACCCTGCTAAGGGTGTAGAGCTGGTCCACTGTTCCGCGACCTGGACCTCCTCCTTTCCAGGACCCCTGAATAGACTGATTCCTTGATAGTTGGAACACACCCTCCGGTCCCCTTTCTTAAAGAGGGGGACCACCACCCCGGTTTGCCAATCCAGACGCACCGTCCCCGATGTCCATGCGATGTTGCAGAGGCGTGTCAGCCATGACAGTCCTACAACATCCAGAGCCTTGAGGAACTCTGGGCGGATCTCATCCACTCCCGGAGCCCTGCCACCAAGGAGCTTTTTGACCACCTTGGCAACCTCAACCCCAGAGATGGAAGAGTCCACCTCTATGTCCCCAGGCTCTGCTTCCTCCTCGGAAGGCATGTTGGTGGAATTAAGGAGGTCTTCAAAGTACTCCCCCCCCCGACCCACAACGTCCCGAGTCGAGGTCAGCAGCGCACCATCCCCACTATACACTGTGTTGACTGTGCACTGCTTTCCCCTCCTGAGACGCCGGATGGTGGACCAGAATTTCCTCGAAGCCCTCTGGAAGTCCTTCTCCATGGCCTCTCCAAACTCCTCCCATGCCCGAGTTTTTGCCTCAGCAACCACCAGAGCCGCATTCCGCTTGGCCTGTCGGTACCTATCAGCTGCCTCCGGAGCCCCACTGGCCAAAAAGGCCCGGTAGGACTCCTTCTTCAGCTTGATGGCATCCCTCACCGCTGGTGTCCACCAACGGGTTCTAGGGTTGCCACCGCGACAGGCACCGACCACCTCCCGGCCACAGCTCCGGTCAGCCGCCTTGACAATGGAGGCGCGGAACATAGTCCATTCAGACTCAATGTCCCCCACCTCCCCCGGGACGTGGTTAAAGCTTTGATGGAGGTGGGAGTTGAAGCTTGTCCTGACAGGGGACTCTGCCAGATGTTCCCAGCAGACCCTCACGATGCGTTTGGGCCTACCAGGCCTGACCGGCATCCTCCCTCACCAACGAAGCCAACTCACCACCAGGTGATGGTCGGTTGACAGCTCCGCCCCTCTCTTCACCCGAGTGTCCAAGACATGTGGCCGCAAGTCCGACGACACGACCACAAAGTCGATCATCAAACTGCGGCCTAGGGTGTCCTGGTGCCAGGTGCACATGTGGACATCCTTATGCCTGAACATGGTGTTCGTTATGGACAATCCGTGACGAGCACAAAAGTCCAATAACAAAACACCGCTCTGGTTCAGATCGGGGGGGCCATTCCTCCCAATTACGCCCTTCCAGGTGTCACTGTCATTACCCACGTGAGCATTGAAGTCCCCCAGCAGAACAATGGAGTCACCAGTAGGGACGCTCTCTAGCGCCCCCTCCAGAGACCCCAGAAAGGGTGGGTAGTCCAGAATGCTGTTTGGCGCATAAGCGCAGACAACACTAAGGACCCGTCCCCCGACCCGAAGGCGGAGGGCCGCCACCCTCTCATCTACCGGGGTAAACCCCAATGTACTGGTCCCAAGCCGTGGGGCAATAAGTATGCCCACACCTGCTCGGCGCCTCTCACCGGTGGCAACTCCAGAGTGGAAAAGAGTCCAGCTCCTCTCAAGGAGACTGGTTCCAGAGTCCAAACTGTGCGTCGAGGTGAGTCCAACTATATCTAGCCGGAACTTCTCAACCTCGCGCACTAGCTCAGGCTCCTTCCCCACCAGAGAGGTGACATTCCACGTCCCTAGAGCCAGCTTCTGCAGCCGAGGGTCGGACCGCCAAGGCCCCCGTTTTCGGCCACCGCCCAGCTCACAATGCACCCGACCTCTTTGGCCCCTCCCACAGGTGGTGAGCCCATGGGAAGGGGGACCCACGTTGCCTCTTCGGGCTAAGCCCGGCCGGGCCCCATGGGTAAAGGCCCGACCACCAGGCGCTCGCCATCGGGCCCCACCTCCAGGCCTGGCTCCAGAGGGAGGCCCCTGTGACCCACGTTCGGGCGAGGGAAAGCGTCTTCCATAATTGTTGTTCATCAGAAGAGGTCTGAACCGCTCTTTGTCTCTTCCCTCACCTAGGACCTGTTTGCCTTGGGTGCCCCTACCAGGGGCATAAAGCCCCCGACAACATAGCTCCCAGGACATGCAAACCCCTCCACCACGAAAAGGTGGCGGTTCAAGGAGGAGCTATATTAAGACATGTTTTCCAGTTGTGAAAAGTGGAGGTGGTGAGATGACGGTCATTAATGCACGTAGATACTACATTATGGTAATTTATACACAGATTACTCCACCCATGGCTGATAAATCATAAACATTGATGTTTATCAATTGCAGTGTTATATGTCTTGTCATATGTGAAAAACATGTCATATAAAACATAACATTTCTGTGCTTAATTATCCTCTCTGGGGTATCAAAGCAGGAGACTCTCCTCAAGGTGTGCCAGTACTATCAGGCATTCACCATCAAACCCACCCTCATAAATAACAGGAGGAAAGGACAAGCAGTGATGGGGTGAGATGGAACAAGCTTTCTGACTGGCTCCTGTAACTGTCTTACTGAATGCATTAGAATATCTTACCATTCCATAAAAAAGAGAATGTCCAGAGTTTCTGAAGCACGTGGGAGACAGGGTCTCTTCGGAGCATCAGGCACGACCATCCTGAGTTTAATTATGTTTTATGAATGGCTCCCCAGGCTTCTCTGAGTATGCCGCAGTTAAGTATTTATTTTCTCCGCCTGCTCTGCTGTATCAGACCTGCTTCATCACAAGCTTCATCACATTTCTGCTCACGAAGGCAGGGGTACTTCTTACTTATTGATGCTGGTCACATATATCAGGTCAAGTGAAAAATAAGCGGGCACAGTGTTTTTGGATGCCTTCTAATTTGTGTGTATGTCAGAGGTTTTTGTAAAGCTGTGGATAATTGTGGCGGCACTCTGTTTTGAACTGTAGTGTAGACTAGGCTGTAATAAATGGACAGATTTGTGGCTGCTTAAAATAGTTCGGTTCTAAACCTGAGTGGTGAATGGGACACAAGATATTTTTACAAACTAAAAAGCCAAACTACCTGATGGGGCTTTTCAAGAGAGCTGTCTAGATCTGGTCTAATGTTCTAATGAGCACACTTGATTATAATCCCTCCATCTAAATCTCACCTTCAAGAATGGAAACTTGAGCAGCATTGTGTGGAACTGATTCCAAAGCTTTGGAAGGATCGACAGCCAAGCTTTACTCAGCCCTATTATTTAGCATCTGCTCACTAAGCTGCTCAGAAGATGATGAGTCTATGGGTAATGTTGCTGTTGAAAAGATTCCTGTTTACATTTAAAAATCACATAACACAGCGCAAACTATTAACTGAGGCATCAGAGCTGTAGAACAATTGATACGTAGGTATGTCCCAAGTACACCATAGAATTTGTGTACATGGACTAACCCATCCATCCATCATCTGCCGCTTGTCCCAAACGGGGTCGCGGGGGAGTGCTGGCGTCCAACCCAGCGCACACAGGGCGAGGACGGGGGACGCACCCTGGACAGGTCGCCAGCCCATCGCAGGGAGGAGCGGGACGGGGATGGCACCTTGCTCAAGGGTACCTCAGGGCAACCCATTGGGAAGGGGTTCGAACCCCCGATCCGCCGATCATGTGGCCGACACCCTAACCACCGCTGCCCCATGGACTAACCCTTACTGCACAAACACATGACAGAGCTTCATACATCTGGCTTTTACTTTCATCGCCTGTGAAATTTTAAATCTTGAAAGAAAGCTACTGAATAAGTATTAAAATCTAGTCAAAAACCAGCCCTCCCTCACTGCTTCTCTTTATACTAATAAAGAAAAAAAACACTTGCTTTGCAACAAACAACAGCTTGGATTGCTTCTACCTTAAAAAAATGAAGAAACGCTTTACCTTATGGTACATCATATGGCTACATGACTTCTACATAAGCTTTTTGTGACAACTGGCATAAAGCTACATTAACCTTATTAAAGTTTATTCTGGAAGGTGTAATGACAATGGTTGCTTGTTGTGTTGCATTTAAGAGATTTTTTTGCTGCCTTCATCAGTTCAAATAGAGATTTTCATATGTTATGAATATGTAATGGAAAGTGCTAAGAGTGCCACCGACTGAGGGTCTGTTTTTGCTCTAGACCCATCTAAAAGTTCTAAATGAATAAAAAAGTTCACTGTACCAAACAAGAGTTTACATTTAACAACATTTAAAAAAAAGGTCTCTCTTCAATGCATCTCTTAGTTTTTTCTTGAAATGTAAAACAGTAAAAAACTAATTAGAGTTTCCCGTTTCTCCCACAAATGCAAGAGTCTGACTAGTCAGTATTGCCTGTCTTCTTAAGGTAAGACTAACCTTAATAATGTCATCTAAATTTGGTGATATCAACTGGTCAAATCATCAAACGTTAATGTTGAAGCTTGCTCTTACTACTGCCTTACTATTTCCAAATGAACGCAATTTGATTCTTGATACTTGGTCACAGTTCAGTATTCTCCCAATTATTTGAAAAGTATTGGAATGAAGAAACATTGCTAACAGGGTATTTGTAGCAGTACATGACAATTGATGAAAACTGACAATGAACCTACAGAAGTATTTATGAAGGCTTTCTTCAAAACAGTGTCCCTTTTCATAATATTTTTTGAGGTTTAATGGCATTATGATACTTTAAATAATAGAATTCACAGTGCATATTTTTGTGTTTTTGCATTACATTGCTTCTGGAGATTTTCTGTGCAATCTGCCTCAGCAAACCTTGTGATTGTAGATTTAAACATGTGTATCCTCTAGTATAAAATTAGCCTTTTAGCAGTGACTGTGTTAAAGAGTTTCACTGTTGAACTAATTCCTTGTCCTTTCTTGTGTACGACAGCGGGAGAAAGCAGCATTTTGGACGCATCAAAGCGGCTTCTGCTGCGCTGCTCAGTGTGAAGCCTCGCTAAGTGCCAGCTCGATAGAACTCAATTGAACAGATAGAGAGCCTGAACTTGAAGATCTTTCCTTTCTTGCACTCAGATCAGAGCAGTCAAAGACCACCCGCATCCCCAAATCCTCAACTTCCACAGCTTCCCAGCAGCCCTGTGGGTCTGTGAAGGATTTGGCCCTTCACTGCTGAACAAAGAGCATCGCGAGCACAGATAAGAGAGCTAATGCACATCTCAGTCTTTTTAATTACTGCAGCACATCAGGCTTATTAATCGCTCCTAGAATTTAGGAGCACATTGAGCCTGGTTAATAAGATGGTGATTTTGTGGAGGAGGTTCTGACGGAGGAATAATGATGGTTCCACACAGTTTCCCTCAATGGAGCATGATGAGAAAATTATGGGCGCCATAGATGCTGATTGTCTGTTCCCTCAAACTGCACTTCAAAGCATGACAGCTCTGTGCTTCAAGCAATACATCTTCTTGACAGTTTGAAGGTTTTATATCCAGTGGCCCATAAAGAGCAAAGGCATTAACCTTGAAACGTTCTCATACATCAGAACTGTCCTGAACTTGTGTTTTTTTTTGGGGTTTTTTTTGCCAGAAATTGAGTCCTTTTGAAAAGCAGCCCTGCTGTCTCATGTCACCAGGTGTGCCACATTAGTCTAAAAGTATATAAATCTCAGTGAGTCAGGGCAGAGCCATCGGTCATTGTTCATCCTTTGTGTCGTTGCAGCCTTTGTTTAATGGTTTGCATGGGTACTGTGTCTGGTTCATTTACATTTACAGCATATAGCAGATGCTCTTATCCAGAGCAACTTCCATGTCCTAACTACAGTCCCCCCTGGAGCAACTCTGGGTTAAGGGTTTTGCTCAGGAACCCGCCCAGGAACCCCCTACAGGAACAGGTCATGCTGGAGGTGGGATTCAAACCTGTGACTGCTTGGTCCATGGGTCCGCAGGCAGGTATCCTACCACTAGACCTGGTTCATGCTTGTTTGTTTTGTGTTTATGTTTAATAAAATCCCATAATCCTAACTCTGCGTTTACCAACCTAAAGATGGACATAGTGAGTTGGGGTTTGGTTCACAACCTGTTTGAGGGGGTAATAATGGACTGGCGGGGACATGGAGATGATGCTGAACTGCAGGAGGGTATTGACCAAGCTGGCCGAGTTGTTTTTCGACTCGCAAACCCCTTGGCCTCTTGAACAAAAATCTAGTTTTGTGAATTTGACGTTTTGCTTCTTAGTTTTGCCTCCCTTCAGGGCCAGTTCTTGAGTTCTCATCAGTTCCTTAAACTTGAGACCATTTAGTCAGTTATTCATATTAGTCATCTGACAAATGAAAAAGGTAAGAACTGCATGGAGCAATAACATTAAAATAAAGATCTGAAATGTGAAAGAGTACAACAGTACATACTGTAGATGTTTACAAAGTGAAGTTTGATTCAGATTTGTTTCTTCTTATTAATTCTAAGAATGTTTCCTTTTTTCAACGCAATTCTTTTTTCTCACATCTGCAGCTGCTTCTTAAAGCAGGTTTGTTTTTGCCTTTTCCTTTATTCTAAAGGAAAATGTGTGTGTTGATGATAGAAAATCAATTAAACAAGAGCGACAACAAAATGATTTTTAAATGTCAACGTCTCTAGGAATTCACAATGCTTTTCTAACCCTTTTTACTTTCTTCTGATGCCTTTATAATATGGAAGCATCACATCATAAAATCTAAAAGATAATGCAGCTTTCAGTATACCAGTACTGACTGCATTTAATAGACTGTTCGGACAATGGTAGTGTGGTTATTACGACAATGTGCAGTGAAAGTGGTAAAGTATGTCTGTGCTATTTTTTTACCATACTGCCCTGTGCAGGAAGTCTTCAAGTACAGAAATGACATGTAGGTGGAATGACTGATGAGAACCTGCCAAACAGAGTGACATGAAGCAGCAGGAGGGAGGTGATTATGGTCCTACTCCTCCAAGGTTTCATACTTATACCCTCTACTCAAAGACAAAACAGTGCTTGCTCTTTTTTTGCCTATTGTTCTACCTGTTGATTCAGAAAGCAAATTTGCAGAACTTTTCAAATGTGAATACTAGACCAACCGAAGTCAGAGAACATAACAGATACTGATTTATTTAAATCATTCAGGTGTTGACTATAATAAGCCTGATTCTGCTCCAGTGCTTTTTTCCACTGTTTGCACTGTTAGCATTCTAAATAGTTTAGTACTCAACTGTTTATATGAGTACAAAAAGTACTCCTGTGAAAATCTTTGCTCAGTGTTACTGGCATTAAACCAAAAGCAAAAACTCTGCTCTTTTGTGAACTGCATCTCTGCTTGGAACAATTTAACTAGAAATAACAAACATAAAATTTAAAAACATTATAGAAACCTTTTGGTTTAAATAACACCCTTTAAGCGTGTCTTGCAGCCTTTCCTCTTTTTTTTAATTTTTGATTTTCTTTCTTGTAATACCTCTTGGTTCAGAATTTTTCAAAAGTCATCTTGCATGTACTTCCTGCTTAAAATCCAAGCACATTTTCAACTCTGGGGGCTGAAAGCCAATACAAAAACTTAACCTTTTAATTCTTAAAATAGTTCAACACTGTTTGTTTTTGTAAAATTGTAAAAAAGTTTCTTCTTCATTTTCTTAACTGGCTGTTTCTTTATAACATTCCAGAATGAATACATTTTTACAAAGATTTATTTGTCCTGCTGCCTATACGTTTCCTTTTTTCATTGGCTGACATATAATCACAAAGCATAATAGATTCCATTCTCATATTTCAAGCTGACCATGTGTTTTGGTGATTTTAAAAAAAATTTTTCTACCAAAGAGACCTTTGGTGATGGTAGCTAAAAATTTCAGGCTTTCATCAGTCCTCAGCAATCACTGAATGCTTTAGTTTAAGTCACGGTCAATAAAGAAAGCATTATGCTACCGTGTTACCTATTAAAATGCCAGTATCATATTTCTAAGCCAACATTCAATGTATATGCAATATTGGGCAAAACACCTGGACCAGGACATCCCTAATACATAATAGAATTTATCCGTAATCATTTCATTATTGAAACTTGGAGGTTTGTGTCCCTTGTTTAGATCTTCATTCAAGTTCTTGCAGCTCTTTACTCCGTTTGACTTTGGTTTGGACTGAGTGGGAGCTGTTGATGTGTCTTTAAAGTACGTTGAAAAAAAAAATCAGAGCCCTCACAGCAATGATGTGTGGTCCAAGGCTGCTCTCATGATCCTCACCAAAGCTTGATTTAGTTGCTGGGTGCACTTTGAACCACTGCTCCTCCCTGATGTTAAGAGACATGAAACAGCCATGGTTCATTTGAAGTGAACCATTCAAAGTATCAGCTCATGAGGAAAGAGGTGTGAGCGTACATTTACAGTGGGTCAGTGGCTCAGACTGTTATTAAACACTTTGTGCTGCCTCTCTTTTTTGACTCGTACATGGGTGTCACTTCAGCCTCCAGTGATTTAATTTGTCAGCTAATTATGAACCTCTTTATGAATTGAACCAGATATGACAGAGCAGAGAGAAACTGTAAGAAACCGGGTATTCATTTTAACCTTAAAGACTCAGTTAAAATCATACAATCATACCTTTTCCATACATTTACTCATACACTACAACAAATCTAGCTTTAAAGCTTCGTTATAAAGGTGTGTAATTACAGACTGTTGCTCATCTGTTGTGGGGCAGCGGTGCATCGGAAGATTGTGGGTTCGATTCCCCTCCCCACTAGGTTGCTCTGAGGTACCCTTGAGCAAGGTACCGTCCCCGTCACTGCTCCCCGGGCGCTTTCAATAGCTGCCCACTGCTGCACGGTGTTTGAGTGCATGGGTTAAATGCAGAGGTCCAATTTCATTGTGGTGTGCTGTGCTGTGGCAAGGGTTGTCACTTTCATGAACAGGTTGTTGGCTATTGTCTATCTCTGTGTTTCTTAATTCAGCTCTTTATGAGAGTACTTCACATTTTCAGCTGTTTCTTGTGCCATCATTCCTTAAGAAGGGCTTTAAAATAATTTGAATTGTGTGTTAGTTGTGTGTTGTTGTGTATTAGCAAATACTTTAAACCCTGTAGTCTTGTGGGTCACCAGCAGGATTTGGAAGTGGGCCTCCTTTCTTTACCAGAATTTATATGAGTGGAGGATCTTTCTCAGCTCCACAATGTCACCGATGTGGTGGTAGCTTGGAAGTTTATATAGTGCTGGAATGAACATTATTGCTGGAGTTTTTATAGCGTTGTTGTTAGGTTGAGAATGTTCATAAATATCATAAATATCCAGCCAAGAGCAGCTCCGTCGTCACATAGAGAGCATAATGAACGTCTGTCTAGAGAATGACTTTCACAAGCTCTGCATGGCCACAGGTGAACCTACAAGATAGGCGTAATGAGTACATATTACAGTGCATTGTAGCATGATATGTTATAGACACATTACCATTCCAGTCCATTACTTGATGTAATTGTGCTATTAAACGGGCTCTGTAATGTTTGATGTCGTGACCATGAAATATGGCCATTAAATATGTGAAAAGATGTTGACACATCATTCATGACAACAACATGTACTGTTAATATGACACTATCATCATGACAATGAGCACATATGGCATCTTCAATTACAAATTCACAGCATGGTTATGTAAGTGTTATGTAGCAACCTGTTCTATATACCATGTACAAAAACATCCATATTTTAAGGTTGTTATTCCATGCTTTAATGATCCGTTTATGATGGCTTTCATTGCTACTATAAGATATGATGAGTAGAAATTTCTTCAAGAGTCTAAATAACCTGGATAATTTCGATCTACAGCATCGAAAACATCAAAGTTTTTCCACTTGTAGAACACCAGAGACCTGTTGAATTTTATATTGAATGAGGCATTCTATTTGCTCAATTTGCAGGGCTAGGTGGTGGCTGTATGCAATGCACTTTTAAAGTCTTTGATTCACCAGTTAACCCAGGAAGTGTGAAATCTAGAAACCTCACTTGAAACCTCACTCCAGCTAATTTATTTCATCCTTTTACATGAAATCCAGTGATTAAGTAATAAAATTAAAGCCATGCTTAGTATGCTCAGCTCACCTGTCTGGGGTGTCCTACAGCAGAGGACATGGTAAGCATGACCCCACTACTGCTAGTCTTCAGACTCCCTGTGGTCTCTGACACAAAAATGATCAAATCTGAGTCCCATAAATAATGTGCATTAAACTTTTATGACTAAACTCTATGATTCTATGATTAAACTCTTGTGCCAAGCCTCCTTCTGTTCATCATTTTTAACTAATAAAATAAAATTAATATTGCATGAAGCACATTGATTTGATGTAGTGGTTTTTCTCTTTGCCTTGAGCCCTGGGGTCAGTAGTGACTGTGTTAAAATGGTGCTTCCTATTGACCGGTTGGCTCCTGGAGCATTAGATTGCACTTTATAGTGAGATTTTAGTAAAGCTGAGCAGGGTTGAACTTCAGGGTTTAAAGATTGGCTAGATTCACAAGCTGTAGTGTAACATTTCTTATATTTTTAAATAACTTCATTCTTAAGAAAAAACTGAAGACCAATCATTTCTTCTTAACTTTCTTATCTTTCTTAGCCTTTTCTTTTTTAAAAATTCTTACAAGTGATATCGTGTTTATTTTTTTAATACTTATTTATATAGCTTTTAATGTAGACAGTTTTCTTTTACGTTGCAAGATAATTATTTCATGTTTTGTGCAGATGAGAGGAGGCAAGGCATTGAAACAAACAAACAAAAAAAACTGTTACACTTTATACTTAGAAAAATACAAACATGGTAATGAACTTGCACATAGGAAACAGGAAACAGAAAAACAGAAAGAGGAAACAGAAAACTGTGGGTTGTTGAATATCCATTGTAGGGCTGGAAAAAGTAATCAGGAGTCCAAAAGGAATCCCAGCCCAGGGACTGGGAACGCTGTAAGCACAGCTGAGACAACTAGAATTATTTTTAAAATATTTTGTTAATGGTACTTTTATGACTTTCTTTACCCTTTCCTGTTATTGCTTAAGACTCAAGTAGCTCTATATATGACATGGTGCCTGAAATTAAGAAATGGGAATCATGAGGCAATAAATCCAAAGCTGTTACTTTAATTTGTATTAAAAATGTTTTAATGTTAAAAATGTTAAAAAGTTTTTTTTAGGCTTCGGTGGCCACCAAATCCCAGCCATGGCCACAGTCCCAGTCTCCAGAATTCTGAGCCGGAATTTCTATCCAGCCACTCATTGATCACACCCAATCCCCCTCACTTGGCCTGCCAGGTATTTAAGGAATGCCAGCTTGACCCAGTCTCACCTGTTCATTATCTATGTACCTGTTTTGCCTTTTTTCTCTCTACCCTGTCTTTCAGATTAAAAAACCCTGAAGTCCGCCACGTGCTTGTGCCTTGCTTTCCTTGAAACAATGACACATAGCACTGAATTATTTCCTATGACACATAGCACTGAATTATTTTTGGAAACAATTTAATTTAATTTTATAGAGCCTCTTTTCTACCATCACTACTTTTGGGCCTTTGATGAGTGAAAGCGAATTACAAGTTTTCCATTTGTTGTTCCATATTGAGAGGAAGAAAACCCTGGGCAAAGGCCCTTATGCCCCCTCCCATAATGTGCTGCTGTTGCCTTGCATTTAGTGAGTAACCCTGCTTGCTTTGCTATTGACTTTGGACAAATTTTAAAAAGACCTCTAAAAGCATACTGGCACATTTGTCTGAAAAAAAGGTCTGACAGCTCTTTACCCTTCTTTGCTGTCATTTTCTTTCAATGTTACATAAAAAGAAAAAAATGCATAAAAGCAATAAAAGCTAATGGCAGATGTTAACACTCTGGCCCTTCAACCTTCAGTAAGCTACTCAGACCAGCATGAGAATGCCGTCTGTTACATCACAGCGAAACACAGTGACACACACACACACAGCACAGAAGATTTTTTGTATTTGTGCAGTTGTGTTTTTTGAATGTTGGCTAAGGTAGCTCTTTAGAGCGAACTGTTGAAATTGCTGTAGGCTCCAGTGACTCACAGTTCCCCCTCCAAAGACTACCAGCATCTCAGTGGGCACACACTAACACATAATGACTGACGCCTCACTCTCTAGCTCATGACAAGCGACAGTGGAGGGCTAATTGTGCTACGGGGGCGTCTGCTTTTTGAAAGGAAAGGCTAGAAGAGGGAAAAAAAATTATCTGTAATAATCTTTGTCAAAAACACCCTGATCCACATACAAAATGTCAGTACTCAAACTGGCTAATCATTGAGACAGCTGCCACTTGTGTAATATGGCCTAATCTACTCCAGACAGCTCTAATGATATCAGCTGAATATTATTTTCTAGATGCTGATAGCATTTGTTTCTTGTTTGTTTGTTTGTTTTACTGTGACACAGTTGTCTGATGTCATGGAATACCATTGTCTCCTCTATGGAAGCCTGAGAGTGACCATTTCTCATTTATCAATAATTTTAAGCGCCTAGTCCATTTTTGAAAGGTGCAACTGAGGAGTAAAGTTATGTTAAAGAGTGGTGGAAGCTTGGTTAAGAAAAGAGGTAGTGATAAGTGAGCAGCAGTATGGTTTCATGTGAAGACAGAGCATTACAGATGCAATATTTTGCTCTGAGTGAGAAGAACAGAGAAGGTCAGAAGGAGGTGCATTGTGCCTTTTTAGACTTAGAGAAAGCATAATATAGGGTGCCTATGAGAAGTATAGAGAAGTTTTGATATTGTATGAGGAAGTCATGAGTGGCAGAAAAGTATGTCAGAGTAGTACAGGATAATGTATGAAGTGACAGTAGTGAGGTCCGCAACAGGAGTGACAGATGCGTTGAAATGGGTGGAGAAGGTTGACAGGAGTCATTTGTCCCATGTAGCCTTAGCAGTGTGTTTGAGATCATTATCTTGTTGCAGTATGAAGCTCTGTCCAATGCGTTTGGAGGCATTTACTGGCAGATAAGATGCAGATAAGATGTATTAAAACAACTGAGAATTCATTGCGCATCTGCCATTGTGCAGCAATTATTAGTCTATGAAGTGTGGTAGTACCTGAAGCAGCCATACATGCCCAAGCAATAATACCTCCAAGCCACAACACCCTCACCACCATGGTTAACAGATGAGCTAATATGTTTTGGACCTTGGGGAGTTTCTTTTTGTCTCCACACTTTCCTCTAGCAATTACTCTGATACAGGTAAATCTTGGTCTTGTCTGTTCATAACACCTTTTTTGAGAATTCTGCAGGCCCTTGTAAGTGCTTTTTCATACAGTTGTCTTTCAATAGTATTTCTGTTCATTAAGTCTTCTGTGGATGGTAGCCTCTGACATTTACTTTTACGACATTTATCAGACAATCTTATCTACAGCGACTTACAATTCCTGATTACAGGGACAGTCCCCCAGGAGCAACTTGGGGTTAAGGGTTTTGCCCAGGAACACAATGGTGGTCGTGCTGGAGGTGGGATTTGAACCTTCAACCTCTTGATCCATAGGCAAGTATCCTACCACTAGACCACCACCAGCCAAAGACACGCCTGGCACCCAAAGACTGTTTGTGATCTGTTGGAGAGTTTTTCAGTGAAGGCCTTGGTCTATCAGTCCTTTTGTGATTACAGTACTTCTTCATCTTCCTCATGATATTCTAGACATTTGGTTTTGATAATCTGATGTTTTTTTCTTTTTTTCAGACTCATAATAGCTTCTTTGTCTTTCAGTGGCACAGCTCTTCTCTTCATTTTGAGCAATGGTAACTGCAGACTCCAAATGGTAGAAGCAAGCCTAGATATCACAACCCTGCACTAATGAAGCAATCAAACACACCTGAGTAATCACAAACACCTGTGAAGCCAGTTGTGCCAAACATTATGATGCCCAGTAATGAGTGGGACAATGTTAAAAAAGTGTTGTAATTTCTACATTGTGAACACACACACACACATATATTTGTTGTTTACAACACTACAGCTTTACTTGGATTCTTATTCTCAACAAACAATAATAAATGTTTTGTCACAATGCATGGTAACACTCTTAGCAGATATTACCTCAGAGACTATTCCCCAGTGCTATAGTTAGGGTTGGAGCATTCTTTATCATAATCCTTTTGTTCTGTGGTGTTTAAGACTGGTGTGGACCAGGAAAAATGGTGCAAGCTAGATGAGTTTCTTTATTTCTTACTGCACAATTTAAGGACAAGTATAATAATTACAGCAAATTGTTCAGGCTCCAGCTTGGCATGTGATGGACACTTCTTGCATTTTAGTTTGTAAGGCAGCAGGATTTTTGTTATGTTCAAATACATCATTTTCAGCATCCGCATGCTGGAGGTTCAACAAGGGCAGAAAAAAATAAAGTGAATATTATCAACCATACGCTCTGTAGATCATTTTAAAAATATAAACTTTGATGCCTTTTGCCAGTGTTGAGTTATATATTTAACCATCTAATCTCTCTGTATGTCGATCCCTTCTAATCCAAGGGCAAAGATTGACACTATTGGGCTGTTTTTGAACGCAAAATAAACCTTGGGTTCTTTCAGGGATCATCCGAAAGATTGTGCAGTGTGTGTAGTCTGATATCAGTCACATCATTTTTCGCACCACTACGCTGACAAAACAACAGACTGCAAGCATTAAATGTTATGTTGTGCAAGCAGTACAGGGCAGAGGTGGGAACAAGTCACTGAGTTGCAAGTAACAACTCTTGACACTCAAGTCTCATGTCAACACTGGCAGGTTTTAAGCCAAGCCAAAGTCCCAAACAGTATGCTTCCTTCAGAAAGATGGTAGTGAAAGGAGCATATAAAATACATTAAAAAGTAAAATCAAAGTCATTATTTTTAATTAACCCTTCAAAATGAAATGCATCCATTGAGCTGAACAGGACCCCTCCAGTACAGGAGCTGGAGACTTCTCAAACAACGGCAATAGTCTTCCTGCTTTCTTCATAAATTAGAGCCTCAAAAAACACGATGTAGATCTGAAATCTTATGGCACTTACATACTTAATGCTAGAGAGAAGACTTTCAGCTTTGCATCTGTACTTCTGATTAATTTATGATATGCTGTCATATCAAAATACACCCTTCTGAGTCAATTACTTTAGACAAGGCTGTCCAGCATTGTCCGCAGGGCTGATGTGACTTCAGTTTTTCATTACAGTCAAACATGAGCTCTCTTGATTTTAGGTGTTTGTTTAAATTATTTCAGTCTCCTACAGCTGATTATGTGCTCTTGTTGGAATGAAAACCTATTTTATTTTTATTTTTATTTTTAATCTGTTAAACCAGTTTAGACTGGACACCCCTACCTAAGAACTAAGCCAGTATTTTTGTGAAATCAGCCGAGTATCATACCAAAATTCAGCATCATAGAAGCTCTTAAAATCGTAGAGCCACTTAAAACAACTCTTTTGTCAGTGGTGATAAACTACCTTTAAAATTTGTTTACGCTCGTCTAGTGATGATTCTACATCATTGCACCAGATTTGGTTTGAACAACTGATGATTTCCACTGACTTTGCCTAGAAGGTCATTTATTATACTCTACTGGAATTTATTTCCTTCATAGTATGCAAACATATATTAAAAAAGGAAAAGAAAAAAACTGCATCTGTTTTGAAAAGTAGCAAACAGGAATTGATTGTTAAAGTGCTGAGCTATCTCTTTAGAAGTGCGCATAGCAGGAAGCTGTAGCATTCCAACTGGATAGATGATGAGGTGCTGTGAATTTACACGCATAGAATAGCAGTACTGTCTTCGGTGTCATAGGCTGCATGCATATGAAAGCAGGGGAGCAGATTTTAATTTCAGATATGATAATGGGCTGGTGTGAGGATTCTCGCTGGATAGAAAAACATTAAAGCTAAAGGCAGACAGATGCACTCTGAGTTTAATCATTTCGGCAATGTCATGGACATAAAGCTTACAAATCCAGTCACTGTCCCATGAGAACATCCAAGATGAACACAGTGTAACTCTGGAGCTTCTTCACAAGTAAATAATAAAGAGAGGTTCCTTTCTTGCTGATGGATTCATGTTTTATAATTGCTAAGAGGAGGGCTACTAGCTGCTTAGAATGTATGCTCTTTGAAACCAGTGGGAGCTGCGCTCACTTAAGTAGCTTTGTTATGCCTAGAGCAAATTAAGTCTTTGAACTTTGTGTTTTTTGACACTATTGAGCAAAATCCTGTATTCATTTGTATAAATTTTTGGTGTCCATATCTCAGTTGGCAAAGAAGGAACTTCACTTTGATTAGCTCAGGGACTAATAGGGTATGTATAGAAGGCTGAATATCATTTCATTAGTATACAGCCAAAGTACAAAGAAAAATGGGGTTTGTTGTATTTGTGTTCAGTTTACAAGTTTTTCATGATGTGTTGATGATGGGCAGGCACTTGTTGGTCTGTTCTAGATCAGGTTTTTTGTTTCAATGAGGAGTTTTATGTATCCTATACATTTCAATGGAGTAATATGAAATACAAATTATGCATTTTCCATTCAAACCTCATTCATATGTTCAAAATGCCAACTAACATTGCCCATGTAGTCATCATTACCTTAACAGGCAGTGAAGCTATGGTGGAAATAAACACACAGATCTGTCCTGACCACTTTCAAGTAGCACTGGGGGGCAGTCAGCTCTAAAGGTCAAATCGATGTGAAACCACTGTGGAAAAGTGCAAATGCACCTGACTCAGGAACAGCGGAAAGAAGTCAAACAGCTCAACTGTCCCTCTTAAAAAATGAGGGTAGAGTAATACAGTACTCAACAAAATTCTTAGACAGGGAATTTGTGAAGGCATTTATCTGGCCATTAAACATCATTTTGTCCAACAATATAACCTTAGAGCAAACACACATAACCTTACAATAAATCTAAAGCAGATTAACAATCTATTGCAATTTGATGAATTATTATTTTCAGACCTGTCCTTGAAGCAGGCTAGTTTTTAAATTTACCTTCAGCTAATCAGTCCTTCATTAAATTAAATCTGATGTATTAAATCTATTCAATAGCTGTTTATATGTTTGCTGTACTGGTGTAATTGTATTTATTCTAATGGGATATGTTTTTCCCAGCACAAAGGGAAAATGGCGCAGGATGTACCCTATCCCATTGCAAATATTTGACTATATTTTGCCAATATATTTTCACCTTCAAGTTCATTTTTTGCTTTATACTTGGCCATCTGTCTTGACAAGATGCTTTGGACTTCTACACAGAAGCTTGAGGGTTTTCTTTATACTAAAAAGACTTTGTTGCCTGGCTTGTCACCATATGTCACAACCTTGCTTTTTTGTGGTTGGTGATAAGGCTACTACCACTGTTATAATCGACACCTCCTTGCTTGATATCTCACGCTTACCAATCGCTACATCGCCATAAACCTTTGTGTAGTTTTTATATCTTTAGTTTATAAATGAAACTATGAGGTCAATTCTAGCTAATTTAACTAATTAAGGGAATTCTGAGAGATTCAAGAGAATCCGTGCTCAGAACAAACAACACAATGCTTTACCACTGAAAGGTCACACTGATTTGTAGTCCAGACTCAGCGGTCGAGGCCCGGCTCTGAGAAGTCATCTGGATTTGGTGACTAAATAACAGAGGAAAGGGCAGAGAAGCACAGAGGGAGAGGACACCCTGTGAGCCTAGTGCTCATCCTGTTTGATATGACAGCATTGTCAGCTCATACATTTGACACAAACCATGTGCCCCATTCTGTTTGCACATGGTGAGAGATTAATAACCTCTGAGGCTGAGATCTGGGCTAATGACTTCTGCTAAGCTTATACTCTATGGATATTAGTCTGCCTTCCAATTTCCAACTAATCTTCTGTTTCATGGCTAATTCGGAACTGAATTGGATGTGGTTTGTCAGTGTGAGGGGAAAACAGTGCTCCATTAAGATGTTTGATGAGCTGTCAGATTTTTTGATTAATTTCTGTCATCTTACAGAGTGAACAGTGTACAACCTAATACAAGTAGAAGCAACTCTGAAGCCCACTGTCCTTCTCATGGAAAGATATGCATAGATGGTTCACTCCCAGCAATCACCCTTATTAACATGGGTTAGGGCTGTTTTTTTTCCTAGCTTTGTCATCAGTGCAGTGCTGTTGCTCCGCAACCACTTCACATAGAGTGCTTCACCTCCTGACAGAGTGAAATAGTGAGCAACATGAAGTTGGTCTGAGTAATATACTTGAACATGTTAACAATGCCTTTTTTTGAGAATTTAGAGATTATTCTGTGTGGTATTTTACTTTTTTTGTTGACAATTATTAATCAGAATCCTATTATAAGAATGAAACATTTCATTATCCACAAAATGCTGTCGTACTGAGTACAATTTATTATGGATTTGAAATATTTTTGGAGACAGAACTTATATTACATTTGCTTGACATTGAAATAAATATTAACGTAAATAACGTAAATGTTTCCATTCTCGGTTTATTAACGGCTTTAAGAAAAGTTCTGAGCTTGCAAAAGGAAATGTTTGTTTGTGCTTGAAGATGACTGCATTAAATCCTGCCAGATAATAGGTTTAGTGAAGAAAATGTCATGAACAATCAGGTGGTTATTTTAATGTTCTGGCCCATATCTGGACTTTCGTGTAGAGTATGTGTACACTTCCATTTGAAAAGGGAAACTTGTTGGAGAATAAGAGAATGCTTGTGACCATTTTGGAACGATGGCCTACCTTTAATTGATTCATTTCCTGTGTTATTCAAATCAATGGTTTATGCCAGTGATCATATCAGATTGTGACATAAAAATTTATTGTTCTTGAATATGGTCGGCCATTTTCTGTGACTGTTGAGCAAAGATCTATCACGTCAACTTTCCTCCCTTTTCACTGAAGAGTCTTGACTAAGAATAAGTTTACAAGACAACTGTGGTGGACAGCGGCAGTCTAGTGGTTAGGGAGTTGGCCACAGAATCGGAAGATTGTGGGTTCAAACCCTTTACCAGTAGGTTGCCCTGAGGTACCCTTGAGCAAGAATAGTCACTTTCACTTTCAAATCCTCTGATAATTATAATTATCAAATCCTCTGATAATCTGATAATCTGTTTGTTTCTCCTTTGAAGCTGGACATACAAAATGCATTTTTGTGCTTGTCAATGAAATGTCAAATGTCAGTTCTTTCTCAACCCTACCCCCACTTCCCATGCAGGGTTATTAGCACATGTAATGCTAATGCTTTCACGTTTATTAATGTGCCACTCTTTGACATGTTGGTAAGCTTTTATAATAAATTGCATTATAGCTGGGGGTTGGTTGGTCTTGTTGCATAATGGAGGCCGATAAGAGATTGAGATCAATATTGTTACTTAGCTGTTGCTTGAACAACAAGGGCATGTGGTTCACTTTTATCCAGGGCTTAGCTAGGCAGCCTGGCACATCATAACTCTTGCATACTTGGGACTTCTTTTCAATGGGCACTTTCACAGATTAAAGTGCTCTTCAATCTATAAATTTACTTGACGTGCCTGTACAATTTATACTTGTGTACTTGAAACTTGTCTGGCGGGTTTAAAAATTCAATGGCATATTGCTTAGTATGTTCTCATTTCACTTAGAAGGGGTGTCAGGCTGAAGAGCTGTATCACTGGAGAGTTAAGCATTCTCTTCAGATTACTTCAGATTCATATGTATTGCAACTCTTACAGTAAGCATTGTCAAAAGGGCTAGACACCCAGGCTAACAAATGAACAAACTGAGGGAATCCCGAGTTTTTTTGATATTCTGTTCAAGAAATCATTCATCACAAAAGATCATTTTAACCATGGCATACTTCTGTGTAAAATACAATATCTAGGAGGGTCTCTGAACTAGCTGAGCCATTTGCTTGAAGACCAGTGGACGTAGTGGGAGAAGAAGCTGATCGCATGTTTTAGAGGGGGCACAGACGAGGTAAACACAAGCCTGGGCTTGTCACAGTTGGGCTTCAGGTTAGGTGCAGTAGAGGGCGCTCTGTTCTGACTGAGCACACCTGAGCTCATGAAGGCACCTCTCGTTGTGTCTCATTGTGGTCAGGACTGCAGTCCTTGTATCTGGTTTTGGTTACTATGGACAATAAAGTTATTTTCTGGACTACTGGTTCTACTGACTGATGTCCTACCCACACCCCACCACCGTTAGAACAATCTGTTACCATTCGAGCCGTGGATGGAAGGTCAATCCCTGGTTGTCGCAGGTAACCGACCCAGTCACTCTTACAATCCAGCCATCCCATACATAGCACATCACATTCTCTTGTTTGCCCTCATGGCTCCCGACGTCCAGGTTATGGTGGTTCATTTCTGTAATGGTGGCAGGGTGTGGGTAGGACGTCAATGCAGAGCCAGTAGTCCAGAACATAACTTTATTGTCCATAGTAACCAAAACCAGATACAAGGACTGCAGTCCTGACCACGAGACACAAGGAACTGCAGTCATGACCAAAACAGGAAATAGAAACCACCATTAACTGTAGGCTTTGCCTAGTAAATGAACCACACTCTGTTCTGACTCATTGGGGCTTAAATAGCAGCCCCAATGAAGCACACCTGTGCCTTCATGAGCTCAGGTGTGCTCAGTCAGAACAGAGCATCCTCTACTGCACCAAACCTGAAGCCCAACCGTGACAGGGCTTGACAATTTCTGGTCTTCAACTCTGATTCAATAAAGAGGCAATCTTTAATCTTACTGTACTACAGCTGCGCATTAGAAAGAGCAGTCACTGTTGCTACCATTCTGAGAAATGAATGATGTGTTATATAATTAAATAAACTACCCAACAGTGGCTCATGTCTATGAATGATTTACCTGAAACACAGTACTCTGCCTCTGTGCTTTCCAACTAGTATGTCAGAGGAATCCTTAAAAAGCCACAGGGCAAACCTTCTTAATTCTGTTTCTGGTTGGCTGCCTGTAGTAATGGTGGAGCCATGATGCAAGGTGGTCTGCTAAACAGCTTCTAGAATTGAGAAAGCTCTGTGCCTCTGAGGACAGTTGATCAGCACTGGTCCAGGGAATAGTGAATTAGGTTTTCTTCAGTTGTTCATTGCTACTTTATATTCCTGTCAGTGCGTCTGTTGTGAGACATCAGTCATTGTCTAACCATCTTGGACCAATGACCAGGTCGAGACCAAACATGCTGGCTGTCTTAGTGGGGCTTAAGACCTGTAGCAATAAAACCTTTAAACAGCATACTTGGAACCCATGAAGTTCAGGATTTAAGAACCAACCATAACTTACATTTTATTATGCTTCATTTCCGACTGGAACTTGAGAATCTACAGGGAAAAGTCACGCCATGGTCGAACAAGGTCACACTGCTGGCTGGTAAATATTAGGCCAGATGGATTCAGAGTGCTATTGCTATAATAATGGTCCTAGCATTGATTTATAACTTAAAGGATATGTTGCAATGGGAAGAAACTGAAATCAGGCCACCTACTCCAAGGTGAAGTTTTTGTTCCTGTATGGGGAAAGATTGTCTTTTAGGTAGTAAAGATTACCAGTGCATTAAAATGCATTATTTTACAACATAACCATGAATTTGAAGTAAGTTTTATATTGTAGTATATCACATGATTTTGGAATTATTTATATATTTTTCTTATTCACTGATTCAGTTATTATTGCTTTGTTAGCAATTATTGCTACTCGCACTCTTTCCTTTTTTCTCTGTCACTCACATATATCCATTGGCATTTTTTATTCCATAAACATAGTTAATGCAAAATGTATTAATAAGAAGAAAATAGTTAACATAAATACGTATCAACAATAATTTTTTAAAAAGTATAATGATCAAATTATTTTAGCATATTTTTACTGTTTAGTATCATAATAATGACAACAACAATAGCAATAATACTACTACTAATAATAATTAATAATAAAAATTGTTATTATTATTGTTGCTTTATTTACTGTTATTTTAATTTTTTAAATATTTATTTATTTATTTATACAGTGCAAACCTAAGGTGACTTTGCAAAATATAGAAAATAATACAACAACATTGATCAAAACAGTTAACCGACACAAAATAAAAGCAATGACAAAAACAAACAGCAGCATTGTTAGACACCAGAGAGGAAGGACAAAGTAGAAGAAAAGATCAAGAAGGGGGAAAAGATGCAGATGACTGAAGAGAGGTTTGAACAGAGCAGTAATCCATTCCCAAATATATATATATATTTTAATATATATCATAATACATTGTCATTGAGTTTCAGTTTTGTACCTTGAATGTGTTTTTCCCAAGAGAATGGAACAGATTTGTTTCTTCATAACATAATGCAGAAATGTAGAATACAAAATCTGAGAGCAGGAGTCAGTCCAGCTTAAAAAACACTGCAGAGAATTATAGTGGAATCGTGTTTCCTCTGTGCTCTTTTTAAAAATATAGGCTTTGTTCATTTTGGCTGTTTGTACACTGTTAATTTATGAACAGACTGTCTGCTGAACCCACTTATTTTAGATTACCTTAAAGATAAAGGGCAATTGGATAGAACAGATACATTTTTGAGGTCTGTGAATAATTTTAGATTGTAGAACTGATCCCTCATTACATTTATAATCAGTACTGAAGAGTTTCACCGTTTGGAGTGAAATTTCTAATGCAGCCAGGGCCAATGGTGTTAAACAGAATGATGCTCAGCATGAAGAGCATGTCGATACACCCCACACTGTTTTACAGGGACAGCTCAATGGAGCCGGATACGTTGTAACCCTAATACCACTTAGTTCAGTACACAGAACTGTCAATAATGCACCATTACAGGGTATTAGTCCAAGCTTCTTGATTTTTTGAGGGCGAGGGTCCTATGTTGCCATTGACTAACTATTCAGTATGAGTAATGGCACATTATGAAGCATGTGATGGTTAGAGGCATAAATGTTGCATTTTACCTTTTTTTTGCCCTTTAAAAGTTATAAACAATTTAGATGCTCAATGTAAAACCACACATGCCAAGATTAAAGGTCTATACACATTTTATGAAAACATAAAGTGCATTTAAAAAAAAACTCACATGCAAAAAGCTTCATGAGAATCTGTTAATGCTGTGATATTGCATATCAGATATTTTATTTTATACTAATATAGGCAGTGGCTATTATGGCTTATTTTGAATCTTTAAGGCAGTGGCAGTATTGTGATGTGCTGTGTGATGATAAGTGTGTGGGCTGGCAGCAACCATACAAAAAGCTGCTGTCTGTGGATTCTGTTGATGCGCTAGGTGGGTTTTCTTTCTCTCATTCGCACTTCATTAAAGACAGTACAGTGGAGTACAGCAAGGCAAATCGTTAGCTCAGTTTCAAAGCCTCTATTTTATGATGTTCCAGAGTGCTCAGATTCTGTTGTCAGTCCATTTCACTCATTCCTCTGTTCTCCATATACTAAAGCAAAGAGTAGAAAACAGATCATAGACCATTGTTCCCTGCTGTCCTCTCACTGCAATCCAGGTACACATACAGTCATTTAACAAGAAGTGCTTTTCAGCCTTGAAGGTCATTCTGACTTCAGTTCCCAATATATAAAAGCACTCCCCAGTTTCAAAGAAGAAAAGGTTAAAAAGTGGATTTTTTTTATCTAGCGGTGAGGCTGCTCGCCCCCGCCCTATGCAATATTTTCCCTTCAAGCCGTTGCTCTAGCTGTGGGTCAGCCAAAGGTCACGTTAATGCCATTGAGGTTTTTTCACCTCGACAAAGGCCCTCTCAGCACAGAGAGCCAGACTGCTTTACATAGCAAGTGCTCTTACTCTCCAGAGAAAGCTCTCGTTTTCGAAGTTTGTAGAGGTTTAATATGCTCGGATTAAATTTAGTTGTATTATTGACAGTGACTTCACAGTTTGGGTCTCTTTTGCCATATTGGAGTGGAGGAGGTACCTAATCTCTGTTTGACTTTTATTTAGTCACAGAAGCACTGGTAATATTGTATGCATATTACACATGTGTGCGGTGTGCATATTGACTATTTCATCTGAACCTTTTGAACCTTTTACTTCTTCTTTCGGTCGCTCCCATTTAGGCGTTGCCAGAGAGAATCATCTGTTTCCATTTCTTCCTGTCCTGTGCATATTCCTCATTCAAACCAACCACTTGCATGCCCTCTCTCCCTCTCTCAACACATCCATAAACCTTCTCTTTGTTATTCTTCTTTTCCTCTTGCCTGCCAGCTCCATCTTCAACATCCTCTTCTCAGCAGAATCCTCCTCAGTACATGTCTAAACCAACACAAACTTGGCTTTCTAGCTTTGCCTCCAAAACGTCCAAACTGGGCTGTCCCTCTCATATATTCATTTCTAATCCTGTCCAACTTCGCCTTTTCTTCAGGGCTGCTATCTCCAACCCATATTGCATAACTTGTCTCGCACTGTTCCTCTATGCTTCCACAGGTGTTTCATCTGGACCAGGGGTCACGAACCTTTTTGAAACTGAGAGCTACTTCACGGGTATTGAGGGGCTACCAGTTACCTAAACTTATCTAAACTTCATGTATAATAAACATGTTTTAAGCATGTTTGCTTTTTTCAGATAGAGTCTTTTTTAAATCTATATAAATGCAAATGTGATTAAAGAAGAATAGCAACAGGATAAAATTACATTTTAGATGCTGCTCACTGGTGACTTGTGCTGTTTTTAGAACAGGTCCGCGGGTGACTCGTGGTTTTTGGGGGCATCCTGGTGCCCACGGGCACTGTGTTGGTGACCCCTGATCTGGACCAACAGCCTTTCCATTCTTCATCTTCTTCACTGCTGCCCTTACTTACTTACTTACTTACTTGCTAAACCTGGTTAATTCCTGGTTCAGTATACTCACATCATCTAATTGCTCTTTCTCGTTCTTTTCATTCATCAGCCTTGACCTGCTGCACATCTTTCCCAGCTCTGTCTCTCTGTGTAGCCAATTGGTATAGGTCCTTTTCTCCAACACCTCAAACAATTCACCAAACACCTTATCTTTAGACTTCGCCACTGCTCTCCTCAGATTGACCATCTTGCAAAGGATATAATCCACTTGCTTCTTCCTCCACTCTTGTACGTCTCCCTGTGCTCCTCCCTTTTCTTAATATAAGTATTTGCTACAGCCTACTCTTCTTCTTCTTCTTCTTCTTCTTCTTCTTCTCATTTGGCCAAAGTATCCCACTTCCCACCCACACCTTGTAGATTAACAGTACTGGTGGCGGTCGTTGTTAATCTGGATCTTGACGATCCCAGTATGGAAATCTGTTTCATTATCTGCAAATATGATTTGGCAAAAGTTTTACACCGAATGCCCTTCCTGATGTAACCCTCCCCATTTACCCGGCTTGGGACCGGCACGAAGAAATACACTGACTTGTGCATCCCCTTGTGGCTGAGTTCTTAACCTTTTTGAAACGTCGCTTCAATTTGCATTTGTATTTTTCATTCAGGTGTGAAGCAGCAAGCAAATAATTTTGAACAACAAATGTTTTATTTATTTCATATGTTTTATGATACATACTGTTAGCTTTCATCACCAGAGTTTTTCTATAATGGATTATGTATCAAAATTCTGTATCAAAAATATGTCAATATTAACTGTAATAATTATTAACATTGTAATTATAAAACAGTTTAACATTTATTGCTTTTCAGTAATTAACTTTAAAATCTGAAAACAAAAAGAACCAGGAAGCAATAAAGAACTTAAAATCTAAATGTAAATTTGTAAATGAATGTAAAACTATTCATCAACCATCATGTTAGCCCCATTGTAAGTTTTGAAAACAGAGCAGTCATCCTATATTTTTGTGGTTATCCTATAAGTCCTTGCACACCTATGATTTCTATAAATTTAGCAGCTTTAAATAAAGATGACGCTTTTGAATACTTAATGTAGAATCTGTCACAGCCTGAAATATTCAGCATACGATGATCTTCTGCAGTAATGTTGGAAAAGTGTTGCTCCTCATGAAGTTTGCTTGAGAGACAGGCTAGAATGCACAAACCTGTAATTATAAGACTAAAAATAAAACCATCTGCAATATGGGAAGTTTCATATGTTTGGTTGCATTTTGGTTCACTGCATGTTACCAAATGTGTTTTTAATTGTTTATTAAAAAAAAAGTCAAAATAAGGAAAACCCACACTATGAGAGATTTATAAGAATATGTGGCTGGTATTTCAATGCAATGAAGGAGCACTAGTTGAAGAGCATTGTAAATAATCTGTGAGTGCAAAAAGTGTATGAAACAGATAACACAGTGGCACTATGTGACTGTGGTGTGTGGTGTGTGCTGTGGCTGTAATAGTTTATGGCTTGTCAGATTTATTAGCTTGTCAGCTATTATAATATCCTGTTGTGTCTCCTTATGAGCCCCATAAAGCAGCAGCTTGGTGCAGCATCCATTTATTTTTTTTAGCACACACAAAGCAGATGGACTTCCTTTACATGCCCTAAATTTTCTCTGTTGCAGGAAAATCGAAATGAAAAGTAAAATTCGGCTTGTTGCTGCCTGGTGTACAGCTTGATTTCAAACCCATAAAAGGCTATATTGTGTGCCATGTTAACTTGTCACCAAGAGCACCATTTTCTCTCCTCACCCGAAATGACTGTTTATCCTTTCACCTGACAGCTTTGTAAATAAGGCGTTATGCTGATCCACCAGTACTGTAATTACCTCTGCCTGAAAAATCAATTTGTACAATGGATGATACCGCTTTGATTAAATAAATATTGTACATAAACAGTTTCATACAAGTAATAGAAAGGTCTGTTTAAGATATAAAACATGAGTTAAGCTGGAAATATACAAATTGTCATAACTTCTCATGGTATCATTTGCATACGCCACAGCCAGTGACTTTCCAAAGATTCTAGTTCATTCTAATCATTCTAACCAAGTATGGACAAAAACAAAGAATTTGTTTCTGGACATTGGCGATTCCCTAATACAACAGATAGTGTTTACACAATTTATGCTCAATATAAATACATTGTACATAGATTACAGGTAATACACAAGCAGTAAGCATGTTAATAACAGGTTCCATATAAGTTTTCCTTCAGTAAAAATAAAGGGCATTGCCTACATGGTGGAAAAACAGCTTCAGACCATTTACCCTCCAGCACCAAACTTTATTTATGGCACCTTGCATTTTGGTATATAGCATTCTACTAGCATCTGTCAAACCCAGGTTTGTCCATCAAACTGTCAAATATTAAATATAGTTAATCTCTCCAGAGAATGCTGCTCCAGAATCCAGTGGCAGTGGCTTTACACCACTCCAGCCAGTTCTTGCCATTGCTGTGTGCACCTGCTCAGCCTGCTCAATGGAAACCCATTTCATGAAGATCTCAAATCAAGTCTTGGGCAGTTTGCCCATGCAGACATGCTTACTACAGCAGACATGTGATTGCTGTACTCAGTAGCTACACTCTGTGAAATGGATTGATCGTCACCTTTGTAGATAAATAATATACAAACCAAACTGGGATAAGTATTCTATAAACATAAACCCAGAGAACTGTGAGATTAACCAAAACAGAGAGAACAACCAGTGAGCCAGAATGAGAACATTCAAAAACAACAAGAGACTGTATAACAGAGAACCTAGAGACTTAAAAAGGGTACTTAAACGACATAGAACGATGGATACTTAAGGAGACATCAGTGAACATCTGAATACTGGCAGGACTAGATCAAGTCACAGGCTAAAACAACCAAGCACATGGACAAAAAGACAAAAAGACCTTGTTTTATGGGAGATGTGACAAGATGGTTATATTTCAGAATATCACTGAAGGTGGACTAGGGTAGATTTTGATGGGCAAAAATTAGGGGCAACGAAATATGTCCATAATTCAAGAACATTTCACAGTACACAATATGTCATGATATTTATGTTTTTCCAGACATCTGATGAATTTGAATAGAAAAGGAAGTGCAAATAATGGCACAGAAATATGATTACCATGTTAAACAGGACAAAATATGCTCTGTAAAGAAACATCAAGCGTTTGATCAGTGATCTTCAATAACTGACAATGTCACAACACCCTCAGTAAAGAACATTAAGTAATGTCTTATAGCCAGCCCTAGCAGATAGGTCGGCAGTGTGATCTGTTCTGCAGTTTTCTTCATAGATTGAATAGCTGTGTGCTTGATTTTATGTGGTTACGAGGAATGTGTACATACTTTTGCTACATTTACATTTTAAAAGGTGTCATTAAAAGGGTCAAACATGATACACTGCATGGATTTAGAAAACCAAGAGGATTGAGAGAACCATGAACATTATTAAAGTTACCTGACTTCACCAGGTATATCTTATATAATCCCTTTTAATTATACCTCAGTAAGGTCTGAATAAATCCTTTTTAAAGTAGCTTTGTATTGCATTGTAAATGTCAGGCATCTGAAGTCTGTATAAACATTATATTAAATCTCTAGCTATTGACATTGTCTACTGTATTCGCAGTGATAGATCAGTCAATGGTTATCTTTCTGCCTTGTTGAAGTCTCTGAAATCCTGAGATGTCAAGGTTTTATGAAGTGCTTTTCCTGATATTGTTTTGCAGTTTGACATGCAGCGGATAACACTGGAAGAACTGAAGCACATCCTGTTCCATGCCTTCCGGGACCACCTCACGATGAAGGACATAGAAAACATCATCATCAATGAGGAGGAGAGCCTCAATGAGAATTCAGGCAACTGCCAGACAGAGTTTGAAGGAGGTGAGTGTGATAAGCTTTTTGGTATATACAAGTATGTACGAACAGAGGACCAGGAATTTCATAGAGTAGACACTGACACTTTGTCACTCTTTGCACATATGTATTTAAACCCATAATTAATAGGGCACTTCATACCAGGAAGGATATCCCGAAACAGTCCTCATTTAGAGGAAAAACATGTCATGTAATGTCAGATTAACACCTCATTGTCTTTCCATGCTGTGCTTTGCTAGTTTGATCTTCTGGCCGACCATTCCTCCTTATGAAAGTGTTGAATCTGTTCCATGCCACTTTCATGACCTGTGTGGTGAGATGACTGATTGAGATGAATAATTCTCAAACTTTGAGTTATTAAAACAGGAGAAGGGAAATTAAAGAAAGTGACCTGGCCAGCTTCTTTCCATATTTATGAGTGAGAGAAGGCCAGACATGTCAAGCTGAAGGTCCCTCTAGTCTGTAGTCACATAAGAATTTACTGCAGTGCATAAAGACTCGCTGAAGCAGTTAAATGAAGGGTTCACCAGTTTTCAAAACCTTCATAAATATATTCTGTCCCTTAGGGACACTTTTGGGAACATGCACATTACTAGATTTTACCTGCATAGATTTAGCACACCCCTCCCAAGAGGAGGGAATGGGACCTGAGATTTGAACACAACACCACCAGTGACCCAAAAAACTTCATCTGTTCTTACATTATTCATCCATTCAGAGTATCATCCAGTCCTGCTAAACTCTTCTGAGACTTTCCTATATATGAGCTCCGTATGAAACTGTTCACATTGCAAGCAACAGCAGATGTTTGTTGCCCTAATGTCTCCTTTTACTGGAAGCCCAATATCAATATTATAGCACCAGGCAAACAACAAAACCAATAATATGATTCTATATCTCTTTAGTACTAGTAGATGGTGATCCTTTTCTGCAAGGAGTGTGATCTTTGCACTATAAATTCGTTGAGAGGTTATCATTTATAGAAGTTAAAACGGACATGATATGCTGAATTATTCCTAACCTGATCTCCATGGCCTTTGGAAATGCAGGGAATAACATTTTTTATGGTAGCATTAGTAATATGCAGGTTTGGGTGTTCCTTGTTTTGTTGAAGTGAAGAAATATACAGTATCTCACAAAAGTGAGTGCACCCCTCACATTTTTGTAAATATTTTATTATATCTTTTTGTGGGACAACACTGAAGATATGACACTTTGATACAATGTAAAGTAGTCTGTGTACAGCTTGTATAACAGTGTAAATTTGATGTCCCCTCAAAATAACTCACACACAGCCATTAATGTCTAAACCACTGGCAACAAAAGTGAGTACACCCCTAAGTGAAAAATGTCCACTTTGTGCCCAATTAGCCATTTTCCCTCCCCGGTGTCATGTGACTCATTAGTGTTACAAGGTCTCAGGTGTGAACGTTAAATTTGGTGTTATCGCTCTCACACTCTCTCATACTGGTCACTGGAAGTTCATGGCACATGGCACCTTGTGGCAAAGAACTCTCTGAGGATCTTTTTGAGGTCCCCTCAAAATAACTCAACACACAGCCATTAATGTCTAAACCACTGGCAACAAAAGTGAGTACACCCCTAAGTGAAAAATGTCCACATTATGTAATGGCTAAGGGGACAGCAAATTTACACTGTTAAACAAGCTGTACACTGACTACTTTACATTGTATCAATGTGTCATATCTTCAGTTTTGTCCCATGAAAAGATATAATAAAATATTTACAAAAATGTGAGGGGTGTACTCTCTTTTGTGAAATACTGTACATCCTCTACAGAGCAGCCATATTACACCTTAAAAGGAATTACATGCAACATTTTTGAAAATAAACAGATGTGTAGTAAAATTAGCTGAAAATGCATATTTGAGCATGTTCTCTCTACAGGGTTTGTGCTTATTTTTACTAAAACTCAACTATACATGTGCTATGTCCAGAGATGTACAGACCTTTGCATATGTCTGTATGTTTTAGTGGGGCAAGCAGCATACACACACAGGACCACACACACACAAAGATGCTCTTGAGTACCTGTATTCACTTATTGATGAGGCTCAAACATAACCAGGCCATGGATTGACTGTAGGCAGACAGATTTGCTGACTTGCTGCTGTGAGCCCTAAATGAACAGTGGAGAGTCCATTTGGAAAGAGGGTCTGGGAAGGGGCATTCATGTAGTCTGTCTTCCAGATCCACCTAATTACCACCATTCTGTTTTCTGCCTAGGGCTCTGGGTGGCACCAGACACTTGTGTGGCACTGCCAATAAAGCCTCAAGTGGACTTCATTTCCATTTCTGTCCCTGCAGAACCTATACTGAGAGAGAGAAAAAGCTTTAAAAAATAGAATGGGGAAAACTCCTCTTATCATATTCAATCATTTGAGACATGCTTGGTGAATGAAGTTTGCTTCTTTAGTTTTATATTGGAAATATGCAGCTATGTAGCTAAAAGCAACATTAACGTCCTCTCTGTCTCTCCTCAAAACTCAGTTGAAAACATATCTATTCAGTCTGTGCTATTCCACTTCTCGCCATTCTTGATTTCTTAATTCTGCTGTTTGTTTTGTCATTCCCTTGGTGTTTACTAAGTGTTTTGATTTGTATTGTTTCATCTTTTGCTCTGTAACGTGACCTTGGGTGTGAGAAAGACACTATATAAATAAAAGTTATTATTTTATTATATTTTATTAAGTTATTCTCTGCCAATTAGCTACATGCAAACTGAAGGTTTACATCGTCACTCACGTTGGAAACTATGCTGAGATATTAAGCATGAGGACTGCTCTCCCTGCATACACTTTAGTGCTGTACCATGGCCAAACATTTCATTTTACTGTTGGGAAAGACAATGACAGTTAATCAGTAGCAAATTTAGGTTGTGGCTGTAATTTTAATTGTGGCTGGAGAACCGCTTCCAGATTGAGTCAGTATATCAGTATGGTGAGGTGATGGAGATGTTCTTGTTACAAAAGTAAATGTATTTTTGTGGTAGAAGTAACATAACCTGTTTGAACCTGTTTCTAGTGAAGATTTGCAAAGCACCATCTTACTGTAGGTCAGACATCACTGAGCAACAGACAGCCCTACAGGTCCTTGCTGTCTTATGTTTCCATTGGTTGGGATTGAGGATAGCAAGTCATGGACCAGACTACTGTGAGGCAGTGGGAGACAAAATCTTTTAAAACTTTAAAGTGAAACCAACACATATACATGCATGTTTAATACACCCTGCAGCAGTTTATTGCTGCCAGTTCACACTAACATTATGAGGGGTGTTGAAGCCAGTGCTTTCTAAATGAGACACAATACAGGGATGCCAACCAGACTGGGAATTATTTAAATATATCAGTCTTAAATGTAGCAAAAACAGTTGTGGATAAAGAGAAGTGTAAAATTGTTGTTTTTATGGAAGATAATCTATCACTCATTTATAAGTAGACCTCAGGGGAAAATTAAATATCAGATAAATGAAAGGCATTGGCTCTTTAAGCAATAAAGGGATATTTTATTTACATATATTGTGGAAATACAGGCAAATGAGCATATATATATTCATATATATTTCCTACAGGTAACATTAGTGCTGTGGAACACAAGTACAGAGCACTGAGAGGAAGGATAAACCAGAATTAACCAAAGTTCGTGGTCATGGCTACTTTCTAGTTGCACTGACTCATGACTGTTCTTTGCTCTCTTGTCTGATTTGATTTGCTCTGTGTCAATTTCCAGTTCACCCCAAAAAGAAGAACCGGCAGACGTGCGTGCGGAAGAGCCTGATCTGCGCTTTTGCCATGGCCTTCATCATCAGCGTCATGCTTATCGCAGCCAATCAGATGCTGCGCAATGGCATGGAGTAGCGGAACCACTGTGAGCAGAGCGGGGGCGGAGCCTGCATGTGCATGTCCGTCTGTGACGTCATTTACTCATTTACCTTTGCCTAAAAAAAACAAAACAACAGCAAACCCATTGTTCTGAGGAAATCAAACATCTCGCCAAAAGGACAGCGGAGGGCTTTTTCTACCCCCACTGTGTTTTATTCTTGTTCTTCTTCTCCTTTTTTCTGTTGGTGTCTCGAGTGACAGCCAGCGGGAGGCCGCACTTCACAGAGCCAACTCCACCTCACTGGCAGGGACTTTAAAGGGCTGACTTTGCTTTCCTTTCTCTCTCCCTTCCCTTTTGTGTCCCACCTTCTTCCCTTAATGCAATAACATACAGGAGTCTGCAAGCGCCTCTTCAACCTGTTGTCTCCATGCCACTGATTTTCAGCAGGGATCTGTTGATGAGCTGCGTTCAGGCACAGGTCTGCCTACCACGGAAAAGAAGAGCAACATCTGCCCCATGGCATTTAAGTTGTTTCAGATTGCTTTCTGGGATTTATGGGAAGAGGTGAAAGGCCAAGGCAGGAGTCCACTCACTCATCGTTTATTAATCCCATTGTTGCCTGATTCTGTTCTTCATTTACTCATTTGGTGGACGCTTATCCAGAGTGGTATCCAGAAGTAACTTTAGACCTGGTCATTTTCTTCAAAGGTTCTGCATGCTAAACGAGGGATTCCTAACTCCTGGGAGACACCTATCTTGTGCATTGTGATGTTTTCCCTGCTGTTTCAGGAGAAGGTTCAGGAACCACTGTGCTAAAGTAAGCTTTTTCAAAACCACTGCTCAGGGCCAGCCTGATGATTATGATATTTGCTCAATCTCAGCTCTCAACACCCTTGAACCGTGTCATTATTAAAACACTAAATACCTGGCACAGGTGTGATGTGAGTTAAACCAGTCTAAAGAAGATTATGTTTGTTTACATCAACAAAGGCCAGAGCAGACCTTCTTTGGTCATTACTTTGTTCAGTAAAGTATGTCAAACTGAATCACCCGTGGGATCATATGACCAGACTGAGTATATATTGCCCTTCTTGGAAGACATCTGCACATGCCTTGGCTCTTCTGTCCTCATTCTGTCCCTTGATGATCAAAGCATCCCACTGTCATCACTTGTGTTCAGTTGCAGCAGCATGCTCCACCCTCATCTTCTGCCTCTTCTGTTCTTTCCTCTCCATCGCAAAAGTCCCTTATTAAAAAAGTGCAGTGATGTTTCAAAATCTAAAATCATCATCTCGACATTGCAGTTTCACTTTCTGGTATATCACACATCTTCTCAGAATTTTGTTCTGCTGCTTTTCTCACGCATACTTTTACTATGTCTTTTATTGTTCATGCATACTTTCACCATGTCTTTTTACTGAGTCCTTTAGTAATCATTCCATAGCCATGCATATTTGACCACATTATTTAGTATTCTGTCTAACTGCGCAGATACCCAAAAGCCCCCACAAAATTATGCTCTGGATTTGACAGCATGTTCTGAATGAGGACATCAAAATGTCATCCAAATCAAGAGCTTATTTGCCAGTTGGATTTAATGCTATTCAAGTGGACAACAGTGCATCTGGTCCAACAGCTAGGCCCTGCTCTGCACCTAATGCAGGTCAGTCCATCTGTTGTTTCATGACAATGTCAATGTCCTTTAGGCTCCTGTAGAAGAAACCCATGATGCGTTCTCAAACTTTGTGTTTTCGTGAGGACTGCTGTCCCCTGAATGCATGTTATCTTATACAACCATGTAAATAGATGTCTATGTTAGGCCAGTTTATGTATATGCATGATGGTCTATAGTTTGGTACGCTGTGCACAGACAGTGTCGGCAGGCGCAGAGGAGGCGGCTGAACCCAATACCCGTGTGCCAGCTCTCAGCTCCTCCAGCAGCCTCTGACTAAAGCCATATTAGTCTGCACAGATGTACCACAGAACACACCCGTGCATTTTCTACTCCTTTAACAGCAAGAACTACTGTTTTGTTTGTGGAGAGACACCGTTTATCTTTTTGCACTGAAAAGCTAATCCTCATATATAAAGAGATGGGGAGAGAAGAGCGGGGAGGGCATCCAAACCAATACAATGGCTCCACCTGGTGATGTACGTTTGAACTGTTTGTTAATAAGCAACATGGTGTTTGTCCTCATGTTTGTCTGAGCCAGATTACAACATTAGCTTGTAGCATTTCATTACATAAAGACCAGGAATATGTGTGTTTGTTTGGGGAGGGTTATTAACATGACACTGTGTCATATGTGTTGGCTTAGGCCAAATATTTTCTAAGCCACAATTATGGGATCTACGTAGAATCATCAAAGTGTGGATAAAGAATGTTTTAGCTGAGAACTGCTTGGTTAATCCTTATATTTTGAAAGGTTCTTTAATGGAGCCAAAGTTTTGCAGGGCTTCATTTCCATTTGTGTTAATATATTTGAGGGACATAATTAAATTATAAAGAGAAGAACTGAGCCAGTGCTTCATAATAAATTATGAATTAATGAGAATATATTTGTGGATTAAGCATGATGGTTTAATGGCTTGTGTCCTGTACACGGAAATGTATAGATGCACTATATTTCTGAAAATAATCGCAGTGCTCACACCTACACACAGATCAACAAAGCTTTGCATGAGTCTCCGAACACCTAGAATAGACAACAGACATTCTTATACACCCTAGAGGAATTTGTAAATATAAAAACTGTATAGAAAATGCATTTATGCAATAAAGAATTTTTATAATATCTTTTAGGGCGTCCTCTTTATTGGCATCGTCACTATAAACTGAAAATGCTGCAGCCAGTTTGTCTCGCAAACAGAGCGGTTTCCAGGGTTTTGTCTGTTTTCTTTCTTTTTCTTATTTTTTGTCTGAAATGAGGGGAAACAGTCATGAAGTATAATTTTGCAATTGTTCAAAGGTCCATCCATTCGCACACAAAGAAATACATCCCAACTCTAGGAAGCTGAGCCTCAGACGCATACTATTAGGTGCAAATGAAGTGGTTGTGCAGTTTGATTGCGGAGTATAATTACTGCACAGTAATAAGTTATGTCAAAAAGATTCACCATCTCATGCTCCATATTCAAATATTTTGTATTGAGGCGTGTTTAGCGTTACCAGCGCTGGGTGCTGCGCTCTTCTGTTTATGCTGCTTACATATATGATAATCCTTCTGATCCTGCAGCACTGTAGACTTGCGAGCAGCATCATTAGTATGCATAGTCCATAGCCTTGTACGTTAGCTCATCCCTAGCATGACTGAAGGAAGGCTTGTGGTGAGGAGGGAGCTCAGCTGCTCCTGCTTGACACTTGGCTTGAACCTCCTCCTCCTCCTCCTCCTCCTCCTCCTCCTCCTGACTCTCAGGATCACAGAAACACTGCGCTGCCTTCATGCTCTTAATCATCAGTGACCAAGACTTGCATTGCGCACGTTTGATTGTCACAGCCATAACAGCCTCACACAGCCTGAGACCGTTAAAAATTCATTTGTGTAGTTTCTTTTTTTAATATTCAGAAAAATGATTATTTTTAGATCTCAAAGAAACAAACAAAAAAAGATGGTTTGTGAAAAGATTACCTTTTGTTACATTGAATATCATTTTCAAATGCACTGTATATTGTGAGTGCTTATTGGTACCGTGCAAAACTCTTGTCTTTATACTTTGCCAGGTAATCACCTTGGTGCAAATAAAAAAATAATAATCCAATTTTAAACCATCCCATTTTTGGTATAATGTGTACAATAAGTTCAATAAATGGGAATGAATGTTTTACTGTTAAAACATTCATTTAAAACCTTATTTAAGCTGCAAAGTGGCTAGAGATTCGAGGTGTTGCTGGTATACTAAACACCGGCCTGATCAACTGGAATCATCTGCACATGTTTCTTCATGTTTCATATTTTAAGTAAGATGCTTTGTTCTGCTTGAATGATTCATACATTGATCCCTGCGTGGCTTAAACAAAAAACAATGTTTCTTCCCTGAATGTAACATTTTGGAGAAAAGAAAATGTAATGAAGCCTGTGCACCAGTATGACATTTTATATTTTATGCTGTATTTATGTTAAATGTTAGACTCACTCATTTTCTGAGCCGCTTGTCCTGATAAGCTCTCACAGGGCAGACACACAGACAACCACAGACACACACACACACACACACCTAGGGGATCAATTTAGTATCTCCAATCCACCTGACGTGCATGATTTTGGACGATGGCACGGAACCGGAGCTAATGAAGGAAACACACACAGACACAGGAAGAATGAACTCCACACAGAAAGGACCCGGACCGTCCCGCGTGGGAATCGAACCCAGAACCTCACTGTGAGATGACAGCGCTACACACTGTACCACTGTGTTGCCCCTTAAATGTTAAATTCAGCAAATAGAAATGAATTAGTAGAATAAGATTAAGAAATTACATTTGTAGAATATGTGTGTAAAAATAGAGGAAAATTCTGTGTACAATTCCCTTTACTTTTAATTAGTGAAACAAACGTTTATCTTGTGAACACAACACATTGGCTGTGTTGTTCCTAGTTTTATTCAAAGCAGAGAATCTTACAATGGAAGACATTATGGGGAATTGCAATCACCAAATCATTTGAACATGAGCAACGGCAGTACGTCCATCGTGACGTTTATAGTACATTATTCATTTACACACACCTTATGACACTCATTCTAAAATTCAAAAATATCTTTCATAATATATCTTAATATCCTTTTTGTGGCCAGCCTTTATATTCTTTCAGATTGGCCCAGAGTAGAAGTATTACTGTCATACAGTCAGTTGAATGGAAGACCTAATTCATGACATAGGTCTGTAGTATACAGTTTTTTTCCCATGTGCATATCAACAGGTCATGCTACTGAGTGCTACTTTATATGTAGGCAAAACAACGCAATCTGACACGGTTCTTTTAACTTCTGGAGTGACAGGAGACTTCTTTTCCATGATGTGTGACTTAAAAAGGGGGGAAAATCCAGTATCCACAACAAACATTAAGATTTAAAAATATTAACCTACACATTCACCATTATGAGAACTTCTGAATGAGCATCATCTTCTGGGATGAAGGATGATTTTCAACATAGAACTTGACGGACAGACCGAACAAACCACTGGCTTTCAAAATAGCCACCAATATTTAAATTTCAGTAGAAGAGACAGACCACTTGCAATGCGGAAAAAGTAATCGAACTTGATCAGTGCGCAGCAATCATTACTGTTCACCATTTAATGAATCATTAAATATTAGTACTGTGCTCTGCAGTCCGTTAGCACCACTGTCAACGAATGTGAATGATTGCTTTGCATGTGGCTTCCCTCTTCTTTCAGTGATGAAGGACTGTGCCATGTATAGGACTGAAGTCTGTCATGAAGCAGCTGAGCACTCATTTTAAAGAAGAGAACTTTCTGGGTTGGTTTCAGGAAGTCATGAAATGTTTGTCAGAGGACCCTTGGACCAAGGGGCGTTCCTCACCCTTGAGAAATGTTTCATGTACTCCTGCTGAGACCAACTCATGCTAAATCAGTTCTACATCACTGGAGTTCAGTATACTAAGCCACAAACAAATCCAAAAACTGGACTCTTTCAAGTAATCAGACAGGCCTCCCCTCTTCCCATGTGCGTCAGTCTAATCCGAAGTGGCTGACTCACTGTCCTCGCAGCTGCCTCATCGCGTTCCTTATGTTCCACCTCTGGCCCGTGCATTGCCGCAGAACCAGTGCGTAGCCAAAGTAGACATTTGCTTGCACCACCTCCAGGCAGCGTCCAGTTGCTCGATTGACAATCGGTTCATTCTGCAAGAAAGGAGAAAGGTTTGCTGTCTAAAACACATTAAAAAGCAGACTGAGGAGAAATGCAGATTCAATAACATCACTGTAATAAAACTAACATTTAGAACTGTTTGTGTTTGGTGTGATTGGATCCTGTGGAGGATTACTTTATAGTATTCATTAGTCAATGGGTTGTTTCCAAAAACATAAAAATACGATTATTGATTAAAATAATCATTAATGTGATGCCAAACTTCTCCTCCTGTAGCTAGTTTCCCATCCACAGCTGATGCAGGTAAGCAGTATATGCTGGAGTCAGTGGCTGCGTTTAGAAACCAAAAGGTTTTTCTACCGATCCAATTAATCTCCTCCATGAACCATGTTGTGGTGGCATCTTGCCAGTGGTCTGAATAACAGGGATACAAGAGAAGCTGCTCCAAACACCTGCCAAAGTGGCTGCCAGCAAGCGTTTTGATTGGCTTGTTTTATCAAATTTCATGTCATCTTGTTCTCTCCATTCCTCCTGCTCTGCCACTCACCTCATCTGCTCTATATTCTACTAAGAAAGGAGAAGTTCAGTAGCAAGGGGAAGATAGAAGTGCTGGTAAAAGTTTCTGGACAGCCACTGAGTACTCTGCAGGAAACTAGGTCACTCACTGACCGGTAGCTCTTAAACATTTTTTTCTAAGTTATAAAATCATGTTTACCTGTGCAAAGTTCCATGTTTTCTGCCAGATGTTTGAGACTTTCTCACAGTTGATGAGCTGAGGGAAGCTGCTGACCCTGTCATCAACTACACAGCGTGTGTCCTCCCCGGTGCTGCCCAGCGGCCCCAGGAACAGGTAACCCTCCTTTGTGTAGCGACCCAGCTGCAAAACACACATGCAGTAAACTCCGTACTTGAAAGAACCCTTGTCCTGAGGTACCCTGATGCATTTTTTAGACTTTCCCTGCACTAACACACATTTCAGCTGGTTCACTTAACAAGCCCTAAATGACTGCGATGGGGTCTAAGTAGGTCTGTCACAATTATAACATTATTGTCTAACTGTAATTATTTGAGCTGACTGCAATTACTTTGTTCAGTTGTTAACTTTCTAAAAGCTTTTTAAACAAAGCTAATGTGATTTTTTTATGCATTGTTTCAAACTGGTTGAAGAAAAAGCTGAAAACTTTTCAGGAAAATAAATGAAATTCTGTTTGTTTTTTGTTTTTTTCATTTCAGCAAGTGTCAGACGGGAGCTCTTAATGGTGCTTTATGCAACAAATACAAATCTGAACCTAGAACTAGTCCAACTCAATTTAAGCCCCTGTGTTTGTTTCCCATCACACATCATTACTGTGCGAGCAGGTGGAGTTCTCATAAGCCTTTCTGGGTACATTGATTACTCATGCAAACACAAACAACAAGAGCATGAGTGGAGGTGCCTCAGGCTCTGACTTACCTACATTTGTTTGGGTGTGAGGAGTCACACACACTGATTCTGGCTACCTTCTGACTTCAAGCTGATTAATAGTTTGTACTTTTTCTACTTCATCCATACGTTCCAGCTCAGTGAGCTCGGTACCCGAAGGAGGAAGTGCACCAGCTTCCCTTCTAGTCAGTAGAAGTGACCACGGATAATGGATTTGTAACTGAACTGCACTGCAAGGTCACTGTCATGCACAAGATTTAACTCCTTTACGTTTGTGCTAAAAAAGCTGTGGATTTTGTGCAGCATTATGTTTTTAATACAAATCATTTATCATATATATATTATTGCATATATATATTATTGCTATTTTGTCATCCAATAAAATTTCATGATTAGGATAACAAGCATGGGGAATGTAAAAAACTTTTTTACCTCTGATACTCTTTAATCATTCCAAGGCATCTGCTTTCTTCTTGTGGGGATGATGTGATCGATTCTTTATATAATAAAATTTTTTTGTATTCATTTTCAAACACTGTAATTCACACATGCTTGAATTATTATTACGGGGGATTTTCCGCCACATTTGGCTCTTGCTTCATTCCAATGACACTTTAACTAAAAAACTATTATCTGGAGCTGTGAATAAAGGACTGAATTGTTTCACATATTCTCTGATGTCCAGTGCATTAGTTCTAGCAGAGAATTATAAGCAGGAAAAAATAGCATAGAGGTCTTAGACTGAGAAACTGAGAGGAATAAAGTGGATTTTACATGAGCATGTTTGCTGAAAGATACAACATAACAAAACGTTTCAGTCAAATATTAAAACTGCAAACTGGGAGCGCAGATCTTTTTCTCTTCTCTCAAACATTTTGATATTTTGTTGCTTAGCTACCGCTGATAAAATAGAATGCTCAAAAAATTGTGTCATGAAGGAAACTCCCTAAAGGCATAACCCATTTTTCCAACTGCAGAGGAAAGGAGAGAGTGGGTTTGTTTGAGGTCGGGTCTTTGGAACACTGCAGTGTGACTCTACCTGAGGGCCCCAGCCATGGCAGGGATGCAGGGTCGCCGTGTGGTTCTCCTTCACACCCTGGTCCATACACAGATGGGTCACGTTGATGTTGCGAATCTGCCACCCAGACAGAAACACACATGAGTAGACAGCTTTGGCCTGTTTTCCGCTAGGAAAGCATATCTTTCCCTCAGGACTCTTTTAACATCAATTGACGGCTGTTCCGTCTCACTCTGGCAGGCTGGTAAAGCTGCGGAAAAGTCTGCACTAAGGCATGTGCCCAATTAATTGCTGTTTCTCCAAGATCTCTGTCCTGAGGTGGCAGCTTAATAATTAGAACTCACAAGCTGAATTGTTTCGTGTCATACTCACTTCTCCATAAAATAAAGTGCTGTTGTATCTCCTCATCTCAGGGTAGATATTGTCAAGGTACCACTCAAAGCTCTTGCACTGGAGGCTTTTTCTTAGCGCCAAGCGTTCTGATATGTCACCGTAATCGATGCCATGGTTCTACACACAGTGGAGGAAGACAGGGACTTGTACTAAAAATATTCAGAGGAGCCCAAAAGCATATTTCAGTGTTTTTAATGGGTTTTTTTCCCTCACCTCCATTGGAATGTTCCATGCCAGGTAGACATTTGACTTGTACTCATCCATCCACACCTCCGCCACACGCAGTGCATTGCGCCTGGTGTGGAAAGCAATGTTGCTGTGGTATGGTTTTTTTGTCCTAGCGATGTGGGCCACCCTAGAGCAAGGCAGGACCTCCATACTGCCCCCACACAGCCAGACCTTGCATTCATACACACACACAGACCCAGTGTTAGTCATGCACTGTTCTTTTCTCACATCACACTGTTGCATTCTAACATCCTTGGTGCTCTGCCAAACTGATGCAACTTGGAATTTAGTGCTGGCAGCAGTAGTCAGTGCTCTATATAAAACACAGCAATGTGGTCGGCACACTAACCCTGATTCCGAGCTCTATATTCTCTCCGCCATACACATCCATCCCTGAGTCCAGCAGGCCCAACTCTCCAAAATAGTCCTTGTTGGCCACAAATGAGCAGCCTATCATTGCTGGTGTCCTGAAATAACACAAACAAAAGTATAAAACCAAGGTTTTTTTTTTTATCTTAACATAAAAATGCATAATTACATATTTTAATAACAGACTACAAATAACATTATTTCTGCTTACATTCTTACAGTTAAAAGAGAAGGTCAAATCTGCATGTCATTTGTGTGAGTGGGTCACCTTTCAATATGATCCACCATACTGGCAGATGGACCACTCTGCACAAAATCCTTTTTGTTCCAGTGATCCCTTCTGTTTTTGCATATTTGCCTCACAACATCAGTTCTTAAATGGCCAATCCAACACATCCCTCTTTGTTACTCAAACATTTATGTATTTCGATATCTGCACACTATGTGTAAAAATTTAATAAGACGCGAGGAAGTAAGCTATCGAAAATAAATTAGTCTGGAAAGGGTTACAAAGCCCACTTCTAAATCTGGGACTCCAGTGAAGCACAGTGACGCGCAGTTCTTATCTCCAAATAGAGAAAAACTGGAACAGCAGTGAATCTTCCTATAAAGGGGCCAGCCTACTAAAATGCCAAAAGAGTGCAACAATGACTCACACAGGAAGTCACAAATGACTCCAGACAAACATCTTAGGAACTGCAGGCCTCGACAGCCTCATATGAAGTCAGCATTCATGATTACAAAAAGGCTCATCCAAAATGGTTTCCACAGGAGAGCTGCAAGGTGAAAACTAATGCCAACCAAGATAAACATAAGGTGCCTTCAAAGCAGGGCTTTAAACGAGTAGTTCATGGTCTACAAGTTCTCCGATGTGGCCGAATTACTGTAATTCTGCAAAGGAGAATTCTTCACCTCAGTGTAAAAGACAGACCAATATAAAAAGAAGTGTTTGTTTGCAATCATTACTGTGGAACAACTGATTAAAATTAAGATGCAGTTAGTGATACATTTATTGCAAACCTTTTTTTCTTAAGTAAATAAAGTGCATTTTAAAATGTATTTTTTCCTCCTGAGTAAATATTTTAAATAATGATTTCAGACCATTTACAGTGAGAAATATGCAAAATGCAGAAAATTAGGAGAGGCACATCATTTTTACATCTGGACTTTCCTCATGTTGTTTTCACAAAATCAGAGTTGCTTAAAAACCATCAGTTGTGTTTTACAACACAGACTGAAACTGACTTTCAGATATTCTCTGAAACTGTTCCAGAATACCTGATGGGTGCAGAGGTGTCGCCTTCGTCCCACCACTGTTTAGGAGGACTGATGTACATGCACCACAGCTCCCAGTTGAAACCATGACCTGAGTTTTCATAGCGCTCTAGCTCAAAGGTGTCGTCTTTGATGTTGTCTATTGAGGGCAGGATGATTCTCTTGGGGTTCTCCTTGATCCTGGACAGAACTGGTTCAGCCCTGGTGCGTGTACGAAAAAGGAGAGATTAATAGCTAGCTCCTCGTGATGGATTAAAACATCTTCAGCTATTACACACATCATGATATGAGGGAAAATAAAAACGTTCCATGTCAAAGATCCAGCTGTATTACTTTGCCACTTTTGCCATTCTCTCCGCATGCGCCCTCGTCTTTACGTAAATGTGTGGTCACTTACTTTTCTCAAAACAGTGGCTCAACTGGACCTCTTCCTAGAGTTTTTTTTATAAATGCTCTAAAAAACCTAGAAATAACTGGAAGATTAGAGGGAAGGAGCTGATGAAGTCAATCACACACAAAACAAGCCCTCACGGAAGGTGAAAAATGCACGTCACATGGCTGTTCTGATTAAATGTACTGCCACATGCAAACAGCAGATAATATCATATTACATCCAATACCAACCGTTTACCTGAAATCTTCAGCTGGAAAGATTTCAATTAGAATTCAACAAGAAACTGAGCATGGCAACCCAGCCAGTCTCTATGTAGTACATCAAATTCTTGTTTTATTATCGGTCTAGGAACTTTTGCTGGTTACTATATGTGCATAGGCCTGAGTCCTTTCTGTGAGGAGTTGCATGTTCTGTGTGGGTTCCCTCCAGGAGCTTGGGCTTTCCATTACAGTTCAAATGCATGCATGACAGGTCAACTGGAGACGTTGTGTGTGTCTGCCCTGTGATTGATCTGTGTCCAGAATGCTTCTCTGCCTTTTCTGAGAAAACTCCATCACCCTCTGCTACACTGATTAGGATAAGCGTATAAGTGAAGACTCAGGGACAGTGAATTTCTTGGACAACAGGGCTTCTTCTACAAAGCTTCCTACCAGGCAGGGGTGAACTCCACATGGGCGTCGAAAAAGCCCGTCACCTCTCCTGTGGCCACCTTCCATCCTTCAATGCGAGCACGGATTAGACCCTCTCTCTTCTGATTGCGGACGATTTTGACGAGGCCTGGGTAACGTTTGTTGATATACTCCTCCAACGGAGCTTTGAGTTGTTCTATCAAGCAAACACACACACACACACACACACACACACACACACACACACACACACACACACACACACACACACATACATACAACATAAAACATACACCTGGCAAAAATGTTGAAATTAGAAGGATTTTCTTTCAGTTTTCAGTTTTTTACTACTTAGAAAATAAGCCAATCACAGATGTGACGCAAAACTATTTTTCTTGAAGATCTTAATATTTATTCTAATTGTATTGCAATATTTTAATTAATCTTTTTACAGGTAAAGATTATGACATAGTCTTGTATATTGTGTTTACAGACCTGAATGATCTGCTGGATCCTGGAATTGTGGATCCTGTGAATTGTCAGTTGGTACAACAGAACAAACCAATTTCAGAAGAAAATTCAACCCCTATTGGGGCAAAATGTGTTGGTTGTTCCCAGTCAACTATGTGTAAATTTAGGTGCAAGATTTAAAAAATTGGGAAGGTAATAAAAGTAAACATACAGGCAGAACACAGACAACGTTGATGCTTTAGGATAGTAAACTCAAGACAGCATACCTTGAAAAAATGAAAATGCACATTAATAATTAAAAGAAAAAAATGGGCAGAAACAGGAGACAGTGTTTGTGACAGAACTGCAAGAAATGGACTGAATGAATGAAATCCACACAAAAAACAAGCGCTTACACTTTGCTAAAAAAGCAAAAGAGCAGCAATGATGGAGTATGAGTGATGGGATATAAGAGACATTCCATGATGAATCAAATATCTGCACTGGCCAAGGTACCATGATGCTAAAAATGACCTGCACATTTTTGCTGCCATTGTTCTAATGAAAAGTAAAGAGAACGATCTGATAAAAACAGCCACACACCCCTTCTGGTTCATAACCTGGGGCTGCATGCTAGGTAAAGGACCAGAGACATTACATCAAGTCAATCCCCAGGTGAAGGCTGAAACTGTAAAATCTTTTCCTCTCCACCAATAGAAAAATAGTTTTGTATTAGTGGAACGTTTGGTTTTGTAATGCATGCTGCTGGTACTGATATTGCCACATTGTCCCACTGCATATTGCCACAGAGCAGACTGTTAAAAACGTTCTTCAGGGAACTGTAACTGATGTGTCAGCTGCTTCTGGAGAAAGTGGAAATCAACTTGATAGAGAATAAAATAAAAGCCCAGATCTCAAAAAATTGTGGAGGTGCAAGTACAAGTTGTGATTTTTTGTTGATGATTGATCACCATATAATTAAAAAAATGTCATTTGCTTAAGGTATGTTTATATGGTATAAAAGAGGGAAAGCAGAGGGAAAACAAAGGTGAATTCTTATTCACACCATGAGAGCTGCTTGCACTCAAGCCAAACCAGAGAGAGAGGTTTTCTTAAGCTGCCTTTCTCAATTCCTTTGATCTGTGTTGAATCTCTTTCCTCTGAAAAAGGTTTGTTCTGTTGTGTAAAGCACCACTGACAGACTGCTCCATACGTATTGGAAGGACAATGCCAATTCTTTACTTTTAGCTATTCACTGAAGACAAGTTGGTTTGAGTTTGAAATCAAAAGATTTGCATGAGATGGGAGGTCAGATTTCAGCTAGAATTTCCATTTATATCTAGATTTGTTAAATTACACAGAACATGGTGCCTTTTGTATCTGACCTCCCATTTTTTCAAGTACTGAAACAGAAAGTTTTAAAATAGAATAAAGTACACAATACTTTGCATAGTTGCATCTCCATTCCTCCAAAAACTGTATCAAGCCTGCACGGACTTCATCAAATAGTTAGTGTCTTCTTTAGTTGTGCTTTTTCAGGCTTCTTTCTGTTTTTTTCCAAAGTTGTTTGCTCTAGGTGTAGGAATTTTCTCTTCAGTGCATACAATGTATTTAGATGTTTCTGTAAACTTCAAAATTCATTTTGCTTATGGCATAGTAAGTCATTTAAAGACATTAGTAAACAATGACAATGTGTGCTTTAGAAGCAGCCATGCAAGCCCAAGCCATGACACTACCTCCACCATGTACACAGATGAGCTTGTACGTTGTGAATCATAAACATATCATTTCTTTTAACACAGTTGAAAGAAATGGCCTTTCTATTGTTTTGGAAAAGATTCATCTTTGTCTCTTATGTCCAAAAAACTGACCAGCCAACGTCTATCGCTTGTTTCACCAGTGGTTTCTTTCCTTTAAAAGTTATTTATATTATCAATAATCAGTCTAGCATGACATAACTGGGTAATAAAAACACCTATCAGCCTCTCATGTTCCAATACTTTTGCTCACTTGAAAAAAACTGGCTGGTCAGATACTGGAGGGTTAATGTCTAAGTAATGTAACATATCTAGAGGTGACCAGAAAATAAAAACTGAAATCTCTCACCTCATTTTCATCTTTTGATCTCAAACCCAAAGGTTTTTGGCAAATTAACGAACTGGCTTACTGTTCCGATACTTTTGGAGGTGACTGTAAATGCCTAATGCTATGCTCTCATCATGCATCAGTGGTGTTTGGTGAACACAGAGGCCTATGAAGCTTGTTTGTCAGCCTGCTCATCTCAACAAATGCAATCGCCTCTTCTTGCTTTGATGGATTGTTGGCCCTCTGCCACCAGCCCATGCCTAGACTGTGCTGGAAATGGAACTGTCTCTCGAAGGAAGACTAGCGCTTGGAGAATGATGGATTGGACGTGGACACCACGATTCACAAGAAGAGCAAGGAATAACATGAACACCTCTTCCAGCTATCAGGGCTGACATTCAAAGTCAGAAATGGGCTGTTAGACTGTGTCTCACAAAGAAAGTCCCTTGTTTTGCCTGCTAACACAAGGAGGTAAAGTTCTGAAGCACATACACCTAAGCATTAACCAGGTATCTCCATCCAGCTCTTGGACACCGACCCTCCAGCAGTCTGCAAAACTTCGCTCCAACACAGGTGGCTCTTGTGAAGATTTTGATTCAGGAAGTGTGATTAGCTTGTCCTTTTGCGACACGGTTCAAATTCTGTTACTTATCCTAATGTATGTTATCAATAGCATTATGAAAACTTTATGGATGGCACAGATTTTAGGGAGCTAAAACTCCTATGATCAATAATATTAGCCCATATTATCATTTCATATTCATATTTTTGATCTAATAATGCAATCATTTTACTATAAAAATCTTTACTGAGAAATATGATTCAGCAGGCAAACTTCATTGACTTTAATGAACATGAAAAATATATATATTTTAATAAGCTTATACAATACTGTGCAAAAGTTTTAGGCAGGTGTGAAAAAATGCTGTAAACAGAGAATGCTTTCAGAAATATAAATAACGATTGTTCATTTTTATCAATTTACAAAATGCAAAGTGAGCGAACAAAAGAAAAATCTAAATCAAATCAATATTTGGTGTTACTACCTTTTGCCTTCAAACCAGCATCAGTTCTTCTAGGTAAACTTGCACAAAGTCAGGGATTCTGTAGGATTATAGTCGGTGTCTGATCAATCAGTTTTACCAAACAGGTGCTGATGATCATCAGTGTCACACGGAGGAGAAACACAGTCATGTTGGGAACGACCTACCAGCCGAGTTCCTTCAAAAACTGTGTGCAAGTGTACCTAGAAGAATTGATGCTGTTTTGAAGGTAATGGGTGGTCACACCAAATAATGATTTGATTTAGATTCTCTTTTGTTCATTTACTGCATTTTGTTGATTGATGAAAATAAATGATGAACACTTCCATTTCTGAAAGCATTCTTCATTTACAGCATTTTTTCAAACCTGCCTAAAACTTTTGCGCAGCACTGTACTTCTTAAAACAAATATTTCAGCTCTTAGGACATGCAGCTTTGATTTATGGATGGAAAGATGAACGTGTAGATTTTGCAGCTCTTGGGTTTTGGTGTTTGTTTATTACAAATCTTACAAATAAGATTTTTGTCATACATTTTACATGTTCTAAATAACCATCTTGGGGGTTTTTGTATTCGGACTGACCACTTTAGCATTTCTTGTCTCATACTCGGTTGCACAGTCAAGGTTTTTCCCGATTTTTATTGGTGCACAGGTTGCATTACCATGTAATAATTGAATAAAATGTGCTACAGCTGTATCTTCTAAGGCTTAATCAGGTTTGCAGCTTTACTGTTAAAGAACAGTTAAAGAACAGGGTTGGAAATATTTGGAACTCGGCTGTTTTCACAACAATGTTCTCACAGACCATCTCTGTATTTCTTACCATCGTCACTGTTGTCGTCCACCAAGATGATCTCCTTCAGGAGGTGAGCTGGGGTATGATTGACAGCGGAGTGGACGGAGCGCAGGATGACAGACAGCGCCTCGTTCACGAAGATAAAGATGAGTGAGATCTGTGGCAGATCTCTGGGATAATACATCTTTTTGCACCTAGAGGACCCACCCCCCCACAAAGTAGCCTTTTTCATTATTACTGACAAAAAACGTCATTGCAATCTCAAGAGGCAGTGCTGGAGCGTTTCAGAGAGCCTTTCTTTGGGTAACAGAGGGAAAAAGGAGCATTCTCTTGCTTTGCTGGAACACATACTTTGGTGCTAACAATCACAAAGCTTGTAGTAGGAGTGTTGAGAAGTCTATTTATAGAGCCTGTTTGAAAACCACTCGTTTTGGACGGTGGTGTCAGTGGCCACCCCTGTGCTGGGATTTGCATTGGTCCTCTCAGTCGGGCTACAAGGCTCAGACATGCCAAAGACACCACGGGAGACCTCTGCCTTACATATGAGGAAAAGCATTAAACTATCTGGGGCATGTGCAACGTGCTGATATCAGTGCTGGCCTGAATCATTTAAAATGCATTTATGTATTTAGTATTCTGTGTCTTTGTCTTTTTTTCAAGCCAAAAAACAACACAATTCAGCAATAAATAAGAATAATTATTTCTGCATGGTAAAATGTCAGGAAGTAAATAATTACAAATAAATAAATAATTGATTTTGTGCCTTATAATTAGATTTATTAAGACATCATTGCCACCGCAACACTGAGCCAACAAATTGAAACATTTTTCAAGCTGAAAGATGCAGGAAATAACACGTGAACATGAAAAATATTGTATAAAAAACAATAATAAGACATTATTAAGGCATTACAAGTTTGATGGAGCATCTCAAATATGTAAGAAAATAGTTGTCTTTCCAAGTAGGCCACTACTAACTTCTGGTTAAAGCAACCCTCAAACTAGGGGCTCGTGTCTCCTTGTTCGATTAATTCTGGTAGTGGATAAGTGACTGTGGCCCAAAAAAAATTTCCGCCTGAGAGGCTACAACTGGTGCTTCTATAGCAATATATGATGCATGAGTAGTATGTTATTAATACATTGCTTACCCTGCTGGGTGTAACTTCATGAATGAAACATTTTGAGATTTTAAGAGCATGTACATGTATACTCAGTTGAAAACAAAAAATTTGACCTTTTAAGAAATTATTTAAAAATTTAAGGCCCAACTATGGTTTGATCAGCTTGGGTTAAGAAGCTGCTTTAACACTTGTGGTGTTAAACAGTAGCTATGGCTGAGAACACAATAGAAGCTTTTGAAATGGAAAAAAAGTGTATTATTTTACACTCCAGTTTACTATTAAACCTTTTTGGACCTTTCTTGGTTTGAGTGATAGCACAAGCCATCAGCAAAATGACAGCGTAAATCAAGAGCTGCGCTGATCCCTATAAATTCAGTAGCATGAACAAATGTTTGGTGACAAGGTGTCAGTGCTTGATGGTTTTTGTCCAGGAAAGAGACCCACTTACTTGCTGGGGCGATAGTCCGGGATGGACCTGTCCAGAGATATCCTGTCACTTAGGAAGGCATTGTAGCCATATTTCTCCCGAAGGTATTTGGCTTCCTTCTCCTCTGCAGGAGTAAGGGTGGCAGGCAAGCCCCCTTTCCCCCTGCCCCCAAAGCCCTCGATGAGTCCAAGAGACTTGGACAAACCTGTTGGACACAAGAAACTATGATACTCACACTTTGGTGATTTTTCCCTGCTCAGACACAGCCACAGCAGATTGTTCCTAAGCCTTCAAACGCATTTGAGCAGGGGAATCCCAAACTGGACACTGAAAGAGGATACATTACGAACAAGGAAAATACACATCTAATGCCTTTACCATGTGTGTGTGCGATTACAGGGTTTACCATTAAGCTGTCTGTAGACAACATCTTCCAGAGAGCCCAGTCTCTTCAGCAGGAGCTCGTGGGTGATGCCTGTGTCCAGAGCAGAGCCATTCAGACGCGTGTGTCCCCTCGCATCAGGAAGCTGCTGTCCACTGCTCCTGCTGGTCCGTATGTTACATCTGCCCCAGAAAGTGAGACACCCCGCCACGGCAAAGGCGTTCAGCACCAGCAAGATCTTCCATCTCCTCATCACAAAAGCCATCAAAGATGTTGGCGTCCGGAACCCAAAGAGACGTATCTTGGAGAAAAGTGACACAGAGAACAAAACTGAAGATGCTTTCAAGAGAAGCTCCTGATTGTCTCCACACAGCTGTTACTCTCCTGTCTCTGTCCATCACAAAGGGAATGACCTAGTCCATTTGGACTTTACTAAACCAGACTTGCAGGCTTGGATGTTTCTTACCATTTCGCACTGCTGAGATGCATTTCTGCTCCTGGAATCAGCTGTGTCTCCCCATCAGTTCCCATTCGCATCCAAGCGGCTTTCTCACATTTTAGAGAGAAGGATAACAACATGCAGGACCCGAATCTTGAGCACTCTCAAGCTGCTATGGAACAGGAGAAGAAGAAGGAGAAAGGGAGAAGCAGAAGAAAAAGGAGGAAGAGAAGTAAAAAGAGTAAAAAAAGGAGAAGGTGTATAAGAAAAGGAAGGAGGAGAAGAAAGAGGAGAAGACAGAGAAGGAGAAGAATAAGAGGAAGGAGAAGCAGAAGAAGAAAGAGGAAGGAAGGAGAGTAAAAAGAGGAGGTGTATAAGCAAAGGAAGGAGAAGAAAGAGTAGGAGAAGAAGAGGAAGAAGGAGTTGTATGAGAAGAGGAAAAGGGAAAGGAGAAGAAGGAGGAGGAGGAGACGGAGAAAAAGGAGAAAATGAAGGAGGAGATGGAGAAAGAAAAGAAGTAGAAGAAGGAGGAGATGGAGGAGAGGGAGGAGGAGGAAAAGAAGGAGGAGATGGAGGGGATGGAGGAGAAAGAGAAGGTGGAGAAGTAGGAGAAAGGGGAGAAGAAAGAGAAGGAGGAGAAGGAGGAGAGCGGCTCAGAGGTCACATCATTAGCGATGCTGGCGGCGGCGGAGTGAAGGCTGGAGGTTCAGCGGAAATGTGAGGTGCTCATTCACAACATCCCTCCACGCTCAATCAGAAAAGACGCCACATAAACACAGCAAACAAGCGAGACGTTTGATTCCGTTCAGCTCCGTCGGTGTGTCTACCCTCATGCCTCGTTAAACCGTTTTCCTGCGTTGTTTCTTTTCTCGCCTGTATTCCTTCAGGCCCCGCCCCTGCACGCCTTCGCCAGCCAGCCCTAGACCCGCCCCCTATGCTGGGATTGGCGGCCAGTTCACGCTCACCAGCAGTCCGCCAAGAGCACCGATATTTAGCCAATCGTAGCGCGTAGGGGGCGGGGTTATCGGAAAACGGATGGGACACGAAATAATACGATCAGCAGAGAGTCAGAGACCGACCTGATGTGATGATGACATCGCCAACTGCCTATAGAATCTCCGTTAAAGCATAGACATGCACGTAAAATAATAGCCAAACCTCTTTCTTCGGAGTTGAAAGTGGTGAATGACCGTAGAAACATGGGGGAATCAAGAGTTACTCGAACCTTACCCGGTTTACATCAATGATGATTGGATGGAGCTTTAAATGGGGGTTCAGCACAAGGGGTTAATTTTTTTTATATACATACAGATGGTAAATATCCAGAATTTGACAGCTGTCTTTTTTTTTCCAACCTTTTTTAAAAACACCTGGGAGCACCTGTACACTGATTCTTCAGTAATTACCGCACCCCTGCCCAAGACAACATGGTACAGTCCCTATTAATTACTCCATCAGGCCTTGGGATACTCAGCACCTCTCAGTACACTTACTACCCCTTTTCCACACAAGCACCCATGTAGGCTCACCTTGCTGATAAATGATCTTTTGATCAGCCTTATCAGTGGTCAGATTACAGAGCAACTCCTGACTAGTTGTTATTAAGATGTTTGCTGCTTGGTTGGGTCATGAATTAACCTGAATCTGAATATTTCTCTATATATAGAACTGCAGTCCACATACTGACCAGTGATGAATGTGATGGATGTTGCGGGATAGCAGATGGGTTAGTCTGTAGCTGTACAACTTTATAGTGGACTGATAAGCCTCATAAAGTAGTAAGAGAGAAACCTGCCTTTGAACTTTGTTTGAGGATTTTGGAGGTAGTCAGAGCAATCTGTCCTCTTCATCTTGCAGGTGTATTTCAAATGATGGTATGTCTGTAGAAGCCTAGCTGTCACCCTTTGTTTATGCTATTAATGTCTGAGTGGGTTTTTGAGGAAGCTTTCCTCTCCGTTGCACCTTTAAATTCCATGAATGTGGGAGGAAATAGGTCACCCAGATAGTTCAAAGAGTGGAAGCGACAAGCTGCAAAGCAGTAGCTTGGTAAAGCTTTACCCACCTACTTCAGCTCCTCTTCGCCTGTTCAGTCAAAGCATACGTGCAATACGTGGGCCAGCAAGTCAGCTGTAAAATACTCTGAATGGGAAACAGATTTGTTTCATGATGCTTAGGAATGAGGACCTGCCACGCTTAGAGCAGAGACATTAAAAGTTCAGCACCACATCACAGGTTTGTCTAAGGTTTGCGGGAAACATAAAGCTTGCTTGCTGTATTTATTAAAAAGGTAATACAATTTAACATGGCAATGATCTAGTAACATAAACAGTGGCAGAATATTGGATTTTAGGGCTCAGCGCCTCATCAACTATCAATATCTCACACACTAGCATTACATTTGAGAGTCCCTTCTTATCTGCAGGAATTAAATGCTGAAATGAGCATTAAATATTGGTCGTATGAAAAGTAGGCTGTGTACAAATACTATACTGCCACCACATTGTTGCATTTGTGGAAATCAGATAAATACAGCTTATCATGAAGCAAATAAAAAGTTTAAAAAAGATTTGGTGGATTTTAAACAGCATTAAACATCGCCATGTAGTGTATCTGATGTTCAGTGGAAGTGTAAAGTAAAAAATGTAAAACTGCCATATAAGCAATATTTTAGGTTTCTAGTTTGGCCAAGCCAATCTGGTTTCTGGTTAGACCTACTTACTGGCTGCAGACTTCGGGAAAGCTGTAGTGAGCATGAAAAATGAGCCCAAATGAAACAAGAGAAAAGAGAAATCAGCACTGTTTCAGCTGATCTAACACAAATTTTTCCTGTTGCTGTTCTTCTTGAGCCCATAGGAGTCCCAACTTATCAACTTCTAGTCAATTGTTTAAAGCAAGTAACAAAACTAAACATAATTTTGAAGCTTGCCTTTCTTTGAGACACAGGGCTCAGTCCATGATGGCCTGTTTAAGCGAGCTGCCCCGGAACAAAGCTTTACTCGTTCCATTATTTATTTAGACAGTAATCAAGCAAGCGTTTTTGGTCTCATTATCTTAAGTTTGGCCATTTGCCTGTTATGGCCACTTCTTCATGATCAGGCTGGTTATTAATTTAATCAAATTCTGACAAAAGCTAACTATTCTACATGAATGAGTATACTGTAGAATCCAAACAGATAGAAATGATTGGAAAATGGTTCATTATTGTCTCAGAATAGTGTTAGAGCTCAGACTTTCCCAGCTATTTCCCACACAGCAGGATATGGAGGCCACCTCTCTTGGGCTTTGTGAATTTGAGCCATCAAATGTGCTGTAATGTAATTACCAAGTGTCAGCAGTTAAACGAGAGTTTGGGGTGAAAGAGGGAGTAATATTTTAAGTCTATGCAATATTCATAATGCAAGTTACACTCTTTTAAAAGTGTCAGAAATGGTCGTTAGAAGTAATACCGTAATAAAGTAATATCACTTTATTTCCAATTGCTCCTTCTGATAAAACTATATTTGTCAGTGAGACATTTAATTAAGAAGACCTTTGAAAAAAACCTTCTGTCATAACAACTGAAAAGTACCACTGATGAGCTTTCCTACTGATGGTTACTCTATTGAATGGTGACTAAATGTGTATCTGAGCACTCGGTTTTTGGCAGGATCTCTGCTGTCCAATCATTTTGCGCCACAGAGCACAAAAATTAAAAGTGCTTTATCCTAGGGTGTAAACTTTTTGTTCCTGATTACAAAACAAACAGGAAGCTTCCATAATGGAGCTGACTAGTGATATCAAAGCAGAAGGGCTAATTAGAGGTGCTCAGCACAACATAACACAGGATTGTCTCAAAATAACTAGCGATGGACACACCCCTGCTATCTCCATGTTGTGGTTCCAAAACTACCACAGGCTTTGACTGGGCTGTCAGGAAATGTGGGGCTTCTGTGTCGAGTCAAACGATTGAACTTTGTGGATGTTTGAAATTTTGGAACAATCAACAATGTGGAAGAGTCTCATCAGTTATAGGCACATCCTATTTTAATAATCTTACTGTACATCTAGAGAACACGCTTCGTTCCACGTTAGACAATGTAGCACCGTTAACACATAAAAGAATTACACAAAAAAGCTCGCTCCATGGTACAATAACCAAACACGAGCTCTAAAGCAAAAGATGCAGAAACTAGAACGTAAAGGGTGGCTGACAAAATTAGAATCATTGCACTCTGCCTGGACTGAGAGTTTCTTACAAGAAAAGAGGGCACTTACATTTGCATGCTCTGCCTACCTGTCCAAATTAATAGAGTCCAATAAAAACAATCCTAGATTTTTATTCAACACAATCATTCAACACAAAAAAGTCAGATACCAGCAATGTACAATAACGATCATTTTATTGATTTCTTTAACAATAAGATCCAAAAAGAAATCCAAAATCAAACACCAAACCCAGCACATCTGCTGCCTGAGACAGATAAAGATACAAATCAAAACCTAATATCGACAGAGAGGTTTGCCTACTTTAATCCAGTTTACTGCTACTACTTAAAGAGGTCACACCAGTAATAATCAGGCCTTTATTAGAAGTAGTAAACTAATCTCCAAACCTGGGCTTTGTGGCAAAAGTATTCAAAATAGCAGTTATTAAGCCTCTACTCAAGAAATCTAATCCTGATCCATTCAAGTTAACAAACTATTGACCAGTTTCTAATTTACCTTTTATATGAAAAGAATTCTGGAGAAAGCTGTGGCCCAGCAGTTGTGTTCATGTCTACACAAAAATAGCATCTTTGAGAAATTTCAGTCTGGGTTTCAACCACACCCTAACACTGAAACAGCGCTAGTGAAAATTAGTGAAGGGTTGGTATCCTTACTAGTCCTCCTCGACCTTAGTGCAGCATTTGACACCATAGACCACAATATCTTACTGCACAGACTAGAAAACCTGGTTGGTATAACAGCCTTTTCCTGGTTTAAATCATATTTGACCAACCGTTATCCATTTGTAAAAGTGAAGAAACGTCAGTTCATACAAAAGTTAGCTATGGAGTTCCGCAAGGCTCTGTCCTAGGCCCCCTGCTTTTCATATTAAACATGCTCCCTCTGAGTTCAGTTATCCAGAAACATAGAATCAACTTTCACTGTTACACTGATGGCACACAATTAGGCTTCCCACTACGTTCCCACCCTCACCTATGGTCACGAGCTGTGGGTAGTGACCGAAAGAACGAGATTGCGAATACAAGCGGCCGAAATGAGCTTCCTCTGCAGGGTGTCTGGGCTCTCCCTTAAAGATAGGGTGAGAAGCTCAGTCATCCGGGAGGGGCTCAGAGTAGAACCGCTGCTCCTCCGCATCGAGAGTAGCCAGATGAGGTGGGTCGGGCATCTAATTAGGATGCCCCCTGGACACCTCCCTGGTGAGGTGTTCCAGGCACACCCCACCGGAAAGAGACCCCGGGGAAGACCCAGGACACGCTGGAGAGACTATGTCTCTCGGCTGGCCTGGGAACGCCTTGGGATCTGCCCAGAGGAGCTGGAAGAAGTGACCGGAGAGAGGGAAGTCTGGGCATCCCTGCTTAAGCTGCTGCCCCCACGACCCGACCTCGGATAAGCGGAAGGGAATGACGTGACATATTTGGACTTCACTGGTTTCCTGTGAAATTCCGCATTGACTATAAAATTTTACTACTAACTTAGAAAGCCCTAAACAGCCTCGCTCTCGAGTATCTCTCCAAGCTTATCTCCAGTTATGAACCTTAACGCTCACTTAGATCACAAGGTGCTGGTTTTTTTAACAGTTCCCAGAATTTTGAAAACAACAACAGGGAGAAGAACCTTTTCATTCAAAGCCCTCCATGTGTGGAACAGTCTTCCAGCTGCTGTCCGGGACTCAGACACACTCTCAGTATTTAAGTCCAGACTAAAGACATACTTGTTTAGTCAGGCTTTTAGTAATTAATTTCCCTGTTAGTTAAGAAGTGCAGATCCGGGGGTTCACGGATACAGAGAATTACTGTAAACTGGGATGATGGTGCAGCCGGCCCACCACTCTCCCACTCATAAACTCACGCACAAACCAAGGCCCAGACAGGCCGGAGGATTTCAATATCCATTGTTTGCCCAGAGATCCAAAACAAAAAAATCAAAACTAAAACTCAGAGTCAACCCAAGGCCCAGACAGGCCGGTGGATTTCATTATCCATTGTTTGCCCAGAGGTCCAAAACAAAATCAAAATGAAAACTCAGGGACAAACCTGGCTCAGACAGATCAGTAAATTCAGGTTTGTTGAGTGTGGTGTGGGGGGTCGCCAGTGTCACAGGGTGCTCTCGTGTTTGTAAAACCCCTGGATCTGTCCTTTTTAGTCAGATCTGTCCTTTTTAGTCAGGCTGTAATAGGAGTCACATTACTGCATTCTTTAAAATTACAGTCTGTACAATGAGTTCAAAGCAGATCTAATTCCTTTCTCTTGGTTTGAGATGGGCGGCTGTCCTTCACCTGTGTGGTGGACGGTTTGGGTGTTTCCTGAGGGCAAATCCATTGGGTCTCCTGAGTTCCATGCCAGCTATCATCTTATTTTCTCCCAACCTGAACTTCAGATCAGCTCCATCAGACTGGCTCTTCTGCAGGAGCTGCTGCCATGAAGATTAAAGCTTCCCCCACTCAAACAGAACACGGTTTCTTCCTCATGTTTGGGGGAGTTTTTCCTTGCCTCTGTCGCTTACCCAACTGGGGCTCGGACCCGGATTCTGTAAAGCTGCTATATGACAACAACAGTATATAACAGTATAAAGCGTTATATAAATAAAGTTGACTTGACTTGACTTGACATCCATGAAGAACCAACCATGAGTACATGGTCACAGAAGAGGGCTCTCATAGGAGGTTCAAAACATGAGCCTGATGTAATAAACAGCAACACTGAACATGAAAATACAGATTGCTACAGATTGTTAAATTGCAATTATAGGGTTTACAGGATTACAGGATTGCTTTCTAAATACTGACAGATTTCAGCTGTTTTTTTGGCTTTGCATACCTTTTTGCACCTCCTTTTCTTCATGTGTCAATACTTATTCCCTGTGTCATTCCACTGTACTAAACATAATTTATGGTCTTACTGTATTTGTTTTGATTTCTTTGTATGTGTGGATTACTGGGGTTGTTACCGACATTTGATCGAAATTTCACATCAGTAGCCCCATTAGAAATACTTTTACTGAGAAAAGCATTGATGTGTTCATTACTTATATTCCCCGCTGTGTTTTTGACACACTGTAAATATTTACAAAAATTTAGCTTGTTATCTTCATTTTTGGAAGTATATCCCATTTTCCTTGGCTGGGGTTGGATGGAGAGCCATTGCACAACCATTATCAGGTCTTTCCAGAGGGGCTCCAATAGGTTCCTGTCCCAAACCCACCACTGTTTTTTTTTGGGTTTTTTTTTTTTTGTAGAGTGCTCATCTTGCTGAATCAATCTGAATCAAAAAACATTACTGATTGTGAGGAAATTGGATTGTAAACCTTCTCCCCAGTTTGATATGCTTAGCACCTGAAAGATTCCTCTCTTTTTGTTTTCACACAACTTTCCTACCTAATAGTCTCCCAGCCCTTGTTGTAGAAAAGCATCTGCACAGCAAGATGCTGCAAACACTGTTTGTTGTGGTGATGGGTCATGATATCCCAGAACCTGACATCCTTCACAAACACTGGTGGAGAAAGTGGCCAAATAGCTCAGTTTTCATTTTATTAGACCAGAAAGATTTGGCAAAACAAATAAACAAAATGTGATAATTTGGTGGGCTGTCAGGTGCCTTTAGAGGAAAGGCTTCTGTGCAGCCACTCTGCCGTAAAGGCCTGATTTATGGACCTGCTCTGATAGTGATCCTTCTTGGTTACATGTAGCTGCCCACTGCTGCACGTGTGTGTATGGGTGAAATGCAGAGGTCAAATTTCTCATTCGTGGGATTATGAATAAAGGATTATTATATTATTATTCATCCCTGTTGACGCAGTTTGTGGGGATAACCAGATCTGGGGAGACTGTTGTTTTTCCCAAATGTTTTCCTCTTAAGAATGGTGGCATTCTTAAATGGATGCATTTTTAGTGCAACAGGAATTTTCTGCATCCTTCCCCAGATCTGTTTCTTGATACAAACCTGTCTCACAGGTCTGCAGACAATTCACTCAAGTTTAAAGCCTGGTTTTTGCTCTCCATACACAATCTTACACCATCAGCTGCAAAGCCTCATACAGAGTGTGTGCTTAATCATAGTGTATAATTAAAAAGAAAGAAAGGGTCTGAAAACTTTCCGTATGCATTGTGAGGCTACTTAGCACATTAATAGAAAACCGATGCTTGTGGTGATTGTGTATATATCAGGTTTTTACATTGGATTTTAATAAACCAATCAGCCAATCATATTTTAGAAACAGAACTCTCTTTTATTATAGGAATGGGTTTGTATCTTATGTCGGAATCAATTTGTACCTGATATTTTAATGTCTTCTCTTGATCAAAGCAGAGGACATGTCAAGTACACTGCTTTACACAGCTGATTACACTGTAGGTTCTTAATTTTGTTCTTTCCTGACATCTGACAAGTTGGAAATGTTAATAATGTATGAATACATTAAGATGTAGTTTATTACAAAGACCATCAGATTGGCCAGCTGTTTTTAGACATGTGTTCATAACACATTTCAACACTATCACATGCAGCGCTATAAGAAGGAAGGCCCTTCTGAGTACATGAACACATTAGAGTTCATTTAGTTTATTAGGCTTGTTGTTCAAACCAGGGAATGAGTATCAGGTCTATGTGTTTTACATTTTGCAGCAGTATGAGTACAGTATTCTGCCAAATACAGTCATTCAGCTTATGCCAAGGCCCACATGCAGCTCTGAGGTTTTCACAGAAACATTTGAATAAAGATAAACAGGAAAAGCAGCAGCATTAATAATCACAATGTTGTTTTTTGTTTTAATCTTGTTTAATCAGACCTCAGGGTCCCAGTACAATAAACAGTTCCTGTTCAATACCTAGTTTGGCCAATCAGTGCTTCATTAAGTTAAATCAGGCATGCTGCTGATAGAATTGAGCGATTTACTGTGCATTAAGGTGAAATCTGGAACTAAACCTGTGTTCTTAAAACCAGCTCATAAGACATCAAAAAAGACATTTAGTACTTTTTAGAGAATTTATCATTATTTGAACTGTGTGTAGGAGCCAGTATCAGTGTCCATCCTGCTCATACTCATTAGTAGGAATAAAACAACCAATCTGTCATTTTGTATCTCTTGCATTGCCTGTTTAAGTTTGGTAACGCAGACCCTCACATGACTTGGTGTAACGGTGGCGGGGTACCGGAGGGACGTCAGCTCGGAGCCAGGAGTTAGGGACATACTTTTATTGATCACACTTACAAAAACAAGGAACGGGGACTGCAGTTCTAAACACGAAACCCTAGAACTGAGGAACTGCAGTCTAACCCTAGATACTAAGTGGCCTATACTTAGTCATAGACACCCAGTTACTTACACCAAACCACCCGTTACGCATAGGCTTAACCTACCTAATGAGCCGCACTCTGTTCTGACTCATCGGGGCTTAAATAGTCAGCCCCAATGATGCACACCTGCCTGCAGGGGCTCAGGTGTGCTCAGTCAGAACAGAGCGCCCTCTAGCGTACCCACAACACCTCCTGTGACCTACCTTATACGTGGTAGAGAGCACCCTCTAGCGTGCCCAAAACACCCCACGTGTGACAGAACCCCCCCCAAAGGCGCGGCTCCTGAAGCGCTAGAACATAGCCGAAACCCTGGGGGGAGGCCAAAACAACAAGATAAAAGTCCCTGGTCGGGACATACGGTCAGGTCCACAAAAAACATAAAAAGGCCCCCCGACCAGCCATGTCAGGCAGCTGGCGGTGGTGAAGGGAATCCCAGCAGTTCAGTCCATCTTTTTGACTGGTGCCTGAACCCGACCCTAGAGTCACTGGAGGAAGCGCCTGATTCAGGGGAACGCCTCGCCTTGGTGGAACCTGAAAGAGAGCTAAACACAGACCTTAAAGGGATCAAAGAGGAAGTCTTTTTCAAATAGTCCGAACCCTGTTTCCAACCCTTGCCTTTTGTTCTTCACGTCTCTTATCACAGAATCCATAGTACAGAAGCTGTCGTTCACTTCCTTGAACGGAGACAGGTCATTGCTGCTGTCTGTTGGCTCCTTCCTCTTTTCGGCCATACTTCCCTGCTGCTTGGAGCTCAGTGAGGCCGTATCCCAGCTCCTGGTTCCACGACAAGGAGTTCCACTTGGACTCCTCCATGAACCGCCTTGTTCCGAGTCTGCTGAACTCAGAAGGTGAACTAACGGTAGGGAGTCATCTTGCTGCTGTTCAACCTCTGGGATTTTTCCTGGCTTCTCCATCAGACTGTTCAGCTGCTCCGCGCTGGCGTTAACCACCAGGGTCCCAGCACGCACTGGTGTCTGTGGAGGAAGTCGAGATTCGAAGATCGCCAATCTTGCTTCCATACCACTAACCTGCTTCTCCAGCTCGCTGAGCTTACTGGCCTTACTTTGGACTTCTCTCAGTTCAGCCTGCAGAGCAACGTTGTGGTCCTGCACCCTTCTCAGCTCTGCTGTGGTCTGATTCAGTTGTTCTTCCATAGTGGCTATTTTAGCTTCCAGCTTCTCCTGAGTGGTTGGAGTCTCAACTCTCCTTGTTGTCTGGCATACAGTTTGGTCCCTCTGTTCATCCGTTCTTTCCAGCCCCTCTCTTTGGACAGCCGTCACAGCTTGCAGCTGTATCCTAGAGACCTCTCTAACCTCTCTGAACTTCGCGCTCCTTCCTTGAAGCTCACCTTTGTCTTGAGCCAAGGCTTTTCTTTCTGTTTCCATGGCTTCGATCTCCCTTTGGCAACTGGACATGAGTCCTTTGGTCCTCTCCAGCTGAGGAAGCAGATAGGTGATCCTTTCCTTGCGTTTCAACCCTTCATTCGTGACCGAGGCATTCACCTGTAGCATCGAGGCTTCTTTCGCTATCAGCTGCTGGTAGAGCTCTGTCACCAACCCCTCCTGTTCAGTGATCTGAACATTCATGGAGCTGATTTGTTCATCTTGGAGGTGAGATTGGTTTGTCCTTGCAGCTCTGATCCGCTTGGCCAGATCCCTTGCCTGCTTTCCTCTGAATGACTTTTGCAAGCAAATTGCAGCATGTCTGACCAGCTGATACCTCTGCTTTTGTTGATGCCCAAACTTCCACCTTCTGAACCTCCTCTGAAGAACACTTGCTGCCCAGCACTGCTTCTTGAAAACCAATCTTTGCTGGTGCATTCTTACTACAGCCTGAATCATGGTGGCAGCTTTGTGCATTGCAGCAACATGCTTTCGAACAGAAAAACTCCTAAAAGCTGCCTGGATGCATATCACTGACCTTCTCAATATCTGGAATCTCTCATGTTCAAATTTACCCTTAGTACAGGACCTAAAATGTCTTTGAATGATGATGGCTGACACCCTTACGGCCGGGTACTTAACTACCTCCCGGTGTCCTCTGAACGCAGCCTGAATCAGGGAAGCTGCCTGATGTTGCAGGATCACCTCCCTTCTGACCCTCTGACCTCTGAAGCAGGCTTGCAGGGACATTGCAGCAGAGCGCAATTTCAAGAACACCTCCCTCTGCTTTCTGGCATCAAGTGTGGAGCGATACCTAAGCTGGATGGCAATAGCAGCATACTTGACGCATAAATATCGTGTCCGAGCACAGTGAGCCCTGTACGCACATTGTATCACAGTTGCAGCATGGTGCTTCTGTTTCAGGGCCTGTCTGGTCTTCATCCCTCAGAATGCGGCTTGCAGAACAACAGCAGCCATCTTTTTCTCCTTCAAAGACTTCATTTCTTGCTTCATCATCTTATTAGCTCGGTAATATCGCTGAACATTCCTGGCTGCGCACAGTTGCTTCAGGTAGTGTTTTCTGCTCAATTGCTTCCTCGCCTGTGCCTGAATGGTTACCGCAGCCTCATGTTCAATTCTCCTTTGCACCCGAACTTTCCTTCTAAACTTCCCACTAACCTGGAGCTGCTCTTTCTCTGCTTTCAGTGTAGCAGATGGCTTCGTGGTGCTGGGTTTGGGGGTCGACTTGATGCCGCTTTCCTTGCTGCGAAGGGCTTTCTTGGTCGACCTCCCCGGTTGCACGATGCAGGAAGTGGTCTCCACCATCCTCCTGCTCTCTGTCAGGAACTGCCTTCTTTGCCACTGCCTCGCTTCTCTGGTTGCGGGCGGCCTTCTTTGCATTCCTCTCGGTGGGCTCCGTGCAGTCGCGGTGGGCTCCGTGCAGTCGCGTTTGCTACCAACCTCTGGTTGTGAATCGCCCTGGCCGTGTTCCCGCTATCAGCTGCACGCGGCGCTTTTTCCGCTGGCGGATCGCGGTTACTGGCACGCGGCGCTCTCGGCGCTGAATCTCCGCGTTGAACCGCGTGTGGCGCGGCTGGCTTCGTGCTTCCGCGTTGAGCAGCTTGCGGCGTGGTTGGCGCAGTGCTTCCGCGTTGAGCAGCGCTAGCAGTCAACGAAGCCCCGCCTTCCATGTCGCGTGCGGAAAACAACACGCGGTCCATCGTGTTGAGATAGCGCTGCGCCCTTGCAGCCATGGAGATCAGCATCCGGGAACAAAGCGCGAACCAATCCATGTGAAGCTCGGGGTCTGGGATGATATCGAGTGGGAGCAGCGACGTCGTATTCTTCAGACGGCGCTCCAGCTCCCCTGCCGTGGCCGCCGGCGTCCGTCGCACCCACTCCTCACCGTCCAGATGCTCGCGGAGGTCCAGAGAAGTCGCCTCTGTCTCCCAGGTCTTCATCAGCTGCAGCGTCTGCTTGACTGCGTTCGCTGCCGCCCACAACACGCGCTCCTGCTCGCCCTCGTGGCTCGTGACGTCCAGGTACTGGCGGCTCATTTCTGTAATGGTGGCGGGGTACCGGAGGGACGTCAGCTCGGAGCCAGGAGTTAGGAACATACTTTTATTGATCACACTTACAAAAACAAGGAACAGGGACTGCAGTTCTAAACACGAAACCCTAGAACTGAGGAACTGCAGTCTGTGACTAAGTATAGGTAACTTAGTATCTAGGGTTAGACTGCAGTTCCTCAGTTCTAGGAATTCGTGTTTAGAACTGCAGTCTAACCCTAGATACTAAGTTACCTATACTTAGTCACAGACACCAAGTTACTTACACCAATCCACCCGTTACGCATAGGCTTAACCTACCTAATGAGCCGTGCTCTGTTCTGACTCATCGGGGCTTAAATAGTCAGCCCCAATGATGCACACCGGCCCGCAGGGGCTCAGGTGTGCTCAGTCAGAACAGAGCGCCCTCTAGCGTACCCTAAACACCCCACGTGTGACACTTGGGTAGCTGCTGCAAGCTCAGAATCTGTTAATATGAAAGTGAAAGTGACTGTTCTCGCCATTGTGAAACACAGCACAACACACAGTGAACCCCAACGAAATTACACCTCTTTATTTTTCTTTATTTATGATTTTTAACAACACACAAACACCTGCAGCAAGGGGCAGCTATTGAAAGCACCCAGGGAGCAGTGATGGGGACGGTACTTTGCTTAAGGGTACCTCAGGGCAACCTACTGGTCTGGGATTTGAACCCATGACCTTCTTTCTAACCACTCTCTAATTACTGGGCCACCACTGCCAATATATTAGAGTAAATCTAATGGTCTATGTCTCCATCACACAAATTCACACGAAGATGGTAACTGTTACAAACTATATTTACAGAGACTTTGTACAGTAGCCACAATTTATGTTGCTGTACCAACATAGAACCTAATGCTTTATGACTGACCTATTTCTGACAAAGAGTATTGATAGATGATTTTACTTGCTTGATCATATCTGTCTCATTTTCACTATCTAAAAAATGCAGAAAACTAAAATGTCAAGACTGGAACAAGAAATATCTCCAGACAGATTCTTTAAAGGTTTTATGGTCTGATGAGATGAGAGTGACTCTTGACGGAGCAGATGGATGGGCTAGCTCAGTAACAGGCACAGAGCTCCACTTCCACTCAGAAGCCAGCAAGGAGGTGGGGTACTTGTGTGGGCTGGTATTATTAAAGCAGAGCTAGTTGGACCTTGTCAGGCTGAAGATGGACTCAAAATCAACTCCCAGACCTACTCCCAGTTTTTAGAAGACTCTTTCTTCAAGCAGTGGTTCAGGAAAAAATCTGCATCTTTCAAGAAGACCATGATTTTCCTGAAGGACAACACCCCATCACATGCATGGAAGTTCTCCAAGATGAAAGAATAATGACATGGCCTTCCTCACCTGACCTAAAGGAAGGAAAACAGTCCATCTCTCTGAACAGTGTCTGGGAGGACTATGGTGCTGCTGCACAAAAAGATGATTGTCAACAGATCAAGAAACTCCATGAATGGAAGGATTATGACTTATTGAAAAGAAGGGTGAATGTAGTGGTCACAGACTTTTTTTTAAACTGTCCATAATGTATATTTGTACATTTTGAGTTGTTTGTTTATTATTCTTGCTTTCACTGATGACAATAAACACGTGAGATGGAAAGATTTTCGTATTTTTTCAAAAGATTTTTTTTATTAAATTGTGTGAGAATGCTGCACACTAATAGTTGTCTTATAATTGTGCACGCATATGCATCTCCTGAGAATGTTCACACTCATATTTCCTTTGTAAAACATTCAGGTTTCAGGTTTTAAACATTGTGGACTGACTGATAGCGCTGGACTTGTTTCAGATTAAAATGAATCCTCAAAATACTCACTCGCCTAATAATCGTGCACACAGTGTATTAAGTTAAGTCGAATGCACCTTATATGTAAACCAAAATGTATTATAGTAACTGACTGTATGTTTTGGGGTCAGGTTGCATGAGAGAACAGAACAAGGAACGGGATAAGCCCCGGGCTTGCCAAGCAATATACATCAGGATATTTTCATTCATCTCCTGCACGTTCACACTGAGCACTGCGAGCAGTCACTTTCAAAATATATGAGCCCATGCTGCGTTTCAGAATGTGGTGATCTTTTGCAATAGCTTTTTTGGCTTGGCTGTTTTTTGGTATAAAACTGAAAAAGCTTAAAGAACATTTTATTTGATCCCTTTATATTTTACAAAGAAATATATAGACAGATAGATCTGGGTATTTCTCTCTTCTCTTTCTTGTTTATCTTCAGTTCTACTTTACATGAAAGTGAAGTGAAAGTGACTATTTGTCATTGTGAAACACAGCACAGCACACAGTGAAACACAACGAAATGCTTCCTCTGCATTTCACCCATTCACACCGTGCAGCAGGGGACAGCTATTGAAAGCACCCAGGGAGCAGTGATGGGGGCAATACCTTGCTCAAGGGTTCCTTAGGGGAACCTACTATTCTAAATATAGTAGGTTCTATTCTAAGCCACCACCTTCCAATCTGGAGACCTAGTCCCTACCCACTAGGCTATCGCTGTACATGGATCGTCTAGATAATATAAAAAGAAACATTTGTTTTTGCTCAGTATGGAGTCAAAATGTCAGTCCTTGTAAGCAAGGTAATGAGGAGATTTTTGTTTGTGGAAAAGAAAATCCTTTAGACTACATCAGAAATCTGAGAATCGTTTTTGACAGTGATCTCCATTTTATGAGTAATTCCAGTCTTCCGTGTCTGCAGAATGACATACTGACTCTTCCGCAGTGACTTTAAGCTCCATGACATTCTCTCCACTGCTGACAGTCAAAAAATGTTCATGTTTTTGTGGCAGTTAGACTGGATTACTGTGATGTCCTCTTATCTAGTCTGCTCAAGAACTCTATTACAAATTGTGGGTTCAGAACAAAATTGTCAGAAACATGACATGCAACAGAATGGGAAATCACATCTTCTTGACTCGTTACACCCCTCATGGTTTACCTGTATCTTTTTAGATTATTCTGTTTACCTTCTTGTATTTTATTACGATTTTGTGTATGGTACTTTACGCTTTTAGGAATATCAGTTAAATAACTCAAAATAGTAACATTATTACCATCTCAATAGGATTCCAGCATTGATTTCCTAAACTAAAAATCATTTTTGACAGAAAGTCCTTTAATTCCACAACTCTGTCTATGATCTGCAAGACCTGGAGAGGACAGTGATGGAGGTGCCAAGCCTCATCGTTGCTTTCTGTTGCCCTCGTTGTAAGAGATGTGAGGAAGAAGTACAGCAGTTAAAGAGACTCTTTATCCTCCAGGCGGCTCTGACATCTGCCATCCGTCAGGCCTAAGAGGAGACGAGGACACTGAAGAACACATACCTCCCTCCCTCCCCTCACTGTCTGAATGCCTTTGCCTAGAGGACGTATATATGTTCAGAAGGAGAAAAAGTCGGGATTAACATTGAGCTGCTGCTGCCTACTGGGACTGGCTTTCTCCCACACTGCTCTCCTATTAGATTAAATATTGAGAGGATTTTGAGAGAGGCTGGCAAAGCTGACATTGGAGCATTAAGGATTAATTAGGCACAATGTTCAACACTCGTCTCATAAGTCTTCAAGTGAGATGCTTCACACTTCCAAGCAGTCAGAAACCTTTCTGTAACTCTTAAAGTACTACATAGCATCCATATTGTGTATTTGACTATTTGTCAATTTGTCAGTGTTCAATTAAGTCTGTAACCACCAGGTCACCACTGCCCCAAGTCTTCTTTATCTTCTGTTGGCTGCTCCAATTAGGGTCGCCACAGCGGACCAACCGTCTCCATTTCTTCCTGTCTTCTGCACCTTCCTCCTTCAAACCAACCGCTTGCAATCGATTTAGCTCCTTTTCACATTTTTTACTGTCCAGCCTCTGATACAAGTCACCAAACACCTTATCTTTAGCCTTCACCACTTCTTCGCTAGCCTCTTCTTCTGTAAGCACTTCTGAACTTCTGGGTTCCACCACCAGGTTTCCTTATCCTCCCTCTTCCTTCCAGATGTCACACCAAGTAACTTTCTAGCTATCTGCCTTACCACTTTTGCAATAGTTGTCCAGCAATCTGGCATCTCTTCACTACCTCCCAGTGCCCTTCTTAAGTCTTAAATCCTTGCAGTCTTCCTTCTTCAGCTTCCACCATTTGATCCTCAACTCTGCCTTCACTTTCCTCCTCTCCTTGACCTCCAAGGTCATCCTACAAACCACCATCCTATGCTGTGTAGCTACGCTCTCCCCTGTCACTACTTTGCAGTCTCAAATCTCCTTCAGACTACCCCAAATATGGGTGTAAAACACTTCCAAACAGTGAGCCAGAGACTTACCTCAACACTCTTGAAGCTGCTTTCGAAAACAATGTGGATTTTTTCTGCAAAAAGGTCATTTGTACATGCCAATTTGACATGTATGTTTTTTATTGATTTGCAATAAAAATACTGACCAATGTGAACTATCTGTTTGTCTATGATACAGATAAATCAGGCACAAACACACACACACATTACACACATACAGACAGGCTTCAAAGTGCCTAAAGATACAAGATTTCAATATAAAGGGGTTCCAACCACTGATTCTTCAGCACCACCAGTAAACTAATCAACAGCATAATCTATAATCATCTGCTCCAGGTTTTTCACTGCTTCATATCTTAAGTTAGACAGCTCTGATCTGCTTGAATTATTTATGCGTAGATCACTGTTCGGCTTAATGACAAAAAACACTCTTCTGAAGCTGGTCAGGTACAGAGACTGGATTGAAAATTAAACCCCAAAACTTGAAAAAGCCTGGAGAACTACAGCACTGTGCAAACATTTTAGGCAGGTGTGGAAAAAATGCTATAAACAAAGAATGCTTTCAGAAATATAAATAATGATTGTTTATTTTGATCAATTTACAAAATGCAAAGTGAGCGAACAAAAGAAAAATCTAAATCAGATCAATATTTGGTGTTTCTACCTTTTGCCTTCAAACCAGCATCAGTTCTTCTGGCCCCCACAGAGCCCTGATCTCAACATCATCCAGTGTGTCTGGATCACATGAAGAGACAGAAGGATGTGAGGAAGCTACATCCACAGAAGATCTGTGCTTAGTTCTCCAAGATGCTTAGAACAACCTACCAGCCGAGTTCCTTCAAAAACTGTGTGCAAGTGTACCTAGAAGAATTGATGCTGTTTTGAAGGCAAAGGGTGGTCACACCAAATATTGATTTGATTTAGATTTCTCTTTTGTTCATTCACTGCACTTTGTTGATTGATGAAAATAAATGATTAACACTTCCATTTCTGAAAGCATTCTTTGTTTACATTCTTTTTTCCACACCTGCCTAAAACTTTTGCACAGTACTGTATGTCTCCGCTATACCTAAAAATGCACTCACCAAACCTGGTGATTATCAGATGGGCTGAACCAGGTGTGTTTGAGCAGGGAGATCACCAAAATCTGCAGGACACCAGTCCTCCAGGAAAAAAAGTGACCACTGATGATGGACTATTAGATAAAATTCCATCATTTTACATTAATTAATTTAAATCTAACAGGTTCGTTGTGTCTATCAGAGTGGACAGTAGATGCTGTTGAAAAGCTCCAGCACTTCTAACCCATTCTGTGCAGCATGTGCTAAACATGGGAGTATTATGACCTCCTGGGAGAAGAGAGAGGTTGACCTCTCATAGGCTTCATCCTGTGGCACATTAGCAAAGTGACCTGCAGCTCCTAACTATGCTGCTCTAGAAAGCATAGAGTTATATAATTGAGCTCTTCTCCGTCTCTTCATGCCTACGTGCTTCTCACATGCCGGAGGCTGTGCGCATTCAGATGATATCTAGGTTATCGAGAGATGGAATTACACCGAGCCAACAGTAGTCTTGAAAAACGTGTGGGTAAAGTGTGTGGGTACAGTTAAAGGCTGACGTGAAGATTAAAGTGACGGCGGATGTTGATGCTTGCTCATCAAAGTGTGTCAGTAAGTGCTGAGCTGATACCAATGCCTCCCTGCTTGTCATACACACATAAAGCTTAAAGCCCTTCATTCAAGCTATACATTGATGGGGAGGAGAGAGGTCCAGTCAACAGCCGGGAGCTATTCTGCACTCTGACCAAGCTCAGAGCTTTCAAGAATAAACTACTGCTTTAGTATTCGCCCTGATAAACACCCGATCAAATTTACAGACGATTCCACCAATATTTTTAACGTTTCTGTTGAGGAGATGTCAGAAGTTTTCACCGTGGTGGTGATAGGAACCAGACCTTCAAAGATTTTAACGATTCTAAAAACCACCTCACAGAGCAGAGAGAGATTACATGAAATAGTCATGTTGCCTGGAGCCCAGTGCATTTTTATTTTTCAATAAATTACTTTTTAGATTCATTACTGGCAGAAGAGTACATCCAGGGTCTTATAAGGGAATCTTATTTTTTTTAATCAATTATTTATAAAGGAATAAACATGCAGATACCCTATTTTGGACAGGCTGTTTCTGTGTTATAGAAATGATGGCCTCTGGTTCTGTAAAGTCTTTTACGATGAGTTTTTCTAAAATAAACATTTTGCATCAAGCCGCTCTGATGGGTTGCTCTCAGTTTTACAGAAATTTACCTGAATTATACAGAAGTTTAGGAAAATTGGTGGAATTGGTATTGCTATCATTCATGTTTTCCTTTTCATGTCAGTGACGTTATCACCATTTTATTCACCTTCTTGGTATAAATGTTCATTCTGGCAACCACAACTATTACTGCTACTGCTACTGCTAGTGCTACTTCAATACTAAAACGAATAACTTATGAATAACGAATAACTAATGTTGCTTCTACTTGAACCTTTATCACAGTAATACCACCAGCCTTATCACAAATTCTACCACTATGGCCATCCCTACTACTGCTAATACAGCTACTACTCCTACCATATAATAAAAAAATAAATAAATAAATAATAATAATAATAATAATAAGTAATAAGGAAACAATCAGGCAGCAATGCTGGTGCACTTACATTTCAAACATGCATTACTTCATCATTGCCACAAGGAAACCTGCATAGGGCAGTGGTGCCCTAGTGATTAGGGAATAGGCCCCAGGATCAGAAAGTCATGGGTTTGAATCTCAGACCAGTAGGTTGCCCTAAGGTACCCTTGAACAAGGTAGAGTCCCATCACTGCACTTTCAATAGCTGCCCCCTGCTGCACATGTGTGTGTGTGAAATGCAGTAGCTGCATTTTGTTGTCGTTCACTTTGTCCTGTGCTGTGTCAAATAGGCCAGGTACTTTTCTAGGCCATACACTGTTTTAATAAATCTGAATTTTGGGGGTGTCTCTCCTCGTTCCTCATTCTTTAACCTGGAAGTCAGGACATTGGTTAAATCGAGACCCATCATCTTGACCACAGGGTGGCAGTGTCACATCATATGGAGAACGAGGACAAGGGTCCGCTTGCTCCTTGATCACCTCCAAAACTTCCATCAGCAGGTCACTACTGCCACTGAAGTTCACTACTGGCTGCTCTGATTAGAAAAAAGAGCACAAACTTGAACAATACTCCAGAATCACTTTGGGCTTTAACAGCATACTGATACCGATTTAAAATAACCCACGTACAGCAAAATTATGATCACATAACATTTATTATTTTCAGACATACATGCACATTAAATCATGCAGTTTAATCAGCAACTCAAAATAAATAAATAAATAAACAAACCCTTCAAATGGCTTAATTCATGGTCAAGGCTATGCCATGTCTGAGCATGGCTGCCTCTTTTCTGAACACATAACATTGCAATTTTTATTGTCTATAATGCAGAAGCATCCATTTCAGAGTAAAATGCCATACAGTGCAAATTCTACCCTCCATAGTGCTATGGCTTTAACAGTCCTGAATAAAATACGTTCCATACAAATGAAGACTAATTTTTAAATAAATCTGAAATTGTTATTGAACTGTTACATAACTAAACTTGCTATTAACCTAAAAGTGTTATTTAGGCTAATTTGTGGCTTAACCCTTAGTCCATCTTTCGCATGACTAAGCCATGTGTAGAAAATTGCATGGTAGTGTTTGTCACGGTCATGTTACGGTAGAGGGCGCTCTGTTCTGACGGAGCACACCTGGGTTCATCGGGGCACAGGTGTGCTTCACTGGGGCTGCTATTTAAGCCCCACTGAGTCAGAACAGAGGGTGGCTCCTTCACATAGGCTAAGCCTTAAAGTTAACGTTGTCTTTTTAGTCCCTTGAGTCTTGTTTTGAGTACCATGAATAAAACAGTTAAGTTCCTGATCCCTGGCTCCACGTTGACGTCCTACCCGCACCACATCAGCGTTACAATGTTATAACAACAGGAGGCTGTTTTGGGTTTGAATATTTCATTTCACAAAACTAAACAAATTCCATAAATTCACATTTCACATAAAATAAACTATTCATCTCAGAAAGAAAAAGGCTGTGTATGAGAAACGAACAAGGCAACAGGTACCTCCCACAGCACGAATGAGCACGGCACAACGCACGTCAATAAAATCTAAATCTACAGCAGCGCTTTCTAACATTTAATTCTGTTCTCACCTGCATCCCACAGTTTGGTGTTTTCCCTGCACTTCTGCAATCATCCTTTCAGGTGTGTACATGCTGGGAAAACACAAAACTGCGCAGCACGTGGACTGTAGGACCTTATCGATTACTGAGACCTACTGAGAAAGAAAAGGACGTAACAACCTTCACAGTGACAGATCACGCTTACAGTTAGGTATATATAGTTTTAAAAATCACACTCGTTATCTATCTAGGAGTCATTCGATTTTGCTGACCATTGGAGTGACATTAGAAAAGGCAGGGCCTTAGCTATGGTTACTTCATGATTATTCTAAAAAAGTTTTTCATCACATGGCTTTTATATATATATATGTATAATACAAAAACATTTAAAAATCCACCCACTTAAATATGATGATTCGATCAGCTTCTGATAAGTCACATGTATTCGTCAAACAGATTAGAGCTGCAATAAAAGGACGTCTGCTGCCTTAAAAAGCCTTCTGCTTGTTGTTATCCCATTGAACAGTACTTTGCATGTAATGTTTGGACAATTCCTCACATTGACTTCTAGCAACTGCATACTTACTTATTAGTGTTGTAGAATTTACTGAATACAACTAATAACGCAAGAATAACTCCAGCTTTCAAGGCGTTAAGAAGGCAAGAGGTAGCAGAGTTTGGAGTACCATACTGGCCTGGTACAAAAGTACCATCAACCTTTGTGTAAGGGAACGGCATCAATAGAAGCTAAATTAATCCACTAAGCCAATGCCACTTGGAAGTCTAAAGCTGAAACAAGTTTTAACTCACATCCAGAATAGTGCATTGATCCTAAAAAAAATTCACATAATTAAATCCACATATGTTAAAAAACAAATTCCAAAAAGATGAAGTTGAAAAAAATAAATAAATAATCCATGCATGAATATCTGACCTGATGTTTGAAGTCTGTTTTTAGATGCAGAAAAGCTAAAAGTAATCATGCAGCAGACAAAAGTAGCACTTCGTTGATTAAAGTGAATGAAACTACCTCTAAGGCAATGTTATAAATTCACTGCCCTAATATGCTACACTGCACCACAGAGCCTTTGAAGCAAATGGCAATTTCCCTATTTCCTGAATAAATGGCAAGAGTTGTAAGCACTAGTTTACAACTTTGGCAGATGATGTTTGCCAGTAACAAGTGTGCTGTGACTAATGAGCAGTAATGGTTAGAATTTTAAATTAAAGCTTACTCAGTTTAAAAAAAAAAAAAAAAAAAAAAAAAAGTTCAAGTGGTATGTAGTGTTACAGACATTATCAAGCAAAACGTGTAGCAATGGGTTCACATGCTTGTAAAATACAATGTCAAAGTGCAAAAACAACATTGTATGTCAGTCACTTTCAAAATGCACAATAATACACCCATTCATTCATGACTTAAAAAAAAAATACTCAAAACTGAACTTTACAGCAGAAGCAGCAGTACATGCAAATATTCTGGTCCTATAAAATATTAAGGCACCAGAGGTATCCACTTGGTTTCTTCTTTTTAACTTTTTTTGAATAACTTCAAGTGTCCCAAAGGCATTAATAGTGAGTGCATAAAACATACCAACAGAGAATAGGAACTGATTTGTCTTAAGCTTCAGCATTAGTCATCTTCTGCAGAAGAGGGATCTGTTTAAGGGGAAAAAAATGTTTAGATTTGGACAGTGTTAAGGCTTACTGACTTTATTCCATCACAGGACTCTAAATCCTCTAAACTTAAGGGACTTAAAGGTTTAGACAAACACACCACAATTAATAGGGTTACAATCAAAGCACAGCTTGATCTACACTACAGGCCAGAGGTTTAAGCCCACTATTGGATAAAAAAGAAATTAATATATAAAAGACTGTTTTTTTTTTAAAATGCCATTACAATAAAATATTACAAACGGAATTTACAGTGCCTATAAAAAATATATTCACCCCTTGAAAGGTTTCCCCTTTTATTGCGATTATAAATGGAATCATGGACAGCATAAATCTGTAAAAGAACTGAAATAGAAGCCTCTTTAATGTGAAAATATAAAGCCCCTTCTACAAAGTAAATCTCCTTAATGTATAATAAAAAACAAATAATTTAATAAATATTCACCCCCTTTAGAGTGACTGACCTAATCGTGTGTTAGTCCAGGCATTCAAATATTAAGAACCAGTCACATACAAATACTTGAGAAGAATAATTTGCAATAATTTTTGAAGCAGCATTGATTATAATAATGAAATAATAAAAATGATGAAGTTCAAGCTCACCTTTGAAAGATCCACACCTGTAAGCGCATTAACTGACACAGGCAGCTCAGCCAGCAGACGATTCACCTCCCCTGTTACCCGGCTTCCTTCTCCACTCAGTATCACAATCTCATTGGTCTTGGCCAGAGGTGCAGACACCTTGGCAGCAATCTGAGTAAGAGCACAGAGCAGGGGTCAGCACTTGACACCCACTTTAAACTTATGTTTTCAGGCTGTGTTTTTCTAACTGAATGGGATAACTCTTTTTCTGCAAACCTCCAAATGGGTTTCTGTACCTTTGGCAGCGCTTCCATCACCAGTGAGGCCTTGGCAGCTTCTCCGTACTGCTGGTAGGCTCCCGCCTTCAGCCTCATCCTCTCTGCCTCTGCCTTGCCCACCGCCTCAATAGATTTGGCCTCTGCCTCCCCAACCCTCCGGATTTTCTCTGCTTCAGCCTGTGCAGTCAGCACCTTCTTCACCCTTTGTGAAGACACATTAATGCTCAGTCAATTGTGCTCTGATCAGCATCTCGCTGGTGAAACAGAAAGAAAACGTTTGCTTGCAGTGTGAACCCAAACAATCTTTTGGACAGTTTTATCCTAAGTGAACATACTTTTGGCCCTCAGCCAGCTGCTGTATCTTGTAAGCTTTAGCCTCAGCAGGCCGCTTGACTGTAGCGATCAGCTCCTTCTCCGTCCTATCAATCTCCTTCTCCTCAATGATGATTTGCTTCTTCCTCTGCACCACTTCAATCTCAATCTCCTCCAGTCGAATCTTTTGCTGCTCCTTAGCTGCTTGCAGCTCATAAGCCAGCTGAGCCTCTGCTTTCTGCTCAGGATTACATATCAAAGGGCAACGCAATCAGTGGTGACATGCTAATCGGAAGTTTGCAAATGAAAAGTGACAATTATGAGGCATATGAGGCAATTATGAGTTATTGTTGTTGTTACTGATGTTACTACTAATATTAATAAATAAAAAAACTAAAACTCTGTCAAAGTCTGATCTTCACAACATATGCTTGTAGGAGCTTCTTCAATCTGTGAAACATGATGGGGACAGCAGCATGGTTTAGGCCTGTTTTTTATGACATCTGGGCTAGAGTGACTTGCCATTATCTTTAAAGCATTTATAAAAATTCCTGCTGATGGGGAGCGTCTCCCAGTGTAATTAGCGTGAAGGGCCTTGCTTACTGCCCTAAAATGGTGCTAGTGCGATACTTAGTGTAGCTGAAAAACTAGAAATGAATGTCAAAACTAAGTGAATGACCTAATGAAATCGTTTGTTGGTGTTTACACACTTCTACAAGTGATTAAACTGATTGACACTGCAATTAATTCTAGTCCATTTCCAAAAGAACAACGCACTTGTGCGGCAGTAGAAAGAAACAGTCACAAACTGTAATACTAGGGATCAGACCATTTTTTAAAAATAAGTTATGTTGGCTTCAGATCTACTCAATTAAGAAGTTAAGCCTCTGTACGAATTCAGAGCAGCTGTGCCAAACACTATTAATTATAAATGTTCTCTTCCTTTTTTACAGTGAAGCAGCAGAAAAGATTTTTACCGTACCTTGGTGTTAACTTCCTGGTTGAAGGCAGCTTTTTGAAGTTCTAGCTCCCGTTTGGAGTCGGCCATTTTGGTGTCTGCCAAGAACGTGACATCCATCATTTCTTTCTTGCACTCCGCTTCCTGGGCAGAGTGGATGGAAATGTTTTTAAGTAATAAATGATTTAATCTAATGCAGTGTTGCAGCTAGAAGCCTCTTACTTTTATCCCAGCATCTCTTTCGGCCTCAGCCACACCAATGTCTGCATCCCTCTGCACAGCGGCAGTCTGCGTCTTTCCCAGGGAGCTCAAATAGTCCAGTTTATCGTAAACATCCTACCAGCAAAACAAAATTCATAGTCATTAGTTGTTGTGGATGTTCGCTGTTGAATTCTGTGCACATAATACAAGGGGAGGATAAGCTAAACCCTTTTGAATGCAAATGCACATGATTTGCGAAAAGTAACCAAATTAAATATCTCTGTACTGCTTACTTTGATGGTGAAGCTGAGAATCTCAATGCCCATTCGGCCTACGTCAGGGGCAGCCACTTCACGCACCAGTTGAGCAAACTGGTCTCTGTCCTGGTAGATCTGCTCTACTGTCAGTGTGCCTGTGAAGGATTGAGAAACAACCTAACAAGTGCATAAACACAAGTGACAAATCAGGAAAAACGAAAAGATAAGAAACATTTGTAGTCTTGTACTCTTTGTAATCTTTTTACCTAAAATTGAGCGTAAATGGCCTTCTAGGGTTTGCAGTACTACAGCCTTGATTTCCATTACAGATTTCCCCAAAAACTGCTCACAAGCAATAGCCAGCAAGTCCTGATCAGTCATGACCTTCACCTAAAGAAATGCAGGTTTAAGAATGTTAAAAAAGTTTAAACATAAATAAAAAAAATTCTCTGAATACTCCCAACTGCTGCCACGCAGTTAAAAGCACTCTAGAGTCTCTAGAGTGCCCATGTTTGCTACAAGCAGGCTCGGATCAACTCGGAACAACTATTTAATCAACTTCAACTTTTACAGATAGACTCAGATTGTTTACAGATATTTTACCTGAGCCACACCAGTGACCGTAATGGCCACTCCTTCAGCAGTCTCCACACTTTCACACTTAGGTTGTAGAGTCATAATCTCGAGAGTAATCCTGTGGGAAAAGTGAGAACCAGTAAAAGCAAGGAAAACTACAATATTTTGCACAGCATCACGTGCTTGCTCCACAAACATTAGAGGAATGTCTAATGTTTGTTAAAACAAACCCCCCCACCACTATTTATTTTTTAAATTTAGTTCATAAGAGAAAAAGGCCAAAAACCATTGGCGAAAAAAATAACAAATTTAGCAAACAAAAAAACAGAACAATTAGCTTTTTTTTCTAATACTGATTCTGAAAAGATTTACTGTTATACTTAGTTTCATATCTATTCAAACAACATGTGATTAAAAATGGAATCGATACTACCAAGAATGGATACTGTGTGCGCTCTTTGCGCTCCTGATCGGGTCAACAAGGACTAAATCTAAAGCAGACCAACACTAAAACAAATGCTGCAAGTGAAACATGAACTAATAATAATAACTATATAAATGTCTTACTTTTTAATACACTATTTTGAACACTTTCTGAATGCTGTTAAGCCACAAGTGTTTGTTGTGACTCTGCTGGGGTTCGTGGCTGTTTCTCGCTGGAAAAACCTCAAAAGGCTGGAGGTGAGCAGTGAGTTCCCAAACCATGTGCACATTTAACAAATGCTTCATAACACATTTATTTACATGTTTACAAAAGGCTATAGGTGTTTTTATATTTACACACTGAACTGATACTTCACTATGATGCATATTTATTTGTTTATAAGGCTTCTGTGCCTTTATAGACATGATGGGTAGTGCTGTTGACTCACAGCAAGAAGGATCCTGGGTTTTATTTTCAGGACAGAGTTTACAACTCATCCAAATAATCTGGACACTGCCGCTGTAAGAAAATGCTAAAAAATGTACTAAGAGTGTTTGTTGTTAAAATGCTGCCATGATCTAATGGCTAATTAATGCTGCACTGTTTAAAGAATTATTAATTGTACTTATGTTAACTTATAATGACAATACAGCAAATGATACATTATAACCTCTTTCTTTTACAGTTTTTTTTTTTCTGAGTGTGTCCTGAATTTTTATTTAGTTTCATTCAAGAAATGACATTTTTGAGCTGAAATGTTATGTAGTAATGTTATTCAGTTTAGCCCCATCCATAAAAAATTAACTGAATAATACTACAAGGGATATTCTTTCTCTTTGGATAAATCCTATGACTGATTTCAGCAGGGCACTTTGAAAACCTTCATCTGATTTAAACACAAATCTGACTGTAATCTGAAGGAGTTTGGAAGCTGGTATCTAATACACTAGATTCAAATACTGCTTAGTGAAGTTGGTTTAAATGAACTGATTCAAATTAAATTCTCAATGAACTGGCACGGTGATTAAACTGAATGATAAACAGGACATCTTTAACTGGCATTCAGCAGTCAGATTATTCTCCACAAGGAGGCATCAATATTAGTGAAAAAAATCTTGTATTTCAAATAATACAATTTGCATTATGCATTTGCATTAAAAAACAATTTGCATTATGAATTGTAAATAGGATTTTTTTTTTTATTAGTTGTTAAAATAATTGCTAGAAAGGTTTGTGGTTTATAGGTTTATAGGTCAGTGTGGCAGAGGCAAAACTATTGCCTCAAATATCATTATATTACCGAATTATTATTATAGTCACAGGCTGATTCATACAATACTTAAAATTATGTGAACTAAAAACAACTAACCTCATGAAATAAATGGAATGAAAAAGAACAAAGCATAGAACCTTACTTTTCCAGTTTTATGTTTTGCATCAATTTGAAATGAGATTTGCATTTTACTCTGAATAAAAAATTTTCTAAAGTAATGGTCCAAATCTACTTTTTTTTTTTTTTAGATATGCAAACAGCAAGAAGGAGTATTCCTGCGACACCTCCATATATGCAAAAAACACTGAGCCCTAATATAAGGCATGGCAATGATTTTTATCAAGCTTTTTTTCCTTTACCCTCAAGTCCATTTGCTGTTATAAAATAAAACTGCAATGCATCAAGTTGATGCACTGAGAAACTTGATTCCATGTTAACACAGCAAACCTGACAATCCAGCTTAATTTGAGGAGAAATTTAGCTTGAAGTCTTACAGTAGTATCAGAAAATATTTACACAAGGGCTAAAATAAATTTAATTAAAGTGAATTCAAGATGTCACATTTATTGTAGCCTTCTAAGATACAACCCAGAAAAGCCAAATTCCCTTTCATGTTACATTGTAAGGCCCTGCTGTCAGGATGTTCCAGTAAAAACCTTCATAAACTCTTAAAGCTTATCTCCAGTCATGAACCTTCACGCTCATTTAGATCACAAGGTGCTGGTTTTCTAACAGTTCCCAGAATTTTGAAAACAACAACCAGGAGAAGAACCTTTTCATTCAAAGCCCCCCATCTCTGGAACAGTCTTCCAGCTACTGTCTGGGACTCAGACACACTCTCAGTATTTAAGTCCAGACTGAAGACTCACTTGTTTTGTCAGGCTTTTAGTAATTCATCTGCCTGTTAGTTAAAAGGTGCAGATCCAGGGGTTCACGGATACAGAGGATTACAGTAAACTGGGATGATGGTGCTGCCGGCCCACCACTCTCATGCGATCACTCAGGTTTGTTGGCAGTGGTGTGGGGGGGACTCCAGTGTCTCAGTGTGCTCTCGTGTTTGTAAAATCCTCGGCTACATCAGACCGGATCATCTGCATGAGCTGCTGCCACCAAGATCAACAATAGCTTCACCCACTCAAGCAGAACCACCACTATTAGCTCAATGAACTTCCAATTACAGACACTAATGGACTCTTTTACTGTGACTCATGCTTACTGGAAGTCAACACTAAACTAATTCATTATGAAATGCACTTTCTATTTCTTTCTTTCATTCTTTATTTCTGGTGTCAACCACAGGAGGATGGGTTCTCCTTTTCAGTCTTGGTGCCTCCCAAGGTTCTTCCTCCTGTTTTGGGGAGTTTTTCCTTGCCTCTGTCGCCCTCGGCTTACTCAATTGGGGCTCCGACCCGGATTCCGTAAAGCTGCTTTGGGACGACAACAGTTGTAAAAAGTGCTGTATAAATAAAACTTGACAGCAAGGGATGCTTTTAAATTTCCATAAATCGATCTGATCTGATAACTGTTGGCATCCAGTTAGTTATCATCTTTTTGCTCAACAAGTTAGCATGCTATTGCTGCTACGTTAGATATTTCTGCACATGACAAGCACTTCCAGCAGAACAGTTCAGACAGACATAAATACATCCACTTCCTTACAGCAGATGCTTGTTAGTATTGCATGAAGCTACACTGGATTCGTGATCGAATCCATCATATTATTGCTGTTTGGGTAATCGGTAGATTTTAATGGAAAGATGTTTTACCTTAGTCCTCAATGTAAGAGAAAAGTTTGTCTTTAAAGTTGGTGAGGAGCATGCCTCTGAAAATGTCTGTCAGTGTGAAGACACCACTGCACACAGTGAACTTCAGCAAAATGATTCTCTACATTTAATGCATCATAATTAAGATGAGCAATAAGCAGCACCCAGGGAGCAGTGACGGGGACAGTATTTTGCTCAAGGGTACCTCAGGGCAACTGGCTGCTTGCAGCTCTGATCTGATCACTACCATAAGCCTAAACCTCTTCAGTCGCATCAGACATATGTATGAATGTCCCATGCAACTGATTATATGCTTAAAGAAATCTCATCGCATCACTCGACTGAAGATGCCACAAAAAGCCACCGGTAAAACATCAACAGTTTCTTTATACAGAAAAGCAAGTGGGTATTTCACTAAACTGGATTTCCATCTTCAGCTGGTGTCCACAGTTTGGTAGCTGCCTCCTAAGACACACTCACTAAACCAGGTGAGTTTGTGCAGGAAAAAAAAAAAAAAAAAAATCACCAAACTGTGCAGCACACCAGCTCACCAGGACAAGAGCTGGTCGCCCCAGATTTAGGTGACGAAGAGGTGTGAAAGAGCAGCTGGGGAGGAAAACAGCACATCAGCCAGATATGGGTTTACCTTTGTGTGTCTGACAGGAACCACCATGCCCAGGCCCATCCGCCCACCACGTAGATCTTCTCATCTGATCCACAACAGCCACCTTAAAAACAAGAGCCCAGGCTAAAGAGCACATCTGATCAGAGTAAACACCATTCCTCCCTCCTCACACCAGGCTGCAGACGATAATGCTACGAGCCCACACACAAATGAAACAAATACAGCCAGGAATATTTCATTTAAAGCACATTTCCTGTCATTTAAACCCGGTCCTGCATGGCAGATTCCTAGCATCGTAATGAACGTCGGGAGAGCTAAAAACAGACAGTGCGTGGAAAAAAGGAAAATCCTGCAGTTCTCTCGGAGCTATTGGGCTGAATGAGCATCGGATAAAGCTCACACACTGAACAGCAACGTTACTGATAGCAGGCATGAAATCTGACCGGCTATGAGGCGGATATTTGGAGGATGTGTTTGCTGAGGCAGCCGACATTAATGAATAGGCGGCTAGGATGCTAACCTACCTGACACGACGAGGGCTTCGTTCGGTCCAACGGTCAGGCAGTTCCCCATACTCGCATATGTGGTTTTGCTGATAAAATAATCTTACTTCGAATTAGTAGTTTGCTGTGTGCTTCCAAAAGGGTGTTTAGCGAGTCGGTGTGGGAATAAGCAGCAATAGTTTGTTTTGTATCCTCTCAAAGTGCTGCCTCCGCCCCTCTGAAGAAACCTTTAGCATCCTCTTAGTTTGTCAACACGGCGTGTCCTGCCCACAGCTAGCGGCACAGGGCTAACGGTGCACTTAATCTCTCTTTTCGTTTTGGAAAAAAAAGATATTATATCCGAAAATTATGCGAATATTTATGCGCTGTCGCCAGGTTCGGGCGCTCTCAACATCTGTTTACAAATGTTCGACTTTACGTTCCACCTTAAATGGCGCACGTTAACGGTCCTGTGCCGCTGCCCCTTCGACCGGTTCAGGTGTACAGTTTAAGGTGGAACTGAACATTTAGCCCGCGAAGCTAACATGAGCCTTGCCTCAAGTGAGTTAAAAGGCGGACTTTGCTGAGAGATTGTTGGGTTTCAGTCGTGGAGGCGACGGGAGAACAATGGGTGCTGAAACGTTGGAAAGAGAGGCACCTTTTTTAGCATCTGAAGGAGTATTTTGTACTAGAAATGGCGCCCACGCTGGGTTGCCTATGCCTGGAAAAATCCCCTATTGTATAAAACGGACCCCCCGCCGCTGCCCTTTTGGCCCGACACAGATTTGTTAGAGAAATCAGTTCTTCCATATTGAGCTTCTGTATCTTTTTTTAAATCTATATTATCTGTATATATTTTATCTATATATTTATTTAATCATTATCTATGCATCTATACACTGATAATATGGGAAAGTATGGGAAATGCAGATTTTAAGTACATTCTTAAATGTACTTTAACTTTTTTGTTTTATTGCAGGCAATATGAACCCAAGATAATTCATGTTTTGTCCGGCCACCTTCTTTTTATTTCTTTGTAAACAGCCACTCCTGCATTCCGAGCCTGCGACACAGTTTAAAGGGATGTGAGACAGTAAAGCATTTACCACTTTGTGATGTTGCAAATTCTTCTGACATCACTTGGGGCAGCGATGTCCTAGTGGTTAGGGACTAGGCTCCACGATCGCAAGGTCGTGGGTTCGAATCCTGGACCAATAGGTTGCTCTGAGGTACCCTTGAGCAAGGTACCATACCTGTCATTGCTACCCGGGCATTGGGAATAACTGCCCCCTGCTCCACGTGTGTTTGGCTTAAATGCAAAGAATGCATTTTTGTTGCGTTTCACTGTGTACTGCGCTGGGTTTCTGTAAATGCCGTAAATGTAAATGTTTCACAATGACAAATAGTCACCTTTACTTAATAGATTGAGAATTGAGATTGAGATTGTTTCAAAATTCTCCATCACACATTCAGCTGCAGGACTGCAGGCAGGCCATTCTGGCACTCGTACCCTTTTCTTCCACAGCTACGCCTTTATAATTTGTGCAGAATGAGGTTTCGCATTATCTTGTTGAAAAATGCATGGACAGTCCTGCAAAAGATGTTATCTTGAAGGCAGCGTTTATTTCACTAAAATGTAAATGTACTTTTCTGCTTAAATGTTGCATCACAGACATGTGAATTACCATTGTCAAGGTCACTGACACAACCCCACACCATGACAGACCCTGGTTTTTGGACTTTTAGCTGATCACAGTCTAAATTGTCCTTTTTATCTTTCATCCAGAGTGCACAGTGTCCATTTCTTCCAAAAAAAAGATCTAGAATACTGATTTGTCTCACCAAAATACATGTTTCTACTGTGTGAGTGTCTTTGAGCCCAAAGAACTCTGTCTTTTGACATAAGGCTTTTTTTTGCAGAGAAAAGTGCCAATTGTGAATGTAACTCTGTACTGTAGACAAATAAAAGGTACAGTGAAGTAAACCCTTGCCCATGCAGTTCTGTCAGCAGTTGATATACAGTTATTCATACAGTGCTGTCAGGGATCAGAAATCATGGGTGTTCTGCTTAGGCTTGCAACCTTGACTTTTATGAAGTGAACATTCCTCGATTCCCTAAATCTTCCTATTATACACTGTAGGGGGAGAAATATGCAAATCCCTTGCAATCTTTTATATGCAAATCCCATCCCAACTCCATTCTGTTGATAAAAGATTGGCTGCACCATTTTTTAAATGTGACCACTTACGGACCACCTTGGGGCTGCTCTCCACATCACTGCAAGCAAGGCTTATGGTGGAGAGGAATACATACGATTGAGGAAAAACAGTTATGTAACCAGAGAGTTAGTCTTTATTGGGCAGATATAAGGGAAGGTATTAAACCTGGTGAACGCCTCTATCAGAGATACATGCCGCTGCCTGCTATTGACTGAAAGTCTTTGCAAATTCACATCTATGAATTACTTCACCATGACATTAAAACGTTTGGCATTTAAAACCAGACATATATTTTCCATGGCTGATCAAGGAATTATTTGGAAGAGCACACCTCCCTTAGGCCCAACCGCAGTAACAGGCAATGGCAAAATGCAAAATATCCGAAACTGGTTTTCAAACCTGAGCACATAACACAGTGTAATTAACAGATACAGCTGAAGGTATTCATTTAAGACCATACAACACTGCCATTTTAAAAGGCTTTATAGACAAAAAATGATGAGGGACAAAGAGACCCTCTCAAGAACAATAACAAACCACCAGGCTTCAATGGCTCATGCGGTGAAAAGCCAGTTCCTGCACTCAGACTTCATTCATCATTTAGCTGCAGGGATAATGGTTTTGCAGTGGGAATAATAATACAGCCTATAGCTTCTAGCCACAAATTCTGAAGTCTAATCTGACCCAGAAAAGGTTCTTTATGCTGCTTGGATGCAATAGCCTGAAATATGCCTTTCACTGAGAACTGTTGACCAATCCTGACTGATCTTTTAGTTTAAATCCTGTATACTGTAACCTGGTCTAGATCACCATTAAATGTCACCGTAAAAACTGGGTGAGGGGCCCTTGAAAACTGGACAGGTGGGAGTATATTGTCTCTCCATTTGTAGGCCCTGTAGGCCACTGATGCCTAGGGTACAAATGAAATGGTGCCAGTATAGAGTGAAGGCTTAAAAAAAGATTTGTCTTCTGGCCCATTTAAGAAAAAGTCAAATTACACATGGCTGTTGTAAATGATCTTAGGCAGAAACTTCAATTGGCAGGCATCCTATACACTCCATGCTTAGTTATTTTAAGATCGTGATCAAGTTGAGAAGCTCATACAAGCTCATGCAAAGCAGTCCAGGTGTGGTCACCATCGAAACAAGAGTTGGATTTGTTTTGTAAGCATTTTTAAACTCAATGTGAAAAGCATGTAATAGCTGAGCATAGGTGGGGATGACTATTAACAGTAGTTAGTTGTATTGCTTCTCAGCAAGATGGCTCTGGGTTTGATTCCCAGGTGGTGGGGCTGAGCTCACCTGCCTGGAGCCTGCATGCTCTTTCTGCATCTGCGTATGTCTATATTTTATAGATTTTGTGCCTAATATGGTGAGGACATGAATAAAGGCTAAACGGACAATTTAAGCATCTGTTTCCAAATCGAAAAAAAGACTATCCAAAAAAAAAAAAAGATCTGGAATGTTCTTCAAGCACCCTGGAGAACTTTTCTTGAAGACCACCTAAAGAAACTACAAGAAGGCTCGACTAAGAGAGTTCAGCCTGTGTTGAAAAATAAAGGTGGTCATGCCAAATAATGACGTTAAACTGGTTAGGATTATACAAACCTTCTTTGTTATATACTGTATTTACAGGTATGTTTGCAAAAATCTGTACCTAGTGTTTCAATTTTTGTTGGATCTTTCTCTATTTGTCTTTTTAAGGGATGTACGCGCATGTGAGCCATGTTTTTTAAGTAACTTTCAATTTGAAGTGGTATGTAATAGTGATTCGATCATGCTGGGGCGGTGATGGTCTAGTGGTTGGGGGCTAGGCTGTTTGCAAGGTGGTGGGTTTGAATCCCCGACCACTGTGAGTTACCATGTTCCTAATGTTTCTGATATTGTGCCCTGTTTGTTTGTAACTTTCATGCTTGATAAAGTGAAAGTGACAACCCTCGTCATTGCGAGGTCACAGCACTGCACACCATGAACCACAACGAAATTGGACCTCTGCATTTAACCCATACGCACACGTGCAGCAGCGGGCAGCTATTGAAAGCACCCGAGGAGCAGTGACAGGGACGGTACCTTGCTCAAGGGTACCTCAGGGCAACCCACTGAGGAGGTAATCGAACCCACAATCTTCCGATCCGGGGCCAACTCCCTAACCACTAGGCCACCGCTGCCAGCTCTGCTGCCAAAATCACAAAAGTGAGAGAACATGTGTCGGGTGGAGGTCTAGTGGATGGATACTTTCCTTTGGACTAAGGGGTACTTCCAGCAATACCAGTACTGGGTTCCATAGCAAGACCCCAGGTAGCTCCAGGGTAAACCCGATAAGGATGTCTGCGCGTCCACGGCTGCTGTTCCACCCCGAACAGAGTGGTGGCGCTTTCCTGATGAGCGGTCGTTCAATGAGCAGTGCGCATGCGCGCCGTCCGGCTGCGGTCAGTGACTGAGCGACGCTCCGGCGAGGCGCTCCGGTGGAAAATCAACACAATGCAGTTTTGAGAGTCGAGCGCGTCGCGCGGAAACACAGAGAGTGAGTTCAGCTTTGGTCCAAACCTAGCCCGACACTCCCTAGCGCGGCCTGAGCGCCAGGGCCAGGCTACCGAGTCGGCGCAGCCCGGAGAGAGCACAAAGGAGAACGGCTCTGGCTAAAGCGGCGGCGGCGGCGGGGCTCCGGATTGCGAGTGACCGAGCGGAGTGCCGCACGGACGGTCCGCTTCAGGGCCGCGGGTCGGTACATGTAACCGTTGAGGGGCGCTTAGTTACTGCGAATCAGCCGCCGAGGGGGACAAAGCAGCCGCAGCCGCATCTCCCCGGAGCGTCTCCGCGGGCATAGTGTGGGCTAAAGCCCTACCAGGAGCTATAATGAACCTATCCGTCCTTTGGCAGAGCTGGCAAGCCCCATTTGGTGGGACATTTTGTGAATTGTTTTGCTTGTTTTGATGCTATCTTAGCCGACTTGGCCGGCTAGGTGCTAACACTAGCCAGCATTACTAGTGACTCGACCTTATTGACATTTCGTCCTCTTTTCCTAAATGTTCCTTTCAGGGTGACACTGAGCTTTAATATACTCAATATAACATTTTTATCCCTCTTTCAGCTCGAGGTTTCCTCTGGAGTGTGTCGTTTTTGCTGTGTGAAATGTGTTATTATAAAACACCAGCGTTTTTAGCCATTAGCCTTTAGTTAAATAGAGAAAAGCTCCTTTGGGTTCGCTCTGCAGGGGGTAGATGTGGAGGTGTTTAACCTTTTAAGATACCATGTCTTCTAAATGCATGTCATGTTGATGTTTGTGGGATTGTGTCATCTTCTTAGCCATGACCATGAATTTAGGCCTGTCCAGACTACAGGATTGATGTCAGATGCTAAAAAAAATGGAGGCTGTCTGGCTGCGTCTGCACTGCTTTTTTTTTTTTTAGTGCCTAGTGGGAGTGAGCCTGTGGCCTGAACATCCTGCCGTGCCCTGGGCACCTGCCAGGCTGATGGGAGCAGTGTGTGCTGACACTGAGCCGCAGGGTGTGCACGTTGGGCTCTGCCACCAGCTGCTCAACTGATCTGAGCAGAAAGGTCATGGATGAATGCATGGTATTTAAATAAAGGGCTTCTGCAGGGAGGCAATTACAGAGCCCTTTTGTTCCTGATCGAGATTGATGCTCAGGTGAGGCCTGAGGCTGTGTCACCCTCAACCGAGTTGAACGTTTAGTCAGGGTGGCCATCCAATGGAATAAAAGCTGTGAAATGCCTGACGTTTGTGCCTTATGTCTAGGATCCATTTCACATATAGGAACCAGGGATGTGACATGCAGCTCGGATTGCTGATCATGTGAAAAGAGGCACTTTTGCATCTGAATAATATAGATGGCCAAGGAAAATGGGTGGATATTGAAACATCACTGCTTTTGGGACTCCTGTCTGCACACGTTTCAGTCCGTGCTCCGAATTTAACCGGCATCTCTGTGATTGATTGCATTTTTGCGGCTGCATTAATTGTTGTGATTATTTGAGTGTATTAATGTGTGTTTTCTGCTGGTGCCTCTTTTCCTTTCTAGTGTGATGAGGAGTGAGCGTCCAATGTTTCGTTAGTGCCTGTTTGACATGCTGGCCTGTCTGCCGGTATCAGCCCCCTCTCTCCAGCTTCTCACCCACACGCAGATGAACACTGGAATTCAGAAATGTAAGTGCCTGTTCATTTATCCTCATGCTCTCTCTGAGAACCCCTGCTGAATATAGATCAGTAAGCACTGATTGGACCAGGAACCTCTGTTCCTCTGAGTGAAGGTTTATCTGGTCTGCTTGTCTTGCGTCAGATGTTAGCTTGCTTGAAATTCTTGTTTTTATTTCCTTCTGTCTTCTCTGCCTCTTATCATTCTTACATTGCAGATCTATTATTCTTTTATTTTATAAAAAAGAAAAGGGTTTATACTTAGGAATAAAAACTCTTTACTGACAGATTTTACAAAAATTATTTTCTCACAGTTACTTTTGTTGCCATCACCTCTAAGTTTAAAATCTTTATGCTTTTAGAACCCCATAATTGATAAGAAACAGTATGTGTCTGATCAAGAGACATTTGTTTGTGTGAAATTGCTTGAGATGATCTGTTCGCACATAGCAAAAAGTATGATTACGTCACTTACACGACACTAAAAGGTATAGTAGGTGAATCATCCTGGCCATGCACCAATCATTCTTTATTAAATTAATTCAGAATAAATACACAAGGATATGTTTTTCTGTGGAGGCAGAATATCAAGATGATGAAGTAAGAGTCTATTAATAACCGAATCTAGGAGTGTACCACTACACCAGATTCTAATTTGCATGTTGTCTCTGAAGTATATTGTGAAATCATTCATATTGTCATCATGTTGACAGATTTGTGAGACAGAATAGTTCTGAAATCTAATTACCCTTCATTTTGTCTTTTGCTCTTTGCATTTTATTTGTTTTTATTTTTTGGTTTTTGTTGATTGTCATGTATGTAGACGATAAATGTAAAAAAAAAAAAAAGCCTCTTGAGCATATTTCAGAAGCTTTGTTGAATTCTTGGTTGGACTAGAGTTCATTCTTTTTTTTTTTAACATACTTGTCAGGTCTGGATAATTAACTAGTATTTGCATTGAACTGGGTCTGGTTGTCAAGTGTGCTCCACTTTCCGTGTGATATACTTTTTCCTCTCTTTCTCAGGGGACACCACTCAGAAGATGAGATCTGCACAGTATCCAACCCCAGCGGAATTGGATGCCTATGCTAAAAAAGTTGCCAATAACCCACTGACTATAAAAATCTTCCCCAGTAGCGTGAAAGTACCTCAGAGAAAGCATCTCCGGCGTACAGTTAACGGTCTTGACACCTCCAGTCAGCGATACAGTCCCTATCCGTCTCAGGTCAGCACCAGGACAGGCCTCTTGGCCATAGTCAAAGTCCCTGTGAAAGGAATCCTTAAGGATTTTGAGGGCAGTCGTGCCCGATTCCTTCCCAAGATAGTCATGAACCCACAGAGTGGACCCTATGGCACTCCGAGCACTTTAAACTTGCCTCAGACTGTTTCTCACATGCAGGCCCTCTCCCAGCCACAGATGCTGGCCCAGAAGAGTGTCCCCCTCCCTCAGAGCTTGCAGGCCCTTCCTCATCCGCACACAATGCAGCATCGGCCAAAAGTCCTGGCTCATCCTCCCAGTTTACAACAGCAACAAAGCTTGGGCCATGCGCAGACTGTCCATCCTGGCCTGGCTAATCAACAGCCTGCGCCGCATCAAGCTCTCAACCACCAACACGCCCTCGTCCAACAACAACAGCAGCAGCAGCAGCAGCAGCATCACCACCAGACAGGTTCACAAGGTCTCCGGCACCTTCCTGATATGACTCAGCAGCATGCCCAGAGTTTCCCCCAATCACAGCAGGTTCCTCAAGCCACTGGTGCAGGCCCTCCAGCCTCTAATGGCGTCATGCAGCCACTGCAGCAGCCACCAGGCATGCAGGTTCCTGGCAAGCTCCCTGATGCTGATGCCCCTCCCAATGTTACTGTGTCTACCTCAACTATACCACTGTCCATGGCTGCCAGCCTGCACCAGAACCGGCCCGGTGACCTGAACAGCATTGTGCATCAGATCAACCAGTTCTGTCAGGCCCGGGCCGGAGCAAGCACTACCTCCGTGTGCGAAGGACAGATCGCCAACCCCAGCCCCATTAGCCGCAACCTGCTCATTAATGCCAGCTCACGAGTGTGCACCCACCACCCTCTGCCCTCTTGTGCCCTCAGTAGCACCTCTGATAAAGCTGGCCCTGTCCCTACTCTAACACTGCCTAATATGGCTACCATGAATAGAATGCCTACTTATCATGAAATGAAACAACAGCAGCAGACCCAGCCTCACTTACCACCACAACAACAACAACCGCGATCATGGAGCCAGCAGCAACTGGCTCACCTTCAGACCCTGGCAGATGGAGGGCACCCTGGCAAGCATGCACCTAGAGACGCCCCTGGTTTCCCTTCTAAGAATATGAGCTACCCACAGGATGTATGCATGGGCCAGCCATTTAGTCTGAAGCCTCCCCTAGACAAGCCTACCCCTTCTCCCCCAGTTAGCACCATGCCAGGAGCTATGAATTATAGTAATGGTCACTACATGCAGCCACCCTGGAACAGCATCTTGCCAACACCAAACAGTGACAGCTCAGGGTCTCAGGACCTGGTCATCCCATTCCATGGGGGCCTTTCGGGGACCCCCTTAGACTGCACCACTGGGGCCCAGTACAGGACCGGGCCTGGCGCCACTGGTCAGACGAACGTGATGCAAACCATAGAGTACATGGGTGGAGAATATCAGGCGCCCTGCTTTCGAGAGCAGAATGTGGCCATGATGGCGAAAATGCGCAGGGCTGCAGATTCAGGCGATAGTCGAAATGTACATGTTCATCACCCAGGGTACAGATGAGCAGTGGCCCATTCAGAATAGTTGTCATTCAGTGTTAGACACGGTGTAAGGAACCTTTCCCTGCTCGTCCTTTTTTGTTTCCAGTCTTGCAAGTGATCTACTGAATGTTTTCCACTTGATCCATTAGATTTTTTTTTTTTTTTTTGACTGCTACAAATATCATCAGTATAATACTCCTCTTTACTACATACAAGCTTCCACTTGGCTCTTCTGTTCGTGTAGATTAGATTAAGAAGTAGCCTGGATTTGCATATATTTATTTGCATTTAAAGAGCATGCACCCATAACAGCATCACTGTTGGTGAAAGCAGCATCTGTTATTCCTGTATGAGCTAAACATTCTTGTCTGAACTTGCTCCCTTGACCTCTTCAACTAAACATTCTCATCTGATCACTTCCACAGACATGGTTTTTGCTCAAGGCAGAATGTCTAAAGTCTTATTTTGATAGAGGTTGTGTTATTTTTGGATTAGTTTGCTGGACTTTATTTTTAAGATGTGTTAATACTGACAGGCCTCATTCATTGGGTACTGAGGCGATTCATGGGGTGCCATGTTTGAGATGTGAGACTGTTTCTTCTGTGTTATGATCTGACTATTCTGACAGTGATCAGATTTTTCCCTTTTGATGTTTACATGTTAGTTTGCGCTTGCAACTTTGAATCAGTAAAGAGTGCAAATTGACCCTGGGATATGCACCTATGACAAGACTGTTTCCTGAGGCTGTTGTGTAGACTTGGGCTCAAGTCGTCTGTGATTGGACTGTTAGGACCATGATGTTTTCTCAGTGTGAATCCCTCCACCCCCCGCCCCCCCCCCATCTTTTCTTATTTCCAAGTATGCCAATAGACAATAGAGTTAAATTGTAACTATCATTACATTGTTTTGGAAATTATTTTGGGACTGTGCACATGATGCATAGTTTGCTTTTTTGTTTTTTTGTTTGTTTTTGTTTCCTTTAAATCAGTTATCTAGAAGAAATTGTTTGCTTTAAAGCTAGTTACTATTCACTACAGCAGTTTAAAACTTTTCAGGGTATGTGAAGTGGATCTAGAATCTGTGATTTGCCTTTCATATTGAAATATGTCCATGTGGACAAGGGGGAGCTGATCCTGCATCAGCCCTCTCACTGAAATGTTAACACTTGGGCCCTGGTTTTGAAGTGGGTGAGTGAAGTGTGCAGAGGAGCCAAATTTTTCTATTTGAAACCTTTGTCACCTTTCCATGTAATGGTCAGTTTTCAATCACTGTCGATGGAAATCCTTTGAGCATGAATGGATCACTTGCAAGTTTAATGGCAATATAAGAGGACCACAGGCTAAATATGATTAGATTTCATTTTGCTGTACTACTGTAACTGAGAGCTGTGATAAGTGTGAGTGTGTGAATGCTGTGTCGGTGTGAACTGGACTCTGGTGTTTGCTCCATTAGGGACACCATTCTGCTCGTTTTCTGACAGGGTGAATTACATGGCTGTTAGAATCCATAAACTTAGCCTAGCTGTTATGTTTTTTACTAGTCGTCACTCAAGTTTCACCTCAGGTCCCATTTTGATCTTAACCTAAAATGGCTGAGATGTTCTACCAGTGAAACTGACTGTTAGAAAATTAGGGGGAAGGGTCACAGTAGGCAGTTTCAAAATCCACAGATCTGAGACGTGAGGCCTGAGGTTTTCTCTTAGCCCAATTCCAGTCTCCACAGTGAAACCTATGACATTGCTTTGGTTTATGACAGATGGCTTTTTTTGCTTCAGGAATGTTGTTGTGTGATGAGTTCCTCTCTTACTCAGGTCAACTGGTGCCTCTTCACATGCCCCCCCAAGGGGCCGTTAAACCGGTCTCTCCATGCTTGTATCAGGGCAGGACATCTGGCAGCCGAGTGCAGGTATTGTCAGATTGCAGACAGACTTTGGTGTAACTGATGGAGCAACCGCTGAGCAGTGTGTGGGTGGCGCGAGTGACACCCAGTATCTTAGCCTCCCTGGTCGCCCCTTAAGAGCCTTAAATATTTGTTCCTCAGACTGTCCTTGATAATCGGCATGGTATAGAAGATGCTGAATTGTGATATTAGCAATTTCAATGTTTTTTTTGTTTTGTTTTTTTGTTGTTTTTTTTTTTTTTTTTATGTGAAGTCCATCATTTTTTGGGAACATTTGAATTCTCAAAATGAGGATGAACTTTTTGTATTCAGCAACTTTATGTATAGTACTGGGCTGTAACAGATTATTTTGCATTCAGACCACGAGTTACGTTACCAACATCAGCTTCATAATTTGTTGTATTGGATCTGCCTGCGCCGAAGTCTCGAAGTCTTAGGTCTCTATCTTTCTTGGGAAGCAGCAGCTGTAACTGTAGACGAAAAAATGATATAAGCTTAATTGAACAGAGCTTTGTGAGTTGATAAATAATGCTTAACAGCTTGAAAATTACCCAGCACAGGGTATGCATTTATTCAGTAGGAACAGGCTAGTTCTGTTGATGATCCTGATTGACTTTTTTTCATTGTACTTTGCCCAAGAAGCTGCTATTTAATTCCATCCACGCATTGTGAGTTCCACCTTCTTCTTAATGTTGTAAGGATAGAAACTAGTTCTAATTTATGAACCGCCTTTTTTGCAATGCAACAGATAGATATGTTATGTAGTAAGTTAATGCATTTGCCTGTCAACTGCGAGCTGCTTATCCTGATTTCTCTCGTAAAGCTTGAACATTAGATTTGACACATTTCGTTCAATCCTCATTTCATGCCTTGTTACAGCTCAAGGGTGCAAAGTCAGGTTGGTCTTTCTAATAGTTACTGTTTCCATGTGAAGTGCCTCCACTGGGCGGACGTGAACTGTGTATGTATGCGCCTGCCTGGATGTGTAAGTAGGAAACGTACTGGCACAAGTGCACATCGCATAGACCTAGTGCACTGTTCATTAATGGGGGACCAAGCTACTTAAAACTACTGATCTTCAAAAAAGAAAAAAAAAAAAGAAAGGAAAAAAAGAACGTTGCATGTGCCGTCACAGGCATTAGATCTATTTGAATTTGAATAGTTGCTGCTGAATCATTATTTGAGGTGGTGAAACCTACGCTGCTGAACTTCTAGCGCCCTAGAAACATTCTAAGGAGTGCTTTAGAAAGTTCTTTATATCTTACAGAGCACGTGAACTCCCACTCGCTCCCCACCCAAAACAACACGACAGCCGTTCGGAAGCTCGGGAGTCTGTTGGGAGTTGAGCCGAGTGTGTCTCATCTTGTTCCACCAAAGAACAAAATGCCGCTTGAATGGTAGCAGTGTACACCCAGAACTGTGTAACTGAAATCTGTCATTCCAGATGCCCATTTTTTTCAGGAACAATGTGTTGCACAGACATTCCCCTCTAACCAAAATAAAGTTTGACTTGCATTTGCAAAGCACGCCTTGTTCCCTGTCTTCATGTCATTTAAAGCCTGATGAAACATTAGCACTGGTGTTTTCGACTCCTTTAAACGTGACTGAACGCAGGCCTTTCTAAATGCCTAGTGCTGCGAAGAATCCGCATGACTCAAAAAGGACACAGACATATGGGCACAAATAAGCGACTGAATTTTAGATGAGTCGTTGCCTCAAAAATGGGTCAGAGAACAGATGCAACGACAAACCACAGAGCCAGCTGTGTGACTAGTCACGCTAAAATAATTAAAATGTTCATTTGATGCCTGAAGGATTTAAGTGCTGCAGCTGCAGTTTCATGTGCACACAATACAATCCGCAGTGCTCTGGTATAGTGTGACGTGAGGTTCTCCAAACGGTCGGTGATCTTAATCATCTCACATCGTGATGACCCAGTGTTCACAACTGGGCTAGGATTTTTGCACCAAATTGTTCACACTTTTGTGGAGGAAGTTTTATTGGTTTGGGGTGATCATAATGTGTTAACGCATGCATCGTTACCTAAAAACTTCAATGGAGCACCATGATCTCTTGTTTAGTGCTGACAACTTTTATTTCCTTTAAAAATCTCTTTAATATTGACTCAGTGCAGGTATGTTTGATAAAGCCATTAACAAAGTATTTGACATTTCAAGTGTGTAACATCAGAGTGCAGAATTGATAGCCAACAGTGTGTCAGGTCTATAATATTAATTATCCATAAACAGTAGAAATATATTAAGTCACAGCTTTGGCTGTTATTGCTTCAAGTGACCACAGTGTTGCATGGTTGATAACTTTGCATAGGGAATAAACTTTTTTTCTTCCATCAAGGGACAAACGGTCATCAGTGGAAACTATACATTTTCTTTGGGAAGCAGTAAACCATCCTCTTGGCTGCTGTTCTACAGTCAGCTTGCAGTAGATGTGGAAACCAGCCGGGCTCACTTGTCATTCACATGGTAACGAGTTGCTCCCGTGGTCTGCTGATCAGGTGCTGGATCAGTGAGCTCCTCCTGTGAAAGCTGTTTTTCAGATTCTTCCCACACTTCTGCATTATCTCTGTTGTTGTTTCCATTCCTGTGAAGACCGTAAAACATGCAGGGTAAGCAGAGCAAGACTGGGCAATAAATCCTCGATAGATGAATATCGATGGCCTAAAATACAACGCTGTTCCTTAAATGTTACCTTTTATAAATAATATTCAAGAGAGACGATTTTCCCATCAAGTAATTCATCAACAGTAGGCCGTGAATGGCAGATGTTTTAATCACTCGGCACGTTTATAACAGAATTAACTTTATTCAAATGTGGCTCAGTCAACCAGACTTTGGAAATGGATCTGTAACAACTCTACTTGTGTAGGAATAATAATCAAATACACTGTAAATGGCTGAGTTATAATTAATAACCTGGGAAATTTTATAGTGCATGGATTATTATATAAAAAAGTGCCATTTTATGGTCCCTCAAACAGAATGGAATCTCTTCTTTTTTTGTGCAAAAGTACAGCTAGCCTGTCATTTAAGATCTTTCTGCTTTCACAAGCTATTTTAAGCCAAAATTGTCAAGTAAAACCATGATCAAACGACTTCAGATATGCGAATCCTGAAATGTCCCTTCATTACTCATAATTTTTTTTTCCTCTGTTAAACGTTTGTGTTGTGTCTCTAGGTAGTTGACTAATCAGCATGATTAGAGTGAACAGACTTTCATGAGATGCAGCATTTCCAGGAATTTGCATCATCTGCCTTTTGAATGAATCTGGTTATTGAAAGGGCTCTCTTTTTTAAAAAAAAAAATAAAAAGTTTACTTTGAGTTATGTGAAGACTGACAGAGGGGGACAAGCTGGTTGAATCAACTCTGTTACCAAAAAAGTACATGGTTGAAACATTCATAATCCCTCCATTCATGGAGTTGGTCAGTTTCTTGTGCAGCAGCAATCACAGTCTGCCAGACACTGTTCAGAGAGGTGGACTGTTTTCCTTCCCCATAAATCTCCAGTCTAAGAAGGTCCACAAGTTCTCAGTAGGGTTTAGGTCAGGTGAAGAAGGATGCTATGTCATTATTAATTCATCTTCAAGGCCTTTACTGGCCATGCAGTGGAGAACTTCCATGCATGTGATGGAGCATCATCCAGCAGAAAAATCATGGTTTTCTTGGAAGATGCAGACTTTTTCCTGAACTACTGCTTGAAAGTGTCTTCTAAAAACTGGCAGCAGGTTTGGGTGTTGATTTTGAGTCCGTCTTCAACCCGAAAAGGTCCAACCTGCTCATCTTTCATACCAGCCCATAGCAGTGTCATAGTGGAAGTGAAGCTCTGTGCCCGTTACTTATCCAGCCACAGGCCTGTCCATCTGCTCCGTCAAGAGTCACTCTCATCTCATCAGTCTTTCTTGGGATATTTCTTGTTCCAGTCTTGATGTTTCAACTTGTGTCTTGTTCAGTGGTGGTCGGGTTTCAGCCTTCTTTACCTTGGCCACTTCTCTAAGCACCGAACACCTTGTACTTCTGGACACTCCAGGTAGATTCAGTTCTAGAATATGCTAGCTAGAATATGTTACTCAGTGGTTACTGCTGAGTACCGCTAACAGCAAATGTAACAATTGTACGTCTTTATTTCAATGCAAAAAGTATGAATGCAAGACATTTCAGCTTGTTGGTTTACGTTGAATTCTCATGCTGGGCTGCAACATGTTGCAAAAAATTTGGGACAGTGCAGCATTTACCACTTTGTGATTTTGCCAATGTTTTCAGCACAGATGATGTTTTGGCACAGAGGACAAAAAGCCAAGAAGTGTATTATTTTTCCTGCAAGTAAGTCTTCAGGTGTGCAACAGTGTGCTGTCATCATCACATTTTTCCTTTCAAAATTTTCCACATATTCTTTATTTGGAACGGCTCAGGACTGCAGGCAGGCCAGTCCGACACTCTTCCACAGCTACGCCTTTATAATTTGTGCAAAATGAGGTTTTGAATTGTCTTGTTGAAAAATGCTTGGACAGTCCTGCAAATGTTACCTTGAAGGCAGCATTTATTTCCCTAAAATCTGAATGTACTTTTCTGCTTTAATGCTTCACAGAAGTGTGTATTACCTTGGTCAGGGGCCCTGACACAACTCCACACCACGACAGACCCCTGTTTTTTCTTTGTTTCTGATGAGTCTGAATTATCCTTTACGCCTCTGGTCAGCAGCACAGTGTCAATTTCTTCCAATAAAGACCTGGAATACCGGTTTGTCTGACCTCAATATACTTCCGCTTTGCAATGGCTTATTCTAAGTGCCTCTTCTCTTTCCAGAGAAGTCAACGTTGCTTCTGGGTATGATTAACACTATTCTTCTTTTTTGCACACTGAAGTTTTAAGTGGCACTTGAGAAAGTCATTCTTTTAACATTGACTGTTAAAACTCCTCGAAGGCTTTCATGGATACTGCTTTTGTACCAAATTATGATTGCAACAACTGATGTCATTACCTGTCTCAAATCACATTATTATTTAACTTTTTTTTTTTTTTTACCTTATTATTAACCCTGAAGGTCGACATTCTTTTAAAATTGTGATGCTGTCGCATGAAAACAAATAATGTGCAATGAAGCTGACCAGACAAAACACAAAATATCTTAGTTTACACTGTCTGCTGGAAAATAGCTATCAATGTAAGAATCCCTGCTTCTTTTTCTTTCAGCTGCTCCCACAGCGGATCATCCGTTTCCATTTCTTCCGTTCCTCTGCATCTTCCACCTTCAAACCGACCACCTGCATGTCCATACACCTCCTCTTTGGTCTTTCTCTTTTCCTCTTTCCTGGCAGCTCCATCTTCAACATCCTCCTCCAAATATAATCCTCGTCTCTCCTCTGGACATGTCCACACCAAAGCAACCCTGCTTCTCTAACTTTGTCTCCAAAACATCCAACCCAAACTGTCCCTCTAATATTCTCATTTCTAATCCTGTCCATCCTCGTCACACCCAACGAAAATCTCAGATTCTTTAACTCTGACACCTCCAGCTCTGCCGCCTGTCTTTTCGTCACTGTCACTGTCTCCAACCTGTAGCTGGTTTCACTACCATCCTGTAAACCTTTCCTTTCAAATGTAAGAATCAATGCATTTTTGCAACGTATTTCTGTTTTTCTGTTTGTCCCAACTTTTTCCTGATTTAGGGTGATAGACTTTTTTTACATTTCCATCTGCATTATCATCATTTTTCATGATCTTTGTGAAACCTTTAAAAAAACATCTGTCTCCTAAACAGCTGAAATAAAATTTGAGGACAGCTATTTAATGCACCCAGGGAGCAGTGAGGGGATAGTACCTTGCTCAAGGGTAGCGCAGGACATCCTACTGGTCTGAGATGAATGAAAATGACCAGTGTAAATAATATCAGAAGCGCTTTCTAAGCCAGTAACAGGGTTGATGAACTAGACATACATATTGATTGTAAACATATGTTTAAAAGTAAGCCTGAGATGGGCCAATACTTCTTTTTTAAGAGGAAAGGATCTATGGGTCAAAAATTGGGCTTCAAAATAGAATTTCAAGACTATTTGAAAATCAGACATTCAGGTTGAAAATGGCACCTGTTTGTATAACGACCCACAAACAGCTTACCAGCATTGTCTCTGCACTGGTAGACTTGTTACTTGTGAACCTCTAAATGAGATCAGTTTATCTCAAAAAGACACAGACATCAGAATCCTGTTCTCAGATCCAGTGGTGACCTGGAAAGCTTTTGTATGATTTAAGTAGCCCATTAATGTAACGTATCTAAAAAAAAAAAAATAATAATAATCAAGCTCCCTAAATCCACTGAACTGTTAAAATCAGAGCTCTCAAAGAGGGCACATCTGCAACTCCTCCTCTGTCCTGTATTTATTTCATGTTGTAACATTTTGTACTATTAACCAGTTATTTTTAAATATCAAACCCAGCCAGCTGCCTTTCTCTCTTCTCCCTCCCTACCTTCGAAGATTCTTCCCTGCTTGTTGTCATGACCATGGCCAACCTGGAGGAAGTTCTCAAGGGTGTAATTCCCTTTTACCACTCTTTCATCAGAAGTAAACAATGCTGTCTTCCAGGCTCAAGCAGCTTACCTACCCTTTCTGTCTCTGCGTTTTCTCCTGTGACACATCTGCTTCCCCCATTTTTTAAGGTCTATCTACTTTCTTATCTTTATTGTTGTCTCTTTCTTCTGGCCCTTCTTGTGCTCTCCTTTGTCTCCCATTTGCCAACCACTTCCCCCTTTCTAGTCATTTTCATTCCCTTTCATTCATTCAGGCCTTTACACTCATCATCAAAAACCCCTCCCCATTTTATCCTGCCACCTACCTTCAGCCTCAACTGCCTCCTTCCCCCCTCATCAAAGAGCTCCTGCATGATTCCAAGATTGTCATCTCTGTGACTTGACTTTCCTAATACAAAACTCCTGTGCCTGCCATTGCTGCTGTCAAATAAGAGATCAAATGGCAACCTCCAGTGACACAGACTGATGGCCAAATTATCTGCAAGAACGTGAGCTTGCCTTTGCACAGACAAGCGGGTCATCTACTTCTACTTCATAGAATAGGTAGAGAATGGCTTCTACTGGCTTCTCCCTGGTCCTTGCTACCAACTGTCTGGAGTCTAAACAAAACCTCTTACTTAGCCATCCTTCAGCGAGCCCAGCTCAACCACACTGCTTTTACTGTATGTGATTTCACTGACTCTGCTGCAAATAAAACCCCTTTCTTGGGTCACCTCAACTCTAATTCTCCAGGGACTATCTTAGTCATACCTCACCCTTCAGCTTAGTGTCCTTCTCCTTAAGCACTGCAATGAAATCTTTCTTTAGTCAAGTCAAGTCCGTTTTATTTATTTACACAGAGGCAAAACTCCCTAAAGCTGGAGGATGAACCAACACAGCACTTTCTATTTCTTATCTGGTGACATCTCAATACTGGGGTATCCCAGTAGCTCCTCTTCATTGTTGCTGCCCTTCTTTATGAAAAGGTAGAGTCGTGCTCATCCACAAAATCCACAGCCTTTTACATCATCAGTAAGGGACATTCATGCTGTTTCTTTGTTGCCACACATCCCAGATTTATTCCATAGCTCACTATCCCTGTTATTTGCTGTTTTACACATTCAGAGACCAGGCACCTCAAGAAGACTCATCTGCCCATTTAAACAGGCACACGAAACAGAGCACTCACTCTGCACCTTCTTGGTGTCTGACCTGCTAGAAATTACAGCATTTATAATATGGCCCAATATTTACTTTACAGGCAAGATATACAATTTGAAAATGAGGTGTGGCTGCAGTGTTATGAGGGACTAGGTTTGCAGCAGGCAAAAATATAGACAGTTCAGAAGCAGGCTTCCGTTAATGGTCTTGAAAAGTGACACATCAAAGAAAAATATTAAAGAAGGTGGATCAGTTCATCTTTAACACATCCTACAGATGATTAAAGGCTTTTGGAATACTTGATCCAAGTAAGTTTCTCGTCAGTGGGAGAGGCTACAGTGTTCTGACCTATGCAACAAGGTTCAAATGCCCTATGTTTTGATCCAAATGCAGAAAAGGCAGAAGCTGGGAAAAGCCCTATTTACCATGTGACCCTCCTTCTAAAGGGAATCTAAAAATAAATAAGAGGCATATTCCCCTTGCTGAAGTTGTCTCTGCTGTCAGAAATCACTCCACACTAGGGGCAGTGGTGGCCGAGTGGTTAGGGAGTTTCCCAGGATCAGAAGATTGTTGGATTCCCTCACCAGTAGGTTGCCCTGAGGTACCCTTGAGCAAGATACCGTCCCCGTCACTGCTCCCCGGGAACTTTCAATAGCTGCCCCCTGCTGCACGCGTGTGTATGGGTGAAACGCAGAGGTTGAGTTTCGTTGTGTTGTGTTGTGCTGCGTTTCACAATGACAAGGATAGTCACTTTCACTTCACTTTCACTAAATATTTCCCGCAAAGTCATATTGTTGATGTTAGTTTTAGGAATTCCTATCAGCCCTGCACTTGCCTTTTTCTTCATAAAAAAAATATTGCTTCTTTTAGTGTTCTAAAAAATGTGTTCGTATGACATACTTGTTGTCTTTTTCGAACTTCCTCTCCCTGTATAAGGTGCTTTTCTTCATCATATACAGAAGCACCATATCACAGAAAAAGCTCCCCTGTGAAATAAAAAAGAATCAGTTACCTCTGATGCACCAGAATGAGGGATATTCACCTTTTACAGTATAGACTGCTCCCCTTATTCTGATTGTATGATTTATATTGATGTTATATATCATAAATAAGAACGTCCTCAAAATCTACGTGTTTCATGACCAGAACAGCAAAAACACGTTTTCAAACTCTCATGAGGCTGGATTGTTATTAACAGAGCATTCTTGTGTAAAACTGCACTAAACAAAGAGAGAATGCCATATGTCTATGAATAATGAATTCCATGTGGGAAATATTTTACAATTCAAATACTTACAGCTCCCATTAAAGCAAGACCAGAGCCTAAGTTTATAATTGTTGGAACTATGTTAAACTTTCCGGCCTGAAAAAAGAGCATAGAACGCATCAGAAGTGTTAAAATGGCCAGATCTTAAATATCCAACACTGGCCAAAAAGGTAAGAACGTGCTTTTAGAAATGTTTTTTTTTTGCATACTTTGCCATGGACCAGGATGTCGAAGCGAATCCCGTAGACCTTGAAAAGTGTTCTGCGAGTCTCCCCAGCAGCACTGCTAAAGTAGCGGGCATATCTGCAGAGAACATGGTGCATCTTTCACGTGGGACTTAATATGAAGTGACAAAAGACTGTAGAGCAACATACTGTATGAGTCGAAGTTTTACCTGAAGTTGTATCCTGATGAGACTGATTTGGCTGTAGCACTGACATCCAGCCGTGTAAAAGTGTAGCGGGGATGGCATGCTGAGTAGCCTTTGTCCAAGTCACAGTGCCACTCAATTAGGATTCCAATCGACCCACCCTACATAAGGAGATGCTGCATTTAAATATAGTGTCTCAGTTCAGAAGCAAGTCTGGTAATCACATGCTGACTGTGAAGTATAAGGGAGCGTTTACCATGCTGGAGAAAAGGTATTGCTTTTGGTCTTATGGTCTGCATTATTCTTTTAACATTTTTTCCCCCATTTCCCAGCAATTACTTTTTGCATCATCAGCGCATCATCATCCTTTGAAATGAAACCATGTTTTTAGAATTGTGGCTTGCTTTATGTCCTTGCACTCCTCACCCCTTTAATTTGAATTTGAGTCAGTTAAACTCGGTTCAACTGTGGGCTGAATAGGAGGTCATATCTTAATGTATTCATGATTGTGACTTGTGATTGTGACACCCAAAACAGTTCTAAACAGGCTTGTTTTTGCAGCTTAGTATGCATCCGTTTATGTATCTGGTATCCAGTCCATTCATGACACAAGCCCTTGAAGCTGAATTATTGGTAAAGTTGGAAGCTTTCAGAGTCCTTGAGATTCAAAGGAAAGATTAATATACGTGGATGAAAACTCACCAGCAGGGCCATGTCTTGAAAATGATGTCCAGCTCTATGAACAATATCTCCCAGGCGAAACATCGGACAGTATGGATGAGAAATCTCATTATACAGACACTTCTTCAGATATGTGTCAGTGGCTGTATCTAAGACATTTGATCTGAAGACAAAGTAACACAAGTAAAGGTAAAAACTGACCAAAAAAATGACCAATAATAAAGATGAGATGCCACAGGCTGATCTGTCTGGGAACATCATGTGCCATTTTAAGCACACTTTACTGTTACTTTACATATCAAGTCTGCAAGCTTTATGGAAACTCATGAGAGACTCTCTGGATTTGGACTATAGTTGTTCTGTGGCACTACCTGCTGGACAAAAAGTATACATACGGCACTAAATCTGCTTATTACCTTGCTTACAAGGACTGACATTTTGACTCCATACTAAGCAAAAACAAATGTTTCTTTTTATATCATCTAGATGATCCATGTACAGGGGTGGCCTATTGGGTAGGGAGTTGGGTTCAAATCCTGGAGTTCAACCCAGCTCACACAGGGTGAAGGACAGCCTATCTCAGGGAGGAGCTCAAGGGTAACTCAGGGTCATTGCTATACCTCAGGGCAACACACCAGTAAGGGGTTCGAACCCACAATCCTCTGCTCCAGGGCCAACTCCCTAACCACTATGCCACCGCTGCCCCTCAGTCTTATTGTCTAATTTTCAAGGTCACCAACAAACCCAAGGTAAATTACAGGCCTCTCATGCACTGATTAATGTTATTGCTCATTGATCATCATCAGTAAAACCATGAAAAACTCAAAAAGTGTGCATAGCAGGAATGCAAGGAAAGCATCATTGCTGTCCCGCCTGTAGATTTTGTCCGTAAGGATATAGGAAAATTTGGTTGAGACTAAAATAGTTGTTTTTGGTTTAAATGAGAAACATTGTAAAATCTAAGTAATTTATTCATACTGTGTGTATTTTGCATAAACGCTGTCAGTAGTACTATTGAGCCATAAATAAAACAATTTCTTTCTTTCTTCCTTGTGTGTGTTACATACTTGGCCTATAAATCTGATTCTGATTATATTTGGAGACAGAAAAACACTGTGACACAGCCTTCTGTGAATCTGTGAAACATGGTAGTGATAGTTTGTTTCAGTGCCTGTGGGCCAGGCGGCTTACCACTATTGATATTAGAGTATAGCAATGAATTCTAAAGGGAAATGTCAGGACATGCAGCAGTGACTCTAAGGCTTAAGTCTAAGTCTAAGCACACATACAATTCTACCAAAAATGGTTAAGGTTTTGGATGGCCAAACATAAGTCAGTGTCAAACCTACCGACAGTCTAGAGTCTAAGCTGTTCCATACATAGGAATGGGCCGATATACTTGCTAGTCAGAGGATTTATTGGATATTATAGTTTCGGTTATTACACAAATAGGTCAAAGTTAACATACAAGTATGAAATATTGGTCGTTTTCCTCAATAAAAACATCAGCAAGAATTTTTTGACCCAATGGTTTCAAAGGGTTCCCTTGATCTACTTTAATGATGTGTGAAACTCTGAGCGTATTGTAACAAGTGTGCAGAAATCCAGAAAATGACATAAAGGTTCACAAACTTTCTAGCAGTATTGTGTCTACAGGCAATTTGAACATTACTTCTCTGCCAATATACTTTTGTTTCCAGCTCCACCCACTAGTTAAAACTCTCACTATTACACAACACCACAAACACGGCTGTGTTTTCCAATCATTTCATTACTTTCACACAACTGTTTAAACATTAGCCTTAGATACTTACTTTGAGAAGCCAAACTTGGGAAATCTGATGAAGTTCTTTATGTATAATGTAAAGCCTTCCGTTTTTCCTAACAAAGGCACACTCAAGAGAAGAGAAAATCAGTATGGTTTAAACAACAAGGACTTTCTAAGTCTTCCCTATGCCATCTCTCTTTTACATTGGGAGTAATTTATAACTGCCACACAGAAATGCCTTTAACAGCAGCGAACAATGTGTATGCCATGGTGGGTGGCCCTGTCAAGGGTGTCATGGATTTTAGTTAACAGTTCACAGATACATATGCCATATAGTATTAACGAAACCCGTTTAAAGGAACAAACTGCAGTCAATTTTTCCATAAAGCACAAAAGCACTGTGTTCTTAGAACCTGTGAAAGACTGCTGCGTTAGGTGTGTATTCTTACGCTGGTCGGTGGCTTCTTTCAATGGGGCACCAGCCATATATTTCACAGGTACCAGTAGAATTTCTGTCTTTCTTCAAGCAGCGTCCAGTCTTGACTCCTATCGGAACCAAAAAAGGAAGATTTCACACTTCAGTAATGAATTCTTACAGTGAAAGTTTTGTGTTGCATACCATTTCCAGCTATGACTGCCTCTCCGTCTGGGCAGTCTCCATTCTCTCTACAGCGGCCATCTGGTACCTTAAAACTCTAGAAAGGAAAAATCGTCTAAAACACAAAATCAGCTCCGAATTTGCTGCACATATCTAGCTACAATGTACTCATGCCTTGTGTTGATTGCCTGACCAGCACTACCAGAATACAAGATGGTTACATGGAAAATGAGGATGTTTACATACCGGCAAGTGATCTAATGAACACTATGAAGGAAAAGGCAGAGTGTAACTGTGACCATATGAGGCAGTGTGTGTTGCTTCCTTTGCATGCGACTAGCTCTTCTGTTTAAAGGAGTTACTTGCCTAGGTTTACTGCTGAAATGGAGACATTCTCTCAAGCACAGTCATGTTACTATTGATATCTTGCCCTGGAGGACTGCAAAATATAACAACGCAGAGTATAACAGCATGCATAATTGGAATAAATTAGACTGAGAATCTGATGATACTACTTGCGCAATTTCAGCATTTGTGATTAAAGAAGAAACTGCAGAAAACAGCAAAAATGATCATGCATAGCACGCACAGGGGTCTTGGATTAAAGCAGCTAGTAGCTGAACATCAATGACAGGTACCCTCAAAGACAGGTAAGCTCGTGGGGAATTCATCAGTGATTAGCTAAAATACTAACAAGTATGTCATGATCATGCAAAGCAATTTATGAACAACAGGACATCAATATTTCTGGACACCCGTTGCGGTCTTATCCACGCTGTGGTGGAACATAACAGTTCGGCTAGTAAGGTAAACACTGTTACACAATCTGAAATCATCTGTCAGCATAAAAATACAACAGTTTGTTTTTGCCCTACCTCAGCACAGTAGCCTAATCTCTGATTTGGTGTTTCTATAAAGTTTGTTGTTATGAAAAGCACAGCTTCTCCCTGCAGAAATAGAAAAGTACATTGCAGAGCGATAAAATGTCCACTTTTTGCACTCAATTAAACATAGCACGTTACAGCAGTTTCCCAGCTCTAGTCCTGCACTCCCACTTCTCCGTCTGGAGTTTGTTCTATTCTTAAATCATCTTTTTAGGGTGAAGAAGGTTCTTTGTCATTATGGATTGAGTGCTGTCACCAGAAACACAGCATACAACTATATATCAACAAATCTACACACAGGCAAGTCCTGCCTACACATGCCGGTGTTCACCTGTTGTGGGATGACATAGTCTTCTGGCCCCCAGAGTCGGGGACCGATCCCTGATGTGTTGGTGATCAAAACCCCTTTGACTTTAGTTATGACTGAGCTTTGAATGGATTCCTCCGTCTCCTGGTAGCCTTTCTTTATCAGGAACACCCAGCTATGCAAAAACACAGTGAGGGTTAACATGGCAGTAGTTAAGTATGAATACACACACATTAGTGTGCAGAAGTCTTAAGCCACGCCCCATTTTTTATATTTTGCAAGGGAATCATTCTATAGGTGCAAAAATACTAAAGCATGCCTGTCAAACTGTCTGATATTGAGTTGATTAAATGAAAGAAATGGGAACAAATGTTTCACTGTGAGAAGCAGCAAGGTGCCTGAGGATGCAAGGTTCTAGATAAGGGGTTCCAAACACTGAGCGTTTAGCATCACCAGTAAACTAATCACTTGATCATCCGGAACCATCTGCATCTGTTTCTTAACTTTTTCTTATCTTAAGGCAGATTGTTTTGCTCTGCTTGAATGATTCATGCATACTTCACTGTGTAGAATAATAAAATGAAAATAATTAGCAAAAATGTATAATTATTCCTTTTTATTAATAAATATTAAGTAATATATTACAAAATACAAGGAAATCGGGCTCTTTAGACACAAAATATGAGGTTTAAAATATATGAATACACACACACACACACACACACACACACACACAGTGATCCTGACAGACAGGTAGATGATCTTACCCGATGATATATCCGAGGAGAGACAGCTGGATGAGTCTGTACAACACTCCGACTTTCTTGTTCTTGGCGATAACATATTTTTCCGTCTTGTAGTCGAAAGCAGAGAGGAGCACAGCTCTGCAGTCCAGGGCCATGTCTGCTCCAGGAGGTGGGGAGGTGGGGGGGTGGGGGGGGGGGGGTGACTCATCTGAATACTGACCGAGCAGGAATCCAGAGTCCCAGAGTCCCATCACTTAACACTGACTCTCTGCTCCCCGTCACGCCCTTCCTCTCATAGTCTCAGGAGATACACCTTTACTTTAGTCCAACCTGACCTGTCTTTGAGAGAACTGTACCACGTATGATGTCTGATGCATTACCACCTCTTCTGCTGTCAGAACGACTGAGCCCATCCATTCCACGTCTGACTCTGATCCAGGCCAGGCTTTACACACACTCAACGCTTCACCCCTCGTCTAGGTCTAACCCAAAACTGCAAGAGGGACTATTAATAGTGAAAATAATACTCAGCCCTGGGCCAGCTGACAGATCTCCCAGACCAGCTCATTAACTCAGTTAATACACAGTGTATTAGACAGCAGTGGGCTACAGGGACAACGTGGCCCGGATCAGTGAGTGCCCAAGGACTGGAACACTTATTCCAGCACTTTCATTCCAGTCCACCTACAGATTAGGCCCTACACTGCTCCGTATCAGATTTCCATGGGACGGAAGTGTGGAGCTGGTAATGTTGGGAAAGACTGGAAAACTCCAGTGATGACATTATGTGTGTTATTGGAGGTTTTCGACTCTCTTTTGATCAAAGAGGGCTTGGCAGCGGTGGCCTTGTGGTTAGGGAGTCGGCCACAGAATCTGAAGATTGTGGGTTCAAACCCCTTACCAGTAGCTTGTCCTGAGGTTCGCTTGAGCAAGGTACCGTCCCCGTCACTGCTCCCCGGGCACTTTCATAGCTGCCCCCTGCTGCACGATGTGTGTTTGTGCATGGGTTAAATGCAGAGATCCAATTTCGTTGTGGTTTCACTTTGTGCTGTGCTGTGTGCATCCCTGTTCCCTTTACAGTGTACTGGACAGATCATGACACTTCAACACCCAGGTGCTTTAATGGGTACGGGCTGCATTTGAGATTTGCATCCAAGAAAATACATTTGAGGAATACGATGCTTGATACAGGGAGCTGTTTGAGGTTCAGCCTCTGTTAAACGAAGGAGGCGATGTTTGCAGACATGCATACACTGTATGTGACTGAGACCTTGAGATCTTGGCAAGCTCTTGCAGGATTTGCTATTAACTAGAACAGCAGGAGTTCAGCAGGGCAGAGAACAGCTGCAGTGAACACAGTGGATGAGTAGCATCCCCTCTGTGTTTAATTGTTCATCCTTTCCCCATGGTCCTAGACTCTTTTGCCCAAGAGTGTTAGAAATATGAGTAAACATATGCCTGTAACACATGGTTGACAGTGTTTGGAGTGTTTGACAGCAGTTAATATTATTATTATTATTATTATTATTATTAGCAGTAGTAGTAGTAGTCGTGTTGATTATATTATATTAGTGCTAATATATATTATTATTACATATTAGTGCTGTTTAATATGAAAGTAAAAAGTGAAAGGGACTATTCTTGTCATTGTCAAATGTAGCACAACACAGCGAAAATCAACCTCTGCGTTTCACCCATACACACACATGCAGCAGGGAGCAGCTATTGATAGTACCCGGGGAGCAGTGATGGGGACAGTACCTTGCTCAAGGGTACCTCAGGGCAACCTACTGGTGAGGGAATCGAGGGAATCTTCTGATCTGGGGCAACTCCCGAACCACTAGGCCACCGCTGCCCCGAACTTGATTTAGTCTGAAACAAACATTGAAGTGAATTACACACTAACAATGTTCACATGCATGCAAACATATCTTGTTTTTGTCAGATATAAATAATATTACTATGTGGCGTAACTGGCTTTTTTGCTGTGCCAATGACAGTAAGATCCTGAAGAGCAGGTGAAAAGAGCAATGTAGCCAAATATCTTTTTTGATGGGAGTCTGATTGGACCTATATATCAGCGCATGCGTTTCTCCGTTTGCATCTCACGGAAAGCAGAAATTTGGTTGGACCTAACTGCATGTACGGATCCTTAGAGAGTCCAAAAAGCAGCGCTGCGCGACAAAAACCAGCGAGAAGGACTTTTATTGTTGAAATACCAGAGCAGAAGCGAGTTTTCACGGTAGTGGACACTGAATTGCGACACTTCTTAAAGGTTTTGTTCGATTTGGTTCGCTGGAGCTGCTTACTGAGCTGGTTTAATCTTTGTCTGCAGGCGGTGGACTTGTTTTGTGGAGCGAGCTGTGAACATGGCTCAGTATGAAGAAGTTAAAGTCCGCGGCTATGAAGAGTTCATCAAAGCTGTGGCTGAAAGAAAAGGAAAAGACATCTTCGCTTATTTCAGCGGCGACAAAGATGACCAGGGGAAAAGCTGGTGTCCGGACTGTGTCAAAGGTGAACAGTTTTGTTTAATAACTCAAGCCGGACTTGAATCCCAGAGCAGCAGGTTGTCATGGGGTACCCTTGAGCAAGGTACCGTCCCCATCACTGCTCCCCGGGCGCTTTCAGTAGCAGCCCCCTGTGTATGGGTGAAACGCAGAGGTTGAATTTTGTTGTGTTTCAGTCACACGAATAGTCACTTTCACTTAACAGGACCCTGGGGGTTACAGTGTGACACTGCTGAGACATTAAAGGTAGGACCTTCAGCACAGTGAAAGTGAAAGTGACAACCCTTGTCATTGCGAGGTCACGGCACAGCACACATGAACCACAACGAAATTGGACCTCTGCATTTAACCCATGCACACTCAAACCCGTGCAGCAGTGGGCAGCTATTGAAAGCGCCCGGGGAGCAGTGATGGGGACGGTACCTTGCTCAAGGGTACCTCAGGGCAACCTATTGGGAAGGGGTTTGAACCCCGATCCTCCGATCATGCGGCTAACGCCCTAACCGCTAGGCCACGTGGTAGGCAGTCCCCTCCAAAAATATTAGACCAGTTTGTTTGTTTTTGCAACGCACTGAAGACATTTGGATTGATCTGTAAATATGAATGTGGGAAAGCAGCTTTTATTTCCTGGTATTTGCATCTAGATTCATTGCACTACATGCATCTCACCTTTTGCAAAACTAGTCTTCCACCCTGTTTTTCACTGGAGGGGCTGGGTGGTGAAGAAAGTGTTCGCCTGGCTGTCACCAGGATTAAACCCAGTTGCGCTCGCATTTCATTTCTGAAAGAGGACACTGAAGAGAGAAACCACCTAGAACAAACAACAAATGAAAGATCTTCTTATACTTCTTCGACAGCTCCCATTTAGGGGTCACCACTGCGGATCAACCGTCACCATTTCTTCCAGTCCTGCATCTTCCTCCTTCAAACCAACCACCTGCATGTCCTCTCTCACCACGTCCATAAACCTCCTCTTTGATCTTCCTCTTTTCCTCTTTCCTGGCAGCTCCATCTTCAACATCCTTCTCCCAATATAATCATCGTCTCTCCTCTGCACATGTCCAAACCAACGCAACCTTGCTTCTCTAACTTTGTCTCCAAGACGTCTAACCTGAGCTGCCCCTCTAATATACTCATTTCTAATCCTGTCCATCCTCGTCACACCCAACGTAAATCTCAGCATCTTTAACTCTGACACCTCCAGCTCCGCCTCCTGCCTTTTCGTCAGTGCCACCGTCTCCAACCCATGCAACATAGCTGGTTTCAGTACTGTCCTGTAAACCTTCCCTTTTACTCTAGCTGGTACCCGTCTGTCACAAATCACTCCAGCCACTCTTCTCCACCCGTTCCAACCTGCCTGCTCTCTCTTCTTCACCTCTCTTCCACACTCACCATTTCTCTGAACTGTTGATCCTAAATATTTAAACTCCTCCACCTTTGTTACCGCCGCTCCCTGCATCCTACCCCTCATACAATTCACCAAACACCTTATTTTTAACCTTCACTGCTTTCTTCACCCTGCGGTTCATCTCCTTGTACACCTTTTTACTTTCTTCATCTCTCTGATTATCTCACTTCTTCTTTGCCTCCCTCTTCTTCTGTATACACTCCTGGATTTCTCGGTTCCACCACCAGGTTTTCTAATCCTCCTTCACTGAAAGATGCAGTGGCAAAAAAAATGTAATCAAAGAAGAAACGAATGAATCTGTGGCGTCATTGGGTCGCAAGTTTGATGCACTTCTTTAAAGCAAGAGATAAATTACCCAATATGAAGGGTCTTTTACTTTACTTTGCTTTACAATGTTCTTTTTTTATACTTCTGCTCAATTGAGAAGCTAGCACTTCAAATGCAGGTCGTGTGTTCTGTTTCATTGATCAAATCTAATGTAAATACTATCAACAAATCTCAAACTCAAATGACCTCAGTGTATATCAAAAGCAATAGACTCCTTTTCTTTGCTGTTAAGTCTTCTTTTCCTTTGTTTCATCTTTTATGCCTTTTACACCTCGTCATTCGATCTGCCCTGAAATATCCAACCAGCACCTGATCACCAGCAGTGAAGGTCTACAGGATGATTGACACAGTGTAGCCGCGGTCTCTAATTGTACAAAACGTCTGAAGATTTGTGTAAAACGATGGCCAGTCACCACAATGCCTGACACTTGTTCCAGCAGAACGCACAGAGGTTTTCATATCACTGCTGTGTCAAGGGCGATCCAGTGACGGACGTGGTGGACGGGGGCTGATAAATTATGAGACAACAAACCGGCACTTGTCAGTATCTGTAGACCTACAGAATTCATGTCTGTACCAGACAAAGTGACAAATGAATTTAGATGATTGTGTGTTATTTTGTGCATCCCCTGTGTGTGTCTGCAAGCAGATTTTCTTGATTATAGAAAAGGTTTTAAATTTAACAAGCAGGATGAAGCGGATGCAGCGGAGCCGTCAGATTTCACATTATTGGCTGTTTTTTATCTTTCAGCTGAGCCAGTGGTTCGCGAGGAGATGATTCACCTTCCTGAAGGTGCAGTCTTCGTTTACTGCCAAGTAGGCGACAGGCCATAGTAAGTCATGTTTTGTTGAAGTGCCATCAAGATGAAAGGACTTGATGTGTGTTACTGTGTTGAACATATTGCCAAAAGTTGGTTTAGGTTTATAGTGAACTTTTTATTTTTATTCTTGCAGCTGGAAAGATCCTAACAACGAGTTTAAAAAGACTCTTAAACTCTCAGGAGTCCCTACTCTGCTACGCTATGGCACAGTAAGCATCAGTGAATATACTGTTTACTGTCTGTTTAATATCCAAATTGAGATTTCCTTCACATGTCCTTGTTTAATTTGAATCCGACGGCTGATTAAAGCCTAATGGACAATATTTAGTTTAAGCCTGACATGATTATAAAACTGTGGCTGATACAAATAAATTGCAACAGTAAATGTGTGAACAATAGTTGTGGTCAACTTAATCAGGCTGCGTAGAGACTGTGACAGGGCTAATTATATCTGAGTGTTTAATTATGTCCAAGAATCTCTTTGTCTTTCATTAATCTGAATTTACCGTGAAATGGTATGTCTAAATAAAAATGTTCCATTACTAATGATGGATGTTTGTATCCTAGCCCCAGAAGCTGGTGGAGGAGCAGTGTTTCAAAGCAGACCTGGTTCGGATGATGTTCACGGAAGATTGAGGCCCCTTATGAGTGTAGCTGTGGTTTTAGGCACCTGATGTGGGTTTACGTTCTTGATTTTAAAGGTTTTCCTAGCAGATATCAATCTGTTCAGCCTGTTAATCCTAATAGCTTCTTGCCAGCGGATTTCTCTGACTGTGAAATTGAAAAAATTGTTTACTTGCAGGACCAACTCAATGTAAGTGTGTAAGATTATTCACACACACACAAGTGATACATATACTGGCTATGAAATTTCCCAGAACATAAAATGCAAGTCTGTGCTTGCATTGCTCCAAAATTAAAAAAAATTAAAACACATCATGTTTTTTGCAGTTCTTTGGAAGGCAATGTGAAATGGAAAAATGCTGCATCATCTCATCACAGGCGCAGGGGCGGGCTCTCAGCTAGCTAAATATTTCTATTGATATGAACGATATATACATATGGAGGGCATGGTGTGGGATTCTATTCAAATCTGGCTCTAGGGCGGGAGTCTGATAGTGGAGGAAGCTTTCTGTGGAGAGTGCTGGAGGAGTGAGCAGGGTCGTCCACGATGCCGGTGTTCTATTCTGAAGACAGTAACCTCAGCACAGTGGTGCTGCAATGAGTAGATGTTTGTTTAAAAAGCTTGTTCAGAAAGGAGCCTCTTAAAATGCAAGCAGTCAGAATGTGGCCTGAGCCCCAGTCAGAGAAAAGTGAAAGTGAATATTTCTAATCTCTGCTTTTCACCCGTATGAACTGCGCAGCTATTTAAAGCGCCCGGGGAGCAGTGAAAGGGACGATACCTTGCTCAAGGGGTATCTATCTATTTATCTATCTATCTATCTATCTGGATTTACACAGTGACTTAATTTATTTAACTCCTTAACCTTGTAATTTTTACACACTAGCTTAAGTCTTACAGGCTCATTTAAATTTTTATTTGGCTTACTTTGCCTTGTGTCTCCTTATGTATTCATTCAGTGCTGTAAAATATAGCTAAACTTTCCTCTCTGTTCCTATTCCTGTCCATAGGCAAGGATCTGTAAAGCTGAGAAAAGTTAACCCTTTAATGATCATATATGAAATATAACATTTGGGCCATCATTGTCCACTGGTGATAATACGCAGTGGACAATATGACAGATAATATCTACACAATGAACTTTTGTCAGGGGTACTGAGTCTGGAATCATATTCTCTGGTCATTTCCTGGTCCTTGAACTGTTTTATAACCAGGGGGCTCAGTGTACAGTGTTATTGCTCTGTAGTTTTTATTTACTGCACAATTTGTATTGCAGTTTCTGTACTCTAGATTGTCAATTATGGCATACATACAGGATATACAGAGGATCAAAATGCTGTTCTGTCTCCCTGGTGAAGACATGCAAAGGTTTTTAGAACAGCCAGGGTTTAAGAATTACTATGAGAATAAAAATGACAAAAAAAAAGTACAAATGTATAAATAAAAAAAAAAGTTAAATTAACAATATAATGGGGCAATGAATGAATGAATGATTTGTGCTTACACACACATACTATGAACCCTGAGCAGTGAATTTGTCCTCTGCTTGGAATCCATCTAAACACACCAGGAGCAGTGGGCTGCAATACTGGTGCCCGAGGAGCAGTGCTTGGGACAGTACTTTGCTCAAGAGTACTTCAGGCTAACCTGCTGGTCCAGGAAATGAACCCATGAACAAAAACTGTTGAAGTGCAAAGACGTGTTGTGCAGAATGTTATCTATAACATGAGTAAATAGAAGCATTATTTAATGGAGCAAAATCTGCCTTATGCTGATGATGAGTGTAGGTCACTCAATGTGTGGGCAAGTTTATAAATGCTTCGGTCAGGTGGTGCTGACGGGACTGGGAGTTGCCCAGAGTGGAAGATTGTGGGTTTGATTTCCACACCAGTAGGTTGCTCTGAGGTACCCTTGAGCAAGGTACTGTCTATGTCACTGCTCCCCAGGCACTTTCAATAGCTGCCCCCTGCTGCATGTGTGTGCATGGATGAAACGCAGAGGATGAGTTTCGTTGTGTTGTGCTGTACTGCGTTTCACAATGACAAGGGTAAAAAAAACACAAAAATAATTCTTAAATCTTTATTTTGTATATATGAACATATATAGTCATTGTATATATATGGTATATATCTAGAACGACCTCCAGTTCCGAACTACAGGGACAGTCTCGGGGTTTCTCAGACACCCAGTGATGGTGGTGCTGGAGGCAGGATTCAGGTCTGTATCCTCTAAAAAGTCCTCTGCATTTCACCCTTACATACCGTGCAACTGGGGCCAGGCATATCCAGCACCCGGGGAGCAGCGGTGGGGACGGTACCTTGCTCAAGGGTACCCCAGGGCAACCTACTACTGGACTGGGATTCGAACCCATGGCCACAGACAAATGTGCAATCACTCGCCCATCACCACCCCGCACGCAGAGGACCTTAAATCCTGAATCTGTGGATTGTACTCCGTTGTGAATATTGAGCCGCACGCTGCGGGGTCCGCCTGCAGTGCCCCTCTCTGGCCGCTAGGTGTCGACAGATGTGCGTGCGCGTGCGTGTGTGCGTGTGCGCGCGCGCGCGTGTGTGAAAGCGGAGCGCATTCCTCTGCAGCAGCTCCTCTCGGGGGGGAAAGATCACCGCGCCGAACAAACAGGGACCGGCTTTTTTTTTTCTAATCCCTCATCACAGCCTCTCCTCCAGGTTCAGGTTAGTGGGTCGAGCCGCCCCGGTCCGGTCCGGAGAGAGCATGTCGGAGTTCCTGGTGGATCTGCTGGGCGAGCGGCTCGTCACCGCGGAGAAAGCCGAGGTGGACGTGCAGGCGCTGGGCAGCGGGCTGGCGCTGCTCGGCCTCTACTTCGGCTGCAGCCTGAACGGCCCGTGCCGGCAGTTCAACAGCAGCCTGAGCGACTTTTACAGCAAGTTCAAGAAGAGCTCGGAGCACAAAGACAAGCTGGAGATCGTCTTCATCTCCTCGGATCAGGACCAGAAGCACTGGCAGGACTTCTTGCAGGAGATGCAATGGCCGGCGCTGCCCTTTAAAGACAGACACAAGAAGGTGAGCGGAGAGCACAATGTAACTGCTCCAGCCCCGCTCTCGGCTGCGGCGTGGTGTGTCGGGATGTTATTAAACATTTGCACTGCAGCACAAACAGAAGTTTCACCTAGACACAACTTCTGCTCCTCTTTAACAACAATCTCTCTCTCTCTCTCTCTCTCTCTCTCTCTCTCCTCCGCCGATCTCTCACTCACCCCTATATTCAAGGTCAGAAGGACCTCCAGCTTTCAGACATGCTCCTCTTCTGAGAGTGAAGGACCCTTTTTGGGAATCTGTATCAATAACTGAGACCCCTCGGATCAATGAGGGCAGTTAGCTTCAGGCTAAAGTGAGGAAGAGGCTGAAAACCAGCAGAAACTGTCCTCGAGTTTATTGAAAAGCTGGAGCGTGATCCTCACTGACATCCTAACTGTAGATCACAGGGTGTGGCTTCAAAGAGGAGGCCTAAATCTGAAGCACATTCACTCAGACTGAACATGGACCAGGCAACCTTTAACACACACACACACACACACACACACACACACACACACACACACACACACACACAGAGGTCCTACAGTAGCATCCTCACTGCAACACCACTGCTTCAGTCTGACACTTGGGCCTGTTTGGTATGTGAGGATGATATTTTTCTACATTTAAAGTAAATCATTTTTCTTTGTGTTTTTCTGAAGCTCTTTCCTGACTCTACCCCTCATTTAATAACTCATCAGATGTCAGAACTGAAGCATAAATGTCCCTGCTGTATAACCGAACAGTTTTTAATTTAATTTAATTTATTTATTTGGTCATTTTGTCCTCCTTGGTGAAAGATATTTAAGGGTTCAGCTTAAATTTCTCTTCTTCTTGGCTGCAGGCGTGTCCGCATCCAGTCCTGCTTTCAGACCGAGCAGCAGACCATCAGAAATGCTGCTTTATTCCTTTATTTACTCGACACTTTCTATTCACGTGACGCTGCACGTCTCCTGCGGATTTCATGATGCCTCTTCGCTCCTGTAGGGTTGGGTTTCTAATGGATTAAACCCAGGCTGGTCTCGGCTTTAGTCCCGACTCTCCCTTTTCAGTCTGGCGGCATGCTGAGCACATTTTCATCTTCTCTGTTTATTAACATTACCAGCACTGCACAGAGCAGCCTGTACGGCGTGATCTCTCTGCCTTTGTTTGGGAAGCCCAGAGTCGGCGATGGGGTGTGTGTGTGTGTGTGTGTGTGTGTGTGTGTGTGCATGCGCGCATCACAATGTAGCTTGGAGCTGTGAAGCAGTAGTAATCAACAGATGTTTGAAATAATATCCCCAATCTTTTCTTTTAAGGGGTGTTTTACTGATTTTTCCAACTTCCTGCATGATCACATGGTTAAGATATAAAAGGTGTAATGAGGGGAAAAAAAAAAAAACATTCACGTTGATGGTGATGGGAACCAGACGTCTCGAGCTTTTCTGTTAAAGACCCAGCACAGATCGTTAGTATATAACTGCTAAAACTGTCTTTTTAAAAGATATTTCTTAAGGATTTGGCCCTTTAACTGCATTGATAGTGGAGAGACACATGCAGGGCTTTGTCGGACAAAATTGGTACTGTATTTGTGGACATTCTGGTCCCTGGTTCCTTTCACCACCACCGTGCAATGAGCCGTTTCACCTCAGACCAATGGGAATGAGTTTATTTATGTCTCGGACATTAAATTGTGGCATTTTTTAAATCGTTGGAATTCCTTTTTATCAGACCCATTTGCAATATTTCATCTTTTCCCTCTGATCCATAACAACAACAAAAACAATGTACTTTTATTTTACGGCCTCCTTTTATCAAACAGGCTGTTTTCCCCGCGATGCACATGTGCTGCTTGGCTCCGGCTCATTCCAAATTCATTAGGAGCTGAAACACTCCTCTACTTCATTGAGTCAGTGGGATTCATTTGCACTGGTGTTAAAGAGGCAGAAGAAATTCCGGGCAAAAAGGCCAATCGGGCTGTTTTTGCAGCTTAATTGTTTTATGGAGTGAGTGAACTTGGGAGTGTACAGTACAAATTGATATGGTAAATTTAAAATCTTACAAGCTAAAAGAAAGCATGGATTTTTAAAGGGACCTCGGGCACAAAGCTTCACCTGTGCATTTATTTATTTATTTATTTATTTATTTATTTATTTAATGTATCGCTACCTAACGTAAGGTTAGTCTCTGTGCTGTGTTTTGCTTATTGTTTGGTTGGTGGACTGTCTTTCTGCCTGAAATGGGATGCTTTTCAGATCTGATCACTCTGTTTCCCGCTGAAGTGCTTTGTAAAATGAATTATCTTGCCGACATTGTGTTCCTGTTTGCTGTGTACAGCTGCTGTCTGCTCGCCATGCGCTGAAGCATATGTGATTGGGTCTGTTTTGTAATTAATGTGTGTAACTGAATATCGGGGATCCATTTGTTTTCCATTGAAAAGAGCACAGTAATGCAGGTTATTGCTGTTTAGTTTAAACTCTGTGTGTGTTTGCTCTGCTCTGGATGTTAGCTGTGGTCCAGCTGTTCTCTGAATCAGCTGATGATGGCGGCTGTCATCATGCTGCAGCCGGGAAAAAAACTGCTTATCTCTACTGTGGTGCTCATTAAGCAGACATTCAGACGTGTGCATGTTTTCTCAGCTTGTGATGCATTCTTGGGTGGAAACGTGAACTGATTAGCAGATGTTCTGGTACAGAAGGCCTGACAGTCCAGTAGTTACAAAGCAGAGGCCCATTTTTATGTAATGAACATGTGTAGAGAATGGCAGACATACTGGTTGCTGCTTTGTTTCTTTCAGTCTGTCTGTCTGTCTTTTTCCTTATTTCTGCATTCGTCTTTTTATTTCTGTATCTTGGCTTCCTTTTTTTATGTCGTCTTATTTCTGTTTTCGTTTTTGAGTCTCTCTCTCAAACAGAACCTTGCTCATAGAACCAGGTAAGGGTACATATGTCCACCGCTCTCTCGTCTGTTTTCGCATCGTGCACAGGTTTCAGCTCCTGCACCACAATTAAGTCCTTTGCTACTACGCCGCAAGACATTCAGTACTGAACGAGCAGCAGTACATGTGGCCTGAATTAATAGGAAGTAAATTTGTTATGACTTGCGTAGTATTGAACCAAATCGCAGGCTTTTTCGCCCCTTGATTTATAGCATGGCTAACGAGTCGAAACTGCTTGTGTGTTTGTGTATGTGCTGATCGACTGACGCTCGATGCGCATTTTCGCCCCGGTCATGGCAGTCGCCCATCACTCACATTATCAGGGCTGTTAAATTTGGAGTTCCTGGAGAAAATTGTTTTCTGACAATGCCACTTTCACACTTATAAAAAAAAAAAAAAATGTGGCAATGTTTTTTTTTCTCTATTAAATTTCAGCCTGCTCCTCATTCTGGAGCATTAGGTAAGGCTGACCCCACTGTGGAGATCCTGGGCTGGCACTGCCTAACAAGGAGACACAGCAGTCAGAGCTGGAGAGCGGCTCGTAAATCAGCTCAAGCTTTGGCCCAGGCCCCAGATCTGCCAGCGGTGGAAGGCAAATGGCAGTGTGAGGTGTGCAAGCAGGATCATTCGTCAGGGAGAGATCCAAAGAAATGGAGAGAAGGAGAGAGTGGCCCCCTGTCCGGCACTGTGCCATTCTTTACTCCTCTGCTCTGTAGGCAAAGAGGCAGCTGTTGGAAGCTTTCATGAGGGTTAAGGGTTGCTGTCATCAGGGCGTCAGCAGGCCAGCGAAAACGGCTACCAGATCTGCTCATCACATCCTGAAGCCAAGCCCCTCCAGCTGCTTTGATTTCAGGGTCGCTGTCTAGAAAAAGCCCAGGGTCTTATCTGCAGGCGATAATGCTCACTTCTTATCAGAAAACGGTGCATTTTGTGGACTTTTCTCTCCGCTTTGTCCCGGTGAATGACGGCTCAAGATGATAACACTGCTAAATAGGAAGAGAGCTAGATGGATGGAGCGAAGATTCATGAGACTCTAATCATGGATTACTGCTAATCTGAATTGATGCTTTCATGCACGATCCTGGTGAAGGTTTAACGATTTTGGGGGAAAAAAGTCGACAGTCGCTTCTTAGTTTCAGTATAGCTATGCTATTTTTGGAACAATGAGCATCCAACACAAAAGCAAAGCACCAAAATGACAATTCCTTGCTGAAATTCAGGATGCAGGATTTTTACCTTTGTGGAATATGAGGTTCACAACAGTGGTTTCACTTCTACTTCTCCATTTCATTTCCATTATTTTATTTATATATATACAATAGTGTGCAAAAGTTTTAGGCAGGTGTGAAAAAATGCTGTAAACAAAGAATGCTTTCAGAAATATAAATAGTGATTGTTTATTTTTATCAATTTACAAAATGCAAAGTGAGCGAACAAAAGAAAAATCTAAATCGAATCAATATTTGGTGTTTCTACCTTTTGCCTTCAAACCAGCATCAGTTCTTCTGCCCCCACAGAGCCCTGATCTCAACATCATCCAGTGTGTCTGGATCACATGAAGAGACAGAAGGATGTGAGGAAGCCTACATCCACAGAAGATCTGTGCTTAGATCTCCAAGATGTTTGGAACAACCTACCAGCCGAGTTCCTTCAAAAACTGTGTGCAAGTGTACCTAGAAGAATTGATGCTGTTTTGAAGACAAAGGGTGGTCACACCAAATATTGATTTGATTTAGATTTCTCTTTTGTTCATTCACTGCATTTTGTTGATTGATGAAAATAAATGATGAACACTTCCATTTCTGAAAGCATTCTTTGTTTTCAGCATTTTTTTCACACCTGCCTAAAACTTTTGCACAGTACTGTTGATAATTAATAAAACTTAAAAAAAAAAAAAATGTTTTTACCCAAATTCATTGGGTTTCTTATCACTAAAAACAACAATGCTAGAATGTGTAAGGCCAGCATGCTTTCTCACATAATTCATAAAGAAAGATAAGATTTAGGAAATTTTTTTTTTTTTTTTAAATATACTGGAAAATATCTTTATTTATTTATTTATTTATTTTATACAAAATCAAAGTAAAACAAATACTAAGAAATTTGATATTCCCTATCAGATTGTCTGTCTGTTTTTACTTGCTAGGTGGCCTTGGTGACCTTGAAGAGAATAGTGGCTGTTCTTGTGGCTTACTTGTTTACATCTGCTGCTGGTTCTGTGAGGTATTTCTGGAGTAGTAGTGACCTGTGAATGTCTGTGAGCAGGCGCCTGTAGAACAGAGAGAGAGCCAGACAGGTACTTTGTGAGGCTTTATTGACCCACCACTTGCCAAATTTAACTCCTCACCCCTGGCTAGTCCTCCAAAGCCCTTTATGTTCCCTCTGACTGAGAGCACTGTAACATTGTGAGCCACGACAATAGGAGTGTGGACATGGCCGTTCCTGGAAAAGGATTCGTTTCCAAGGGTTTGAGTTACTTATTCAAAGCAGCTGAAACAGACTCGAGGGTGGGCAGCAGCAGACAGGGAGATAAAATCCCTCCCGCTGTCTAAGCAACCTGAAACTGCTCTGCACTCCACTGCCTGAACAATAGTTGTTGAGCAGTGACCTTGGACAAATTGCCCATTTTCAGCTTGTAGTCTGGGCTGGAAGACACAAGGGCTGATCGATTATGATCGAAAAATCCTAATCCTGATTATTTTGGTTAATAACGAGAGAATGATTATTTATATAAATTACTCAATGACTTTGGTAAACATCATGCATTTACTTTGACTCCCTTTAAAGTGAAAAAAGTGAAAGCGACTATTCTTGTCATTGCGAGGTCACAGCACAGCGCACAGTGAACCACAACGAAATTGGACCTCTGCATTTAACCCATGCACACAAACACCGTGCAGCAGTGGACAGCTATGAAAGCACACAGGGAGCAGTGACGGGGACGGTACCTTGCTCAAGGGTACCTCAGGGCACCCTACTGGTAAGGGCTTCGAACCCCGAATCTTCCGATCCTGTGGCCAACTCCCCTAACCTTTCGGCCACCACTGCCCAACTTTTAACTTGTCTATTTAAGAGTATTTAAGTCTGGTTCTTTGCCAGCATGTTGAAATGAGCTGATTTCAGAGACAACCCCATGCAGGTGACCTTATTCTCACCCTCTCAGGCTGGGATGCCCAGATATTTCTTTGCCAAATCAGAGAGCCGTAGCTAGAGATTCTGGGATTTCCCCGCTAATCAGTTTATGCCAATTTTTTTTTTTAAATTAAAAAAAAATTTTTTTTTACATTTTTATAATCACTGGATGTCAGAATCGTAATTGAACCTTAAATTTGATGAACTGAGCAGCCCTAGTTCCCACTTTTCTTTTAATGAAGAAGCAGCAGAATTCTAGTGGAAGCAGCTGGTCATTTTTGACCACATAATCATACAGAAAGCCCTAAAGTGATCTATTTTGAGAAGGTTTGCAATTTTTTAGAGGCTGCGGTTGGGTAATTTCAAATGCAGATTATGTTGCAGTGGAAGATCCGTTCAGTAGATAGCACATGGTTCAACAAATGAATAATGACATGAAAATCAGTGTCTTTGGTTCTTTAGTTTCTCATGGGCATTGCCTGGTTGTGTGGAGATGGTTCTAATAAAAGCTTTCCAGAATTTTCACTTTGTGATCGAACGATCTGCACATCCTGAACACGTGCTATACAAGCAGAGGTGGAGAATGATGCATTGAGGACTGGTGAATGTGTGCAGAGCTGCATGAAATCAGCACTGCTCAGCTGCACTCGTCTGACCCTGTTAGCCTTTCAGAGCCACAGTCCTCCAATTACTCCCTGCCATGACTCTGCTCCCATTTCCTGCTTAATAATTCCATAATGGCCTCAGTCCCCAAAGGCTGCCACAGATGAATATACATTTACATTTTTATCCAGAGCCACTTACCAGACTAGGCAGATGTAGTGTTGGTATAAAAGACCAAAAATCATAAATAAATGAACTGGGACATGTGGGATTTCTGAAGCTCTGATGCTATAACATCTATAGAAGGCAGCCATAGGACTGTTTATTTCTTTGTGCTCGAGTTGTTTCTGTGGTCAGTTGGGAGCTATGGAGTTTCAATGGCTGGGACACTTAGCTGGGAGTTTGCAGCTTTAGGTTTTTAGGTCTAGCTGAGAATCTTGGGGGGGCGCAATTCGTGCAATTTTGCACAAATGAGTGAACAGCTGGAGAGAGTGGATGCAAATAATATACACAGGGTAAGAAGGAATGAGAGCAGCCCAAGTAGAAAAGCTCCCAAACCATTGCACAGACATTAATCCGTTATCACAGATGGCTTACCTTGAATTTAACCGCTTGACCTTTGCTTGAGTAGCAACAAGCATTTGTGTTTGGATTTGCATGGCTCCCACTGATCGTGTTCACACCCCCACCGCAAACTTTGGCAGAAGCTGCTGCAAAAAAAAAATTCTAAAATGATATTTTCTTTTCTCTGATGGTTTTTCAAGTCAAAGTAGATGTACATCTGTCAGTGCAGGGATTGAGTCATTCCGGCTGGCTTGGAGTTGGAGTGTTAAACTGTTGCCTGGATCTTTTGTGGCATAAAGGACCACAAACATGTCCACTGTCTGCCGCTCTCACATGCTGGCGCCAGCCCCATTGTCTTGCTCTGAGATGAGACGTTTATTTGTGATTCCTGCCTTTTGATTCAGCCAAAGATGCTCCTAAGCTGCGTGTTTACTAACCTCTCATTCGTTTATGGTGTTTGATTTCAACAAGTAATTCATAATGCTACATTACAGCCATTTCTGGTGATGGACCAGATTCCAGCTACCCAGAGAAAGAAAGCGTGATCCAAAACCACTGGCGTCGTATGCAGGGTCTTTGACGCCTTGGAAGAGGATCTCCCTGCTTTGGCAGACCGATCAAACAGGACTGTTTTTGAAATATGTGGGTTTTTATTACATTTGTGGTACAGTAGTCTTCTGAGCATGTAGTTTAATTTCATGTTTTCTTGTTAAAAAAATGCCACAAATGGGGGGAAAAACAGATACTCAAAGCCTTTTAGATGAAGTGGCCTTGTCATTAGAGGGGAGGATGTTGTGGAGGGTGAGTCACTGGGGTGATGAACTGTTCTATAATTCCAGTGCTAGTGCAACTCATTGGCTGCTGGTCTCTTCCACCCTCATATGTTTCTCCAGCAGAGAATGTTACAGTTTTGGGGCCCAGCCAAAGCCATCTAAGAACTTCATCTCAAGAGGATTATAACCAATTAGCACCTTCAAAGTCACCAGATCAACCTCCTGCTCCGAACATGCCCACATAGTCCTCCAACTCTAACAAGTGGCTTCCGACCCTTTCTGACCCGTACTAACTGTGGCAGATTAGTTAAACTGCTCCAGGGCTCTGCTGCTGGTGACTCCAAAAGCAGATGTTTAGAAGGAAACCAACTAGCCCGAGTCATTTGATGCTGCATTTTTACTATTTTACTATTCTGTGATGCATTTAGGACGAATTGTGTGTCAACACAAATAGGAAGATACACCCCCCGCCCCTTTTAAACCGTTCTTTCCATGGTTGTTTGAGTTGATTTTGTGTTTTTTAGGTTGCTGTAATGCTGCAAACTACCTGTGGACAAAAGATTCACAGTTGAACCTACTTATTTACTACTCATTTTAAAATCTTTCCACCACTTGCTTAGTCAAAAAATTGCAAGACCGATGACTTATTTTGGAATTGTTTCGATATTTGAGAACTACCAAGCTAGACAAATACAATATACACAACGCAAATAACCTTTGGTAATAGATCATGTGCACACACCTTATCATGAGTGTTTAAAAAAAAAAAAACTTACAAACAAGGGTATTTGAGTACCAGGCAAACATATGGAAAACAGTCAGTGATTGCAGAGTTGAGTGGTAAAGATCTTTCAACTTTATCATCTGGTGGGGCACCCCATCAAGCAATGGGTCCAACAGATGAATGCCCAAAGGCAGCACTTCTGCTCTCTGCCAGGCTGATGTAGAGTTGAAAACAATGAATGCTTTGAGGATTTATCTATTAAGGTCACTTATTTGCTAGTGTGGTTTCAGCAGAAGTTGTTACTCTGCCCTGAGGGACCTGGTGGTTACACTCTTTCTTCGTCCTGTTTGTACAATTGAACACACTGTTGTTTTGGACAAGCTGCTAATGATTGACTGAAGTTGCAGGTGTGACTAATAACAGGACAGGGCTGTTGCACACCCAGCGGCGTGTGCATAGCTGTCTTCAGCAGGCGAGGAGGAGGCCCACGAGTCAGAAATAAACTCTCCCCTTATATCTGCTAGCGAGGACGTGCAGTTCCTGAGGTTTGCAGAAATGGGCTTCTTGCAAAAGGAGTGAAAGCCTTTCATATGCATATGCTAACGGTTCGCCCATCGTTGGTTTTCATGCATATTCATCAGTTGGTCTGTATCATTTATATAAGTGTTTTTCACATTGTTGCTGAAAATGCTCTTGGCCACAAGAATATAAAGATTTTTTCCCCCTGCTGGCTACTTTTCTGCATTTTGCGGGCAGCAAAATACCATCTGCTTTTTATTGACATTGTTAAAAATTAGCATTTTTGGTGTGTGTCATATGATCCCTTTGGCTTGGCCATCCAATTCCCGGATTGCTACCCAGGGTGCTCTCTTGGAACATCTGTATATAAGAGCAGGGAGAAGTTAGCTTTGATGACGTTTCTTCGTTTTTTTTAAATTTATAATTGTTATTGCTGTATCATGTTCCATACCAAGGCAGATCTATGGTTGAGTTGTTCTTGATTCATTATGATTGCTTAAATTACATTCACAAAGATGTCTCCTGTTTGAATCTTTCTGCTGCATGAAAGGGTAGCAATAAGGTCACAGCTCCACACACGCTGAGCTTGTTTATGTGCACAATTAGTGTCTTGTGATGGAATTGTAATGAACGACCAGGAATCTGCAGAATGTCAAGAACTTAAAATGAAAGGAATGTGTGTCACCAACGAAAAAATACAGTGGTCGGTGCACAAAAATGCATCATTTGTTAATCGTAATTATCTTTTTTTTTCATTGGTAATCGTGATATCCTAAAATATGTAAATCCTCGATCCAGTTACACATGTGCATTGTATTCGGTCTAAATTGTACTCCTACGTTTCGAACAGAATCATTTTATTTGATCTATTTTTTGATGTCTAATATAATTTGGAGTGTACTACATCGGTGCATAGCCTAATGGTTTTAGGATTGATGGTCTGCAGCATTGCTACAGACATGTTATAGATCTGTATTCTGAGCTCAGGGTGCTGTTCGTTAGAGGGGAATTGCCATGTGGCAGAAATGATAAAGTATTCTTTAGGGAAGCCCCAAGAGAGTGCTGTATTTGGATCTGTATACTGCAGGCCAGATGAGCAGTCACTCAGGAGAACTCTAGAGGGATTTTCAGATGATAAAAAGGCACTTAGACTTGATTGATTTCACCCCCCCACCCCCCAGTGCTTGTATTTCCTGAAGCTCAACCTTGATGAACAGATAGGCACTGTGTGGTGTTCCGTGTTCTCCAGTATAGTCAGTTTGAAACATTTTGTTTTAAAAGCTCAATGATGATTTATTTCAGCATTACAAAGTTAAAATCAACTTTGTCCAATTGACGCTGTTCCGATCTACAAGTTGTTGGTCATGCTAAGACTTTTCAAACACTCTGCTATCCTTTAGAAATACACAGCTAACATGTCTCCCAGTGTAACTGGGTGTAAGACTTGGTTTGTTACAGAACTGAATTGAGTTTGTCGTCCTAACATGACACCTGGTATGATATGTGCATGCTGATACAGCTTTTTGGTAGAATTTGTGTGGAATAACTTTTCATTTAGTAAAGTTGTACTGTAAATAAACAGCACACTGTTTCCACACTCATTGCGTGCCATAATTGCATCCATTGAAGGAAAACTGAGCGCTCCATCCATTCATTGGCAGTCGTCGCCTGCCTCCCACTGTGCACGAACAGCGGGGGGTCAGTGACTGCATGGCTGGCCGTAATCGCTGTTGTGATTAATCATTTTCAGCACAGCCTTTGAGACAGAGGGGAACTGATCTTATGGTCTTGTAAAATGAAAAGGGTTTATCAGCTTAAGCCGGTTGTAAGAGCACAAGAGGTCCCATCTTTTCAGTGTGGAGAGGAACAGCCTTTGGGTAGAAATGTCCGGTCAATTAGAGACGCTCCATGCTCTAAGAGAGATTACTGGTGTGGAAAAGCATAGCAGAGTCTCGCCCCTTCCCTCCACCCCTTTTTTGTTTGGTGTGGACTAAACATTAAGCCACATGATCATGCTGTTCATGGACTGACAAAGTAAAGGAGGTGGGGGGAGAAGAGAAGAATTCAAGCTTGTGGTGGTTCATGTTGCCATCCATTTTTTTAAAGCCACGGTTATTAAAGGAGCAATTCATTCAAAACATTTTAGTGATCAATGGGACTAAATAGAACCTGTTACTTTGGGGGGGGGGGGGGAAAGTATGCTTTTTTTTTTGGCACAGAAACCATTTTATTTAATTTATTTTTTTTTTAAAAAGCCTCATTTTTATCTGCGATCTAATGGAATTAAGTCATATTGAAATTTTCAATTGTTATAAGTCAGTCATTTTCTGCCACTTGTCCCAAACGGGGTCGCGGGGGAGTGCTGGAGTCCAACCCAGCTCACACAGGGCGAAGGACGGGGACAGGTCGCCAGCCCATCGCAGGGAGGAGCGTGACTGGGACGGCACCTTGCTCAAGGGTACCTCAGGGCAACCTATTGGGTAAGGGTTCGAACCGCCGATCCTCCGGCCAATGCCCTAACCACTAGGCCACCACTGCCCCTTCAATTGTTAAGCCCCAGGTATTCCCTTACATTAAAAATGGCTGTTTGCCACCTAGCCTGGCTGTGATGCAGATATGATGCTGCTACTGGCATTTTTATATCTGCTTCCTTATATGTATGCATTGCTGGATATGGCTGAGGTCTTTGCTCCAAGCCTGAGAATAGCAACAATCCAATTTATGTTGTTAATACCATGAGGGAGCTAAGAGCTTGCGCTGTTTAATGCTATTGCTACACCCATATCAATATTTCATGGTATATTCTTGCACAGTTCACCACTGGCCTGTCTAGCTGTGCCTTGCGTAAAATGTACCCACAGAAATGTTATCAGAACTGTGTGTGTTGCAGGCCACAGAGTTGATGCAGGGCAGGTGGGACAGGGTGGCCAAGGCTGAAGCAGGATCTGTAGAAGGCCACTCGTTAGCCCTGCATTTCTTCCACTCAGCGTGAGCATGTCGCTCACCGCCTCTTCATTCATTTGTGCAGCCGGACTCCAGCCTTGCAGGTGTGCACCTGTGCTTTGAAGGTCCGGCGACTGCATTTCTGCCTCCTTGCTGTGCAATCACCCGGAATGGCATACCTCTCACCATCTCTCGTTTTCTGAGCTCTGATATTCTTCTGAATGTGTCTGATTTACAGCTGTGGATGGAGGACAGGTTACAGGATCTGGATGGATCAGTAAAAAGCTCATCTGTTTTAAAGCAGGGCAAGATGACATGAACATGAGATCAGCCATTCTAAGAACATTGTGGCTATCATCTGGACAGCACGCTGAACAACTACATTTTTCATTTCAATTTGACAACGGCTCCCTGATGGGGTTTGGAGATATTCCAGTAGTTGCATTAGAGATACATGATTGCACATTGCATAATCATCCGATTGAGCTCATTGTAGTTTTGTATTAAATTTAAAATCAAATTTCAAAATCTTGTTCACAATGCTATGGAAGTTCTGGCACAGCTGCCCTCTGAGGGTGTTACTGCACAATGTTTGTTCTCTTGCTTTTTCTCATTTTGTTTTTTTCATTCTGCATCTTTCCTCCGTTTCGTCATCCACCCCATGTGTATAAGAGACAGCCCCCCTGCTGCTTCTTCCTCCCCACCGTTTTTGATTGTTCCTCTGCTCTTAATTTTTCTGGCATCTTTATTTATTAACATTTTCCTGTTTTGCTGATACATTGTCTTTACTTCAGTTCATTCCAACTCCCCCAAAAAAGAAATAGTGTGAGGCATCCCCATGCATCTGAAAATGTCTTCAATGTTGTAATGTTATTTTTGCTCTGTTGCCCGCCCCTATATAAGGAATGTCTGTGCAGCTGCCAAGTGCCTTCTTTTCCCCCTTACCAGATAATTAAGGCTCAGGCTTTAAAATTAGCAAGCTCTGTGAGCTAGCCTGAAAAACAGCAAGGGGAAGTGATGGATGAAGAGGGAGACTGGTTTGTACACCAGAGAGAGCATATGAAGGATGGTGATGAGCAGGCTGTTTTCTGCCAGTGAATTTGCAACATAAGGATCAGCTTAGTGCTTTCCATTTAGAAGAGAAACAGCTCTCGTCTTGTTTACGAGATTTGATTGTCCCACATCTGCAAACGTACATTGTCTAGAACACCAGTAACTCTTCAAACTGTGAATGCTTTAGACTGACCAGACAGCTGAATGCTCAGTGGAGTGCTTCACCGTGATGCGTCATCACAAGCACTTTTAACTGAAAGGCATTTGTTGTGGAAGGTAATGGGCATAAAGTTAGTACTATCAAAAAATGGCGCTAAACTTTTTTTTTTTTTTTTTTTTCTCTCTGGACAGTGTTATTTCTGTAAATGTGCACTAGATCTCCAGCTCCCAGGGCAATCATTTATCAGAATTTGTTTTGTGGCTCTATATACAAAAATTTGTCAGGATCCGTCAGTTCTGCCCCAAGTATTCCAAGTTTGTTGTTCTGGAAACCTACGTAAGCATGTCTTGTGGAAAAATGATCTTAACCCTCCTTTTATGTTACGGGGCAATTTGAACCCTTTCCACTGAGTTTTGTCACCCTCACCTTTTTGCCCCGGATTGCTTGACATTTCCTCAATTATCGTCATGAGCTTGGATATCAAAGAACGACTTTGTACTCAGAGATGATGTGGGTTATTTTGACCTGCATTCAGTGACTATTAAACAGACAAATTAAAACCATGTCTTTGAAGTCTATTGTAGTTCTGTCAGCTCTGTGGGGTAAATATAAAAGGAGACTTTAAAAATTTACTTTTCAGTCTCACAACAATCTCTCCCAGAAATGATGCATCAAAAAGTTCACAATTCAGGAACCCCTAGAAAGGATTATCAACTAGGATGTTAAAATAGAGGAAGTGGTTTCAGGAAATGATGCAGCTGGAGAAGCAGATGTTCAGTTTTCCTCGGATGAAGAGAATTCAAATGATGAGTCTTCCACCGCCAGACCACTGCAACCATCACAACTTGAGATGCCATGGAAATCTAAAGATGGCATAATTGAATGCAAACTCAGCAAACTCCAGGCAGACTGTCAGTTTCCAACAGTGTCAAAATGTTTCCAAAACTCAAGTTCTATTGTTTTCATCTTATTGCTTGCCTGGTTTTGGCTGTATTTCCAATGTGTGGGTCAATTTGGCCCTTAATAGAAGTCATTTTCAATATAGGAGAGGGGTTAATGACTGCCTTCCTTTTTGACTTTTATCTTTAACATTCTTTGACCTTGAATGACTCTCCTCTCCATGTAGTCATTGCAGTCTGATCTTGCACGGAGTTCCAAGGTCTGGCAGCATCTAGAAGAATGTTGCACTGAATATATTTTAAGAGGATATGTGAATGGGGACTGTGTGATAAATTTGGCTAAACAGATTACATTCTGAAATTGTATGTATGTCTAGGAGTGCTCCCACCAAGCTGGCCTTACTTAAGTGGCTTTATGTTGCATATATATTTTTACTGCCGCATCATTTACCATTCAAATTGTATTTCTTGTATTCTCTGGCACGGAGATGCCAGTAAATCTGATTTCATGGCCAGAACTGTGGTAAAACAAAGTAAAGTTACTGACGAGTGTCAGACAACTGCTTTCGGATGGGACTTGAATGGGAAAGCCTCTAAATTGCTTCATCTGTGTCTAATTTCTGCTGCATCATGCTCGTCATTTACCGACTTATGCTCTGCTGGTTTGGTTTTTTTAGAAGTCAGGATTCCGAGCCTGAACCGTTGACATGCATCCATAAGAATTGATTCTTTTATTTTTAGCATTTTCGTGAGTCCTTCCTTTCGTGAGGGAAAACGTTGCCATCAGCATGTCTTTTCATTTCTTTCTCACTGGCTAGTGGCTGCCATCTAACTGTGATCTGTTCAGAATAAACTCAAACATGGTTTGTAAGATCCACTGACATGAAATGAAGTTGAAAAATTCATTTCCATTCCTTCCATGGAACTTCCATCCCTTTAAAAAGTCTGTTTTCCTTTTGGATAGGATTTTTTAGACAAACTGACTGCTTTTATGAAGTGGCAAAAGTGGTCTTTAAGGTGTGTGTGTGTGTGTGTGTGTGTGTGTGTGTGTGTGTGTGTGTGTGTGTGTGTGTGTGTGTGTGTGTGTGTGTGGAGAGTTCTAGAAAGGAGTGTATGGAGGAAAACAATGCCCCCCCCCCCCCCTTTCTGTGGCTAACCAGACTACCTCACTCATCCTGACTCTCCTCCATTTTATTCCTGTTCCTTTTCCTCTCACAGCTGAGAACTCGGCCAAGTTAAATATCTGGTTTTGCCTTAAAGACAAGAACGTTTACTGAAGAATAAAGGCATTTTTGCCTGTGCAGGTTGGAAGATTATTTGAATGGATATCCTCAGTGGCCTAGCTAGGACAGCGGTGTGCCACATAGCACCGAAACTGCTAATATCTTACAGGGTGCAAACTGGCTCTTGTTTGTGAAGGATATTCATTTACAGTTGCTGGCATGAGTTTTTATCCAGAGTTTAATTGTGTTACGGATGTAGAGAACTTGGTTGTTGGGAGTCTTGCCCAATGACTCTTGGTGTCAAATGGAGTACTTCCAAGGAATTGAACCCAAACATTTTCCAGACCACTTTCACTTTGATCTCTGCATATTTGCTATGTGATGACATGAAGGAAAGGTCAGAAAGAAGTGAAGAAATAGATAAATAAATAAAGGTGCCAAGAATGGTTAGTTGAAGAAGAAATAAAGAACATTTTAAAAACGATTGAATACTGTAAGAGTTAAGTGCCCAGAAAAGAACGATTTCATTGTTCGACCTTTCATTGTTGGAGAGTTAGTTCAAAGTTCAAAGCCTTTTTTAAATCGAACAATGAAACGTTTCTTTGCAGCTGTTTTTTTTCCTAGAACCACACCATCAAATAGTCTGTTTTCTGAACTTTGTTTTTAAGAACTCCATCTACAAAATTCGCCTGACTTATCATGACATCTAGCATCTAATACGCGTGCGTGCAAGGCAGGTCATGCTCACAGGTCTACGCTGGCTTCTCTTCACTCTTTGCCTCGTTAACATCTGAGGGTAAACCTGCGATCTAGGGTTCAGCATTAGTGTTTCTCTCACACTGCCCCAATGCCTGCAAGTGTGAACATGCACTTTTCCCGTTCCTCCGGCTGTGATGTAAAGGGGGAAGGTTTCCGTTGCATTGTTTTTGTTTCCAGGCCGGCACGGAGGGTGCTCCTATTCTCTTTTCACTTCTCCCTCCTCTGCCCGTTCAGTTTAAGCTTTTTGAAGTGATGCTTGTGGATTTGGCCTTGAAAGACAAACCACTTGCCCTAGAACAGTTACTGTAATTGGGCTGCGTTTGCCTCATAACTTCAGTTTGCATAGGTGCCCATAGGAAATCAAAATTAGAGGAAGCGGGACTTTCTCTCTCACTCTCTCTCTCTTTCTCTCTTTCTTCAAAAGGCCGAGTGGGAGTGAAACTAAAGGGCTTTCCAAAGATCCATACCCAACTTTGATCTTTTTAAACTGCAGTCATTACATGCCTTAATCTTGCATATTAATTCCGCAAATTAACATTCTTTTGATAACGATTACATTCCTTCCTGGATGAAATATGGCTTCATTTACATTCTCTTTGATGGCTTCATCTTTTTTGCTTGGCAGCCATGATATTCCGAAGGTTACTGGGAGTTCTAGGATGTCCTCCCCTCCGCTTCCCCTCTGGTGGGATGGTAGAGGAAACTCACAGCCAGTAGTTAGGGTGGCTCTCTCAAATGAGGAGATTGGCTCTTGGTCTGAGGTTTACACTTAGTGGTGGAGTTGGGGTTCCAGGCGCAGGTCAGTGTGGTTTCAGTTGGCTTTATACGAAATGGAGAATAGTGGCTAAGACACAGCAGGGCTAGAAAGAAGAAAGTCACAAAGACTCTTAAAAAATAATGGGGAAAAATCTTCACTTGGTAAAGTTTGGTTTTAAATTCTGTGGAGGGTTTTTGGGCTTTGAAACGCTTCTTGAAATCCATGTATTTCATTGAAAGAAAGGGGCTCATGGACCAAAGTTGGTTCTTTTATCCTTCTTGGCACGTTTCAAATTTTAAAGTGCAGATGGCCCAGTTCTATACAGTGCTAGATTCAAGGTAACAGTCATATGGCTTTTGAAAGGTAGATTATTTTTGAGCATTTCTGAAACTCGGGATCTGACCTGATTCCGGATGCAAGAGCTTTTATTTTTTTAACCCTGGAGAGTTTAAAGTTGTTTTTTTTTTTGTTTTTTTTTTTTTAGATGTTCCAAATGATTTCTGGCACATCTGGTAGTTTCCTTTTTTTGGACGGTGAGGCGCAGCAAGCATGGCCTTGCTCCTGAGGGCCTGTGCCGTTTTGAAACATAAATACCGTTAAAGTTTAATGGTCTGCAGGGGAGAGCCAGAGAGAGTGAGAACAGCCGCTTAAGTGTGAAGAGCACCACTTAAAGATTTATTAAGTGAGGCTGAGGTGAAGGGGGTGAAAGGAAAGACCCACACACACACAGTTTTGTCTTGCATCCCTGGCCACCTCTGATTGGCCACTCCTTGAGCCTGGAGGAGTGTCCCTTCAGGGCAGACACAAAGGAGCAAAGGAAAAGTGCTCTCTGTCAGTTCCTTCCCACATCCTCCTTTTATAACTTACTCTTTCTTTATTTCTTATATAATATTTTATATAGATAATATAGTTTTTCCATGCCGGTTCACCAGTGTGATTTTGCTAACATTGCATATCTGTTGTTTGTGGCTGCTGCTCAGGGTTTGCTAGATAATTACATTCACAGGCTTGGTTAATGTTCTCAGCAGCCCCATCCCATCTCATTTTTTTCTGTGAACTGCAGTCATTTCAACCCTCTTGTTTATCAGCAAAGAAAAGTCCTTAGCAGTTAATTAAATGTGCATAAAACCAGACCCTACACACACACACACATTCTGTTTGTAATCCTTTGGTTCCTGTGCTGATGAATAGATTCTCTGGACCTTTTCTCATAGCAAACAGCAGGATCCTTCTGAGTATTTCCACGTTGAGGAGGGGTTTCCCACTGTTCTGTGGAGCTGACGCTACCCTGTGAGCACTGCTAGCTCTTCACACACTTTTCTCAGACTTCAACAATAGGCCCTCTCACTGCTGGCCCAAAATAATCCCCTCCGCCCTTCTCCACATTTACTCTCCTCTTAGTCTGCACTAAAGGGCAGGCGCCCTGCTGGCCTGCCAGTGCCTACTGATGCCTGCGTTTACAGCCGGCTCGAGTGAACCCCCCTCCACCTTTAAGTTGATGATGAAAAATGTATTCAGCGCTTTAGCATAATTTAACTGCCTGATATTTCATTACATTATTTAGATTTCATTTGACTTTTTACAATAGTTTTTTAAATTGTAAGAGGTTTCACTTGAATTACGTCTCTCGTCTTGAAATTGTGCTCGTTTGTTTGCTTATAAAATAACAATCCAGTGTGGAGCTCTACCAGAATTATTTAAACCAAAACTTTTATTACAGTACATAATATTATTATATTACAGGGAGATTATAATATATTTTATATATATATAACAGCTGGGTCGACTGCATTCGCATGTAAACAGCATGCAACATAAAATGCATCATCAAGAGAGGCTTTAAGTAGGGGGATAATGTGCGGCTTGGGATTCATCCCTGGCAAAACACAGAGCAGATACAAGAACATTTTGAGGAGGAGACACTGAGAAAGGTACTGTTTTCATGACAAGGTTGATAAAACAAACACAGAACCGCGTCCTGCCATGTCTTGTGGTGCTTTTTTTTTTTTTTTTTTTTTTTTTTTTTTTTTTCTTTTTTATTACACTCGAGCTTACATTTTTTATAAGTTTAGAAGCTGTTTAAGTAAAACCAGCTAACTTTTTATGGGTATTTTTTTTTTTCTGGATGTGGACTGGCTGAGGGTGTTATGGGAAATTGTTGTGAAACAGAACTGAACTATGGCCGCTGCTCTGCTTTCAGAAGTGAAAAGCAAACTGTGATTTTTCGAAAATTGCTTTAATTAAAAAAATGTAAGCGTAGGTTCAGAAAAGAAGCCTTTAAATGTGGACAACAAGGCACATGAGCAATTCTTTATAAAGCTAGTAATAGTTTTATGCATAAACAAACAAAAATCAAAAGGCTGCTTACAGACACACTTTTAGCCCATATGTTAAGCATTATGTAGCGCTGTTCTCTAAAGATTAGTTAAATTATTGGATCCAGTAAAAGTGGGAACATGTGTAGTTTTTGTAAGACATTATTGATACAGCCATGGCATCATATCAGTGGAGGAACAGCTCCTCCTAGAATCAAGGTTTAAAGGAAATATTAAGTGTTTAGTACTCGTCCTGATTTATTGAGTGGAACAGCTGGCTGTTTAGCAGTGGGTTGGGCACGTTGAGGGTTGACTGGTTTGGAGGGGGATGGGAGACTTATGGGGTTTGTCTGGTTGGGCGTCGTGCCAGCCACAGCCAGGGGCAGCTGCTTACAGGGTAGCGGCAGACCTCGACTTTGCAGGAAAAAGGGCTTTGTGCAAAACCAAGCAATGCTCTGTGTCATTCACGAGTATTTATGGACTCATATTGATACTGAACTCTGAACTGCAAAAGCAGCCTGTTTTAAAATCAGTTTCCATATTTAGATTGTCTGCAATCAGTAGAGAAATTGCTGAACACTATTCAAGCCTCTTTGATTTCAGAAAATTTGATTTGGGCCCTTGAATATTGAAAGTTCTTTCGCCGAGATGCGGTTTTGTTCTTTTTCGTAAACACAAAGTTTCTCATTTAGACCCAAGTTTGGTCTCATCCATTCACAAGAAAATATTCCATTAGCCCTCCGATTTTAAGCACGCTTTAGAAAGACACCAAAGTTCTTCTTGGAGAACCGTGGTTTTCTCCTTGCTATACCGTCATGAGCTTCTCAGAAAGCTCTCATTTTCAAGCTGTGATGCACTTCCACAGTCATGAGTTGTGAAGATCAATCTTTTAAATAAAACAGGGATTCAAAATCAAAAGAACTGCTAAGTGCGGAGGACAAATACTTTATATTTCCACCAACAGGTATGCAATATTGAACAATTTTCCTCAATAATAAGCTAGTCATTTTTCATCTAATAGATAAATGAATCATTTTTGTCTCATTTCTTTCCATAGGTTCCCTTGACCTACTTTTAGGACTGGTATAATCTAATTTAAGTCAAAAATATAGATAACGCTAAAGAAGGGGTGTGTGTGTACATATTCCTGCCCAGGCCTCCTGCACAGATCTATGCCTACTAGAGCTCCCTGGGCCTGATGTAAGTTGCGTGTCATGCTGCTTCTGTGGTTTGAAAGGCTTTGATCACTATCAGGACAGGGGGAGTTTTCCACGGAGAGGGAATTGAAGCTAAAAATAAGCCCTGTCAGAGGAGGTTGTGTTGTACCTTTTATTTGCAATTTGAATTCTTGACTAGTCTTTTCTCTCTGTCACTTCCCTTCAACTTTCACCTCGATTTCACCCTGAAGCTGTGGAGCTTTAAGTCAGGGATCAAACCTGGTATCTGCTGAATCATCTGGGTTGTACTATCTGTGTTTTTTATGCACCATTTGTTCTGCATGGTTAGAATCACAAATGTGGCCATGAATAGAAATCTGAAGCCAACAAAAGACCCCAGCAGTGTTTCATCCTGATAATTGTTGGGTTTTTTTGCTTATTTTTTGCATAATAGCAAATAGGCCTATTATACTTATGATGATCACTTGATTGCAGATAATTGAGCTCATGGGAATGATTGAAGATGATTGAAATGCTTTGTCGTGGTTGTTAGTCTTTGCATAGTTACTTCACAACAAATAGGATGTGATGGGAATTAGGTGTGTCAATTAGTTGGATGCTAGTGCTTATAAACAAGAGAACATAAACACATTTATTGAGACCTTTTGTTACTAAATCTTGAAATACCAGTGGTGAGTAGTGTTTGATTATTTCAGCATGAGGTGTTTGACATCACTTACTATGCTCATGCGTTCCAATATCGTCACATCACAGTGAATCGGATGTCTATCCAGGACCACACATGAAAGTGAGTCAGATCCGGATTTAAGTGTCCACGCACACAAAATATCAAATCTGTTTCACATTGAAGCAAAAAATATGTCATGTATATGTTTACATAACTGATCGTGTATGTATGTATGTATGTGTGTGTGTGTATGTATATATAATATATATAGTGATGAAAATGGTCAATGGTCAGTTATTTGAATAACAGTAATCATAAGCTAAATGGCAGGAATAAGGGTGCATGGAACTCTGCTCTACATGGACGGTATGGCGTGTCCTTTCCCTTTCAAGTCTTTGACAGATGCATAGGATTAGACTCGGCACTTGGATCACTTGCTGTAGGCTTTCCTTCCATTTCCTGTTTTCTCTGCCCTATGCTTTGCTGTTCAGCTTGATTAAAACTACAATAACTCACTGATTTATCTCACTAGGCATTAAATTGCTCTGTGCTTGATCAGTCAAAATGAGGGGAGGCTGGAGGTAATTGCAGATGAGGGCTGGGTGCTGGGTTGATGAAGTGAGTCAGGAGCAGGGCTGATCTGAGTGATGGGGAAGGAGTGGTGTAATAGTTGTGTAGGAATGGATGGAGTGTAGCTGGAGCTACTGGGGTGGCTGATAAAAATTTTACATGTTGCCCTGCTCCAGATGTGCCGTTCTCTCCATCGCAATCCTGAACACTGACTCAGCATCAGGGTAATGTTTCAGTGTGGCGCGAGTGCAGTAGTACATTACGGAATTTTCTTCCCTTTCTTTTAAGCCCTAGTACATACTTGAGGGAATTTAAATGTCCTTTGGACCAATTATGAAATACCTTTTTATTTCAGTTGTACCTTTCTGCACAATTCAACAGTTAAATTCTAAGCAGAGTTCATACTTGCAGTGAGAGTGATGGGACTTTTCAGGACATTGGGTTCTGAGGCATTGTTTTATGAAAAATTGGAAGCAGAGTCTTGGCCAGAGATATCTTTCTGAATCTGTTCATGGCAGACAGCTGTATGCAGGCTAGTGTAAGACAAACTGTTATTCTACTTGTATCAACCTTCCATTTCTATACTTAAGGTTCATTGTTAATTTTGGATAATAAATTGGCTTTGTGTTGTGTCATCATCTGGCTCCTATTATCTTTTGTTTGGGGTTTTTGAATTAGCAACACACTGGTCCCTGTAACCTCCTCGGGCCAGTAAATAGGAAAGGGAGAGACTGAATGTGGGTTTGTGAAGGGCAACAGTCATTTGTACGGTTTCTCCATGTAATTTGTTGTCTGCAGTCAGAGCCTGCCAGCTTAACAGCATGCTTTTGATAGACAGCAGATCACTATAGGGACTTGGCTAATGTTTCTCTCCAAATGACTGAAAGCACTGCAGCCAGCTGGCCTGGGCCATTAGATGGCTGTGGTGTGGTGCTCGCCTGATTTGTTTTCATGATGAAGCAATATATTTATGAGGATCTTAACGAGAGCTTGGTAGCTAGAACATAAGTTACTGAGATAAAATGAAGGTATAATCCACAGCATTTATGCTCTGCTGACAATTTTCTTTTATTAAATCATTCAAACCTTTTTTCTAGACTGCTTATCAATGAAAACATTGGATGTTTGCAAAATATTGTTCACATTTGAAGACCAGCACATCATTTCATGTGATATGAGGCCTCTACTATATATGGGAAAGTATCCATTTCCACACACTTCTTTATTGCCGAAACAACAGATATTTGGAGAAAGTCTTAATGTACTTGGTTGGCCTCTGTTTGCCTGTATGATGGAAATAAGTGGTTTTTTTTTTGATATCATTTTTTATTTTTTTATTTTTCTACTGAGAGGGTTGCTTTCTTTTGTCTGCTGTTAAACCAGAATATAAAGATCACATTGGCATGATTGAAACTTTGGCAAAAAAGTACTTACGAAGTGCCTTTGCCTATCCTACACCCATTATGTTGTTTTCTTATATCACTGTATCACACAACTTGATGCTCACTGAAACCTCCAGTGGCCCAAACCCAACCCAAGAATGCCTGTTAATGTGACTGAAATCATTTGATTAAATCCCCAGTGTTCCTCCTGCAAGGATTTGATTGTCATTAATCCACTCAAAGAGAAAGGGGCATAGAATGGACGAGGACCCCTCTAGTGTGATTAGGAAGAGGATTAAATGGTAAAAGATTTCATATGAAGGGTGAAGAAGTAGAGTGGCTGAGGATCATCCTGTTCCAGCAGCATGCCTTTATCTTTAGCCAGTGTGCTTTTAGCACTTGTTTGTAAAATGATAATGTGAAATTCTGTAATTCTGGGCTGTAATAGAGGCATTGGCAATTTTTGATGTTGAATTATATTTCATTGTTCTCCAGATTTTCTGAATGCATTGTGGATGTCATCAGTACTTCTGACGGAGAACATACATATTTCATTACAAACTGAGCACAATTAGCTTCCATTAAGTTTCTTTAGTGCAGTGATTTGCGAAATATTCAATTATTCATTGCACTCAAATCTTTTTTTTTTTTTTTTTTCTTCGTTAATGGCACATGACTGGGGTGGTCTCATTTCAAATATGTAAATGTACTCTGTTCTAATATGCAAATGTTTTTTCTTTGAAAATCCTGGCCAGCACAAATGTTCCTTATGAGGAGTTTTGATGCATTAAAGCATCATACAAGTAAAAAATGTTTGTAAAAATTGCATGCATAACATGCTCTATCAAATTATAATAAAATAAAAAGTCACAATTTAAAATTGATCTTTATTTTAGTGTGTTTAGTTGATTCGTGTGCGCTCTCGTCTAACTTGGCAACTTTAATGAAGCGATATCGATGCCCAGGGCAGGCAGAACCATGCTGGGTCATGTATCACTATCTGAGCTAGTGATCGCCCAGGTGAAGGGCACTCTGGACAAAGAGGTTGTGGGTTCTAGCCTGACCCCTCCTATCTCCAGCATAGCACCATTTGAGCCCCATAGCTCTTAGCCCAATGTAGACAAAATATCCACTCTAATCTGATGAATGTTACTGATGAATGCTGTTAATGTAAAAATCACTGAATACCTATTTCCCAGAATGTAACTAGAATATTCATTTGTCTACTTTCTTCTTCATCAGGACAACATTGACACACAGTGCATGCTTTTCTGAGAGGTCCTTGGGTAATCCACATCAGAGGCCTGTTCTTTAAGTCTGTTTTTCTCTCCCTTCAGAGCTGAAATTATCTGCTTCTGGAAATGTTTATTCCAGTTCTGAAGGATAGTTTTGAATAATTATCTATTATGTAGCTCAACCCCATTTCTGCTCGATATTGTACTTAAGCTGGGCAGCAGGGAAGATTAGGATCCAGGGTCAAAGTCATGGGTTTGAATCCCGGACCAGTAGGTTGCCCTGAGGTACCATTGAGCAAGGTACTGTCCATATTATTGCTCCCCAGGTGTTGCACGTGTGTGTATTTAGTTGTGGTTCGTTGTGTGCTGTACTGTGTCTTTACAATGACAAATATTCTCTTTCCCTTAAAGCGCAAGCAGGGGAAGGATTTTGGCTTTATTTTAACCCATCCTTAATGCACTAGTGGTGTGTGTTGTGAGTGTATGGCTGCAGATGGTGTGTGTGTGTGTGTGCGTGCGTTTACATGCTTGAGGCCCTGAACTAATAGAGCGCACCACTGCTGCAATTAAGTGACTGTTTAAATTAAGCAGATAAAACTGAATACCTGATCTCACTGTGTGACATGTGGCACACCAGCTGTACAGGAACTGACCCAGAATGCTGCTTCCTGCCCAAGCATTTGTGCATTCTTGCCATCATAGGCCTGGATATGTGCTGCTGAGCTGAGGTCACTTAGCAAACATCCTCTCCCATAACGTCTGGGGACGTTAGCAAATTGCGGCCAATTAGAGGCTGTGGTTTGGTCTTATTTGCTGACTGTTTTTCCACATCATTAGCCTTTTAAAATGTCTGCCTTTTCCCACTACCAGGAATGCAGGCAAAGGTATAAAAAGGAAGGTTGTTTCGCCTGGATAATATCACTGTGTTTGCAGATCACAAAAAGTCTGTTGTTGTCTGTAGTTGCTGTGTTTCAAATTAAGTCTCTAAACACTAAAACTTTTTCAAATGAAGTACTTTGGGCTGCACTAGCCTCTGAGTGCAAGTAGTGCGCACTGATTGTGAAATGAAACGAGGTAATGCACTGTTAATACCAGAACTATTAAAAATCGTGTTCCGTTAGAAACCAAACCATCCGCTGCTGTACGGAGTGGGAAGAGAGGAACTAGGAGCGGAGGCTGCTGTCATTAAAAAAAATTCCTAATTTCATATGTAACTCCGCTGTTGTTGCAAATTTTTAGCGTTGCAAATATTAGCAAACAGTCTGGTAGGTTTCATTACTTATAGCCAAAAACCACCTACTTTGACAAGAATAGGTTGTTTTACTGACCAGTAGTCTGTAGGGACTCGGCCACAAGAACAAAAGGTTGTGGGTTTGAGTTGTGGACCAGTAGGCTACCAGTGCTACTGGTCATTAAAAAAAGTGAAAGTGACTACCCGCGTCATTGTGAAACGCAGCACAACACAACGAAATTCAACCTCTGCGTTTCACCCATACACACATGTGCAGCAGGGGGCAGTTATTGAAAGCACCCTGTGAGCAGTGATGGGGACGGTACCTTGCTCAAGGGTACCTCAGGGCAACCTACCGGTGAGGGAATTTTGGACCACTTCTGGACATATGCAGTTTATTCTGAACGCAGTGACGTATTCGCGTGTAGTGAGATTTAAGACTGCAGTCTGTTTCTTGGATGGCATGCATGTAAGTCCAGAAAACCGCCGTCATTATCTGGGCCTACGATGGAGCCACTGCAGAGCTAACAGCATTACAGAAAGAAAACAGCTGTGCAGCAGGAACGTATAAACAGATATGGAGTCAATGATGAGAGTGAAAAAATGTGAGGGACCGAGAGAGAAATAGATGTGACTGATATGCTGTGTTGAGCAAGAGAACTGTTTCTGTGGGAAAGCCTGGTCATTATTGAAGGCCTTTCTGAACGCGATCATGAGATGAAAACAACACTTTGTTTCTTTTCTCCATTTCTCTGTTGGACTCTGGCATTTTTGTTACAGTTTACTGGTAATCAGCTGACTTCTTTCCTCCATGAACCAGGATGATGGCACTGTTTGTGTGCTCATTAAAAGAATAATGGCAGTGCTGGCCATTTTGTTTCTGCACATGGAGGGGGGGAACACCATCCTCTTATTCTGTCCAGTTTGAGCCGCACTGATCCAGGTTGGCCTGCTCACTGGGTGCTGAGAATTAGGAGGACCACCCTGTAGCATTTGAAGTGGATACACAAGCAGACATTGTGCTTTTCTGGGGGAGAGAGAGAATACTTCTGAGCTTACCTCTCTCTAAAGATGATGAGGAGCACAAAGACGAAAACTAAATTTTGATTTGGAACCTAATTGCTACAGTTCCTAGCTCATCCCCACCCACTCAGTCTGACATTAGGAATGTTTTAGTCTGAAATGCTTCTTGAATGAATGGCAATAAAGAAAGACCAAGCAGAACTAATTTGTGTGTCAGTCTTTAAGGTGGCTTTTGGTTATAGAGGACACAATGACCGCCTGACCGCTTTATCACTAAACTCATTTTAGGAATGGAAGAAGTGATCTCGTTAAGCATTATGTAAACGAAGCTGTGCTGATACATTGAGTTTGAGCTCTTTTGCAAAATCAAAAATCAGTCAATATTCCAGGCCTTTTTCAAGCTCTTAGCCTGCAATCTGACTTAATATTTCTACTATGTTGTGATGTTTTTATTTTGGCTTCTGTCAGTCCGTTTCACTTTTAATAGGGGCAAACATGAGGCATTTGGGAGGCAATACTGAAGCAGTATCGACTGTTGAGAATACATCTGACAGTCTTTTAAAGCATGGGGTGAACAAAAGTGACATATAGTAGCACAGAGCAGGCAATGTGGTTTTGCCTGTGGTAAGTTTTCTGTCGCTTGCTGTAAATAATGTTTGACAATGTCATTCTCTCGCATCCGCTCTCTTGCAGTAGTAGTGAGACAAGCTCCAGTTGGAAGTATCAAACGTTTGCACAGCCTTGTCTCAAGCAGAATGAATTGTCATAAACAGAACTGAGCTGAAGCAACTCTTGTCTTGCCGGGTGGGCCTGTGCCTTCCCCAGAATCAAAGCTTCACGCTGTTGTTTATGTAAAGTGCATTTTGGCTCAGAAGCCTCCTAAACAGATTCCGTGTGAAGTGAGGAAACTCAAGCATATGAAATAATTACTAATATTTAATTACTGATTATGCAGAGTAACTTGTATACACATCTACAAGAAATGAGTCTTGTTGGTGTCAACAGAATTAAAATATCAATTACAACAGGGTGCACCAATTTCAAATGATTCAATGAATAGTATGAATGGAAGGCATGTGAGAGAAATTTAAACATCTGTTTAAATAAATGCTGATAGGATAGTTGTTGCATACACTAACATTTTGTTACACAGGCTACTCTGTGACGCTTAATACATATAATCAATGCAAAACCATCTGCTCAAAGAGAAGGGATGTCCATTGTAATTGTCATTATTTATAAGGGACATTACTGAGGAGAAGAGTTTGTCAGAGGCTCTTAATATAAAGCAGCGGTAGCCTAGTGGTGAGGGAGTTGCCCCGGATCAGAAAATTGTGGGTTCAATACCCTCACCAGTAGGTTGCCCTGAGGTACCCTTGAGCAAGGTACCGTCACAGTCACTGCTCTGTGGGTGCTTTCAATAGCTGCCCCCTGCTGCCATGTGTGTATGGGTGAATTATTTTTATTTTTTTTGTTGTTGTTGTGCTGTGCTGCGGTACACAACGACATGTATAGTCACTTTCACTGTCACTTTAAAGTTAAACCTACAGTCATATGAAAACGTTTGGGAACCCCTCTTAATTCTTTTGGATTTTTGTTAACCATTTGCTGAGCTTTCAAAGTAGCAACTTCCTTTTAATATATGACATGCCTTATGGAAACAGTAGTATTTCAGCAGTGACATTGAACTTATTGGATTAACAGAAAATATGCAAAATGCATCATAAAATTAGACAGGTGCATAAATTTGGGCACCCCAACAGAGATATTATATCAGTACCTTAGTTGAGCCTCCTTTTGCAAATAGCAGCCTCTAGACACCTCCTATAGCCTTTGATGAGTGTCTGGATTCTGGATGGAGGTATTTTTGACCATTCTTCCAAACAAAATCTCTCCAGTTCAGTTAAATTTGATGGCTGCCGAGCGTGGACTGCCTGCTTCAGATCATCCCATAGATTTCTGATGATATTTAAGTCAGGGGACTGTGATGGCCATTCCAGAACATGGTACTTCTCCCTCTGCATGAATGCCTTTGTAGATTTCAAACTGTGTTTTGGGTCATTGTCTTGTGTTGGAATAATAATCGCTGAGTAACTTCAACTTTGTGACTGATGCTTGAACATTTTATCCTGAATAATTTGTTGATATTGGGTTGAATTCATCCGACCCTGGACTTTAACAAGGGCCCCAGTCCCTGAACTAACCACACAGCCTGACAGCCTGATGGAACCTCCACCAGATTTGACCGTAGGTAGCAGGTGTTTTTCTTGGAATGCAGTGTTCTTCTTCCGCCATGCAAAGTGCTTTTTGTTTTGTCTCATCAGTCCAAAGCACTTTGTTCCAAAATGAATCTGGCTTGTCTAAATGAGCATTTGCCTACAACAAGCGACTCTGCTTGTGGCGTGAGTGCAGAAAGGGCTTCTTTCTCATCACCCTGCCATACAGACGTTCTTGTAGAACGTAGATGTTGTAGATCATGAATTGGTGAAAGATGTACAGATGCAGCAAGATGTTCTTGCAAGTCTTTGGAGGTGATCTGTGGGTTGTCTGTAACCATTCTCACAGTCCTGCACATAAGCCGCTCCTGTATTTTTCTTGACCTGCCAGACCTGGTTTAACAGTAACTGTTGCTGTGGCCTTCCATTTCCTGATCAAATTCCTTACAGTTGAAACTGACAGTTTAAACCTGAACAATTTTTGCTTTCAGATGTTTTGAGAGTTGGTTTGAGGATCCCAGGCTGTCACTCTTCAGAGGAGAGTCAAAAGGAAGCGCAACTTGCAATTGACCACCTTAAATACATTTTCTCAGGATTGGACACACCTGTCTATGAAGTTCAAGGCTTAATGAGCTAATCCAGCCAATTTGGTGTTGCACGTAATCAGTATTGAGCAGTTACATGCATTCAAATCAGCAAAATTACATTTCTGCGCAGGCAGTTTTTCAACTAAATACTGCTTCACTAAAAATCTTTGTTTGGAAAACACCCCAGTACTCTAATGTTCCTGGGAAATGAAAGAAATACCACTGTTATCTTTTTTGTTGAAAGTAGAGTAAATTATTATGCAGGCTGAGAGGGCTTCCCAAACCTTTTCATATGATTGTATTATCATCCCGATTGGCCATTTGCAGTGACTTGGAATAAAACAATAAAACTACTAGCAGATACTGAGTGCTCATACTGTCTGTCTTCCTTTTGCACCACTGTTTTTTTTTTTTTTTTGTTTCTGACCAGTGCATGCTGGGAATACCCTATGAGACCCACTCTTTGGGAGATGCTTTGATTGGACTCTTGAAAGTCCTGGTTTATTTACCAGTAAGAGAGGCATTGGGCTGTTTGTGCTTGAATGTTTTGCAGTATGTGTTTTGTTGGAAGTGCTGCATCATTAGGCTACTCAGAATGGTGTGTTGGTGTGAGCGACAGCCAATAGTGCACAGGAAGCGCTTGGCTGCCCCCAATCCTGTTAAGGTGGAACAGTGTTTAATTAGATCTGCTCGATGCAGACTGGCTTCGTTCCTCTGTTGTTGGCCGTGCGCTATACTCTGCTAGCCTGTATGGGGGAGTGGGGGCATTGAGGTTTAACAGGGGAGTCTAGTGTGTATATGAGGTAGCTATGTTGTGTGAAATCTGATTATGTTCTTAGCGAGGGGTTGTTTTGGCTCTGGCAGGCAGCGCTGTGGTGGCTCTTTTGCTTGCCGTTGGGTTTTTATTAAACAGAGATTGTAGCAGAGGAATAAATGGTGATTAGTAGTAAAGGCATATGTGGTGTTTTCTATCGATGAACTCGGAAAAATCTTTTATACATAATACGTTTGATGAGTTAAAGCCTTTGGATGTTTAGATATTTGTTTTCTCAAATGTTGTTCAGCAAAACCAGTGAGCTAGAAGTCGACCAGAAATCAAAACTGAAATGTTTTACCTTGTTTAGCATTTTCGAGGTATAATTAAGTAAATCCATTGTCCCGTCATTAAAAAAGAATTCTTGTTTATTAATAATCTTGGTAGTATTTTGATTTCCCTCTAATCACCGACTTATGTTTGACTGTGTTGACTTGAACAGGAGGCTGGGAAAGAAAATACAGGTCATTTACATATATCTGTGCTAAAGGCACAGTCTGTTTAATTCTAAGGCATGAAGAGAGGTTGAAAATAGGTCATGCAGAAATGATTTATGACTCTTTTTGGCACCTACAACACATCAGTAGTGGACTTTCATAAAAAAAAAAAAAAAATTTGTAGTAAAATATAGAATATGAGCCATTTGGATGGTATGCTGATTTCAAAGAAGACACAGATTTGTATAGTGCAGCGTTCAGGCTTTTCATTTTTATCACTGCAGTAATTTTAAGAATTCCTCTTTATTTACTTTTTAAACAGTACTTGGAAATTTTCTCATTACCAAATTTCCATCCATTTGGGCTGTTGGTGTGCATGAATGTATTACTTACTTACTTAATTAATTAATTAATTTTTGGTGGTCCAAATTAAGAGGGCAAATTCCTTGACAATCATTTTGATCACAATCGCAATCTGGTTCTCCACGCTGTGACAAATTGAACAACATAACTGCATGTTCCAGCCTATCTCTCCTATCCAAAACTCAGCCCAGGGCCTCTTCTGTTCAGCTTGGCTGGTTTTTGTGTTTAGCCTGACAACACTGCTCTCCTCTCTCTACCTTCTCTTGTTCTTTGCCTTGCATTGAAGTGCAGAGAATCAAACAAAGCAGAATGATTAGATCAGAATATTAGAAAAGTTATAAATAAAGGTATTTTTAGTGAAGTGAAAGTGACTACTTGTGTTTGGGAATACACAGCAGGCAATATGAGAGAACGAAATGCTTCCTCTGCGTTTCACCGTGTGCAGCAGATATTTAAGGCTCCTGGGGAGCAGTGATGGGGATGGTACCTTGCTCAAAGATACCTCAGGGCAACCTTCTGGTCCGGGACTCACCTTCCATTCCTTGGGCCTAATCCCATGTCATTACTTGCTTCGATTACTGGCATAAAGACCACTTCAGTAATCCAAAGTGTGCTGCAACAGATTGCAATGCCCTAGAGAATGAGGACCAATAGGACCTCTTTTTGTTTTGTTGCAAAAGAAGAAACGTCCTGTCAATCATTTAGCACTTTGAATAAAATTGGTGCTGTAATGGGCAAAATGAGCAGAAGTGAAAAAGCTAGATGAATCAATGTAGAAATATGTGGAGAATTATCTACTGCAGCCCGTTTGTTATGGTTTGGTGGTTTGTGCTGAGCAGTCTGCTTTCATCGCTGCCTCTCTTTCAGCTCATGCTTGTGCGAGTGTTGATTGTCATTGGTCGTTTGGGACTAACAACATTTCAAATGGCTTGTTGGACTTTGGTACACTTTGCAAGCCACAGTTGTTAAGGCTCAGTGTAATGCAGCATGGCTTGCTTGACAGAGTTCTTTTTTGCCTGGCCAAACTGTGTTGTGGAACTATTGAATACACACGCACAGATGCCTCAGATACCTCTTTCTACCGCTGTTTACTTTTTAGCTGCATATTGTAAGCAGCAGCTCTCTAACTCATCATGACTCCCTCTCATACATTCTCTCACTCATTCTCATCTAAGCTTGTATTGGTAGTTAGTAAGAGTGTAAAACATACTGGTACCTCAGTTGATCTGACAGTGAAATTACCTGTAAAACTTAAATGCGTTAATAGCATCTGCTCATTTCTTGGGCAAAATAAAACAGTTCATCAATGCAGATGATCCAAAAGGTTTAATGTTTGTGTCAGTCTTTTCACGAAGACCCCGAATAGTCCTACTAGAAACATTTGTGTCTAAAAAATGAACGTATTTCCTGATTGTTTGAGCACGTTGTCATTTCAATGTGCGTTTTAATTGCATTGAATTGTCTTTTTGCTTTTTTGCTGTAAAATACCATATTTACTCATGTATAAGTCGCACAAAATTGTACCAAAATCCTCTATAAAAATGGGGGTGCGACCTATACACGGGGAATTAATCTGTGATTTACACACGGAATTTATTTAATGATTGACACTTCCGCAAAGAGACCAGTGAACGTTCACATTTCCAGGCAATTATCCTCTAAATTATTACCAAATACCCGTTTTCGTGCTTTATTATCAAGTAAAATACACAGTACTATGTTTACCTGTAAAAATCTCAAAGTGTCTTTCAACATAATCCAAAAAAAATCACTTTCATTTCACAAATTTCAATCCAGGAAATTCACATGCCGCCATATTGAATGCCTAAACCGGCGACCGCATACAGAGCAACTCGGAACATTTTATCGTAAATCCCAGTATTTCTGAGTTATATGATTATAGACACTGCGATGGGCTGGCGACCTGTCCAGGGTGTGTCCCTCATCCTTCGCCCTGTGTGTGCTGGGATGGACTCCAGCACTCCCCCGCGACCCCGCTTGGGACAAGCGGCAGAAAATGAATGAATGAATGAATGATTATAGACAGTCAATGTACAATGTCTTCTATTGGCACCAAGAAAAAGAGGGCATCCTATGATGCAGGTTTTAAACTGAAGGTATTGAAATATGCAAAAGAAAATGGAAACAGAGCGGCAGAGAGAGCTCAAATGTCAAGATATCACTCAAAAATAAATTTTGGACCAAATTTCAATGCCAAATCAGGGGTGTGACTTCTACATGAGTAAATACTGTAATTATTTTCTAATGGGGGCTCTTGTCGCGATCAAATTTGCTTCATCAGAGTGTTTTTTTTACTAATTATAGCAGCCTAAACAAAGAGCATCATGTGATTCCCACAGATTGAACCGTAGAACCATTAAATAAAGTTATCACGAAGAGAAGTGTAAAGATTTTTTGGAATAGAAAGATTCTGAAAACGATCAAGGATCAGTTGTGATCCTTGCTTACGAAACCTGAATGGAGTAGTTTTTCTGACTAACGGTACATGCTGCAGTTCTTAGTTATAGACCTACTACTAGTGATGGGATGCTCGCAGCAGGTTCCATTTACATTTACTGCATTTAGCAGACGCTCTTATCCAGAGCAACAAACATCAGTGCTTTATCTACGCATCTGACTAAGGTTCAGATCCTTCCTCCAACAATACCACCTTTGGGTTCTGAAACAAGACCCTTAACCCAAGTTGGGGGTTGAAAGACAGTCCCTGTAATCAGGAAATGGAAGTTGCTCTGGAAAGGGCATTTGCTTTATGATGTAAATGTTTGTGATGGCTTGCCATGCCTGTAAAATGCATGGTCCTACATGTAGCTAAACCTAGAATTTGAAGACGTGGCCTAAAGCTCTGTCCAGGCCACTGCAGATTAAAGAAATGGATGTGAAGAGGAAGAAACTATGTTTACACAATTTGGTCAGTGTAGCTGGGGATGAGAATAAGGGGAAGGCAGAGATAACAGTCAAGATAAACCCCTTAAATGATTTATGTGGGTTAAAAAATGTCAGTGTAAATCAACTCAAACTACCAATGTCTGCAGAAATGCCAGCTAGTTAGAATAATTTTAAAGTATAAGTCAGTGTAAACATTTTTATTTTTGGGTCGTATTGTGTTCATCCATCATGTTAAATGGTTCGAAAGGGAAAAGGAAAGAACCTGAGCATCATGACTGACAAATCTTAGAATCCCTGTCATGAACCTCCTCTAGGCTGCTATGGCAGCCAGTGTGTTTGGGACCTTAAGCTGCGGTGTTATCCAGTTATATGAGCTGCTTCTCCAAGATAAGCCGTCTTTTGTGTCTCTGTCTTTTTCCTCTGCTGGTTGTTTTAAAAGGTGTGTAAACCCACGATGCATTCCAGGGCCCAGCACTCCCTCCTTCCAAACTTGCCTTTGTCTCTGGCGCACTTCCTCCCTCTCTCATCCTACCAGCTGAGGAGCACATTTAGGACCCGCGCATCTCCTGCATTATTCACTGCTTGCAAAGCGGCACAGCTTAAGTGCAGCTCAATAGCTCTCTGTCTTTTCTCTGCTCTCAGATGGGACTGCCCTGTTTTCTATAAATGCCTGTTTTTCTGGAATGCTCATGCTGAAAGTGTGAGGTGGGAGGAAATGGCAGCACGATCCGCAGTCATTGTGAATAGTGACCTTTTGTTCCTGTAGGACGTCTAGGACAGGCAGACAAAAAAGCAGATATTGTTTATCCCCAACCTAGTTTTTTTTTTTTTGGATACTGCATGCTGCATAGTTTCTTTCTCTTGCTCTCTCGCTCTCGCTCTCTCTCTCCCTCTCATTCTCTGGAGAGTTCTTTATCTCCAGCAGTGGAAAGCATTAGTCCTACTTGCCTGGCTAGAGTGTAGGCTCAGTGTTTCAGTCATCAGTCACTCTGCCACTATACCGCTGCACACTCTCCCAGTTATGCTTGCACAAACACAGGAGGGGAAAAGCCTTATGTAAACTCTGCTGGAGATAATTCATGGTTTAGGGGTTAATTGCTCTTTACACACTACCCCTTACAAAATACAACAGAGCTTTTTATGTTGGAGGTTGAGAAAGTAGCTGATGTGAGTGTGTATGGTCAGGTAATAGCCACCTTAGCCTCCTACTTTTCTTGAGGGGATGTTTCCTAGCAGCTTGTAAAGGGTGTTCTGGAGCAGGTCCAACTGCGGCATTCCGACTATCCCACCACTCCCTGCTGGCCTTCCTTCCCCTCCACAGCTAGCGGTGATTTTGCTCTCCTTAGTTCCAATGTCTAGTGGCTGCAGAAACACACAGTAAGACTCCAGCGTCATTGTGTTGCTGTGTTTTTAGATGAGAATATGGAATACCTAACGCAATCCATTGTTGAGAATAAAGGATGAAATGGAGCTTTCGTTTTCCTGTGCTTTCATTTTCATGCTGGTCAGCAGCTTGGGCTGGATCAGTGTTGGGAGTTTTTGACACCTGGCAGATTCAAAAGTGTTTTTTATTATTATTTTTTTTATTATTATTCATTAATCATCTATTTGGGGTATTTCATTCTCACTCAATTGTCTATTGACTATCTACAGAAAGATTATTTTCTTTTTGGCTGGGATTTTGATTTTTCTAAAGTAGAAGTTATTTTTTACATTTATTAATCATCTATATGGGGTATAGAGTAAGTCTTTACTCTTACTGATGCCTGTGGTTTCTTTCCTTTTATGGTTCTGAGCCAAAGCACAGCCTGTTGTTTCCAAAATGTTCAAGGTTCTCTTGCAGATTTATGTGTACAATGAAATCTACCCAACTAGAGGGAGAAATGGGCCAGTTATGATCTCTTGGACTCCCAGCTACAGATGGCATGGTGTGGTCTCAACGATGCAAGATTTTTTGTAAGAAAGGGACTGCACAAATTTAAAAAGTTTTTAAAATGTATTATAACAGTGTACTTGAGGAGACCATACTTAAATACTGAACGTGTAAAGGGACTGTATTTACTTGCTGATTGGCTTTTATCCATTATTAGCAATAAGCGGTATTCGCAACTGCCGGGGCAGCGGTGGCCTAGTGGTTAGGGAGTTTGCACCGGATCAATTCCCTCACCAGTAGGTTGCCCAGTAGGTACCCATGAGCAAGGTACCTTCCCTGTCACTGTTCCCCGGGCACTTTCATTAGCTGCCTCTTCTGCACGTGTGTGTGCATGGGTGAAACACAGAGGTTGAATTTCGTTGTGTCGTGCTGTGCTGCGTTTCACAATGAAAAGGGTTGTCACCCTTTTGAATTTGAATTGTTGAATTTCTTCATGCACTGCGTTGGCTGTTAGTACTTTGTTCTGGACATGGGCCATCAATTCCTGAGAGTTCTTTTGAGCTTCTCCTTGCAGATATTGTTTAAATGCATGCAAGTCAGCTGAGAGAACAGAATTTGGATTTGCAACACAGCAGTGTATCCTGTTTGTTATGGGAGCTGTAAAATATGTTTGTGTGTTGATGTTCTCTGTCTCTCCAGCCAGCTGGCTCTTTGGCAGATGCTGACAGTGAAGACGCAACAGCTCCAGATCAGTGTGATCTGATATTGAAGAAGTAAGGAGTCGTTTAGTCACACTGTCATAGGTTTATCAATCAGACTGCAGACAGTAGAGATAAAGCAGGGGCAAGTGTGGGGTGTAGGGTGAGGAAAGGTACGTGGCCCCTGACTCCAGCCTTCAGCAGCTGTGAGGTCTGACATGCTGTGAGTTCGGTTCGTGTATAGAAATACGGGATCAAGATCCATATTTTGAGCTCTGATACTTAATTTGCATAACAATGTTGTTTGTTTGATCAGCTACAAAATTAAAACCAACAGAGAAACATTAGAGCAGCGAATAAAATTTATTGCCTTGTTACTAAGGCACCTGGGTCATTCTGACTTAGCTCAACAAATATTTGGAATCGCCCATGTTCATGGGTTACTCTGCAGGAAAAATTTAATTTCTGGGCACTAGTTTGACAATTTGGAGCTCAATAAAACTACTACTATATTAAACTACCCCTCGAGATCCTGCACCTGTTGCAGGACCATCGAAACAGAAATGTATAATATCTGGTGAGCTGTAGTGCATACCTTTTTTACACAGATTGGAGAACAATGCCTAGTGAAATTGTACGGTATGGATTAATGAATACATGCTGAAAATGTTTGGTGATCATACCTACAAACCTTATGGTCAAATTTAAATAGGGATACACTTTGGTGTTTAATATAAATAAATATTAATATAAATGTTTGGAATTGGGCCTAAGATTTGTATTTGCACATTTTTTTTTTTTTTTTTTTCTTTTTCAGTTGCGCAAGTGTTACTGTTGCAAAGATACAGGAATCTGAAAAGAATAATTAATAATAATAAGCACTTTTGTGAATCAAGAAATCTCTTATTAAATGCTAAGCCAGAGAACTCCTGAACTATGGGAGCTAGGCCAGAGATATGATCGATTTTTCATGCTGGTTCAGGGACAAATGGCTACGAAGTAATTTAATTCTGAGATGGTTGAGCATGGATCATTTTCTGAGCTGAGCCAGAATGACCCTGTAAGTGATAGAATATATCAGGCAGCAACTGAACAATCAGTTCTTGAAGTAGATTTGTTGCAAACAGAACAAATAAATGAGCAAGGATTTGAGCAAGGGCCACATTGTGATGGCTGCATGACTAGGTCAGAGCAGAGCAAAACTGCAGGTGTCCTGTTGAGTACTTCCTGGATGCATGTGCATAGCCAGCCTGGGGATAGAATGGCACCAGAATGCACTACGGCTCACTACGGCTGTGTTCTGCTGGGAAGCCATGGGATGTTACCTTCACATGTACCACCTGTCTAAACATTGTTCAGGCCAAGGACACACCTTTTTATAGCGGTATTCAGTAGCTATGGATAACATGTCCTGCCACACTATTGTTCAGGAATAGTTTAGAGGAACAGGTTGTCTTGGCCTCCAAGTTCCCCAGATCTCAGTCTAACTGAGCATCTATAGATTTTGCATGACAAACATGTCCAATTAATGAAAGGTGCACCGCATAATTGCTGCACAATGGAAGGATCTGCTTTTAGTGTGGCTGAAAATAGCACATCATCTGTGTACTTGAGGAGACCATACCTCTTGTGGTTAGAACTGTTTTGCATGAGGGGACCTACCCTAGGGAAGTGGTTTTAGTAGTAAGGTTGAAAACCTATGATTATTATTCATATCGGAGTTAGAAATGGAGCGTGACCACACATGGATAACTAAGTATTTTGGAACAGTTTCAAGCATGTATGATTCTTTTTTTTTTTTTTTTTTTTGTTTTCTTCCCTCTTTCAAGGCCTCTTAGAAATTGGACTTTTTAACGCATCATTGCAGCAATATGATCAGTAATTAATGGCTATTCAGTATAAGTGAAATTTTTTTTTTTTTAAGTGACATCCATTTGTGGATGGAGCGTAATTTCTTGTGTTGTAAGAAGATTGCAGGCAAGTCTTTTGAAAGCTGCAGGGAGCTGCTGTTTATTTAAAATCTCCTGCTTCTTGGCTTTTCCTGGGCCTCTACAGGGCCTGTGGGTCGCCAAGGTTCAGAGGTTGGACATGGGTGATCAGAGTGGCAGTTTCAAGGTCAGGCTATTGCCGCTTTTGGGCTAAAACTTTGACCTTTAACCTCCCCAGTGGATCACATATGATGTCTCCATCAGCAAGCAGGGAAGTGACCCTGAAAACCCCCTCAGCTGTCTCTACTGCTTGTCCACTGGTATACACATTCTCATGCATACCCACACATTCCAGCCACTCCCTGCATGTCAAGCATAGGGACTAACACTCACTCATGTTCGATTCTGCAGCTGAATTTTCAGAGCCACCCTTTTCTGTAGCTGCATGATCTGACCCGGTTGATATGGTGTTTTTTTCTTTTTTTGTATATAAAGATAAGATATCAGCGATTCTTTTGCATGGTTAAATGGTAAACCAGAATTTTCCAAAAAGAACTTCCATAGTACGTTAAGAGTGCTTTATTCCTTCCCCTATCAAATTACCAGTTGGGTTCAGGGATTGTTCCAACAGCACTGCTTGGTTTGTTTGTTTAAAAACTAAAAAATTCACATTTTACTCATACTCATTTTTGCAGTTTCATACCTCTTATAGTTCTCTAACAGGAAAAAAGGGATTTGTTCAGTTGGATTTGAACATATTATACATGTTGTTCTAATCGTGGTGGAGTTTTGTGCTCAGATGTCAAGCAATCTTTGCAGTTTTCTTCAGTCTTTACAACTTTATTAGCCACATCAAATGAACTCTCAAAGATTTTGTGCAGCAAAATATCAGTCTGCACTTGAGGTATGGCTACAGCAGAAGCAGAAATGGAGATCAGGAGATCGGGACATTTGATGAGTTTGGTGGGCTCGGAGCCAGATCGTCTATGAAAGCTGAGCCACTAAGCAGCTCTGGGCAACCAGTACTTCCTTATCTGATTTAGCAGTATATTGAGAATGTAGCCCTGGCAGGAGTGAAGACATAGAAAAGGTGTGTGTGTGTGTGTGTGTGTGTATATAACAAATAAAATAGTAACAGTGATATAAATCACGTAAAAATTCTAATGTATTTTGCTTGTATCCATGGTTTCAAAATGATTTTGACCATTTTTAGTTTACATAAACTTACTGCTATGAATTACCCTGAGAACCACTCATCTGCAACTGTGATTGGTCAGGATGCTATTTTGAAGGCTTGTGATGACTCTTTACAAATCTTCTCCTAAACAGCATTATTACAGGAGAAGTAAAAATCTGAATTTGAATTTGTCAGATTAAATTCAAATCCATTTGGAACATACTTATTGGTCAGCTCATATTTTGAAATTGTCAATAAATAAGAAAAACAAAGATATATGATTAATCGTTTTTATTCCAGTGTTATATTGCAATTTCATTATGGGGGAGAGAAACCCTTACAGAGAGAATTAGTTTTTAAAGAGTAAAGTGTAAGGAAATGGAAAATGTAATTGTCCATTATAAAGACAATAAAATATGATTTGCGTTTGTGTGAGAGAAAGCTAGAAGACATATAGCCATCAGCTCCAGGATCAGCAGCAGTACCGGAAAACAGATGCGTTTTGATGAGAGAATGAGGAGAAGAGGAAATGGTTTAATAGACGCAGATCATGTGTCATAATGAAATCCCACAGTATGTCCCGGCATGACTTAAACACCGAACAGTCCAATAAATACATCAACCGGGCTCTTAATGTTGGAGAACAGGCCAGACTGGTCCTCATCTCCTGTAAATGAGCCATTGTGTATTACAGTCTGTAACAGAGACTTGCAGATAATGGAAATCAGGTGCCTGTGTGTTTGTGTGTCATTCAAGTTGATACTGCTGCCTGAGGCCACCGCAGGTTTTAAAAGTTTTCCTGAACACCAGGATTTACAGCGGTCATGCGAATGCAGTCCCAGGATGTCCGTATGTTGTGAATGTTTGGCTTTGGGGACTTTTAAGGCATGAAGAGAAACACCATTTGCTTTTTCATTTTCTATGATACATCAATGATACATTTACTATAAATCCTTTATAAATCCTTTTTTGCCGTTATAGTTAACGCTCGTTAACCAATCAGGCTGAGCTATCAGGCTTAATTGTATAAATTGTCCTATTGCCCAGCTGTGGTATAATTATTTGTTGTATTGTTTCGGTTGGTCCTTTGCTGATCGATTTGTTCAGAACATCTTGGTTTTAAACTGTAAAACACAGGCATGTTAAACTGCTTCCAGGGCCCAGCTATGTAGTGGTTAGCATATCTTTTATCTAACACTTACAAAGGCTGAGGAGATGAAACAGGTACAGTAATTTCCCCTGAACATCCTGGTCCTCAAAATCAGCATCTTTTAAGAGGCATTTAAGGACTCCTTTATGTGTTTGCATCTGTTAAGAGGATGTTGGTGTCAGAAGCTCTGCTGTCTGTAAGGCCTTTGGCAGAGACCCATTCCATGCCGTGTTGCCTTTTTTTTTTTTTTTTTTTTTTTTTTTTCCCCTTCTCCTTCCTTCTGTAGGAGAAAGTGTGATTTGAATTACTGTTGGCAGGCAGCAGGAGCTGCAGAAATGAGCTCTCAGTGTGCCCATTCTCAGGAATGAGTGGAGTCGTTGTGGGAGGACGATGCCAATCTCAAATGTACTCCTCTGCCCAGCGGCCAGGTTGGGACCAGCTGCTGCTCTGGTGAAGCCTTGACAGCCAGCAAGAAAAGTGAAAGAAAAGAAAAAGGGACAGATCTTATTTCCATTTAAACCCCTTTTGTAGCATGAACCCTGCATGCCCTGCAAAGTAATTATTATTATATTTTATATATTTATTTATTCATGCTTTCATTCTCTGCTACCTGTCTGGGCCCTGGTTCCGATCAGCACCACTGTGAGCACTCTGGGCAAACCTGGCTGTACCAAGCATAAAATGAAGTCCTTGTCCACAAGTGGGCTGTTTGTGTCTCAGCCATCTGATTGAAATATGGAAACAAATAAGCTGGAATGATGATTTTATTTTTTTCAGATTGCAGTTTGGGTGTGCTTTGTGATCCCAGTGGAAAAAGCCCCAAGCACCCCATAACCATATATCGTCACGTAAACAACGTTTGCAACAGTTCTCTTGATGTAAAGCGTGTTTAAAGGCAAAACAAGCATCTCTTTGGTTCTGCAGATTGCTGAGAGCGAGCAGACCTTAAACAATGGCCAATGAAGCAGCCTCAAAGTGGGCTATTAAATTGGGTACTATAATGGTGTGACATTGCACACAAACCACCTTTTTGCTTAGGTCGTACTCATTTGCTGCACAAGCGTCCTCATGATGATAAGGTGCCAGTTTTGCTTTTCCAGTGATTTTTAAGTTAGTTACATTAATTAAGCCTTGGCCACATTACATGACTTTCAAAGTCATTAGTTTAGTACATTTCTTCTAATCTGGAATCTTATCATTGTGTTCAACACACAATGAGTGATCAGTGACAAGGGATCACACCATAAACGATCTTTCACCAGAACCTCCAAAATGTCTGCTCTTCAAACTCACTGTCACGGGGGAAAAAACCCAAGAGAAGCGATGGGTTATCAAGGAGAGAATAATCGGAGTTGTTTGTGTGCTGATTTGCACCCAGCAAAAGAACATAATTAATCTATAGAGTGTAAACTCTATATATCCTGTGGACTTGAATTGTCTAACCACCTCTTTTGATAGCTGGGCCAGCACTAATGTTGACCTGTCAACCCAGTGCTGATCAGCAAGTTGACGGGCAGCATTAAATGAGTATTCTGTAAGGGAAAATATGACTAGTTGTTAATAATGCATAAGGGCGTAGACGTGTTTTGTGCTCATTGTATTGTGACCAGCCGGTGAGCTTGTATCAGTTGTTTTAACTTCTGGGTAGAGCAGTGGAGTCAAATAATGTGCTGGACAATGTGTGTTTGAGAAATTATACCCTTATAATATTGACTGATCCAATGCACTTAAATAAATAAATAAATATATATATATATATATATATGTGTGTATATGTATGTATATATATATATATATATATATATGTGTATATGTATGTGTATATATATATATATATTTATATATGTGTGTATGTATTATTATTATTATTATATATAATCATTTTTATAATTTTTTTTTTTTTTTATGGCATTGTATGTATTTAAAAAAATACATTTTGCATTCCCATAATACACGTCCCTTACTACGCAAACTACAAAAACAATCAGCTATTTTGGGTTTTCAGAAATTCACCTGATTGCTATAGCAGCGAGTGATAACTGCTCCTTTTTGTATTCGTTTGTGTAACGACGTTTTTAGTGGAGAGATGTGTGGAGATTTTTCACAAATCAAGGAGATCTATTGGAAGTGCTCTGTGCAAAACTATTAATAGAATTCTCCTTCACCATTTCCCTGCATCTGTTAGGAACCCAAAGAAAACATCCGCAGTTTCTAGCTACCTTCTTCTGCTCAGCCTGGTGTGCATCTTCTGTGCTGCATGCAAAGTGAGATGTGCAGAAGTGTGTGCGTGTGAGCAAGAGCTGAAGAGGGAAATAAGCAGGCAAGAGAAAAGAATGCCCCTGCTGCAGCAACCTTTCACCCCTGCACTGCACTGAAATTTGGGGGCGAAAGGACTTTAAGCAGACAGTAACTGTAACTTTAAGAAATAAGCGCTTCCCCTACCTGACCACAGCTCAGTGCTCACAGCCAGCTGCTCCCTCAATGAAATCCCACCGCCACTTAGCCCACCTGTCCCTGGCCAGGAGTCAGGATTAGGGTTATTTCAATGAACAGCACTTTATTTTGGTTAAAACTAATGATGAAGAAACCACCCTTCCACTCCCTCTCTTTTTCTAGCTCATTCTCTCTTTCTGTCTCCTCTTGTCTTTAGTTTTATTTGCCTTCCTTCCCTCCCTCCCTCCTTTGTCACTCCTAAATTTTGCTTCTTGTCTTTTCCCATCCCCCCCCACCCCCTCCCCACACACACCCCCACTCCTATTTTCCCACACACTCTACTCGCCCCCCTGACATTCCCCCAGCACCTACTTTCTCCACTAAAGCGTTAATTTTATCACTGAAATGTGAACTACCAGTCCCTCAAGATCCACAGTGTGTCAGTCTGCGGTGGCGGTGATGGTGTGATGAGTGGTGCTGGAGGGGTAGGGGGGTAAGCTCTATGGAAACCAACCTCTATCCAAAAAGCAATTTAGCCTTTGTATCATGGCGCAGAAAGGCTATATATATTTTAGCGATAAGCCTGGCATATTGTGCTTCATATCACACATTTGAAACCTTGCTAGCCATGCGTGTTTGGAGCAGAGAGGGAGGTGGCCGCTTTCCTAGAAGTGTGATTTTCGTTCATAATAGAGCCATAAAGGCAGAGCGAGGAGGGGAGGGAGGGAGGGAGGAAGGGCTGTAATCTTCTACAGTAAACCAGATGAGGTGGAATTTGAGCATTTCAATCCAAGTCTGCTTCCAGTCCCACCTGGAAGTGAGAGCATTTGTCCAGATGCAAGATTTGTCTTTTAACTTAGAAACACCCTCAGAAACGTAAAGCACTTCTATTATTGAATAATAAACCAGTGATTTGTGGCTAATGATAAGCAATTATCACTATAAATGGACAACACCACAATAAGTCTGAACATAAAATGAAAAACAGCTACTTAAACGGCACTGTATAGTTCCTTAGAAATATATAGAAGCTCTGAAGTTGCATTAAGTGAGGAAAGCGTCAGGTGCTTTGGCGAGAACATAGGAGCATTTTTTTGGCCCCGCCAGCGAAATTACCGGTGTTTTTTTCAAAATATCTTGAATTCAGTCAATGAGATTACAAAAACTGGTATCTGTACAGGGCTGTTTATAAGATCCATAAAAGTATAATAAAATATTTGATTTACTCCCAAAATTGCAAATTACCAATTTATGGCGTACTATTCACACGCACCGTCCTTACAATAAGACTGATTAAAATATGTTTAAGAGTAAGAAAAAAATAAAAAACATTATAAACTAATACTACAGTAATGTGTGATGTAACTATTCTTCCTAAATGTCTCTGGAACAGACTTTCACGTGTTAACAAACAAACTCAATAACAACTCAATGTTTTCATCCCAGAAGAAGTTACTTTATATAGAAATTTTGATGATCAGAATTACAAAATCACAAAATATTGGAATACTTGTCAACACAGGCAGCTTCTGTATTTCCATTTGAGCAAGTAGCTCTGAAACTCCACCCAGAAATGGGATCTGTCCTCCTGCTGTTGTGGACAATGCTCAGTCTTTAGATTCCATCTGTCTAGAGCTTTTCTTGTGCTTGGCATTTTATTTTTTTTTTCCTCCTGCCCAGCTCCAGCACTGTGCTTCCTGAACACCACCCTACTCACCCTCTACAAAACCACTAGGCCAGAGCTCCAGCTGCCTGCAGGCTACTGCTCTATAAAAAGAGCTAATAAAACAAATCTCCCCGTGTCACATCCCCTCTACTCTGCCTGCTGGGAGATGTCTTCAGAGCAGAGCTGATTGAAGGAGGAAATGGACTGCATTGACATTACAAGCCTCACAGACTACTCATGTTTTAGAAGCAAAATTCCATTCATTTCTGTGGAAAAAGTTACAGTCTAATGCAGTGATGTGATGCTTTTTTTTGTGTGTAATTGCATGGTTTTAGGAACAGGCCCCCAAAGTGCAGTGGTGGCCTAGTGGTTAGAGTTAACTAGGATTAGAAGACTGTGGGTTCAAACCCACTTACAGTAGCTTACCCTGAGGTACCCATGAGCATGGTACTGTCCCCGTCACTGCTCCCCATGTGCTTTCATAGTTGCCCTCCTGCTGCACAGTGTGTGTTTGTGTGCATGGGTTAAATGCAGAGGTCAGGTCTTATAATACAGTCCTCTTCTAAATACTGGAACAACAGCCCCAATTCATTTGTATTTACACTATATGCTGAGGGCTTTGGGTTTGAGATTGGGTTAGGCGTTAGATGATCAGATTTCCAGCTTTAATTTTTTTTATTATTAAATGTTAAATGTAATTGAACAAAGCCCTTTTTATCTCACCACCCACTTTTCCAAGTGGGCAAAACTACTGGAACATGAAAAGTCTGACGGGTCTTTGTCGCTACACAGGTGTGTCCTGTTAGATTTTTATTTGTATGAAAAGGGAGCGACATGAAGCACAATGTGGAGAGCTCTCTGTACCAGAGAGAGCTGTGTGGAACAATGCATGTCTTTCTGATGCTGAAAGAAGAAACTCCTGTTTAATTACTCTGGACTCTGGACGTTAGTGAATCAGAAATCAATCCCCAATGTTCTGGTAGAACAAAACAATGATCCAGAACACACTTCCAAGTCAACAAAGGATGTCATCAGGTGGAAAAATGTCCCCCAGATGTTATGTTCTATCAACATACATATGTGGATGTGAACACCAGGGAATAAAGATGAAGGTCTGAAGTAAGCTCATCTCACATGTTTTAATTAGCACATAGCCAAAATGAATAAGCCTGCTGTTCCCAGTACTTTGGAGGGCATTTATCTTTCATTTAAAAACGTACTGTTTTTGGATGGTTTGTAAGCTAGCTTGCTTGCAGTCAGCTCCCTAGCTATCAGTGTCCTCCTCTTCCCTTCAGTATTGTTAATCACGGCTTACGCTGTGAAACAATTCCTTCCGTTTTCAGTAGTTTCCAGCGAAATGCCCTCTGCCAGGAACACACAAAAGTAGTTCTGTTGTAATCTAAGATTTCTGAGCTCAGGAAATAGTCAGATCAATTGTCCCAATTAAGCGAAAACTGTTGTTTGTCTAGTTCAGTTATATCCATATATAATTTGAGGATTAGCTCCCCACTGACTTGGCTTTTACTTTCTGACAGTAATCTTTGTTCCTGACATGAAATGGGTGGGTACGCTTGTGAAGGCTGAGGTTAGATTTCTCTTTCCCTCCCAATTGAAGCGCATGTCACTGTTTAAAAATTCATGGAAGAATCAAAAGGCTACATAACTGCACATTTCTTTTCAAAGCACGCTGCGGTGTTGTTCAAAATATTAGGACGCATTAACTTTATGGGAGCCCGGTAATATCTAATCTGTTCGAGTGTGCAATGCCAATAAACGGCACTGACATGAAGTGTGTTCTTAAAGGGACTTTTTTTTCTTGATAAATGGCGGGCTTGAACAACATGGCTAGAGCAGATAGAAAATCAAGTGAGTGAAACTTTGTGAATTACAATGCAGGCTTCTTGTAAGTTAGAGTTCATCAGTGTTCCAAAGGCAGCCAGCCAGAGACTCCAGGTGAAGGGATGCAGCATCAGTGGAACCTATGCCTTCTAAAATGTAAAGGTTTCTCAGTTGTTCTTGCTTGTATTAATGGTTCTAAAAGCCTCTGTCCAAAATAGGAAGACATGCATCTTGTGAAATTTCTTAAAACCTTAAAAGGTTACAAAGTTGCCAGTAATTTGCTATACTTCTGAGATCAGGGAAGCTTAAGCAAGACCTTAGTAAGGAAATGCGGAAGAGCATTGATGGATGGATGGATGAATGAATGTGAAGGTGTTTCTTCTGTGGCATCACAGAAGTGCACAGGTGGTGCCATTTTATTCAGTGAAGCCATGGTGCCTTATATCAAGGCTACAGCGTTAATGTACAAGGGGCTGCCAAAAACAGTCAAGTACACCGATATGAAAAAGTGAAAGTGACAACCCTTGTAATTGCGAGGTCACAGCACAGCACACAGTGAGCCATAATGAAATTGAATCTATTGAAAGCACCTGGGGAGCAGTGACAGGAATGGTACCTTGCTCAAGGGTACCTCAGGGCAACCTTTTGGTGAGGGAATCGAACCCACAATCTTCCGATGCTGGGGCGCGCTCCTATACTAGCCTCATCTGTTATTGAATAGTGATAGAGAGAGAGCGAGACTGATTAAATGACTTTTGCCTTTCAGGACAGGTTGTAACCATTAACATGTGTTTCTTTGTTGGCTTTAGACTGTGCAGTGTAAAGTGGGTATATTTTATGGGAGCCGGCCCACAACAGAAATGGCCAGTGCTGGTGCGAAAGGCAATCCGATGCGGGTAAGAAAAAGAGGAACAAAAGAGAATTAAGCTGGCACAATGACTGCAAAGATAACCGCTTCCACTTCACCTCTGGCAGGGCTCCACTCTCCAGTTCCTCAGTGGGCCGAATTCTGCTCCCCTTTCAGCAGCCCTAGTGGCCCATCAGCTGGGGCCTGTTCTCAGATCAGGCCCTCCTCGGACGGAGTTTCTGATAAATGAAGCCGCTGTTAACTTGTTTTAGCAGTGCTAGTTAAAGTGAAAGTGACTATACTTCTCCTTGTGAAACCCAGCACATAGTGAGACAGAATAAAATACAACCTCTGCATTTTACCCATACACATACATGCAGCTGGGGAGCAGTGATGGGACGGTACCTTTAGCAAAAATTTACCAAACCAACCCCTAAGAGTTTTTCCTTAAATTCTTTGCCAAAATATGCCGAAACCACAAGCTCTTCATTAAGGTGAAGGTTTGTTAATGTGCTCTAGAACGCTGTATGGCTTCTTGTCAGAGTTTTTATTCATTTTCTCAATTTTCTCGGGCCAGAACAGACATGAGTCAGCGGCATGTTCCAGGAGAGTCTGATCAAACATCACGAAACTGAAGAAGAGGCAGTTTCAGCGGTAAAGATTTTTATAGTTTATACAGTCAGGGTGGGCAGTGTGGTTCCTGCTACCAGTGTTAAACCCCACAAACTCATGAACAACATATGTCTCACAGACCACTCAACAGCCTGCATGATGAACAGCGTTAAAAAGAAAATATCTCTTTGGGTTTACGCCACCGCCACGCATCAAACCTCTGTTACCGTACCGCTCATAAACAGTGACAGATGAACGCGGGCTCTAAGCGGGCTGTTCACTCGTGTACCTAAAGGGTGTGGCGTTTCTGGTGTCAGTGGAAAGGACTCATTTAGTTTGAGATTTATTAGTTGGTAGTCTGTACCAAAGTCTGGACTTTATTGGCTAATAGTGATGCATGCTGAAGATGTTAACAGTGAACGAAGGCTAATTTGCTATTTCTTTTAGTAGTGAAGCAAACTAAGTTTTATTACTAAACATTTTAATAAAATTATTTGAGTTGAAATGAAATCTGTCATCCACATTTTAAATGTTTAAGTTCATTGAGTTACATTTTTGTTCATTATATTCATGTACCCTAGTAACAACACCATATAGTGTAGTGAAAGTTTCAAGTTGTCGTGGTGAGACACAGCACAACACTCATTGAACCCCAATGCAGCCTCTGTATTTAACCCACGCACACGTGCAGCCGGGGCAGCTATTGAAAGCACCCTGGGAGCAGTGATGTGGACAGTACTTTGCTCAAGGGTACCTCAGGTAATGGGAATGGAACCCATGACCTTCTGATCATGGGGTCTAGACCTACTAGGCTACCGTATCCCTACCCATACATACACACACATACAGCAGGGGGCAGCTATCGAAAGTGCCCAGGGGGAAGGAGATGGGGACTTTACCTTGCTCATGGGTACATCAGGACAACCTACTGGTCTGGGAATCGAACCAAGAACCTTCTGATCCTAGGGCCAACTCCTTAACCACTAGGTCACCGCTGCCTATAAGAAAT